>CM031244.1:156403144-157603144 GCA_018340775.1 Taxus wallichiana var. yunnanensis | reverse complement strand
GAAAAGTTATTAGCTACTAATTTTATTAAACCCATTGACTATTTGGATTGGATATCCAACGTAGTCTCGATTGAGAAGAAGGTGATTTGTATAATAATTATCACCAATTTCCATGACATCAATAAAGCATGTCCCAAAGATGACTTCCCCTTACCTAATATTTATATGATCATTGATTCCACCGATGACTATGAAATGTTATCCTTAATAGATGGTTTTTCAGGTTATAACCAAATCTGAATTGTAGAGGAGTATCGCATAAGATAACTTTCATCATCTCTTGGGGGATGTTTTATTATAAGGTCATGCCTTTCAGACTCAAGAATACCAGGGCCACCTATCAACGGGAAATGATAGTGATCTTTCATGACATGATGAATGACATCATGGAATATTACGTTGATGATATTTCAACAAAGTGTAAAACTAGAGGAGACCACCAAGAAGTGTTGATACATATTTTCTAGCATCTCTAAGATTACAAAGTACGTTTAAATCCTATGAAGTGTGTCTATGGCATTTTTTAGGGAATATCCTATGTTTCATCGTTTCACAAAGAGGAATAGAGGTGGATCCTGCAAAAGTTATAGCTATCGAAAATGCCTCCACCTACGATTCTCAAACAACTAAGAAGCTTATAAGGAAATATTTAGGAAATCTTCCATTTCATTTTACTGACTTGTGGATAGCTGCCATCCATTTACCCATTTCATCAAGAAAGATGTTACATTTAATTGGGGACTAGATTGTGAAAAGAAATTTGCATTGCTTAAAAATACCTCATCAACCCACTAATTCTCATGCCACCTACCCCGGGTGAACCTCTCCTATTGTATATTTCAGCTACCCAATTTTCTATTAGTGCACTGCTTTCATAATATGACCTAGACCACAGAGAAAGAGTAGTTTATTACCTTAGTTGCACCTTGATTTCCTATGAATTGAATTAACCACATTAAAAAGGCCTCCTTGGAAGTTGTCTTTACCTTTTATAAACTACATCATTATCTCCTTAACAATAAAACTAAGCTAATATCCAAATTTGACCCTCTACAAGTACCTTTTATCCAAACCCACCCTTTCGAGATGAATGGCTAATTGGATCATTCTCTTGAATTAATTTGATATTGAGTTTGTTAACTAGATGTCGTTGAATGGACATGTATTAGATGAACAGATGGAAGAAGCTCTTCTACCAGGAATGGAACCTTTGTATTTGGATCTTCCAAATACATCCATGATGTATATTAAAGATTATGTTGAATGGAAAGTTCATTTTGATGGATCATTCACCTTCCACGGATCGGGAGCAAGATTCATGCTCATCACTCCCACAGGGAGGTCATTCCAAGGGCATTTCATTTAGGATTCCCTTGCACTAATAACATTGTAGAATATAAATCATTCATCACCATCCTTAATTTGGCTATTAATTGGAATATCAGATACCTATGAGTCATTGGTGACTCCCAACTTATTATTAAAAAAGCTAATGATGAGTATAAGGTTAAAGATGAAAATCTTATTCCATACAAGAAATAGTTTGAAACCTTGAAAGAATATTTTGTATAAGTTATCTTTGAACAAAAACCAAGGTCACACAATAGATTGGAAGATGCAATAGCTACCATCAGATCACTATTACGCATGCCGCCTCGGGAAAGTAAAATGTCATTCTTTGTATAGCATTTATGAGTGCCCACATATGACATGCCAAAATCATGTTGTGCATGTGAAGTTTTGGTCCCTTCTTCCTTGGTATGACCCTATATTTAGATACCTACAATATGGAATGTTTCCCCAAACATTACCCATTCTAAGAAGAAAAATCTTATCCACCGTATAGCCCGTTAAATCCTCCTAGGAGGAACCGCCTATTATCCCGGCTATGATGGTAATTTACCTCATTGTTTGGATGTTCTTGAATTGGTCCATGCTATTAAAGAATTACATGGAGGTATTTTTAGACCGCACACTAGCACCATGGTCTCGGCTAAGAAACTCTTAAGAGTGGGCTATTATTGGCCCACCATGGAAGATGACTATTGTAATTTTGTAAAGAAATGTGAGATGTGTCAAAATTACAAAAACTTAACACATGCACCACCAAAAGATTTGCAGTCTATCTCAACACCTTGTTCATTTTCTCAGTGATGACTATATCTCATAGGAAGCTCCATCCTACCTCATCAAATGGTCATACCCACATTATTACCACCAATGAATATTTTATGAAATGGATAGAGGTTGTACCTCTCCTTATGTCACTAGCGTGAAAATTTCCAAATTCATTATGAATCATCTCATTTTCCCTTATGACATCCCTTCCGCCATCATCATTGATAATGGTAATTCCTTCAAGAATAAAATGGTCAAACCCTTATGTAAAATATTTTAGATTCAACTCAAGTGGTCCACCCCCTATTACCCTCAAGGTAATAGACAAGTGAGGCCATCAATAAAACTCTTTTCTAGATCAAAGAGAAAATAGTAAGTATGACCGATTTCGTAATTAGCACTTACGGATACATCCCGCCCTCTAGCCCTATCGAACCTCCATCCATACTCCTACTAGTGTGACCCCATATTCATTAGTCTATGGTACTAAAGCCATCATACCCTTGGAAGTGGAGCTTCCCTCCTTAAGAATATCACTCCTAGCAGATATCTTGATAAGGATGAAGACTATAGAGTTGCTCTCGGCTAGCAAAGCTAGAGCTGTTGGATGAGAAGCGTATGAAAGGGATTAATCACCTGAAGGTTTACCAAAATAGAGTGTCAAGAGGATATAATAAGAGGATCATTCATATTGAATTTGATATAGGTGATCTTGTTCTAAAAGAAAACTAGAAAAACACTTTCAAGTACAAATAAAAGAAAGGAAATTTTGAGGTTAAGTAGTTAGGGCCTCATGTGGTGGTTGCTAAATATGGATCAGGATCTTATAAACTTGCATATCCATATGGTGAAGAGCTTCCCAAACCTATGAATTACATGCATCTCAAGAAATTATACACTTAAGCATGGTTCCGATATCGAAATTACTTAAAAAGTAGAAAAAGAAAGAAAAAACAAGCAAAAAATCAAGAAAATAGTAAAAACCAAACAAAAGTCATCCAAGTATGAAAACCACACAATTGTGGTGCATTGGATTGGTCCTTGGGTGAAAAATAGTTTCGGCACTCAAGGAGGGTTCACTGTTCACAAGTTACTCTTGCATTTGGACAAATAACTATTACTTCTATGTAGGATTGGTTTCCCTTGTTAGGTCTAGGAATCTTCCTTACATCTACTTCGCCAAGTCGTGATCTGGCTTGTTTGTTCTTATATCTGTGTGAAGGATTTTCCTTTGTATATTCCCATCTAATGTTGGGGGCACCTTTGCATTTCACCTTCTTGAATATACACATGTGGCATTCTTCCTTTTTTATATTCCCACATCATGCTGGGGGAATCCACGCTATTTTTTTTCATTGTACTTCACTTTCAAAATAGACCTTACGAAAACACAAAAAAATTATGAAAAAACATCTGAAATACCCCCTTCTAGGGATGGCACTACATCAATCCAAATAACATTGTCTCTAGGTAACCCCGAAAACAATGTGAATAGTATCCTTGAAAAGTTGTCTTTTACAATGACACCAAAAACAATAGCAAATATATCAACACTATCACGTAAAACCGAGTCTTTGTTTGCTTACTTTGGTGGTTGTTTTCTAGAGTGTTGATAGCATTTTATTCCCATGTTGTATGTATGAAATTGGATTCATTTTCTTAGGTTAAGTTTTACTTAGCTATTGCATTTTAGTTTGTTCTATCATGCATACTTGTTTATAATTGTAGTATTTTTGTTTGTTTTGTTTCCATTGCATTGTGTGATATGTTTACAAGATTGAGTTCAATTGCTTACTTTAGTTAAGTATTTACTTAGTTCGTTGCATTAGATTCACTTTGCATGCTTGTGATTATTTGTAGTATGTTAGTTTGTATTAGGTTGTGCTTGTAAATTGATTATACAAATTGTTGTCATCATTACATATATCACATCTATCATCTATCATTTCTCATCACGTCTAACACCATAAAAATACATCATATATACAAAAAAATGCTAAGTTTTACATCATGCATGTATACTAAGTTTATGACATATCGTATCATCAATGGGGGCAAGAGGGGTTACGATAAATCACAAATCTATCCCTCCAGGCCAATATCATCTATATCATCATGTATGCTAACATCTACCAAAGTATCTCATGTACAAAACATATGATATTATCTAAGGATATATCATCAATCTACAACATGTGGTAGATTGTCAATATCTATCATGATACATACATATGAAATGAAATCATACAACATGATATACTCATCATACATCTATAAACATGAATAATCATCATAAAGCATATAAAAACATGCAAATATACACCATCAAATGTCCATATATACATATAAAAATGTCTATGTAAAAATGAATATACATCGTCGATACAAAATCTGCTATCAAAATGGAATAAATCAAAACTAAGACTTCATCATGAGGCATAATCAAAATGGTAAATCCATGCATACATTGATCAAAATAAGCCTTCATAAGAGGCATACATATATATAAAATGTGTGTCATATACCAAGAGTATCATCCATGGCTCTCCCCCTCTCTTAGACTACTAGGATGCATGTTGAAACGGAGGCTACTGCTGCTGGCGATGGGATGGTCTAGATCTGGGTATACCACCATGCTAAATGGTGGGCTACTCGTATCTTGACCACCCCAACCTTCCCGACCCATATCATGTCCCGATCACACCTAGCTGATAAAAAAGTCACTCTTTTTCCCTCTAGCTTTGCCGCACGATAGTAAGAAGTTATGTAATATGAGCCCTCACCACTAGCTCTCATAATATCTTGTATCATCTCATAATATCTGTGTCACCAAAAGTTGTGGATTCTTACACATCTGAATCTCACTCCTTGTCAAGTATACCAATATCAACATGGACCTATCTCAAAGCTATGGCCTAGAAATCTCAAATCTGTTGTAATGGTATGTACACGACCCCGTGCCTAATCTCTTTAAATAGTAATACCCTTCACTTGAACCTAGGCATGGCCCCATTATGTAGTGAAACCCTATGCATGTTCTTATGCCTAGTGTAAGAGGATGAATATCTGATCACCCTACACCGCTAGCTACTATATCTCGCATCGTCATGATACCCCATCTTAACCCCGAGTGGCTTGGGATATTGCTTGGTCACTTTCTATTGTCATGACCTATAGCTATGCTCTGGCCTGATCTCACTCGACCGCTACCTCAGTAACTTCATGCCTGCGGCCTACATGTAATTGCTACTAGAGTACAACTAGTTTTCCATCATCTCCACCTAGAGGAAGAGGTGGCGGACCCTACTACGGATACACCTGATGTAATGGAACATGGATACTAGTTAGAATCCCAACTAGAGGAAACTATATATAAGGAGCCTCGGGAACCTGTCTCTACCTAGGCCTAGGACCTTTTCCATGTGACTAATGTAGTGGAGGACCATGTCCCCCACCCTCATCATGATGTTTTCCATCAAAAGGATCATCATCTCCATCATCCCCACCATCCTCATCGACACTACTAGGAGGCCACATTGAAGGTGCTCTCTGTCTTGCATCCCATGCTACTCTAGGAATCGTCAATCGATGAGGTAAAATTGTGTGGTACCATGGAGCATACTGTTATACAACTCAAATCCCTAACCTATCTCAAAGGTACCCACTGAACTAGAACCATCTGTAAATAGCTGGTCATGGCTCTATCTCTGGTGATCTATGGCCCCATATCAACATACTCTTGGGCCCCTGCAAGCATACCACATATTCGGCCCTAGTACATCTTGTATAAGGCCAAACTATCTTTGACACCGATCAAATCTGTAAAACTCCCAAATATAGCTAAAAATGCCCAACATAAAGTGCTTCACGGCCACCGTACTCAGCTCTAATCCATTCTTAGACCACTGGAAATGTCTATATGTCCTCCATACTACCACATACTACTCTAAGTCATCTAACTCTCAATGGTAATGGTAGGTATCTCCCATGTTTGGCCGCACATCATCACCGATCGGAACCCAACCCATAGTAGAAGGCTCCTCTAGAGCTTAAGCTCTCAATACACATGTGGGATGACCAATAGTAATATGGTCCCATGCCCAAATCTGTAGCAATCTGGAAGGTCTTACTGTCTTCTAATGGTAATATGTGATCAAGTGAAGGTCCTAATATAAATGTGCCAGTATACACTGGCCCCAATAATATGTGTTGCCATCAATCAAACCACGTATCACTCTAATAAGACCAAGTGAAAATGAAGCTCGGTCTTGTCAGGGAGTAAAACTCCACTAAAAAAATCCATCAAGTATACTATGACTTGATCAAGCTTAGGATCCTCTATACACGGTGATAATCTCACTATCATCCTATGGCGCGATATATCTAGAATACTAAATAACTCTAGAATACACTAATCAATATCAGGCTGGTGACTCATGTACTGAATCAACTTTCCCTGGATGGGGACTCACATAATACGCCATATGTCCTCTAAGGTAATAGTAATCTCATTAGTGGGGATTAAGAAGCACTAAATCTTGTTATGCCACCGCTTGGCTATGGATGTCAGGAGGCCATGGTCTAGTTTCTATGGCATATCAACCACATAGGCTAGCCTCATAACATATAAAATGGTATCCAATATGCTTAGATCATCCTCATCAAATTGTGCCTCTATCAAAGCTAGGTAATCATATCTCTCTCTAGTGTCAAGGAAAGCTAGTATTCTCTACACACAATGAACAATACACTTGTTAGGGCATCATTTCTATCTACTTTTATCTACATTTTTATCTCTATTCTTTTTTATTGTTATAAAAATACTCATTTTCACTTTCTTCTACAAAATTTTAGTCTATATTCATAAACACATAGCTTATTTTTTCTTACAAAAATTGGTTAAGTATTTTATCCTGGCACATGCACACCCCCTTTGATGCCTACGCGCCTATTTCAATATATACATGCATAGCATGTATACGCTCTAATTTCAATGCATACGCATCCATACCAATGTGAATGCTTCTACCCTTCTCCACCAAAACCCCTAGCTACGTAGGATGCATACGCACCTAGTTTGACAACTATGCCTCCCAGTCGATGCACATACCTACACATTTGTGTTTTTCCCTCCCTCGATGCATACGTGTCTCCTTCGATGGATACACGTATGTGTACCTACATTTTGGCAGGTACACCTACACGTACCCATTTTTTTTATGCATGTGCACATGCACATATGGTTTTTTTCCTAAACCTAACCTAAAAATCACTAAAAAAGTAATTAAATGCGAAAATGACAAAGAAAGGATAGAATACTGCAAAGGGTGCATCCGTTACATCTTGAAGATACTCCCGGATGCGGTCTGCTAGTCTCCTCCTCTTCGAAGCCTTTCCATCTCACTCAATTGCTCTCACACTTGATCACAGTAAAAATTTGCAAGAGATTTGCTACAAATCAACTGGTCGTGAGTGATTTACCCCCTCAAGTGGCTATATTAAGCTGTCGCAATGCCCCTAGGGCATGTTTTTCTCTTTGTGATCACTCTAACACTTCTTCTCTTCACTAAAATGATTATTTTTATTAAATAATTACTTTTTTATTAGTTTTTTTGCTACGTTGGGGAACTATTTTCCACCTAGTGCTTATTTCTTCACCCTGGGCATTTTCAAATATTTCCAAGCACTATTTTTCATTTTTTTCTTCTATTTTTATCTATCACCATGATTATTTTTAAATAATTATTTTTGGCCCATTTTTCTTCTCATCGGGGCATGTTACTACTACCCAACACCTGTTCTCCTCACTCTGGAGAATTTTCATGTGATTCTAGGAGATCTTCCATTTCTTAAATTTTTTTGACCGATCAAAAAATTTAGAAAATTATAAAATCATTCAAAAAACCAAAAAAAGCTGTAAAATTTTGAAAATTGACAAAAATTTGTACCAATCTCAAAATGTAGCTGAAATTTGTGTCTCTCACATGACGTTCATCTTATATCTTGTTGGCATTTCCATGCGTATTGAGACAGAAAATCATGGATCCTCTAGATCTCCAAATCATTTACAAAGGCTACATTGCTTACTTCATCGATACTCACGGGGCATGAGTTTGCTCGGTATTGTTTCACTTTGTGCACACTACTTTTTCATCAAACCTAAGTGTCCACCATCCTTTTCCTTGTATATATAAATTTCTTGGGGCATCATTTTAAACCCTTGTCATTTATCAAAAAAATTGGGATTATAGTTTGATAAAAAAATATTTTTGCAACTATCTTAAATGTTTTTGGTTTGAGTATGTGTGATTGTAATTATTTTCCTGTTATGTGAGTTTTTTTGCTTCGATATTGCATTGCATTTGTGTATGCTTCATGGATTTTCCCATTTCTAGGAATGGATTTTTTGGTATCTTGTCTTTTCATGTCATTTTACATTTTTTTCATATGCTCATATTTTAATAAGGACCGAGGATGAAGATTACTAGCAATATGATGAATAGAATTGTTTCTATAACACTGGTTTGCAAATATCTCAAAATCCCTTTTCTTGGAATTTCTCTTCTATCTCCCGTTTCTTCTCTTCCTGTTATTATTTATTTTCTTCTCCTTTTGATCCTCAATCAGGTTCCTCCATCACCCCATCATCACTCAAGGGGGAATCCTTCATCCTACTAGTTTTTCTTCTACCCCTTCAAAAAAATTGTTTGTTTATATTTGTCTACTTTCTTTGAAGCAACATCCTTGACGCCACCTCAAAGAGGGGAAAATGTAGACACCTATGATTTTTCTACATGGTATTATTACTAATATCATACTAACTATCCTAGTCTCATGTTAATTTACTACACTCTACTAGTAAATTACCCTTTCTAACCTATCCTACACCCCTAAACCCTACTAATCCCTCTCTAACCAGCTTCTATAAGCTTGTTTCCCTTTAATTAACCTTTTTTAGGTTAATTAACCCTCTTATTGACATTTTAAGAATGATTTGAATTTCTAAAACAAATATCTTACCTTTCCAAATAGCCACTTAGCTTCCAAATATCTTGTTCACACCTCAAAAATTTTTTTCTAAAAATCAGCTTTTTGAACCCTTTTTAGTCCCACATGCATCCAAAACATCATTTTCTCAAATCTAAAAACTATAAATAGAGGGATACCCTCCCACCTTTTCCTAAGAACTCTCTCTCTCTCTCTCTCTTATTTCTTATTTAACCCATTTTAGGTCTCTTAGAGTTATTTTCATAGTTTATTTGAGCTATTTTCTTGTTATTTGTTAATCCATTTCAAAGTTTTAGGAAAATGGGAGAAGACATTAATGGTAAGATTTCATTCTTAAGCTTTTGAAACATCAAAAATCACAAAAATGGTTGTTAGAGCTTTAATAGGTTCATTTATTGATAGCTTTCATGGAGTAGAGAACTAATATAGTCATGTTTAGAGGTTGATTGTTTGTTTCAAGCTTTATATATGCAAGAAAATAGGTAGCTCTTGCTTATCTCTAAGATGATGGTAATTGATTTGTTTGTTTAAAGATTTTGGTTCCTCTTTTGTGTTCTTACCACAATTTATAAGCTTTTGAAAACTTTTCATTTCACACAAGAAGTACTAGGTTATCAAATGGGATGAAGGATCTCTCCAAGATTTTACTAGAATTAAAGAATCATTGAAAAGTGCTCCAGATCTACTAGTAGCCCCGATTACATGAAGGATTTTCTGATATTTTCCATTACATCTGAGAACAATATTGCATATATATTATTGTAAAAGGCTGAGGAAGGAAATGAAAGGCCTATTACATTTTTTAGTAAAGCCTTGTAGGGATCTAAGTTGAAGTACACCATCATGAAGAAACATGTCTTTGCTTTGGTAAGAACAACTAATATTTTCAAGCCTTATATCTTGAGCTCTAAGATTATTACCTATTTTCCCCACACTATGGTTAAGGATTTTTTTAATCAAAAAGAATTTTTTCGATAAAATATGTCATTAGGTGAACAAGTTACAAGAATATGATATGGACATACAGACCACCAAGTTGGTTAGAGATCTAGGCCTTGCAAGATTGATGGCAGAGAGAAATTTGCAAGTAATGGAAGTTAATGAGATTGAGGAGGGAAATATGGATGTCCATGAAAATTTAATTAATTCCACATGGTATAAGGACATAATATTTTACCTCAAGAATCTAGATTTTTCTCTTCATTTGAATAAAAAATCAAAGAATAACACTCAAATTAGCCTCCCGAAAATATATCATAACTGAATATGAGATGGCCTAGAAGAACCTTGAGGGGATTCTTTTGAGGAGTATTACAGAGGCTAAAGCTCCCAAATTGATTGTACAATTTCATAGGGGAGTGTGTGGAGACCATTATGTTGGAAGAGTAACTGCCCATAAGATCTTAAGGGAAGGTTATTGGTGGCCTAAAATTTTCAAAGATGCATCCTTTTTGGTTAGAAAATGTGAAAGTTTTTAGAGGTTCTTAGGAAGAATGAAAGCTTTAGGTTCCCTTCCTTTGCATTTAGTGTCAATATAAGCTCCTTTTAAATAATGGGGCATGTATTTTATTGGAGAGATTTTAGATCCCTCAAGTGCAGGACACAAATGGATACTGGTGGTTACTGATTATTTTACCAAATGGGTTGAGGCCACCCCTACTAAAAAAGAAACTTATCAAAATTTCATGGATTTTATTTAGAATCATATAATTTGTAGGTTTTGAGTACCTACAAAGATATTTACTAAAAATGCAATGATTTTTAGAGATAAACCATTGGTTAACATGTGCCAAGAATATGGGATAAATTTGACATATGCTTTAAACTACAATTGTCAAGGGAATGGTCAAGATGAATCAAAAATAAAAATTTTCTTAAAATCATTAGGATAACATTGGAGGTTAACAAAAGGAAATGGGGTGAGTAGTTGAATTTTTCTTTATGGGAAGATAGAATCGCTACCAAAATATCCACTAGAAAAATCCCATTTGAATTGATTTATGGAG
Organism: Taxus wallichiana var. yunnanensis; assembly: GCA_018340775.1. Lineage (NCBI taxonomy): Eukaryota > Viridiplantae > Streptophyta > Pinopsida > Cupressales > Taxaceae > Taxus > Taxus wallichiana. Next base: position 157,592,012 of record CM031244.1, on the reverse strand, counting down.
TCTAGGATCTTCTACATTTACATATCTAATTTTCCTCTTATCAATTCATATAACAACTTGAGGATGAAAAAGTTAGTCCATGTGAAGCTAGGATTAATCAAATAGTTGAATTAGATGAAGAAATAGGGAATCTCACCACATACACTTAAGGTTCGGAGAAAAAATCAAGAAAGTATTTGATAAAAACTAACTCCCAGGACTTTGGATGTTCTTGATCTTATTTTACTAAGGAATAGCATACACAAGGATAAAGGAAAAATGGTAAATTTTATTTATACTTTCTGGATGGGTCCTTATTCCATTAACATAAGGATTGGTGAGCATAATTTCTTCTAAAGGACCTGGATGGAGATTTTCTTGAATTTCCTATTAATGGCAGGCATTTAAAACATTACCTAGATTGATCCGGACAAAGTATGAATTCTGTACATTGTATAGTATTTTTTTCCCCTATTGTTTATGTTTTTGTTTCCTTTTTGATCTCCTGGTCTACAATGACCACTTACCTTGGTTTCTCGGTGTCATTCTATATTTGGCCTTGTGCGTACTTTAAATTAATCCATAACCTGATGTATTTAAGCACTTGGTACTGTATGTGTTTGACTTATATGGTTCTTGTGGAGCCCATGGTGGGTTCCCATCCCTAAGTCGGAGCCACTTTGTTAGTGCTCGTTTTTATCTCGCCATCTTATCTAGTGTCTACCTCAAAAAGGGTCACTCGATTTGTTTTTTTCTATGAAAAAATGTATCCTCAAATATAGGAACATGATAGATGGAAATGTGATTCTTGTGTTTATGGTTTGAATCCTCTTTTTTAGTGGAGTTACGTAATAGTTATGTTTCCCCTAGACATACATATGAAAATTGGCCACTCTTTCCTTCTGGTGTTCTTTTGTGTTTTGTGGGGATTAAGTTTTCCTAAGTATGAAATTATACACAAAAGGTATTCATGTGTTCTTTTGGAAAATAATTGGAAAGAAAAAAATAATTAAAAACTATAAGGGAACGGGGATCTGCCATATATCTAACGGTGCGGAAAGGTATCCTAGGCGGGATGAAAAGTAAAAGTAAAGAAGGAGGGCTTGCAGGATTCCATGTGTCACTCGTGCACAAATTCAGAAAAGGAGAGAAAGAGAGAAGACCCAAATATGGATGGGGTATCCACGTGTCATGAAAAGTGGCCACCACCGGTGAAAGAACCAAATGAATAGGAAAAGGATACAATGTTCGGAAAAAAATTAATGTGGTTTTGTGTCTTGAGGCATGCGCAATCAAAGGTGTGGCTAAAAACTAGAGTTGAGACTCTTAAATGGAGACAAACATGCGGTGGGTTAAAAAAATCATGGGAACCATTGATGAAACTAGATGAATTGTAGAGTTGTAATCAAATCCTTGGGAACGTAAAAAAATATGTGCTAATGCAGGTGCTCTCAACATGTAAACTTTGAGTTTTTAAACATCATGTAGACTCATATAATGGAAGATAAAGAAGTAGTTTCAGACATAAATCAAAATTGGGGTTCTATAGGGGCCCTAACCCATGATGAAGAAATTTGTATACATATTTGGAAGTAAGGACATAAGAAGAGAAACAATGCTCAGTTATCCTTTACTCTTACTTTGAAATCTCCTCCAAGTAGAGGAAGCTTGTTCAATAACCTGTTCTTCCTCAACATGAATTCATCTGAGCCTTGTGTTGTCTAAAAAAATACAATGGACCCCGCTAGATTCTAGGACATCTTCATATCCATCAATGACTCAAGGGTCATTCTGGGACCATCCATGATATTCTCCATCTCAATCTTCTTTTGATAGGAAGATCCCACCTAGAAGACCCGAACCACTCATGAAAATTGTCGTCTTCCCTTTCCCCTTATGAGGAGTAGAATTATTGGGAGTGGAATGAGGGGTAACATCTCGAGTAGATAGAAGATAAAGTATTACATCTTTGGTTCTGTTGTTGCAAATCAGCAGCACCCTCGGATGCAAATCAAGTTTCTAAGTTGATGTTTAGGGCATCCAGTGTGATTGCACAACATTGAAACCTCTCTCCAAGTGTGGGACTTGTAAAATGAGAGAGGAATCTCCAGATTAGAGGCTGGTTCCTCAAAATCCTTTGATTAGATCTGTTATTTACACAATTGCAGAGGTTTGAATCCTAATCCTACTCTAAATTCCAAGGAGACAGAGATAGAAAGTGCAAAAATTGAAACTTAACTAATAGGTGATACACCAAAGGAGTGGTGAACACTTCTTGTTCATGAAAATTGACACAATTTCATAAAATGCAACATGAAACATCATACACAGGCTGATAAGATGCAATTAGAGGTTTGAAATGAAGCAAGACAATACAAACAAAGGACTAAAAATTGATCACAGAGTCCGCTTTGTCATTTTTCATCTTTGTCAAAATCCTTGCATTTGCAAAATCAAAGAGGTAGAAAACTATTACAATCATGAAGAAGGTCTGATACTTGCAAAATCACTTGTTGAAGGTGAAAGAAGAAGCTTGCTATCCAAAAAAAAGGTTCCACCTCAAAAAATGAACCAAATCGGCTTTTACAATGCATGGGTCGAGCCCAGGAGAGAGAAAATGTGTAAAAAACATGGAAGCCATTCCCCATTGAATGAAGATGCATTAAAACAACATGGGCATCCTTACAGACCCATTCCCTGACATTTTTTGCCATGCTAAAGAAGAATACGACCCATTTTGCATTAAAACTGGTTGTTGAAACGTCATTTCTGGCCATTACCACGTGCCAGAGGCATTTCTTGATTTTATCTCTCCAAAATCAACCAAAATGAAAAATTGACCCTAGAATCATGTAGAGAATTTCACCAGCTTTCCATTGATATAAAGAACGTGAAAATCGAGCTCTGGATCGAAAGATATGGCGATTTGAAAATTTAGGGCAAAAACAGGCCAAAATCGGATCGGCGGGCAAAAGTTTGAATTTTTACCCGTTTGGTCTTTGGAAAAATTTCAAATTTTCCCCACACTCCACCACTCCAGGTGCCATGTGGCAGCTTCCTATTGGCCACGGGCCTCCTAAGGGAAAATTTCCCACAAAAACTCTACCGAGCCATAACTTGAAAAATATGAGGAGTTAGGAGGAAAACTTTACCTTTCTGGAAAGCTGAGAGAGAGCTCTATCCAATGGTGCCATTTTTAGAAAGATTTGAGTGCCTAAAAATCAAAAATGGAGACTGAGGCACAAGAGAGGTAAGAACACAAGGAGTTAGCCACAAAAATGAATAGGGGCACATTTTGGATAATAGTTCCTAGTGGGACATGGTATTTCAAGCAAGACTCGCCGATGACTACTCATTAAAGGAGGATGCTCTCTTGCGAGAGGAATAGTCTGCGGGGTTGTGAAAAAAATTCTCAATCAGAGAATCCCGTCACACTAAGTGAATAGAAGGTTGAAAATTTGATTTACCCTTACCCACCTGGGTGGCAGATAATGATGTTTTGGAATGATGGGGAGATGAAGGCTTTGCTTCCTCCTCATCCAAGATGATAATTGGGGTATGGGATCTTGATTCCCTCTCTCGATTTCTTGAAGATGGTGCTAGTGTGGTGGATGGTTGTGATGGCACAAGTCCTACCTGAACTTTCTTTAGAGAAATGATTCTCTACTCTAGTTCATCCATTTTATGAGAAATGGAAGGAACAATATCAATGGAAGACTTTTCATACAACACATATGACTCCTTGGTAATCTTTGTCGGTGAAAATTTTTCATCACACAGAATGGACACTTATACTCGGTTGCCCCTTTCATGGCATGATTCCTCTCAATCCATAATTTCTTCAAATCTTACGGATCTTTTTATGTTCCCAATAAAAAGATGGCAATTCATGGATTGGAATGATGAGAAGACATGATTGATCTTGATCAATCTCAGGAGGAGTGAAATCTAAACTTTTTGATAGGTTAGGGGCCCTTTAGTATCCCCTAGGTCTGCAATATCAAACAAATCCTTGACAAAGGATTCATCTAGACCATGCAGGTCAAAGATTTGGTTTAAATCTTCTGAAGAAATATATTTCAAACTATTTTCCACAACCACATTCACCATTATGTTGATAGAAGCTCTGTAAAAATTCTCCACTTTCAAGGATGGAAAAGGGATGCATATTGGTAAGAAAGTAGAATTGAGTTTATAATGAGGATGGCGTAGATAGGTTGAGTCAAGTGAAATCACTTCCATTAGATGAAATAATATTTTTACTTAGCTCACACGAAGGGAATAAATTTGATAAATATTGACATTATGTGACAAAAGGTATTTTATTGATGTGATATAATCTACGTCATGAAATTTAGTTCGAGAGGCATGAACACGGTATGCATTTCTCAAGGTATATTTTCAAAGGTGAAAAGGATTTCATGTCACATCAATCCATATGGAACCGCCTAGGAATTATTAAAAAGAGGTTTCTTGCACGCTAAAAGGAAATAAATGATTAAGACAACTGTCAAAAGGCAGCGACATGGTGCCCCAATCATATCTAATGGAAGTAGAAAATGTGAATGGCTCACAACCTTTCCACCTGGAAAAATAGAAAAGAATATTCTCTCTAAAGATTCATGTTTTTGGGGGAAAACAGAGGATGAGTGAGCGAGTGAAATTGTATAAATGCAATGAGAATAATCTTGCATTGGCGGGGATTAAATTTTCTAAAAGTTTAGAAGAGAAAGGTGAAAAATGAGAGAAACCATTTTACAAGAACTTTTTCGAGAAGCTGTTAATTTATTGAACCTTCAAATTGAAACATGTTTTGATGGTTGTAAGTGTACAACCATTGACAAGCATGAGAGTGTAAATGAATCTTTCCTTTCGATCAATTTGATGAGCCCTAAGTTAATTGTGTTAATCATGAGCATTGTTGTGTCTACTTTTAGTTGATGTGTTTCAAATAGTTATTCATGTTCCTATTGCAATATTATGTTAGGAGTTCCTCTCAAACACACAAGATCTTATTCTTTTGGTACCATTTTGGTAATTGCAATTGTGTTGTTAGAAGAGATTTCATCTCATTTTGTAATAAATAGTTTTAAATTCATTTTGCTTCCATTTTGTTGAATTTTTTTAGCCTATGGGGATTCTTGATATTTAATTGAGTCTTTATCATGAGATTTTTTGTTTAAATTCTCAAATAATGTGTGAAACCGTGTATCTTTGGGCTTCCATGGATGCACATCTTCTGGTTGAAGGTTTATTGTTTGTTATTTGAAGTGTTTTCATCATCTCATCTGGCAGATCTTCCAACATTTATTAAGAGTTCCCAAATATTTGGTATAATCAACTTTATCCTTCTTAATTCCCCAACAAAACACATCCAAAACCAATAAATCCTACAAGAACCACCCCTGTTTACACTGCTTATCCATAAATACTAAGGATATTTGTTGAATTTTTTGATCCTTTACTCAAAATATGTAGGAGTAATCTGGTTTTATTGTTGTCTTTAATAACCTAAACCTTTTCTAGAAGGAATCTACATTTTCTAGTATGACAACTCATGAGATTTGTATTATGCTTCATTTACCATGTCTTATCAAGGATTATTTCTCTATGTCTTAAAGGGGAGAGTCAAATATTATTGATCCATTCATTTCCCTTGCAAATACAGGTTACAAAATGGGTCCTCTCACCCTTGTTGAAGGTAGAACCTAAAGTAGTAGATTAGGTCAAACCCTTAACACCGTGTTATCCAACATTTCCAAGCTTGAGTGAAAAGAGTTATTTAGATCCTTATCGGTTACAGAATGACTTAAATTGTAATTTAGCTTTTCTAAGCATATTGCTCGCTTGTTGATGCTGCTCTACTTCATAAGGAGAAGAGATTTGGGTACCAACGGGATCCATGGAGGGTAGAATTTGAGATCCTTGACTGATTATTTTAGAGTCACCACCTAAAGATATTCAATCTTCTTCTTTTTGTAAAGTAGAAGGATAAACTCCTTTTTGAGACTGAGAGTGGGTGAATACTAAACACAAAATAATAGACTTATCTTTGTTATCATGTTCTTCACCTCCCGAATACTCATAGAATATAATGTGTACATAATTCTCTCGATTCTTTAATCTCTAGGACATTAATGTCCCCACTTTCTTATTCAATTCCTTCTTCATATTCTTGAGTTCTGCAAATTACATTGACAAGTTTAGCCTCCAAGGAAAAACTTGAGTTCTTATGTAATCTGATTTCTATCATGATTTTGATGGGATGTGTGTTGGGAAACCTCCTCTTCAAAATTTTCAATTCATTCACCAATTTCTATAAAAATGAATCAGTTCTCTCTCCTTTTTATGTTGGGCCTTATCCTTCATTAAATGATTCTTGATCTTTCCTGACAAGATGAGGTCATCTTCCAATTCAATGGTAATTTATTGAGCATGGCCCAAGTTTCTTAGTTAAACTTTTTTAGATGAATCCCACCTCAATTAATTTAGTTTTTATGAAGAATATTTTAACATTGCCATCAAAGGTAAAATATTCAAATGTTATCCTCTTAAACAACCTGTTATAGTGAGATAGTAAGTCCCTCATAGTCTCATTGGGATCCTTTTTAATCAAAACCAGCCGAAATAGGAGGTCTTGGAAATATTGAGTATATTTAAACCTTTCTTCAAATATGGTTCTACTATCTTACCAATTAGTAATGGATCCATATGGTGGGAGATAGAACCACCCCGTTAATGTTTCTTGCAGAGATTCTAAAAATAATATTATTGACCCATATTCGTGTTTTACTCCAAACACTCCACATGATTTGATGAATATCGATACGTGTTCTTCTAGAAGCTGCATGTCTTCTCCACTAAATTCATGGAAACTCTTATGAGATCCCCTTGGTAATTCATGGATAGGTTGATGGAGGGCAATTGGATCTATTTTTCTACCCCATGTCACAATTTGTGTAGGAATTTCTCTTTATTTTGTGTTTCTTACTTGTCCTTGTTTTTACTTATTCTTCTACAAATTCTTCCTCTATTATTTTTCTTCTTCATTAGGGATTTAAATATTTAATTGTGGTTAAAGGATTAGAAATCAAGATGATTTGTAGGAGGAATATCAATGGAATTTCAAATAGGATTTCTAGGTGTACCGCTTAAAGAATTGGATGGATATGAGGCTTGAGAGAAGAAATATGGATTATCTATGAATTTATCTTGCTGATTTTACAAAGCATAAAAATTGGGGTTGAAAATTCCTCTCAACCTATTCAACTGTATATCTCTATCAGTCATTTTTGGGAAATATTGGATTCAAATCAAGGAACATTTTATTCATTATTTTAGTGGGAATTTGGACTTTCAAATTTATGATTTTTGGAATATTTAATGTTTTTGGATTTTTTGGTTCATATATTGGTTGTAGGTATGATAAATCTACCCCACATTGGGTACAAAAAAAATTTGGTGAAATAATTTGTCAAAAGATAAAATTTTGGGATTTTAGGAACACTTTAGGACTAGTTCCCTCTATTTTAATGGGGAAGATCCATTTATTAAAAATAGGGAAAGTATATACACTATTCTATCCACTGGGGTTGTTAATTCAATTGGGGACCACATAGGGGTACTTCCTTACACCTGTGGAAAAGTTTTTATAGAAACTACAAGGGAGGAAAAATATTGAAAGAAAGGTGTGAAGAGAATAGCAAAGAGGGGGTTTTGCAAAATAAATAGTACAACATATTTTATTGTTTCAAAACTAGAACATTACCCATGAATTTAATGAGAAGACACCATGAGAATCAATAAGGAACAAAATAGAAAAAACAAAAAGTCTTAATGGATAACATTCAACAAGTACATTTCTCATGGAGTATAGTTGAGATGGAGAGGAAACATAAGAAAATGATATCGAGGAAATTTTATCACTTGTTTCTAGAAAGAGTATGGGAGCTAGTAAAAATTATTAGCCATGTCTTTACAAAGTGGAGATAATCTCATTTTATATCTTTTCAATTCAACTCTTCCTCTAGCCCCACATGACTTTTCATGATCCTATACAGGGTTCATATTAGGGGTGAATATTCATGAAATGTCAAATATTAGATATTTTGAATTTTGAAATTGGTGAATTTTTTACAACCGTATGGTAGTGCATTCACCAAAATTTTAGGGGTCCTAAATAAATTTTACCATAATTTTTCCTTAGTGTTTCCACTAAGGGTCGACCAATGTTAGTATATTCACCTTCATGTTATAATATTCTATTATATATAGGATTAATTTTCCATAATATAGTAATACAATATACTATTATAAGTTGAGGGCAATATAAATACAAACCAACCCAAAACATAAATGTGCTACTAAAAACAAAAATATAAAATTGACTTACGTAAATTATTTTTTTGTTACCAAGCAACAACCAATATGCATTTTTAGTTGAAAATCAAAGGGTGTTACTAAACGTTAACCAAAGTTTGTTAAGTTCTTCCTGGGTGACTAGTTTTCTGAAATTTCACTGAATTGTCACTTTTGATTACTTATCCTCTTGGGAAATGGAATCAATTTAGTGAATTCATTCATCCTTCATAAATACCACCTTTTTTAATTGTTTTTATAAGGACTTACTTCAAATATACATTGTTCATGGGGTGTCGATAAGACCGAAAAGGTCTCCAAAAATTATAATTCTCATTGGAATGTTTTCTCTAATTTTCAGGGGTTTTCTCATCCGGATATTGGTAATTTAGAAAATGAAAATTATATGTATACTTGTTCTTCATCTTATATGAAATAATTGAGAAAAATAATAGTCCATAACTTTAATTCTACTCATTTTCTCAAGCCAAGAAAGGTCACATTGGAAAACCGATTTTTAGGATCTCATGCTCGATTTTTAGCTCATTTGGGTCATTGAAACTTTGAATATCCGAGGAATAATTTTTACATGGATTAAATTTTATAATGTTCATAAAATTTGGAGGATTTAATTAATGAGGTCATGCAAATACTAATTCTAATGGCATTCATGTATGGAAGCTTTATTTTGAATCTCATTGAAAACAAAGAAATGGTTTGTGAGACATGAGTTAATGTGTGTTCGAGCATGGGTTTTACAAATTTAGGATGCACTGGTACAAAAATAAATATATGAAAAAGAAATTTAAAATTAATTTCCAAAAATGGCTAAGGAATATTTAAATACTCAAATTTTAACCATGGTAAAGAAAACCCACTCCTTGACCCACTTGAGTACTTCAATCCTAACCTGGGTCAAAGGTGAGTCAAGAATTACTAAATGGGTCTAATAGGATGTCATGCACCTTAACACAATTGGTATGAGGTGAAAGGGTACAAATTTTTAGCAGGTGAAGAAAATTCACCATCGAGGTAGCCATCATGAGAGGGGACTAGCTTGTTGATTACGGTGAGTGGAAAACAACACCCTAGTGAGAAAGCTTAAAGTTTTAGTGATGAAATAAGGAAATATTATAAGGTGGAAATTTTTTTTGCATGTGATGCACTTTTTAAGTAGGTGTAAAGGTGCAAGTGCGTTATGAGTGATGTGATTCATAGGGAGGGGATGTTTGAAATATGTGAGTTGAAAACCTTCACCTAACTCACCATGTTATCACTTAAGTGATGAAAATGGCACATGGATTTTCAACCATTACACTTTTGCACCATGTGAAAAGGTGTAGTAGGGCTTCCAATGTGTGCCATAGGTTTGATTGATCAAGTGGAGTGGTCTATTTTATGTTATGAGTTGTTAACACTCATCTAACTACCAAATTTACACCTTAAGTGATGAAAAACTCAAACACAACTCTCCTCACCTTGGTGGTGCATGTTTTTGTACCACATGCACCAAGGTGCAAAAATGTATCATAGATGGATTTATAAATCTTTTCCTCGCGATAATTGCCAAAAATAGACACTAGATAGTGATATTCCACTCCAAGAGCATCCTTGAGAGTTACCTAGGAAAAAATTATATCATTTTGACTCAAACATATTCTGATATCATTCCCATAGGTTTCAACAGAAAATTCTTCCTTAAATTTTAAATTTACCCCCTTTTTGCTTCTCCTCAATTTTATGCGCCCGTGAAAAGGACTGCTAGTAAAAAGAATGTTGATGAAAATGGAAACCAAATAATTATGAGTAAGGACAACATTTCATAGGTCATGTTTAGATTTTAATAAATAATCAAATCTACATATAACTCCTAGAATTCTCATGTATATCCTCACTTGGGATTAGGGATCTTCATGTGCACTGTTGGGCCAATATCTCAAAATCCAGATTGTAGAATCTCCCAAAACCTTTTGAAATGTGAATTAGGCATTCTTATATTTCCAAGAAGTATCTTATTACTTCAAAAATATTTTAAGGCTCCTAAACCATTAAAAACAAGCTCAATGTAAATTTTAACACTTTCATTTCCCTCCACTATGCTACAAGTAGTCCGACATTGCACAACTTGTTCCTAATCCCATTTCTCCTTTAAAAATTCCCTAAACTTCTATGATGATATCATATCTTATCCACACACTTTTTAGAGGAAATATCTCTTCTTCGTTCATATCTAGATGGTTTTCATTAGCTTTTAAAGTCAAGAAAATAGGCCTTTTGATGCCTCTAGGAGTAGTTCATTCAAAGTGGATCAAAATGAATCCATGAATTGCTTCCCACCAATTTACCTACATGTGAAACACACTTTAAAAATCAAGTTCACACATCCCTCTTGGCCATGATGGGGTTTACATAGTTAGCAATTTTTCAAAGGGATGGTTTATATTACCTAGTCCAAGGATATTTTAGTGTGGCCTTAGTTTTCATGGGATTTTTTTTCAAGTTTTCATAATAGAAATTTAGCATGAAAAAAGGCATAAACTTTGAGTCATACAAGAGAACCATCTTCCCTATAGTAAAAGACTTATTCTTGATATGTGTGTCATGTCATGCTTTTTCTAGCTTTATTTGTCTTTTGACTCCATTGCACTATGATGCACCTCTCATCTAGTTGCATCAGTTTATAAATTTTATTCTTTATTAATTTCTCATCATCCAATCCACGTGCGTGCGCAATACATAAGGAGAGCGAAATAAATTCCATGGGAAAAACCGCCTTTTCACCAAACACCAATCTGAATAGATGTGGCCTTATTCAACCTTTTATAAGTTGTTTCATATGTCCATAACATAGTCGATACCTTTTCATCCCAATCCTTTCATCCAACATCACATATTTATTTCAATTGTTGTTCCAGGACTCTCATTGAATTCATCACAGTTCTATTATCTAGTGGGTGATTGGGTGTAGTATTATAGTGTTCCATCATAAATTCTACCAATAGTATCCTTGTATCATTTAGAAAGTGATTTCCTCTATCACTTGTAAGGCTCATTGGACAACTATATTTGTTTATGATGTTTTCCCATAGAAATATAGTTTTTGGTGCAGTGTGTAATAATATTTAGGTGCATCCTCTACCCACCATGTGAAGGAATTTTTGCATCTAATGATATAACACACATCATTCCTACACAAAAGTGGTGCAATGGGCCCTAAAAAGTCAATTTTAAACTTGTCAAAAGTCTTTACACTTTCTATGGGTCACAAGTGGTATCTCATCACAATTTCCTAATTTTCCTATCCTATGAAAATGGTCACAAGCCTTGAAAATTTCCTTGGTATCCTTATAAATGATTTCCAACCATAAAACAACAAGTAGGATCTTGCGCAAAGTTCTTTCTCCCGCATAGTGTCCACCAATTATTCCCCCATTCACTTCCTTCATGATAGCTTTGGGATCATACTAGCAAACATATACACAAAACCTCATCTTAGCTCATTTTGTATAAATCTCCTCCAATAAGTTGGTATAGTTCGTGTGAATAGCAAGATGCTTCTTTTCTAGTGTCTTCATATCTTCAAGTGTAATTCCAGTGTGCAAGAAGATTGCAATATCTTCTAAGTTTGTGGGCATTTGATTTACTCGAATAACTAGGAATCGACATAGTATCTTATATCCTTTTCTCATCTTCACTAGATTTAATTCTTGATAGATGATCAGTCCCAAGTTACTTTTACTAGGATTAACTATAATTGAGAAATAAAACTCTTGGAAGAGAAAAATCTAATAACAAATGCATCCCTACAAAAATGACTTATTGACCAAGTACTTAAATGTCATATGGTTTGTATAGAATATAAATAGGGTGGCCAATAACTATTTCCTAAAATTTTGAAGCACATATATCATTGATAAGGCTCCGCACTTCGTATTTGTATAGTTTTTCTCGGTTGGTGTCAATTTCCTACTTATAAAATATATGGGATGATCTACATTTCCTTCACCTAGTTGTGCTAACACTACTCCTATAGATGTACCATAAGCATCTACATGCACATGAAATGGCTTGTTCTAAGAAGGGAAGTGGAATATAAGTGAGGTGGTTACCTTCTCCTTTAAGGTCTCAAAATATTTATGTTGAGTGTCATGCTAATAAAATTTTCCTTTGGCCTTCAACAACTCTTCCAGTTGACAAAAAGTATTTGCATACCCCTTAATAAACTTTTGTTAGTAACCAATGTTCCCCAAGAACATGTGCACTTCACTCTTATTAGTTGGCTCTTCCAGCCCTAGAATAACTTTAACCTTAGCTAGATCCACCAAAAAACCTTCATTAAAAATAATATTTCCAAGTAAAGTGCCAAAAGGAGTTTCAAAAATACACTTCTTAATGTTTATAGAGATGTTAAGTTTCCTTCATATTTCAAACATTAATCTCAAACAATCATAATGATCTTTCAACATCCCATACACACTCTAATCATCCAAGTAAACCTTAAGAAACTTATGAATAAAGTCTTAAAATGCCTACACAAATATGTGTGAGAACACGATGGTGCATTCTTTAGACCAAAGGGTGTGACTATATAGGAAAAACATCCCCATTTTATTGCAAAGGTGGTCTTCTTTTGATCTTCACACAAAATATGCACCTAATGGCATCTTGAAAACCCGTTGGTAAAATAGTAGATCTCGCGCCCTCCCACTCCTTTCAAGATCTCTTAAGTAAATGGCATGGGTAAAGGATCTATGACACATGATGCATTAGGAAATTTGTGGTCAACATAGACCCTTTTAATCCATCATTATTAATGCTAATCACCATGTGGCTTATCCACTTAAACTCCTCAATAAGCTCAATAAGTTCTAACTTGAGCATCTTATCAATTTCCTATTTCACTTTGACTCGCATGTTGGGTTCATCCATAAGGCCTCTTCCAAACTGGGTGCATGCTATATTTTAGCTTTATTTTCATTTCCCCAAATGATGGATGCACACCTTTTAATTCACGATATCCCCTAGGAAACAACTCTTGAAATTATCATAGTAATTCAAAATATTTTGTAACTTTAGGTTCGACCAATAATAACTAATTATCACCTCCTTAGGCATGTCCTTAGTCCTAATGTTCACTTTCTTGGGATTCAAAAGCACATGGTATATGCGATCCTTCTCATACAAATGTTTCAACACCTCACATGAACCTTATGTGTGCTTTATATATAAATATTCTACTTCTTTATTATCTATGAGGTAGACAAGATTTCCTTTTTCATTTTCCCTCCAATCATTCCTCATCCATGTCTCTTCTATTTCTACTAGGTCTTCATGTGCCTCAGTGTTAGATTCACTAAACAACCAAGCCATAAGCTCCTTAGCATTTGTGTTATCCCCCAACATGATGTTCCTCATAATCTATAAGGCTTCATGAACTAGTGGTTTAGTAGAAAAATAGTAAAAAGTATGAAAAATACCTTTGGTTAATTCATGCCAACTTGTTGTCTCTTGCTTCAACTTAGTATGCACATACTAGGCACACATGTATCCACAAAAATAGAGTAAAACTTGTGTACCCATAGATATGGTGGAAAATAATATTTCCTTGTATCGATTCCATTCGCAACTTTGAACATGTACCCACAAAAAAATCTTCCCATCATAGCCATGTATCAAAGAAATAAGATTACTCGAACAAACCTTGTCAAGAATTACACTCTAATCTCACACCGGGTAAGATATCTTCATTTGTCTCCCACCAGCATGTTTTTTTCCCATAATAATGGATATAACATAATCTTTCTCCTATCACCTTCATTATGCCATTATTCTTCCATCATGTGCACTAATGAATAAGGAATTTCCTTTCCAATATAATTTAGAAGGCTAGTTTTACCCACCCACATAATGTGTCTCGACCTAACCATCCTTTTTACCCTTCTCCACACCTCATGGTTGACCATTTCATATGTTCCATGGGCCCAATTGTCACAATCCGGACTAGTAGTGCCACTAATGGACTAAGGATCTTCCTAATAAAGCACACCCTCCTTTGATGGCTCTATGTTCTTAGGGTTATGCATTATGTGTGCATAGATTCTATTGAGATCCTCTTCATTAATAGGATTTATATAAGGTGCAACATTCATATCATCTAGAGTATTACAAGTCTCTCATCCATGTTCTCAAAACTAATATACCTCTTATTAAAGTGCAAGTATGCATTATTATCATAACACCAGAGAAGTCTTAACAACGTAGGGAAATTATTTGTTTTGGTGAGCTTTGACACCTCAAAGTCACCCGTGAACTTGGTTCCCTAAACAATGATAGAATCATCCTTCAATACTCCATTGAGCATGGCATGTGTCTTGTTAGTCATATAAAAAACATTTGAGGATGGCTGTAATAATGGCCTTCCTATTTGGTTCTAAGCATCAAGGGTGAGAAAATTGACTTATGTTCTTATATTAATGAGAGTATTACTTACCAACCATCCATTCATCACTACATCTAGTGTGAGTTTTTTGTCATATTCATGGTCTTATGGTGGTAAGTTCGCATGTGAAATCTAGAACTCCCTTTCTACACCTGTACATGGCATCTTATCTCACAACCATTCTCCCAAAAGAGGTATTGTGTTCTCTTTCCTGAGAAATATAAATAGCTATCTAAGATCATCAACATCCTTTTTTGGTAGCTTAGCACCCCTCACAAATTCCCTCTCACATGCTTTCGCCTTTAAATAATTTATCTCTCCCTATAGCTCCTTGATAACACCCATGGTATCCTGATAAATTTCCTTATCCTGGGATACATCCGGATACTTTACATGCACAAATTCTTCCTGTTTGATAAGAGGCCTTACCTTTCCTTTCTCTCATACACGCTACAACCTCTACGGTTGTGGTGAATTATAAAGGTTGAATTTTAAGTTCAACCATGTTCTTAGGTTCCCATCACTCTTGTTTGGCAGGCTCTAATTTAATCATAACCGTAGATTTTTCCTTATTATTTTTCTTACATATATGGACAATCCTCAACCTTTTATGCTTTGTCATAATATTTGCAAACCTGATTCTTGGACACTTTCACCGATAACACGATCAATAAATTCACATGTATAGCATATTCCTCACGAAAAATTCCACATCCACCTATAAAACATTCATTTCCATTATTACATCCTTCATTATTATGCCCCTCTTGCACCTGTGAGCTACTTGCCATAGTGGTATGGTGCAACCTTGTTTCACATGCCTCATGAATATGATCAATCAAATGAAAGTTGGTTGTGTCATGGGTATTGCATTGCATATTTTACAATACATGGAGACATTCCTATGTATTGTGGACTATAAAGTGGATAAATAAGAACATCATGATTCTTATGAAAAATCTCATAGGTTTTCAACAACGCACGCATGTTCCTCTGTGGGAAGCTATCCTTTATATGTCTTTATACTTCGTAATTATTACACCACATTCCTTTGTACATCTCATCTACTAAAGTGGTAGACAACTTATCCAAATGAGTATCCATTTCTGTAATCTAGGATTCAAGCAATGGACTTACCCTTATGTCAACACTCCCAACTAATTTTGTGAATAACACATTTATTCCAATGCTTCACATAGATCAAAAAATTGATTGTGTGAAATCTCTCTTTGAAAAGGTGTTAGCAAGCCTCCTACAAACCTCTGCACATGTTAGCTCAGATGAATATCATAGGAAATATTGGACAATAAAGTCTTGAAACACGCATCATGCTCCTAACAATCTCATATATACCCTACTTAATATCCTTTAGTGCACTAATTCTCTACTACTCAAATTCAAGTATGTTAAACTCAGCCAATAAGGTGGTACATAAAGCATTATATTCCATTGTTGTCTGATGTGGATCATATTTCTTGTACCATTTGTGTGTGTTCCCTTGAATTATGGTGGAAAATTAACTTGCCTTATGATCGGAGATGTTATTCCCTTATCTCTCCATAATATCTCACACGTATACACATTCTCAATTGCATCTTCCACACCATTGTATTCTTAAAAATGAAGGGACATCTCAAATAAGATTTGAGGGGTCTATTGCTGAGGTTGTGTTGTTGCAGACTCACAAAGACCCCGGATGCGAGATCAAGCTTCTAGGTTGATCACTCTAGCATCCAGTGTGATTGCACAACATGGAAACCTCTCTCCAAGTGTGGGGACTTGTGAAACTGAGAGAGGAATCTCCAGATTAGAGGCTGGTTCCTCAAACTCCTCTGATTTAGATCTATATTTTGTAAAACTACAGAGGTTCAGATCCTAATCCTACTCTAAACTGCAAGGAGACAGGGATAGAAATGCAAAAATATATGAAACTAACTAAAGGTGGTGATGCACCAAAAGGAGTGGTGAAACATTTCTGTCAAGCAAATAGACACACATCGATAAGATATAATTTAGGATTTGAAATGAAGCAAATAATACAAACAAAGGACTGAAAACCATTCACAAAGCTTGCATTATCATTTCCAGTGTCAAAATCACTGCATTACAACCTCAGAGAGGTAAAAACTGTTACAATCTTTGGAGAGGTTTGATTCTTGTATCAATCACTTGCTGGAGGTGAAAGAAGAACTCTGCTATGCCCAAAAATGTTTCCCCTTTAGAAATGAGCCAAATCTAGCTTTTACATTACATGGGTCGAGCCCAGGGGACAGAAAACATACAAAAACATGAGAGCCCATCCCTCCTCGACTACAGATGCATTAAAACAGCATGGGGGACCTTACAAACCCATACCCTGTCATTTTGACCAAATTACAAGAGAATGCGACCCATTCTGCATTAAACAGTCACCGAAATGTCACTTCTCGCCATGAACACGCGTCAGAGCTGTTTCTCAATTTTCTCTCTCTAGATTGCACCAAAATTCAAGATTAACCCTAGAATCATGTATAGAACTTCATAAGCTTTCCGTTGATATAAAGAACATGTGAAACCAAGCTCGGATCAAAGATATGCAGATCGAAGATCTAGGGCACAAAACAGGTGAAACAAATTTTTAAATTTCTTCCCGCGCTCTGCCACTTGGACGACATGTGGCATGCATTGATTGGTCGACATGGGCACGGGGTAGACCTTTGCTTTTAGCTTTTCAACCAAAACTCTTGCTAAACTCTCTAACTCCTTCCCGGGCTCCGAGCTTATCTGTTCCATTAGACACGTGTCCTCTTTTGATTGGGTCAGGCTGACCCTTCAAAACTCGCCCTTTGACCTTTGGACTTTTTCCCTTGTAACACGTGTCGTGATTTGATTTGTTCTCGGGCCTGCCAGATTTTCACATCCATCACGTCCATTTGTCCCAGATGTCCCAGTGTTGTCTAGGACAAAAACTTCCGATCCGCCCGAAATGGGCTTCCCTGTCCCTTTTCTACTGGTGACACGTGTCGTGATCTGATTGGCTCTCAGCTTTTTCGGCTATCCGCGTCTTCCACGTCCCTTTGTCCCACTTGTCCCAGACTATTTGGGACAAATTCTTCCGATTCACCCGATTCGGCCGGTTCGCATCCTCACGGCCCAAATGTCCCGAACTGCTTAGTGCGAAAGTTCTCCTTTTCGGCCGATCCGGGCGGTTCGCGTCCTTCACGTCTTCTTGTCCCAAATGTCCCGAGCAGTTAGTCAATTTTCTTCTCCTTCGGCCGAACCAGCTTTTTGCATCCCACGCGTCTTGATGCCCGGATGTTTCTTTGCCCCGAATCGCCTTCGCTTTGATTGCCCGATTCGCGCCCCAACGTCCCAAATGTCCCGACTGCTTGTGAGGACTAGGACTTAGCCAATTTTCACAATTCTTCCTGGCCCAAGCTTGTTTTCTGCAACTTTTTTACATTTTCTCAGATCTTGCTCTTTTCTTCTTCAACCAGGGGAGTTAGAAAAAATCTGAGGGGACCCTAGAAACATGATTTTTTGCCCTGAATCAATCAATTTTCCTGGGGCTTGAGAATTCAATGCATGTTATCAAAATTTACTTTGGGAGTGAATTTTGGATAACAATTGGCGACTCAGCGGGGGTACCTGCCTGCTAGGTGAAAAGACCAGTAGCCAGAAGCAGTCCATTGGGCATGGAGTTATCAAATATTCAGTTTAGAATCCCAACTGACTAAGAATGTGCAAGGAGGAAGATGGAATGTCACCTGATGAAAGCAAGGACTGCTAAACATCTCCATGGACAGCAAGCTGTGCCAAAGCACTTAGGGAAAACAAAACTAACCTACAGCAAAAAAATGTGCATAAGCACTTAGAGGAAAGAAAATCTAATCTAATATTTACAGAGGTAGTGAACTTCCCTCTAAAAGCAATGCTTGAGATAGATTCCATTGATTGGAATCTGCAGTTCTTCACCATCCAATGAGGCCAATTAGAAATCATTGCTATTCTTGCACTTTGTGACCACGTATGGGCCACTCCAAATGGCATCAAATTTCGAATGCCATCCCGGTTTTGCTCTGTCCACATCCCATTTCAACACTAGATCTCCAACTTGGAAAGATCTATCCTTGGCCTTTCTATCAAAGGTCTTCTTGATTAAAGCTTGATCCTTTTCCATTGCTTGGGATGCCTGATTTATGATCTCTTGCAGCTCCATCAACTCTACATACCTCACCTCCATGGGCTCAAATTCAAACAACTCCAGCTTCTTCATGAGTTCCAACATTGGCAACTCAAGTGACATGGGCAAGATTGCCTCTCTTTCATAGACAAGCCTAAATGGAGAGTTACCTGTGGATCTTTTGGGAGTGATCCTATCAGCCCATAAGGCTGATTTCAACTTGGTGTGCCAAGACCTCGATTCTCATCAAGAGTCCTCCTAATGATCCTCAACAAGTTCTTGTTTGTAGACTTGGCACTGGCCATTACCCGAGGGTAATAGTTCGATGAAGTGCTTAGGTAAATACCGTTCTTGACAGCCCACTCGGTCACTCTAGATCCAATGAATGCCAATGCATTATCGGAGATTATTGTAGAAAGGTACACTTGAATTTGGTCGTTATCCCCTCATAAAAGTCTAAGATGCTAGACTCATTCGCTTCTTTGAGTGCTCGCTTCGTCCATTTGCTGAAGTAGTCTATGGCTATCAAAATCCATTTATGCCCTTGGCTTGAAATGGGGTTAATGACTCGATGAATTCCAAACCCCATTGCATGAATGGTTGGTCAACTGAGATTGGATGCAATGGGAGGGTAGCAAGTCTCTCTTTTCCTGTGAAGAATGCACAATTCTTACACCTCTTGATCCATGCATAGCAATCACTGAAGATTTTAGGCCAATAATAACCAGCCTTCATGATTTTTAGAGCTATCACTCTTGGTGCAAAATGGCCACCAGCTGGTCCACCATGAAACTCTTCTAATACCCTTTGAATCTGACCTGTGCTAATGCATCTCAGCAGCACTCCATTTACATCTTTCTTGAACAAAACTCCATCAACAATGGCATACGGGACAGCCTACAATCTGAAGTGTCTCCTTTGGGTCTTGTTCATCTTTGGAGGGCATAGGCCTATGCCTAGGAAGTGCATAATACCTTGGGTCTAGCAAGGAGTGGGGGAAGCATTGTCTTCTTCATGATTGCCACTTGGCTCATGGCTGTCCTGGACTGTCAAAATAGTTTCTTCTTTGTTGCATACTTCTTTTTGCTTCCCCAAAACCAGCTGCTCACACAATCCTTTCCCTCTTACCAGCTTGGTGATCTTGATCTCAATGTCATATTCCATGACATGGGTGATCCAACCTGCCCTTTTCTCATTCAAATCCTTGTTGAGGAGGAAGTCCTTAACTCCAGCATGTGAGACCAGCAACCTGGACCTTGTTGTTTGAGATTAAATGCTTGAATTCCTTCAGGCTTCGATTACTGCAAGCACATACTTCTCAATAAAAGAGTACCTCACCTCATAGTCATCTAGGCTCGGGCTGAAGAAAGGCAGTTGGTTGCTCATCATTATCTTTGTTCTGCATTGTACTAGAATGGCAGAAATAGTGTCATCACCTCCAAATGCATAGAGGATGAAATCCTTGGAGAAGTTTGGGTTGATGAGAGTTGGTGCTTGAGAGATAGCTTCTTTGATTGATTCAAAACTCTCCTTACCTTCTCGCTGTCCACTTAAAAGCCATGCCCTTCTTTAACATTTTGGTGATGGGCTTAACAAGGGTGCAAAATGGGACAAAACTCGTGGACAAAATTGATCCTTCCCAAGAAGCTTTGAAGAGCCTTCTTGTGACTTGGCAATGGTAGTGCTCTTATGGCTTCAATCCTCTCTGGATCAATTGTCAGTCCCTCTTTCGAGACAATATGGCCTAGAAGTTTCCCCTCATGAGCCAAGAATATGCATTTTTTGGGATTCAATGATACCCCAAATCTTCTACACCTCTGAAATACCTGCCTCAGATGAAAAAGGTGATCCCTTTGCATTTTGGATAATATAGTGATGTCATCAAGATATATCAAAACTATTTTATTGATCAACCCCTTGAATACCATATCCATTGCCCTTTGGAAAGTGGCTCCAGCATTTGATAGGCCAAATGGCATCTTCTTGTAGGCATATGTTCCCATTTGGTTGTGAAGGTTGTCTTGACTCGATCTTCCTCCCTCACCATAATCTAATTGTAGCCTGAGTAGCCATCAAGTAGTGAAAACCTTTCTGAACTAGCTACAACCTGCAATATTTGCTCCATGGAAGGGAGTGGATAATGATCCTTGAGAGAGGCTTTATTCAAATCTCTGAAGTCGACACACAACCTAATCTCTCCATTCTTCTTTCTGACTAGGACTAAGTTGGTGACCCAACTTGAGTGTTTGATGGGGAAGATGATACTGGCCTCAATAAGCTTGCTTAACTCTTTTCTCATGAGAGGTTCAATATGGGGATTCACTAGCCTTTGCTTTTGCTGACAGGCTTGGATTCCGGATCCAACTCAATAGTATGTTGTGCCAACTTTGGGTTGAAACCTCTTAGATCTTTGTAAGTCCAAGCAAAGACATCTGGGAACTCTTGACAAAGCTGAACAAAATCAGATTTCTCTTGTGAGGTACTTACTTTTCCAATCTGCAATGTTTTGCCTTCTTCCACTAAAATAGGCTTTGAATCTTCACCCTTTACTTGAATGTTCGCTTTCTCCTTCCGGAACTAATCATTCGGGTTGAAGATTGACTCCAAGGTTATGAGGCCTTTTGGTAATTTGTTAGTTCTCAGCTGCACCACTTGGTCACCATATTGCTGATGCAGCTTGTCTTGATTCCCGGCGGAGAACTCAGCTTCTTCTTGTCGGAAATTAACAATTTGTTGATCATTCTCGAAGACTTGCCAACTTGTATTGTTATCCAGAACAGCTGGTCCCACAACCAATTTGATATGAGGCTGAGATTTCTCACTTTTGATATTTTCTACAACGTCAAATGCAGCCCCAATTCTTTGTCGAGTCTATCATGCTTCATTCTTTTTCCTTGGGATGGAATTGATGCTAAAAGCTTCAAAATCTTCAATAAGATCCCATACCTGATTTTTGTAGTTCTTCAACAGATCATTTTTGGCAGCATTTTTTCCTTTGACTTGGTTTACAATCAGCTCACTATCACCAAATACTTGTAAATTCCTGATGCCTTTCTTCATTGCCCAGTGCAGTCCATGAATTAAGGCTTCATACTCAGCCGTGTTGTTTGAACAGGAAAACTGGAAACGGAAGGCTGAGTAATACCTTATACCTTGCGGTGAAATGAGCATAGCTCCTCCTCCTGCACCTTGTCTACTCCTTGACCCATCAAAGAACAATTGCCATACTTCATTCTTGTCTTTGTGATCCGGCTTGGTGATGCTGGGGAGAGGTTGATTCTCTTCATGTAAACAATAAACTCCTAGCGCAGATTCTTCTACTTCTTGATAGGGATCAAAATCATGTATCTTGTTTGCCCATTCATCAAGAGTTAGATCGGGATACTTCCAATCTTGGTGTTAGCCTCATCAGTGCTAGGGTGATCTTCTTGATCAAATGCTGAGCAATTGGCATTAATTTGACTTGGAGTGTAAGGCTCAATATGGAAGTTTGCAATAGGTTCGGATCTGATTGTGGCCTTAGTTCCATATCTTGTTCTGAATAGCATGTGTGACCAATCCGCCGAAAGATAGCCTCCAATTTTAGCAGTGAAGTCTCTTGACAAGCAAAGGGCAAAGAGTGGTGGCAGGTCTATGACTGACACATCTTGTAAAACAACAACATTTGGACATGCGTGCAAGGTAAGACTCAAATTTTTGATCACTCCAACTATTGCTATTGTTGTCCCATCTAGCTGCACTACCCCTTTAGATGTTATTTCATACTGGAGCCCTAGCTGATCAGCTATCTGTTTAGGCATTACTGAGCTACTTTCCCGGAGTCTATCATGCAATTATGTACTAGCTGATTTCCAATGATTAATGAAACATAGAAAGGAGGGGGCTTCAACTTTAGATGTTATTTCATACTGGAGCCCTAGCTGATCAGCTATCTATTTAGGCATTACTGAGCTACTTGCCCCGGAGTCTATCATGCAATTATGTACTAGCTGATTTCCAATGATCAATGAAACATAGAAAGGAGGGGGCTTCAACATTTTACCTTGTTGTCCTCCATGACTTCCTTCAGGCTAGGCAGCATTTGTAAGCACTTTGTCTTGCATCTGAACCTGCTGATTCGAAGTTGGCCAATCCTTCATGGCAGCTTGCAGCAGATCTCTTTGGCCTGGGATAGATAGGGATTCCCACATTGATATGTTGACATTTGTCTTCTTCATCTGATCAATGATACTGAATGGTGATGAAGGATCTCTCTGCTGTCCCTTGGTTTGCACATTTACTCCTTGCACATGGGCAGCAACAGCTGGCATTTGAGTTGGCCTAGGGGCTGTTCTTGGCTGCCCTTGTGCATTTGAAACTGGACTTTGCTTGCCAATCATTTGTGGAGCTGTGGAAGGTTGTGGATTGGCTGGGGCTAATGGCTGTTCTTCACCCAAATTCCTCCTTTTTGACCTTGTGTTGGCTGTGACACCTTGAGAAACTACCTGATTCATGCCACAGAAATATTCTGCTTGCCAGTTCACCAATGTGGTGTCATTTGGGGCTGATTGCTGTTGGAATGTTTCTTGTTGTTGACTATTTCCTTGACTTCCCTCGCCCTCCACTCCAGTAGTTGTCACCATTAGTGCTTGATTGAGAGCACCATTGAAACACATGGATTGGTTATGAGGCTCGTTGCATGGAAAACACCAATCATATTCCTGAGCAATGTTGTTCTGTGTTGGCACTAATGCCTTAGAGGCAGATATGGCATTTGGATTATAGGGCTAGAATGGTCTATTGGCAGGAGGCCTTGTTTGATTCATATTTGCAGCTGGATTAGGTGGTCTTTGTGGTTGGTATGGCTGCCTATTAGGCTAAGCTTGGGGTTGATAAGAAGGTCTGAAACCTTGGGCTTGTTGCCTTTTGAGAGTAACTAGCTCATTGCCTAGGTTTTGCAATTGCTTCATGACTTCTTGGAGCTCATTTGGGGTACTTGGAGATGAAGTGGAAGCTTCATTTGAACTCTGATTTCTAGGGGTGGGAGAAGGAGCCAAATTAGGTGCTTGACTGGTGTTTGGATTCTCTAAACTTGGAAATAGTGGCATGGGAGGTCTAGGGGCAAGTTTGCTAGCTTGGATCAAACAATTTTCAGCCCTAATGGCAATACTATATGCCATAGGGATAGTTGTGCCTCCCATAGACTGAATCAACATAGAAATATCAGAATTTAGAGCTTTGAGATAGTAGAGAAAAGCACCTTTTCTTTGTTGGCCTTCACGCCACTGGAATCCTCTCCCAAGTTTTTTGAAATCTGAAGTTGAAATCGGTCAGCTGCTCATTGGGAGCCCTCTTGATGGTTGTTAGCTGCTCCAAAAGAGACAAGTTGTCTCCCTTCTCTCCAAATTGCTCATGAAGTGCAATACACAAAACCTGATTCAGCTTTTGATAGAACCCGGCTCCAAGGCTCCTAAACCATTGTAATGCTTTACCCTTGAAGGAAGATGCCAGTAACTTGACAGCCACTTGCATTTCATTGATTTCATGAATTGCATAAAGGTTAGCAATATCTTTAACATGATCACCTAGAGTAGTCTGATTTTCTCCAGTGAAGTAGGGAATGTTCTTCAAGGCTGCAATAGGAACTGGATGTTGTGCATTGAGAGCAAGTGGGTTGCTACCTGTGAAGTTGATGTAGGGGTTGTTCTGAGCCATTCTAATTGGTCTTAAAACCCTTGTTGACTGAATGAAAGGCCTACCAGGTGGAGGAGTTGAGAGAGTTTTGTTTGGTGGAGATGGAGACCTTTGAATCCTTCTTCCTCTTTGCCTTCTTCTTGGAGATAATTGCAGGTATTCAAATAACACTTCTTCTTCTCCAACTCTTGACCTTGTGGTGATTCTTCTCATGAGTTTTCAGGCCTGAGCTTGGAACCAATTGATTCTTCCCCTTGGAGTCACCAGATATGCAAATAATAGCTCTTTTTAAGCAAGAAAAATGTAGCAGATGCACATCAAACTGCTACGATAAAAATGAGACCTCTAGTCCCACCGGGCATGCCAAAACTATTGTTGCAGACTCACAGCACCCCTGGATGCAGATCAGGCTTCTAGGTTGATCACTCTAGCATCCAGTGTGATTGCACAACATGGAAACCTCTCTCCAAGTGTGGGGACTTGTGAAACTGAGAGAGGAATCTCTAGATTAGAGGCTGGTTCCTCAAACTCCTCTGATTTAGATCTATATTTTGCAAAACTACAGAGGTTCAGATCCTAATCCTACTCTAAACTGCAAGGAGACAGGGATAGAAATGCAAAAAAATATGAAACTAACTAAAGGTGGTGATGCACCAAAAGGAGTGGTGAAACATTTCTGTCAAGAAAATAGACACAGACCAAAGTTTACAACATAAAACATACACAGACTGATAAGATATAATTTAGGATTTGAAATGAAGCAAATAATACAAACAAAGGACTGAAAACCATTCACAAAGCTTGCATTATCATTTCCAGTGTCAAAATCACTGCATTACAACCTCAGAGAGGTAAAAACTATTACAATCCTTTGGAGAGGTCTGATTCTTGTATCAATCACTTGCTGGAGGTGAAAGAAGAACTCTGCTATGCCCAAAAATGTTTCCCCTTTAGAAATGAGCCAAATCTGGCTTTTACATTGCATGGGTCGAGCCCAGGGGACAGAAAACGTACAAAAACATGAGAGCCCATCCCTCCTCAATTGCAGATGCATTAAAATAGCATGGGGGACCTTACAAACCCATACCCTATCATTTTGACTGAATTACAGGAGAATGCGACCCATTCTGCATTAAATCTGGTCACTGAAATGTCACTTCTGGCCATGAACATGCGTCAGAGATGTTTCTTAATTTTCTCTCTCCATACTACACCAAAATTCAATATTAACCCCAAAATCACGTAGAGAATTTCATAAGCTTTTCGTTGATATAAAGAACGTGTGAATGCGAGCTCTGGATCAAAAGATATGGAGATCTGAAGATCTAGGGCACAAAACAGGTGAAACAGATTTTTAAATTTCTTCCCGCACTCTGCCACCTGGACGACACGTGGCATGCATTGATTGGTCGACAGGGGCGGGGCAGACCTTTGCTTTTAGCTTTTCAACCAAAACTCTTGCTAAACTCTCTAACTCCTTCTCGGGCTCCGAGCTTATTTGTTCCATTGGACACATGTCCTCTTCTGATTGGCTCAGGCTGACCCTTCAAAACTCACCCTTTGACCTTTGGACTTTTTCCCTTGTGACACGTGTCGTGATCTGATTTATTCTCAAGCCTACCAGATTTTCACGTCCATCGCATCCATTTGTCCCGCATGTCCCAGTGTTGTCTGGGACAAAAACTTCCGATCCGCCGAAATGGGCTTCCCTGTCCCTTTTCTGCTGGTGACACGTGTCGTGATCTGATTGGCTCTCGGATTTTTCGGCTATCCGCGTCTTCCGCGTCCCTTTGTCCCACTTGTCCCAGGACTATTTGGGAAAAATTCTTCTGGTTCACTTGATTCAGCTGGTTCACGTCCTCACGGCCCAAATGTCCCGAACTGCTTAGTGCGAAAGTTCTCCTTTTCGGCCGATCCAGGCGGTTCGCGTCCTTCGCATCTTCTTGTCCCAAATGTCCCAGAGCAGTTAGTCGATTTTCTTCTCCTTCGGCTGAACCAGCTTTCCGCATCCCACGCGTCCCAACGGCCTGGATGTTTCTTTGCCTTGAATACCGCCTTCGCCCGATTCGGCCGATTCGCACCCGACGTCCCAAATGTCCCGACTGCTTGCGAGGACTAGGACTTAGCCAATTTTCACAATTCTTCCTGGCCCAAGCTTGTTTTCTACAACTTTTTCACATTTTCTCAAAGCTTGCTCTTTTCTTTTTCGGCTAGGGGAGTTAGAAAAAAATCGGAGGGGACCCTAGAAACATGATTTTTGCCCTGAATCAATCAATTTGCCTGGGGCCTGAGAATTCAATGCATGTTATCAAAATTTACTCTGGGGAGTGAATTTTGGATAATGAGTTGTTGTGATGGTTGTTATGGACCTTGTCTTGCAATGGGACAAGATCCTAAACCTAGACCTTCACTAAGAATAACTCCATGCGGTAGAAGTCATGAACCTCCTAATCCTCTTACCGTTACCTAGAAACCAGTATATGTACTACCTTATGTGCCTATAGTAGTTCTAAGCTACATGCCAAATATCTTTCATATAGATCCTATTATAGTACTACCTCTAATGGGTGGAGTGCTACTTCTTTATTATAACAATGTGCCTACTAAATTGGTTCCAAACCAAATCTATGAAAACATGGACATATGCATGTCCTTAATCTATTGCACCTCTTGAGTTGATACCAGTATGTGCCTCCATGTATCTCTTACCCAACATGTTGATATTTGATTTCCTTCTTGTTTACCTTCACTATGATGATCTTCTACAACAACTTCTATATTCCAAACACCATGCACAAGGGCTAGGTGGTCGGGCTACATCATATATACACCAAAGGTTATCATTATCTCCTTAGACTCTCTCTCATTTTATGTCAAATGGGTCCTTCTACTACACTTCTCTAATGCTAGAAAGACATGATCTTGTAGTCCCTTACCTTTTGTAGGGTTCTCATCACTACCACTTGTCATCATTCCCCTTAGTCTCAGTTCCTCTTCAACTTCCCTCCTCACGCATCATTATACATGTTTATCATTTTTTCTATTTCCCTTTCTTCCACTTAGAACAACTCCATCCTTTGCAAAAAAATTTCCTACCCCCATACACGATGAGGTTTAATTCTTCCTTGAGTAGGTTCTCTATTCCCAATTAAATCATCAAGATTTTTATAGCTTATGGTTTCACACAAAAATAAGATCCCCTTGGCTTGGATAAAAATCGAACTCTACTTCCTTTGGGTATGAGTATGTTGAAATCATGTACTTTAAGGTATAACTATGCAACATACCTTCCCACCAACGATCTACAAATCTTGTCTAAGGCACATCCAAATTCGAGAGAGTGTTTGGTAATCATCCTAGCTCTAAACTTTATTTCTTCCAAACCGAACTCCCCTATTCTATGTGAAAACTTATAGCCAATTGTACAATTATACTAGAAAAATGTTTAAGAACATCTCATATAAGAAATCATGGAAGTTTTATTTAACCCATTTGTGTGCATTAAAATTTGTTCTAGTCTTATATCTATGAGAAAACATGTCCTATCCATCATGCACCCAAATATCAACATTTTCCAAAGATAGTTGCAACATCATACGTATGCCACATCCTAATGAGAAGAAAGAAAAGAGCTCCGGGAAACAAAACCAAAGCGTAATATTTTTACTAACCAATGTTTAGTTGGGAGCACTAGAACTTTATTCAGACAAGGCCACGACCACTCAATCAAAGCACACACAAGCACTGAGATCCCTCTTTAGTTACTCAACAATATGTGGTTAGAGCATACTATAACATCATATATTGGTAACACATATAATAAGGAAGTCATTCAACATATATAATTAGTAAGAGTATTTTAATTCCTTAATACTATGCTTAGATACACTAACCTTTGCAATCCACACATAATTACCATTATAGACACATTTCATTACATATATAATATGTTGATTACATACATGCACTGAACCACACACGCACATAAAATATCTCTCATGTACTTATATAATCCTCCACCTTTTAGATCTAACTATTACATGGATTGCTACACCTATTTATACACTGTGGGGACTTTCCCTTCACTGTTTACATGCGTTTTTTCCTAAGAATAGATGTGCTAAACATAAACTAAATGTGTTTACAAGTCTGCTTTAACTATATTTTGATTTATATACATCTCATGTTTAACATGTTTTAATTCCTATAGTTAAATCACCTTATTGCATGTTTTTTTACTTCTTTGTTTTCCTATTTCCATACTTTTCTTGTGTATCATGCCACCTTACTTTCTTTCCTATTTTTGGTCTTGGCTAGAAAAGAGCTAAGTATTGGATTTGTGTGTATTTTCCTAATCCCCTATGCATTTAATCTTTCTCCCTCTCACACGTACCTCTAAGAATTGGCATGTATTTACTTCACTCTCTTGTGTGTGCTTCTACGCATCCTTTTGTTCCTTAGTGACTTTATTTTTATTTCTTGTGCATACTTCTATGTGTCATCTCAGACTTCTACGAATGGTTAATAATTAACCATTTATTTTTACCAACATGTGTAGATGTTGATATGATGTTAAAAAAATTATGTGTTGTGACTTGAATGTGGTGATCAAATGTATGTTTCAAAATGTATTATATCATGGCTGAGAATAAATGTAAAATGTTTGTTTTTTCACTAGATTTAATACATATATGATCGATGGCAAATTTTTGTTGTATTTCAATGCACTTGAGGCCTTGTAATAAATTCAACATATAACTAACAACAACTAGCCACATGTATGATCATGGTTATATGTGGAAATGAGTTATATACCTTCTTACAACATGTGAAGGATCGCTATGTAGTTTTTATGGGGAGTAGGTTCTCCTTTGATGGCTTACATGCTTATGCCGAGATAGATTTTTATGGGACAAATTAGTCAATGAGGGAAGTTTTCTTATAATGGGAAAGTTGATCAATTCATGAATCTTTCCTAGGATGATTTTTAAATGAAGGTTGATCAATCTGGGAAGCCTTTTTGCAATGATTTTGGGTAACCATCCTTGAGGATTGGTCTAAAAAATTATCGTGATTTTAAATAGTCATTCTTTTAGGGATCAAACTATATTTTGGTATACTTTTTAATAACAAATGCTCTTCAAGGGATCATTCTATGATTTTGATAGTATTCTTGATAACTATATTTCGAGGGATGATTCTATATTTTTTATAGTGTGCATCCATGAATATATTTTTGAAATTTATATCAATTGAGGTCAGATATAGTTGACCATTTGAGGAGGGAAAAACATTTTTGTATAAAACACATGTGTGCACCTATCATGTATTTAGTTGGTAGATAAAGGAAGGATAGGAGTAATGATTATGTTATTCCTACTTATGAAGAGTAACTTTTACATGTGGAAAATGCGATGAACAAAGCTATGGTGTTCTTCTTTAAGGTCATAAATACATGATACTAATAGAAAACTGCATAATTTTAATCATTATGATAGTGAATGATAGGTTAGTGGTTTGATGATACTTTTGATATGATTAATGTCATGAAAGTTGATGTGTTAACAATAAAAAGGCTACAAGTGCGGGAATTTAAAGGTTCCTTTTAAGTTTTATGATCAAGGGAGGATAAGTGATAAGCTCTCGACCAATATTTTTGAGTGATGACATATGGATTGATTTAATTAGGGGAAAATTTTCCACATTTACTCCATTCCAGAGTAGTGACATTTTGATTCTCTTTAAGGAAAAGATAAATAATGTTAAAGTCATATTCTTTGAAATTTTTGTTGTATACTCATTGGATGCATTCTTGATAGACACGATGATGTTCAATGGTTGCTATCTTTCTTCTAACAATTCAAGTTGTGGTAGGAAATTTTTGACAATAATCCTCATCAAAAATTAAATCTCCGAGGGAAATGTGGAGATATGGAATTTTAACTACCATCGGTAGCACCACAATAGAGGTGTAGACTAAACAGAAGGACATAACACCTATAGGAATATGGATACTAATCAGATAGGACCAGAGAGAAAATAGAATTTGGAGATGCCAATTCCTACTTGCTTGATCAAATTTTTCATGAGGATTTTATTGAGTGTTTTGTTAGAAGATTTTGCTTGACCATTTTCTTATGGATAATAAAGGGATGAGAAGATAAGTTTTATGTTGTAGGTGTCACTATGTTTTTAATATTTTTTATTTTTGAAATAATTTCCATTATCTTTTATATTTTTTGAGAAATTCCAAAGTGACAGATAATGTGATGGTGGATAAATTCAATGATTTTATCATCTTTAGTAGAGATGAGGGGAATAGATTCCACCCATTTTGTAAAGTATTCAATAGCAAGTGATGATAGAATGATGTCATTAGATGAATGAGGGTTGATGAGGCCAATGAGGTCAAGTCCCCATTGTGAAAAAATCCATAAATCCTACACAAAGTTGTAATGATTGATCGAGAATGTGAGTGAGGTTTGTGTGTTGTTTAAATTTAACACAATTATCGACATATGTAAAATGGTCTCGATTGAGGGTGGGCCAAGCATAATAGCCCATCCATAAGATGCATTTAGAAAAATCCATACCACTAAAGTGTCCACCACATATTCCATCATGGACTTCTTAGATAACTTTAGTGGATTTATGAGATTTGAGGCATTGAAAGAGAAGCCCATCAAACCCACATTTATATAGAACACTATATACGATGACATTGAATAGTGCATTGAATAAAATATCTTATAAAATAATTATATAGGTCAAAGGGAATGTTAGATTGAGAAATAACCATAGATCGGGTGTCCATAAAGTCAATTTGATTGTCTTTGATAAGATTAACATATGGGAGTTTGGTGTTATGGTATGGTTGATCAATTCTATGACAAACAATGAGAAAATTGGATTCTTGAATTGATAAAGGTATAAGTTATGTAAGAGAATCCATAGTGTCTACAAATTTATTAGATGAATGGGGAAATTTTTTTATTATATCTTGGTCAAAGGATTTTAAGAGGAATTCAAAAATGTTTTTATATTTTTGTAAAATTTAATTTTTACATTGATAAATTCCTTTGATTTGATTGATGATAAGTTGAGAGTCTCCATAGATGTAAAGAATTTTAAAAACAAGCATGATGGAGTTTTTGAGGCCCATGATGAGGGATTCATGCTCGGCCATTATTAGTGCATTCAAAATTTATTTTAAAAGATAGAGGGACAAGAGTCCCCCAAGGAGGTATAATGATGATATCTATGCATCCTCTCTATTGAAACTTAGATCCATCAAATAAAATGATCATTCGAGAGGTGTATTCTTGATCGATAGTGTTTATGGATATTTTAGAAAAAATTTCATGAGGTGGTTGATTACTAGGAAGGGGAGCTTCTATGTGTTGGTTAGCAATGGCTTTCCCCTTGTATATTTCTGCGACATGAATTCTAGGTCAAACTCAATCATAAGCATGAGAAATCGAGTGATTATGATCACCGTGATATGGTTTAAAATGCATATCTTTGAGGGGATTGAAGTTAGTGATGACATAATTTGTATGGTTAAGGAGATAGTTCCAAATATTAGAATTCATGAAGTATAAGGCATAAAATAAATTCTTTTCTTTGGTATAACAAGTTTCATAGTCGTGAAGAGTGGAAATTACGTAATATATGGCCTTCTATCCACCCTATTCATCTCTATGTGATATCTTAACACCCAAGGCATGGTCAATGGAAGATATATAGATAAAACGAATCCCCCTCATGTGCATGTGTGAGCACATGTGGTGATAAGATATATTATTTGAGGTCTTTTAAGGTATTTTGACAGATTGTGATCCCTTGAAGTAGACATCATTTAGGAGGATATGATGAAAAGGTTGACATCGATCCGAAAGTTAAGAAATAAAGTGGCACACTAATTGGAGTCTCACCGGAGACTAAAAAGTTGTTTGATATTTAATAGATGGGCATCTCAATAATGGATTCAATTTTGGCAAGGTCTACTTCAATACCCTTTATATAAAGAATAAACCATAAGATTTTTATTGTGAGGACACTAAATACCCACTTGGTCGGGTTAAGGTGTAGAAAGTATTGAATAACATGGGTGAAAATGACGCGAGGAAAAATATATGGTCTCTTCAACTTTTGGATTTTCCTAAGAGATCATCAATGTAATCTTCTATGGTTTTTGGATGAGGTCATTAAAGATATAGGTCATAGCATGTTGATAAGTTCCCTCCACTTTATTGATTCTGAAGGGCATAAAAAAGTAGTAGAAATTCCCCCAAGGGGTGATGAAAGATGTCTTATGTTTGTCATCAGTCGTGATAAGAATTTGATTATAGTGAGAAAATCCATCCATAAGGAAAAAAAATTCATGGCTTACTATGAGGTCGACAAGATGATTGATGTTGGGAAGATGGAACTCACCTTTAGGACAAACAAGATTAAGATCTCGAAAGTCTCTAAATAAACATAACTTACATAAGGCTTTGGTTACGGGTAAAATATTAGAAACCCATAGTGGATAGTCAATGGGTAGGATGAAGTTAGTAAAGAAAAGTTATTGTAACTCCTCTTTGATGAGGAGGGCTACTCGAGGTTACATCCTACATAGTGTTTTCTTAATGGGCTTGGTGTTAGGGCTTGTGACAATGTTGTACATAATGATGTTAGGATAAATACCGGAATATCACTATATGACCATGTAAATGCTTGACTTTGTTTAGAGAGGTTAAATCCTTTAATTCTTCGAATCCAAGGATTGGCCAAGTTTGATTATATGAGGGTCTTATGCAGTCCCTATGTTGACATCGATAATGGATTAGTTAATAAGTGTCAATGTATCATGTGGTAGAGTTTTTGAAGGTAATGGTCCTCTTACCCCATATAGGATAGGATGGGATTGGTCATTGTGGCATTAAATAATGTTGATGGTTGGGGAGTATTCCTCTACCATTTTGGTTAATATGAATAGAAGAGTCTTAATTCCATCATTATTATGATAAATGAGAAGTCTTAAGGTTATCATATTGATTAAAAAAGAGGAGGGTGGAAACATTTTAATCTATGTCGATATAGTTTTCATGTGAATATGGAGAGGATGGACCTAGTTCTGAGATGGATCTAGATGCAATTATCATGGAGGTTTCCAAGAATGGTTTGTCAAAACTGAGTTTGAAATTATATTAAGGATTATGAGACTAGTCAAATACCAAGTGATTTATAGCTTATTCCTAACATCCTAAAATAAAACCTTCTCGAGAAAAATTATGAAGATACATTTTTACAAAGGATTGGCTATATAAGAATGAAAAATCAGATATAAAGGGTTTAACATGGTTTTGATTGTCACAATTTGGGGAAGGACAAT
Source organism: Taxus wallichiana var. yunnanensis (assembly GCA_018340775.1). Classification (NCBI taxonomy): domain Eukaryota; kingdom Viridiplantae; phylum Streptophyta; class Pinopsida; order Cupressales; family Taxaceae; genus Taxus; species Taxus wallichiana. Next base: position 157,558,022 of record CM031244.1, on the reverse strand, counting down.
AAATTCCTCCATTGATGAGGTTACTTTTAAGATGAAGAGGATCAAAGGAGATGAAATATCCAATGTTGAGTTCTTACATGGGTTATTTATCAAGTCTCCCATACATTTTAGGTGTAGGGAGTGAGTTGAGAGCTAGAAAGTGGTACTCCTCGATGAGATATTTTTCATAACATTTTGAAGGATTTTTCATTAGGTAGCTTAGATGTAGAGATGGAAGAGCTTGTAGAAGATTTGTTAGAAGATCCAGAGTTTGTCCTAGGAATGAACACAATAATTAGGTTAGTAGGCCATGTTATATGCTTTGAAAGGATTTAGATTAGTAGTAATACAGTAAAGGTTTTACCTTCATATTTATATTTTAAACAAAGGTGTAAGGTTGATGAGATACGCCGCATAATGTGTATCTAAGGGAATCCTAACAACATGTTATCTTTGGAACTCTCCCACAACGATATATAAGAGATCATGAAGGATTTTAACACCAAATTTGATGGGTAATATGACCATGCCTAAATTAGGGGAAATGGTGTTGTTGAAGGCACTCGACATAGTTGGTGACTAGGTTAGAATAGTTTCAGGTAAGTGAAGAATTTTTAAAGTGTGAGAAGATATGATTTTGATACCAACACCATTATAAATCATGATTATCTTGACAAGAGTATTGTTGATTTGGGCATTGATGAATAGTGGAAGGTCATCATCTTTGGGTTGTAAATATGGGATTTTAGATTCATCAAAAGTGATAGTGGTGGTCATTTTAAGAGTTTCGATGAGGTTTTCAATTGGTTGAGGGTTTTTGATGGAACCGAGATGGATTGAAGAGCCCCTAGTCATCACTTCTCCGTTCTAAAGGGAAGTTTAGACAAGCTCATAAGGGGAAATCTTTAACAAATCTTGATGGAGTTTTTTAATGATGGTTTTTGTACAGAGGTGGTAGATTTGGTGCCTGGGTGGCGAGGATGGACACCTTAGTTTTATAGGTTGATGGATTATATGAATTAAGGGAAAGAGAGATATAAAATTTAGGGTTATTTTGGTGTGAGGCCTTTGGGTCTTACGTGTGTGATATTTTAGTTATGTGAACGATGTCTATTTGATGGAGTGGGGTCTTACTAGAGGAAGCATCACTCTTGCTAGATATAGATGTAGTAATGGATGGTAGTTCAAATTTGTGGATTTAGAGGTCAAATGGGTTTGTTTGATGTGATGTGGATGTTTTAGATCTATAGGAGAAGCCCTTTTGATGCAGAGCCTATCTACTTTCAATTACTTCACAATATTGGTTAAACTCACAACTCCAATAACTAACCTTATTCACTCAAATTATCACTTTCTCAAGACGTAAACCATTCCTTTAGAAGCCAATTTTGCCCCTTAAGTTCTTAAATGGTTTATAAACCCCATGTAATTTCTTCCCAATATTCAATTAATGTTAACACAACATTCAATTTGGAACTAAGCAAAAGGAAACACAAATTTACTTACCTTTACCCCAAATTGTTTGTCAAAGATCCTTAATGACATGAGAAAGGTGATTTCATGGGTAAAGAAAACCATACTTTTCATGCAAAATTTAAAACTATGGATAATAATGCTATTACCTCATACAAGTGTAGGATCAAATGTAGACATCTAATTCTTTTTTAATCTTAGTTTTCCCATTATTTTATTATTTATCAATCTTAGGTTCCTTGTAGGATTGCAAGAATGATTTTTCAAGTCTTATGATGATTATAGGAAGCCCCAACACAAAATCTGATCAATTAAGACAACCTTTACTCCCTTTAATCCTCCCAAGAAGTTTCAACTCTAATATCTACATGCAAAACACATTTCCTTCACTCCCTACACATAATTAGGCCTAAATCTCTTCAAATGAGGTAAATCCAAGAAAAATATAGGTATTCATAGAAACATTAAACCTTTTTAGGGCACCCCTAATCTATTTCCATCTCCTAAATCAATTATTTTGACAATTTATAAGCATTATAGTGGTTCTTTCAACTAATTCCCTATTCATGGAAAAATGTGAACATGATAAAAGACCACTATTAAGAATATATCTATAAATTAACTTATTCACTCCAAAACCTCAAAAAATACCTAGATAACATTATGGAAGAACTTTCTACAAATTTTCATACAATTTCACTAGTTCCTTCACAATCAATTTGGTTTTCTTCCTTGTAAACCCTAGGACCGAGGGTTTGATCACTAAGATTTCGAGAAGATAAATTTAATGTTTTCTTCATTACCTTTCCACCATTATCACTCCTATATGTTTGGTGAGTGTTTTTCTCACTCATATGTGCTAATAAGAATCCATTACCCCTATGAAATAATCTATATTCTCTTTGTAGCCATGTTTTCCAAAGAAACTATGATTGTAACCTCTATTTCAAACGTGAGAGTAGGTGTAAAATTCCTTAATAGTGTTAATAACTTATCATAATAAATCACATAATTTTCCTTCAAATATGTTTGGTCTTTGACCTTTTATCTTTCTTGAATAATTAGGAAATCTCAATACTTTTCTCTCAAGACAAAGTTTTCTAGTCTCATATCAAGTTCCTCAGTCAACTAACTCTTCACCTAGAGTTGCAAGATCTTTAGTGGAATGAAATAGTCCTTAGTTATTCATTAATTTTCTCTTACTATTTTCAATATCTCACTTTTTAGGAAAAAACCTTCCTTCTCAGTTGATAATCTACTTACATGCAATCTAATAGATTGTTATAGAATTGTCAAGGATGTTTTAACTAGTTCATAACCTCCTACTAATGTTTTCTCCCAATAAATCTCACCTCAAAGGTATAAATGAAATTATTCTCTGTATATGTAATCACGGTGAGGTATAGATAATCCTTTAACTTCAATATCAACCTTGAAACTCTCAACTCCTTCTCAAAATAGGGTATTCTCAGTCTTATCACATTCAATCCAAACAAATATCCTTATTCCTTGTTTGTAAGGTATTTATTGGAAGGAATAGTACCTATAGATGCTCAAACAATCTCTTCTTGTTATACACTCCAACTTATCAGATGATCTCCTTCGTTAATCTTTCAAATTTGACCTTGTGTGGTCTCTCAAAATAATTTTACAAGATTGTACAGTCTTAAACATTTATAATTACACACATGTAATCAATGAAATCTATTGAAAACTAATGTAAAAACACAATATCATGCTTGTTATATTCATTACCATAGAATGCACATGGTAAATGATATCTTACAAGAATAAAACACCATTTTGAAAGATTAACATCCAATATTTTCAAACAAGCACTTTACCCAACACTCTTTGAAGCTTCCTTTTGATTCTCATTTAAATGGTAATGAGTCTAAAAAGTTACATTTGAGAATTTATATTCTTCCCTTCAATTATCCGTTGATTATATACCCTTAAATTTTTTTCCACATGATAACACTTGACCATTCATTAGAAAGATTCACTAGAACCTTAATTCTTAGCCTTTTTAACCACTTATTATAACTTTCAAGCCTAAGAGGGGGACCTATGACATCCACATTCTAGGCCACATTTCATCCTTACAAGGTTTATGAGCTCTAAGAATGTATTACAACACCAATATCATGCCAAAATGGATCCACAATTACAAATTTACATTTTGGAGGGAAAATGCCTAGTTTGAATTTTGAAAATCCTAAACCAAAACTAACAATATAGTTATACTCCTATTGACTTCTAGGACTTATAATAACACTTTAAAAACCAAAAATAATTAATACATATGCACATATGTGGAGATTCTCCTACAACATACTCTAGGGATAAGAAAGTTTGAGATCCATAAATTTGTTTTCTTCTTCTTCTTCCAATTTATTTGCTTCTTCATCTTGACTCTGATCTGAACTTCATATTTAGCTCATTCATCCTTCATTATTTCCTTCATGTGATTTACCTAGTTCTCATTCTACATTTTTTCTTCATAGATTAGGTATGATTCTACAAATCTTCTTCATAAGCTTCTTCATTCTTCTCTTCTTCAACTCTCCACTTCCATATGAAGTTAGGTTCCTCTTTATCTTCGTCATGCCATATCTTGATCAAATATGATTTATATATTTATTCATGAATATTGTCTTCCTTTTCAGCTTGTAGTATATTCATAAGTTCTTCCTCTTCTCTCTTGACAATAATTAATTCAAGTTATTATAACAAAATTTCATTATGCACTTAAAATTAATTTATTAGCACTAGTTTCCCTTTTTATGTCTCTTAGCCATCGAGAAACAATAAATGGGGCCCATGGGCTAAGGGGATTTGACTTGTAAATTATCTTGTATTCTTCATCATCCTAAAACAAGTCTAGATTCTCATGTTCTTACATGATTTTCTACCACACAAGTTCTTCATAAACTATCAACACTTCTTCACTTTCATTTATTTCTTCATTTTCAGTTTCTTCATCCTCTTTTTGGAAAAATAAATCATTTCTAACATTTCATCTTCATCACTTGCATGTTCATACATTCAAAGCAAAGGTTAGAATAAAATAAAGGAGGCATTATAGAATCATGGTATTCTCTATCATTCAACTCTTCATAATATTCAACCTCTTGCTCCACTTCATCACTTTTTCCCTCTTTTCCAAGGCAATATAAGAAGCTTGCAATCACTTCTTCATTCAAAATCTGAGTTTCTTCAAAAAATATCTCCTTGTCAACTTATTCTTCTTTATTTCTCATCCTGTTCTCTTATTTCCTTAGCTTCTTCTCTTCCTTTCTTATCTCTTTTCTCATCTTCTCTCTCTTCCTCTTCCTCACAAGTAGCTCTATTGGCCACTTAGCTTTCTTCTTAACCACTATTCCCACTTGTTATTTTGCTTCTCTCTTTCTTTCCATCATCTCTACCAATTGTTCCACATATCTCTTCAACTCTTGTATCTCTTCTTCAATTATTAACTATTTCTCTTGCTAAGTTATTCATATTTTCATTTTTTCTTTTCCTCTATCTCTCTATCATCTTGTTCTCTCTTTACGTGACTTAATAACTCTAGTAAACTGTTAACCATCTCTGTTGTTAGTTATCCTTAATCATCATCATCTATTAAATATGATTGATAAATCTTAACATCCCTTAATTGTGTCTCTTTTCATTCCCTCCTTATTTCCATCAAGTGTCTCCTTTCGACATGATCTTTATCAATCGTATTTTTTGTTATTCTCTCTTATGCTCTCATTGACTTGCTTGGAATTTATATATTCTCTCTCCACTACTTTTTCTTCATCCACTTTGGCATCACATACCCATGTCCAGTGAGTGGTTCTAAGATCTTCTCATTACTCTTCCCTTCAATCATTTTCTTAGCTTCATCTTCATTGTTTCTTTATCGATTTCTTCCTATCCTCTACTTTGATACTAAATGATGCAAATCCTATCTACTTTCAATCACTTCACAGTATTGGTTATACTTAGAACTCCAATAACTAACCACCTTCACTCAAATTATAAATTTCTCAAGACTTTAACCCTTCCTTTACAAGCCACTTTATCTCGTTAAGTTCTTAAATGGTTTAGAAACCCCATGTAATATGTTCCCAATTTTCAATCAATGTTAACACAACCTTTAATTTGGAACTCGAGAAAAATAAAACAAATATTTACTTACTGCTACCCCAAACTATTTGTCTAGGCTCCTTAATGGCATGCAATAGGTGGTTTTATGGTTATAGAACCATGCTTGTCTCGCACAAACTCAAACTATGACTAACCATTCAATTACCTCATATAAGTGTAATATCAAATTCAGACCTCCAATTCTTTTGTTAGTTTAGTTTTCCCATGATTTCCTTATTTACCGCAGTTTTAGGTTCCTTGTAGCACCGCAATACTAAATTTTCAAGCCTTATGAAAATTATAAGAAGCCCACGACACAAAATGTGGGTCAATTCGGACACCCTTTACTAATTTTCATCCTTGCAAGATGTTTCAACTCCAATATCTACATGAGAGGAACCTTTCCTTCACTCCCTACACACAACTAGGCTTAAATCCCTTCAATCAATATAGCTCTATTAAAACTATAGGTACTCATGAAAAAATACAACCTTTTAGGAAACCCTTAATCTATTTCCATCTCCTCAAGTAATTATTTTGACAAGTTATAAATAAGCATTATAGTGCTTCTTTCAACTAGTGCCTTATTTTGGGAAGACTTTGAGCATGCTAGAAGACCATTGTAAATAATATCTCTCTTAAAATTAAATTATTCACTCCAAAACCCTAAAAATACTAAAATAACATCAGGGAAGAATTTTCTACAAGTTTTTAGGCAATTTCACTAGTTACTTTGCAAAAAAATTGGTTTTCTTTCAGTAAACCGTAGATTAAGGGATTTAGTCACAAATATTTCCCTAGAAGATAAATTTAATGGTTCCTTCATTACCTTTCCACCATTCTCACTCTTGTAGATTTGGTGAGGAATGATGTGATAACAAGGATCCATTTCCCCTATGGAACAATATATACTATCTTTATAACCACGTTTTCTAGTAAACTATGATCAGAACCTTTACTTCAAACCTAAGAGTAGGTTTAGAATTCCTTAATGGTGTTAATAAATTATCCTAATAAATAATATAATTTTCCTTCAAATATTTTTGGTCGTTGACCTTTTATATTTCTTCAATAAGTATCATATCTCAATACTCTTCTCTTAAGAAAACATTTTCTAACCTCATATCAGGTTCCTTAGTCAACTAACTCTTCACCTAGGGTTACAAGATCTTGAGTTGAATGAAATAGTCCTCATTAATCATTACTCCTCTCTTCCCATTTCTAATATCTCACTCTTTGAGAAATAACATTCCTTTTTAGTTGAAAACTTACTTGCATACACTCTACTAGGTTGTTACATAAGCTGTCAAGGAGGTTCTAACTAGTTCATAACCTTCTATTGATGTTTCCTCCCAATAAATATCACCTAAAAGGTCTAAATGACGTTATTATTCATATATTTAATCATAGTGAGGTATATGTAATCCTTTAACTTTAATATCATCCTTGAATCTCTCAACTCCTAAAAATAGGGTATTCTCATTCTTATCGAGTAAATCCAAACAAATATCCTTCTTCCTTGTTTATAATATCTTTATTGGAATGAATGGTACATGTAGATGCTCAAATAATATCTTCTTGTTATACACTCCAGATTACCAAATGATCTCATTCATTAAGCTTACTATTTTGGCCTTTCTTGGTCTCTCAAACTATTGTTACAAGATTAAACAGTCTAGAAAACTTCTAATCACACATATACAATCAATGAAATATCTTGAAATATAATGTAAACACATAGTATCATTATTTCTATCTTCATTAACATATCATGCAAAATTTAAATGATATCTTACAATAATAAAACACCAATTCGAAATCTTAACATCCAATGTTTGTAAAACGTACTTTATCCAACACTTAAATCTTCTTCTTGATTCTCATTTGAATGGGAATGATTCTAAAATAGTTAGATTTGGGGATTTATAGTATTACATTTAGTTATTCACAAAGTAAATACCCTTAAACCTCTTAGTCACATGATTTCACTTGACCATTCATTAGAAAGCTTCGCTAGAACCTTAAGTTTTAGCATTGTTTTAACCATTTATTATGACTTCCAAGCCAAGACAGAGACCTAGGACATCCACATTAGGCCTCATTTAATCCTTACAATGTTTATTACCTCAAATAATGTATTACAACACCAAGATCAAGCCAAAATGGCTCCACAATTTAAAATTTGTATTTTGGAGGGAAAATGCCTCATTTGAGTTTAAAAATCCTAAGCCAAAACTAGTAACACAACTTGAATCCTATTAACCTCTATAACTTATAACCACACTTGAAAAACCAAAACTAAGGACTACATGACTGATGTACATGTGTGGAGTGATGCTCTTACATCACCCTTTCCTAACAAGGATTCAAATTTTGGCATGGAGGGTTTTACAATCCTTAGTGGAATATCCTAAACTCCAATGATATGCACATAACACTTCAAAATTGTTCCAAGAGGGTTTCTCTACCATAGAGAGTGAGATGAATTAGATAGGAGGTAATGTTATGATGGATAATTGGATGACATTTTTTAGGGTTCTATTATAGTACATTGTTGAAGATGTACGAGATGATGATGATGATGAAGGGATTTACACTATGTTTGATGATTTGGAGGTTAGAATTGATGAGGTTGTACTCTGCATGACACATTTAGGTGTTGGTCAGGGAATAAACTTTAATTTTGTAATAGTGACTATGAATTTAGATGAGGGATGAAGCCCTACAATGGAAGGAAAATAATGTCTATTTTGTGATAGGATTTTTAGTGACTATGTGGTGTGATTTCTATTTTTCTGGATGAGTAGATTGTGATTTTGTTTTTATATTTTGGATATGATGCCAGTGTGACATGGTCTTCAAAAGATATTTTTATGATTTCTATGAAGGGTTTATTTTCCACAAATTTTGAAGATGTAACAAGTGGGTCTGAAGAGGAAGTGGTAGATATAGAAGGATTCATGGTCTTATTAGTGACATGACTATTGGAGGTTGGTGATTCAGCTAGTAATTATATACTAGAGTCACTAGATGTTGAGGATATGAGTGAGATTGATTTAACAATGTTGATTGTATGATGAGAGTTGATAGTATTATATTTTGGTTATTTGCTAGATGGAGGATGATTCAAAAAGGTTGTTTAAAGACATCTAAGTTTTATTTGGAGGAATGTTCAGATTGTCAAGTTGTAACTCACCTCATTTGATGAGATCCTACATGATGTTTGTAAACAAACAACACTTTTTGATGTTGTTGCCTCAAATTTGATGGTATTTATAATATTCATTCTCATGATACCATGAAGGTTTACAAATGAACACGTCAATAGGATGGATAGGAGGAAGTTTGATCATGTATGTGGCTAGGATTTTATCAAATACCAAGCTATAAGATTCCTCAATGGGTGTGTTAGTTACGTTGAGGTTACGTCCATTCGAATCTGAATGACCTTTGGACATAACTTTTATAATGACCATGTTTGTTGATCCTTTGGATTTATCATTAATAGAAGAGAGTTTAAATGAGGAATCAGGATTAGGTTTATTTGATCTGAGTTTAAATTTACTATCTTCAAGGGTGCAAAGTTATATTTTATTGGCCAAGGTAAAGGATTCGTTGAATATTTGGAAGTATTATATTTGAAGTGTTGATGATATATGTTTGGTTCAAGAATGATAAAAAAACCTCAATTAACTATTTTTTTGATGTCAAGAAGAATATGTTATTGATGATCCCCCACCGGTGGGTGAACAAATCTGCAATGAGACTCATCTTCAAAATTTTTAATAGTGTAAATATTAGTGATGGAAATATTAAAGATGATATTGATGGAGAAATGTTATAAAAACAATTGTGCAAGTTTTGTGAAAGAAAAGAGGGAATATTTTGGGATGTTGTTATAACATTCAAGTGTAAGTCCTACTAAGGACATGGAAAATGTCCTCAACATAAGTTCCTAATCATGTGTGATGAGATATCATATGTAGAAAAAATATTAGATGTGTTATTAAAAATATTCTTTACTATAGAATTTATTAAATTTTGGGAGTTCTAGTGTGGGGGCTATGGTTTAAAACATAACGATATGTGGATGGGTTTGTAACAGATCTGTTCATATGATAGGGTGCTTTAAGGACACATGATAGTTGCTTCAAGACTTTTAATCCTATTCGTAAATTTTTTAAAGAGTTCATTTTGAGATTGTTTTTAAGGATAGAAGATGATGAGATATTTTTATAATAGATATGAGGGTTGGATAGCTGATATAACTAATATGGTAAAGGGATATTAGGTGAAGAGGAGTAATTATGGGAATTTTTAGGAATGTTGAGAGACTAAGGGTGTTGAGGGTTGAATGTACTAATAAGGTATGGGAAAAGAAGTGTTTATAAGTGGTTGAGATGGTTGTGGTATATACCTTGAGATGAGATGGAAGTTACGTAAGAGACTTCATCATGGGAGAAGAAATGGTGAGAAGAAAGCACGATGGGTGACCAAAATCATGGAGAATGATGTGACTATCAAAGACATAAAGCTGGTATAAGGTAGTGTTCTCTCCAAGAAGCTTATTGAGGATGCACACAATGAATCAAAGACTTTGTGATTTCTGATGAAGCTCTCCGCATGCAGAACTTGAGTAGTATATAGATCTTGGCGGGTGCGATTGGATGAAGGACATGATCACATTCCTTTCTAAGGGTGCATACCCTCTTGGCTTAAAAATAGAAAAAATAAGACATATGAGGTTATAATGTATCCTTATGTTTTGATTGATGTACTTATCTTAAGGAAAAATCTTGATGGTGTGTTCTTAAAGTGTATCAACGGCAGATTTGAAAAAGTGTTGCAAAATTTCACAATGGATTATCTAGTGGACACTTTTCGAGAAAGACTACAACAATGAAAATCATAATGATAGGAATCTTTTGTCCGATCTATTTTTAGATGCACATAATTGGGTCGCAAAATGTAAGGAATGTGCTTTCTTTGTAGGAAAGAAAATATTAACAATGATTCCCCTTCGACCAATCCAAGTGGATTAGCCTTTTTGTGTAATGGGGTCTCGATGTCATAGGAATGATCAATCCACCTTCAAGCACTTTGGACATATGTCGGTGCTGATAGCTACACATTACTTCACCAGATGGACATAATTTTTTTGCACTCAAGGAATCAACTGAGTCAGTCATCCTTGACTTTCTCGAGGGTATAGTCATAAGGCTTGGCATTCCTCAAACCATTGTCTCGATAATGTTGGCACTAAAATCACCGATTGGGCTCTAAATCAGGCATCTATTTGAATACTTATTCTAATTATTATCCCCAAGGAAATGGTATGACATAATCAACAAACAATAACACTGATCGGGATCATGAAGCACACAATGAGCATCAACCAATGACATTGGCATAAAAAGATCTCACCCACACTGGGAAGATAAAATAATAATTAAAAGGGAAATAAGAACTTTGCCTTACAAGATTATCTATGGAAAATAGGCTACCCTTCCTTTTACGCTTGAGTTGAACTCATTGGTGCTTTTCCAACAATTTGGAGCTTGAAGGCACATACTAGAGATATTTAGAATGGTAGAGTTGGTTAATCTTGAAGATTCAAGGGACTCGGCATGATCAAGCTAGAATAGCATCGAAAAGAAAAAAAAGAAATGGTTTGTGAAGGAATAGTCCTCAAGCTTTCAAATTTGGGGACTTTGTCTTGAAATGGGGTGCTAACAAATTTAAACTAGGGCTCCAATCAAAATTTGATGCACTTTGGAGTGGCCCATACACCATCAATTTGTGCAAAGAGGCTAACTCTTTCAAGTTAACTCATCTTGATGGAGGCACACTACAAATCCCAATAAATGGGATCTATCTCAAACCATTCCATTAAGTTTTCGTATCATTTTTTATATATTAGAGTAGTTTAAATTCCTCCAAGTTTGCTACGTGCACATTGTTTGTTTTTACATAAGTTCTTTCTTCTCGCATGCTTCTGTGCGTGCTCTTATTTTTATTCAAGGGTTTCAATCTTCTTTTAGCAGTTTGCAAGATTCATAATAGAGTCAAGAAATGATCCTTCAAGTGACTTCAAGGGCAGTTCTTCAAATCTACAGATCAGAATTTCATGATTACATAGTAGACTCCATGCCTAATGGATGCTCTAGGCTACTAATCTCCTTCATCTAGCAGGAAGATGGCCCCAAAAGTTACCAAAATTGTTATCTAAATAACTCTCCTAGTTATTTGGACAACTTACATACATATTATGGCTCATAGATCTTCATTATAGTGGCACACACCTTAGTTCTCTCCATGGCACATTCACTTGGTCATTGTTTCATCATGTACCCTTGCATGCTTCCACTTCCATTTCCATTTCCATTTTACTCTTTATTTGACTCTTACCCCGCATGCATCTTCTACACCTTCACCTTCTTCCTAGCACCTATTCATCCTACATGTGTGCCTTGCACTTGCTTCAATCAGCTAAGTCCCTAGCCCTTTCGCATGCCCCACACATTACCTTGTAATAGTTGCACCTTGACCATACATTCCATGCTCATCAGTGTACCTCATTTCCTCCATGTTTGTTGCACACACATTCCTTCTACCTTCTTCCCGTTCCTCATTATTCGTGCACATATCTTTGTGCCCTTCTCGCACCATTCTATGCCACATCATTCTCTAAAATACTTGATTTTGTACCATATGAAACTAGTCAAAGCATGCCAACAGGGTGCTGAACCATTGCAACAAATCAATGAGTGACACATGACAAAAATGACAAGAAAATTTTCATAGTTGGTCATCCTTTCATCCAATCCATGCACGCCATGTGTCTTGCGTACGCAAGTGGCCTAAAAACTTCGATAACCATATCTTTTACTACAAAGCTCTAATTTGCATGTGCATAGTGTCAATTGATATCTTCTAACATAGGCTATAGTACTAGATATTAAAATTCAAATCCTTGGTGAATCTGGTAGGTGAGAAATGGGAAAATGTCTTTGTGGGAATTAATGAGTAGATCTGATTGCTCCAACCATGCTATTTGATCTGATCCACCCTATGTCCTTATCCAATATGTCAAACAGACTTGGGGAAGCACATTTGATAGATTTCATGTGGATTTGTAGGCATTAAATGCTTCTTATTGGTGATTGCATCTCAAATTTGTATTTTCCCTCCTTTTGTTCTTCTTCAATGAATTCATCTAAAAATTTAAGAGCTAGGATCATTATTAATGTTGGACATTTTGGATTGCTACGCACTTTACTAAGGACTTCATATTTTCTATATTTTTAGTCACAGACCTCTAGATCTAGCTCGTGCATGTGGATATTAGCCTCTTTCACCATTGTAACAACTTTGTGCATTTTTGGAAGTAATGGAAGCATCATTTTGTGACTATTCTTTGTCCTAAGAGTGTTTGTATTCTTTCTTATTATGTTTCTCATACATTTCGTGCTCATTGTGTCATTCTATGTCCCTTGTAGATCCTTTTTTAGCTATGTTCCATGAAATTAAACTAATAAATATGTTTTATTTGTGTTACACGTGCCTATACTTCTTTCATGCATTTCCCTTCATTTTCACTCAGAACAAATAGTGTTCATCCCTCTTTTCTAGTGTTATCACCTTTTAGTGTAATTTCCTTTCATGTTATCCTTCTATCCTTAGTCCCTTGGCATTATTATCTTATTTTTCCCTTTCAACACTAGGATTAGTAGTAGTAGTAGAAATAGATAGAGGCGGCCTTCTTCGGATATCCATCTCAAGTGTGCAAGGTCCCAAAACTTAGAGACGGTTCCATTGTTTTCTCAAATGACTCAATCCTTCCAAATCTAAGACTTGGGTGAAATTTTAAATGAACAATAGTTAAAACTATGAATTAAATAAAAAATTAATGAAGAAAAACAAAATAAGGTTATTTTAAAACAATTGTAAACAAATCACACAAATATTTTTAACTCTCTTGATTAGTTTAAGACAAAGTGTGTAAGCAAAAAAATGGTTGAAAGGGCACAAATAGAAGGTTTTACAAGGTTATGTTTAGGTAAGTTTAAATATGGAGTCATCAATACACTTGAAGATATGTGAGGCCCATATCTATGTTGGTGTCAGAACGAGGTTTGATATTGGGGCCTACCCCCTAACTTCATGGTCTCGTAGTGATAAGGGTATCGGGTGCTTTTCCAATATACCACCCACTAGATTTTTTATACTCATCCATAACATTAATTTGGCTTATCCTCTTGGTGATGAAATCCAAGTAGGTCCACATGGGAAGAATTATTTAGATGCAAGTTTAATGTGATGAGTGGTTTAGCTGTGTGTGAAGGGGTCTTTGTGAATGCAATTCTTTCAACTCCTAATTAGACTATATGAGGAAGCAGAATGAAGTTTCATTTTAACATTCAAAGATAGATGTTTAGTTTAATGAGACTAATCGAAAAGAAATTAATACTAAAAGGAAAAATGAAAGGAAATCACATACCTATGTAACACCTTTATCAAAATGTTATATTTCTCTTTTGCATTGCAAGCATTGGCATGTGATTTTCTTGAATGAGGTGTGTTCCCTTGATTGTTGAAAATCATGCTTGTTATGGATAAATCATTTCTACTCTTGGATTCATTAGACTGAAATGATATGGCTTGCAAGAATCCATTTTCACTTCTTGTAGGTGAGTTGTAATTTGGTTTTGAGAGTTGCAAACTTATCTCTTTTAACTGACTCATCCTTGGATCAATTCTAGTAATCCAAGGAATGTTTTAAATCTCCTTACCAGAATGAATGGTAAATATACATTCATAAGCTTAAGGGACATAATGGACTGAAATTTTGTGTGATACAAATTCTTTGGTCTTGTAAGAACATGCCTTCATTCAATTTTATGTTTATTCTTGGATCTTTGGGATTGATCTCTTTAGGACATTTAATGGCGTAAGCGAAATGAAGTCCTGCTTCATGACTATGAAGGGAATCTAAATCCTAAACCTAAGGGATTATCCTAATGGTATTCTAAACTAGGTAAATGCACCTACTTCCTAGCTATATCTACTTATTCAGGTTATAATCTAACCTAAGCTTCATATTCTATTTTGTTGGGATGGTGTCCTAACCTAAGTTGATGTGCTAAATGGAATAAAGGAGAAATAACTAAGGAAATGCTAGGCTATTTTTAACCTATTACCTAATACTATTTGGTTGTGATTTTGATCTAACCTAAGGTGGAAATTACTTATGAAATGATTATGACTAAACCTAAGTTTTGGGAAATCTATCCTAAACTATTGAAAGGGAACCTAGGGTCGTATGGCATTATGGTGATGGTTCCAATGGAATTTATTAGATTTGATTTGGTTGATGAATGGGAGGTACATCCACTTTTGGAAAAAGGTAAGTAAAATTTAGTGGAAGCATACGTGGAGGCTTCACTAAATTTGGAAATGTATGTTGAAGTTGAAATAACATTTGCTAGTTTTAGGAGGCGGTGGCAAGGAGACATATGAGAGAGATTGAGGAGTAATTACATTAATATACCTTGGTTTTACAAGCAAACCTTCTTGAAATAAGGAAGATATATTTTTTGGAGGTTTTTTGGTCTTACGGGCCTTGCAATTTTTTCTCGCATGGAGCTATCTGGTTCTTCAAACCAACAGTTCAACTTTTACTTTGTGGTTATTTTTGGTTTCTCTGGTCTATTTTCGATTCAAGGAAAGTATATGAGGTATTGGAAGAAAATATGTTTGGTTGTTGATCTTTTGTGGAGGAGAAAAAGAGTTAGAATATTAGTTGGAAGTCTCCTTCAAATTGGAAGAAGCACTATCAGGCATGATAGGCTCTACCCATTAAGATTTCTTGCTTTCTTCTAAATGATTCATTAAAACAATTATGCTCTCATGAGATAAATGTTTGCATGTTTTGTCTAGTTATTTAATTTCTTGGTTGTATGAATCTCTATGATTTTTGGATATGAATCCATTACATGATAATGTTTACATTTAGAAACTCTCTCTCTCTCTATGCAAGTTTGTCGGTGATAAGATTTGTGTTTTTTCTGAACTTGTATTTAAAACTTGTGTTTTACATGGAACTTGGGTTCACAGCTTTGTGTTCATTTTGAACTTGTATTGGAGGCTTGTATTGTTTTGAACTGGTATTCGAAGCCTTGTGTTGGTTCTAAACTTGTGCTTGAGACTTGTGTCTCCTTTGAACTCATCTTTGTGGCTTTGTGTTTAGTATTGAACTTGTATTCTAAGCTTGTAAGTTATGAACTTGAATTTGAAGCATTGTGCTTTGTTCTTTACTTGTATTCTAAGCTTTTCATTTTACTCGTATTCAAGGTTTTGTGTTTCTTAGAACTCATATATGGGACTATCTACTCAAAAAAACTTGAGAGAATAGTTTTGGTTTGAGTTGATCTGGTAATCTCTTTTGAGATCTTCTCCTTGATGCTTCTTGAGTTTGGAATGGTTGTGGTACTTCTATCTCAGACTGTACCATTTTCTTTGAACTTGTAATGGCATGTAGTATGGGAGGATATTATTCTCTCCTCTGCTTTGAGAAAACCCATGTCTTGTTTGAAGGCTTGACTATTTTGTTTGAAGGTTAATGGACCTTTTATGGAATTGTATCTTGTTGTGGGGATGTGGGACCTCTCGGTTGAATCTTGTATTATTATTTATTCATTGGTATGATTTAGAGCTCATTGAAACAATCGATAATGGGGTTTTGAAGTTATAAAAAAATGTGGTGTTCATATTTCTTCTTGTGTTAGATGATTGGAATGAATACATTCTCTGTCTCAATCTTTATGTACTAAACAGAGTAGTGAATGTAGATTGTTGTGATTATGTTTCAGTCAATTTCAAGGGTAATGTTGAGACCTTGCTTGAATTAAACACGTGTTGGGTTTTCATACTCTCTTTCTGATCCTTTTTAATTGATCTCTGGGTTTTGTATTCTCTTTAGTTTCACTTGAATGGAACTCTGGGTCTTTAAAAAGGAGAAAAGAATGGATTTCTCTTGTGGACTGTATCATGTTTCATCTAGAATTTTTACTTCCACCTAGGGATTGTACTATATACTTCTCTCTGTTGTATGAATTTAAACTTGTGTTTAACAACGTGGAATAGATGAACTAGGATAGTGTTGATATTGTTGTTCGATAAAGTTTGAATTCATAAGGGAAACTAGAAGTGTTGCTTTCTTTTTACTATGGGTTTGATTTTGTGTTCTCCTTTGGGGACTAGCAAAAGAACTTGAGTTTGAAAAAAGGGAATTCATTTGATAGTACAAAAGAAATGAAACCCTGATTGGATCTTTTCTATTTGAGATCCTTTAACTTTTGTTGAGATAATTTCATTTGATCAAAATTATCTCGTAGCTCAACTCTCTTCTTGGCTGTAGAGTGATTACTCTCTTAGGCTTGTTTGACTTCTTGTGTTTGGCTTTTCTGTCCTTTGTCTTGTAGGAAATAGTGGGAAACCACTCTTTTGAGATGGAAATTTCATTATGGATTGTTTAGTCTACTTTGTACTAAGTCATTTATTGTAATGATGTGGGAAGAGAACAGTTGAGTCGGTTATGTAGAAGAGAAAATGTAATTATGTTTTGATTTGAATACTTTGTTTGGTGAGTCATACTCCATTTGGATTTTTTATTGGAAGGATTTATCTTTTTGCATGTTTGTCTTATTATGAATCCTCATTGGTTGGACATGAGAAGATATTAACCTTGTGTAAGTCTTGCTTTTATTTTTGGAACGTATTGTTTCGAGATCTTTTAATGATATTTTCTAACATGTAGAAGTTAGTTAAGACTTACAAGTGGACTATTTTGATTCTCTATCCCTCCTCGGATTGATTTGGGATTCTTGTTCTAGTTGTTGTCTCTTTAATGTTGAATCCTTTTATTAGTTTCCTTGAACTAAAGTAGTTATGTGGGTAATCAGCTGAGTACTTCTAAACCTGTTTCTATCTTTTAGAGGATTTGTAAATGGTGTATAATATGTATTAATTTTTCTTCTTTTGTTTAAGTTGTGGGATGAATCATTCTAAATATGTACTATGCTGAAGCTAACTCTTTTTGTTCATAGTAAAGATAAATTTGGTATTTCAATTCAGAATGAATTATGAAATAATTAGACGAAAAGATTTGTTGTTTGTTTAAAAGGTAATTGATTAGATCAATTAAAATATATGTTATAATGTAGTTTTTGCTGATTATATTATGCTCTTTTCTTAAAAGTGAATTCTGACTCATCATTTGCAGTTCTTTTCAGGTTGTTATTTATGCTTATTTGTAAGATACTTATTAATTGTTTCATTAAAGAAGAGTTGTTTTAATGGAACAATTAGTGGAATGCACTTCATTTTAATGTTTAGTGTTTATCATGCTCAGTTCAATGAACCGAACCATGATAGCAATTTTTGAGATGGACATTGTAAGTGATAAAAGAAGGCAAAAAATTATGATGCATTGGCTTATTTAATTTTGGATCTTATTTAAAAAAATTTGATTCATTCTTGAGTTGTATTGGAAAAGAAAAGTGATGTTCTTTTAATATCTTAATGTTGATTGACATGCAGTATGCTTGAAATGCATAGTCTTGTAAAGATATATTTTATCATGATGAAGTGAAAGGTTTGAAGACCGAGTCCAATTTGTGGGGTAAATTCTCTTGTACCTTATATGAAGGAAATAATAGTGATATCCTATCGATATTCTTTATATATGTTTGTATACTATTATTGTTATCAATTAATAAGTTGGATTAAGGGGATAGTACAATCTCCCTTACTATAATGAAACTTGTTAAATTGCAAAAGATGTCATTCTCTAACTAAACAACTATAGTTTAATAATGAAATATGTATTGGACATACAATTAAACTATATGAGTATTGAATGATAAAAATGTTATGTTAACCCTAACATCTAACCATGTAGAGGAAGACTCTTCCTCTCTCATAAGAATGAAAAATAAAAGGAATGGTGGTTATGATCTTTAATCCTTGTGCTTCATTTATAAAAAGTAAACACTAGCTGAATCTAGGTGGATGATACACCTTCTTTGGATAGCTAGGTTACATTAAAAATTAACCGTTTGATGTTTGCTGCCCTATTTTTGGGGATAACTACTTGTTAGGCCACGTTAATGAACATCAATGCAAGCATGAGTTAATGAAGTTCTTAATATCAAATCAGATTAATTATGGATAAAGAACTTAATGAATGTTAGAATTAGGGTTAGGCATGGTTGCTATAATCTGAATCTTAATCCAATTTAATTATGAATTTAATGACCACCAAGGGGTATGTACATCATGATGAATCAGTTCTAATGGATGTTGGCACACGCCAACTATAGGATTGTACCTTCAAGAAGTCAAGGGCTTCTTGAGGATATAATGTTACAATTGACATGTGGCAACACCCTTCGTATTTGTTCATCTGGATCTACACACATCTATACTTGAGCTTAGTTTCTCTTTAGTTCAAGTTAGTAGCATGTTTAGAATAGGGAGTAGCTCTCTATGACTCAGGGTACCTTGGCACGTTTGGTCAACCTAGGTCAATCGAGTATGCCCATATACCCTAAGTCATAGTGAGCATCTTCCTATAAAAATTATGTTGCTAACCTGGGCTAGGGTCAAACCTTGTGCAAGTGGAATGACATAAGTCAGTAAAGACCATTCTAGATAACAGAAGAGTGAGGTGAAGGACGTATTCCAAAATGATGAGTATGTCATCTAGGAATAGTAACATGAACAGTATGTTGAAAATATTTGGCCAAAGTATCGCAAGCTGCTACTTGTGTTGTCTTATATCATGTAGTTTTAAAAAAATGATGTCAGATGAATATTGGTAACAAATATTTAGATAGGTTCTATAAAAGATCACTCAAGTACCCGAGAATAGGGAAGGAAAACCAAGTATACATTATATACATAAAGTATTATATACTTTAAGACAAACATGAGATATCGGTTTATGTAACCGAGTCGTGGAATGAGAGATCAGTAACTTACCAAGTCATTACAAATACATATGGTTATCTCATTATGAGATTGGTTGGCATGGAATGTGTGTTCTAAATGATATTTTATTTAGAACAGAGAACATTGTGTAAAAAATAGTTTCCATTATTTCTAAAGTCTTAAAATTGGAATGTTACATCTTGGCATCGTAGAGCTGAAGGTTGTAGATCTTGGACCTATTGTGTCCATAATTTGATGAAACTTAAATTGTTTTGTTAACAAAAAATGGTTAGAACAAGAGGAAATGTTGCAAATAATCCTCCACTCGAGGAAGCAGCAAGAATCGCATAAAAACTCGATGAGATCCTTCTTGCTCTGTTGGACACAAAGGATTGTTTGACTATACTTGAACAACAAGTAATGGGCAATGAGGAGGAAAATATGCTGGTAATAATAATCAGCTACCTCCTAAGGACAATGCTAATTTAGGTGTTGATAATAACAATGTGAACATACCGATCGAGCCCTGAGAACAAAAGGCTAGGCCGTGATATTTGAACTCACTAATGATATAAAAAGGATAATTCCACCCAAGTTTGATGGCACCACATTAGGAGATGGAGTTGAGAATTGGCTCAGAAAAATAGAGAAGTACTTTACAATAAGGTATTTCTGAGAAGAAACAAAGGTGATATGGGGAGCATATCAGCTTTCCCATGAGGCATCTTCATGGCGGGACAACCGTAAGGCTGAGTTGAATATTGATGAAACTAATATCACATGGGATAAATTTAAAGGTTACTTTAGGCAACGTTGACTTCCACCACTTCACTATGATCAGAAAATGACTAAATTCTAGAACTTAGCTCAAGGAAAGATAACTGTAACTAAGTATTGGGAGTGGTTTACTAAACTCCTTAAGTATGTACCTCAGTATCAAACTGATGAGAAGTTCAAGATACGAAACTCATCATGGAATTGAATCTCGTTATAGGAGGAGAGGTGGATGTTCATAGCTCAACCACAATGGAAGGGGTTGTTGAAAAAGCCGTAAGGCGAGAACAGAAATTGAAGGAAATTTCTTCTCATAAGGAGGAAGTCGGAAGAAAGTCCCTAACTCCTCTTCATCATATCTTGCACCTAAGAAAGGACCATGGAAGAAATTTGGAATGAAAAGTATTTTTGTTGATAATAGTAAGAAAGTAACAACAAATAAGTACATTGGTAATTCACGGAACAACATTGTAAAGAATAATAATAATAGACAGAAGTCCGATTGAGGTCAGAATGATAATTCTAGGTCTGGAAATAAATCTGAGCCTAGAAAGGGACCTGTAGGAGGCTATTATAATTGTGGCAAAGCTCATTACACAAATCAATGTCCTTTGAAAAAGGATGATCATAATCAGTAGCACAAGATACACACTGTAGTAGCTGACAAGTAGGCTGAAAAATAGGCCACGCCCATAGAGGTTCTGGGTAAGTTATTTGGCATAGCTATTACTATTATTTTTATACGAGCTACTTTGAATGTTTTATTTCTAGTAAATTAACATAAAAATAAAAGGAAAAGCTGGAAACATGGATAAAACATGGATTTTACATTATGGAAACAATGTTATTCATACACTTAGTATGTGTATTTTTGGAGCATCCTTGACTTACCTAGTTTTTCCATAGAAGTTGTTCATTACGTTGTAAATTTGGGGTATTATGATGTAATCATAGGTGTTAATTGGTTAGCTGAACATAAGGAAAAAGTGGATTGTTTTGAAAAAAATATTAGTTGTCTAGTTGATCTGCAGAAAGTAGCAAAGATTCAGGGTGTGAAACGTGAGATTTATGTTAGAAAATTGTTAGCTATGCAACTTAAAAAGGCCAAAAATAAAGGTTGTACCTTGTATGTAGTAAAGATTATAGAAACAAATGAAGAGAATAGTGATGCCATTGAATGATATCCGCTATTACAAAACTTCAATGACGTGTTTCCGAAAGAGTTACGGGTCTTCCACACAAAAGAGAATTTGAATTCACAATCGAAATCGGGCATAGAACCGAGCCTATTTCTAAGGCACCATATCGAATGACTACTATATAATTAGTAGAGCTTAAGGATCAATTACAAGAACTTTTGTCTAAAGGTTTGATTAGATCGAGTGTTTCACCTTGGGGAGCATCAATAATTTTTGTGAAAAGAAATATGGAACACTTAGATTGTGCATTAATTACAAGATGTTAAACAAGGAAACAATCAAGATTAGATACCCACTCCTAGAATTGACGATCTATTTAATTAGATGTGTGGAGCATCGGTATATTCTAAGATAGATATTTGATTTGGATATCATCAATTATGGATTAAGGATGAGGACATTTATAAAACAACTTTAGAAAAAGGTATGGATATTATGAGTTCACGAAAAGTTTTACCTTTTGGATTAATAAATGCACTGTAACTTTCATGAATTTAATGAATAATATATTTCAATAATACTTGGACAAATATGTTCTCGTGTTCTTGGATGACATTCTCATATATTCTAACAATATTAAGGAACACCATGATAATTTGAAGATAGTTTTGGAAATTTTGAGAAAGAGACGATTATATGGTAAGTTATCTAAATGTTCTTTCTATGACACAGAAGTGCACTATTTAGGACATGTAATAAGTAAGAATGGGATTTTTGTAGATCCTTCTAAAATTGTAGTTATAATCGAGTGGCCTGTACTAAAGAATGTGCATGAAGTTAGAAGCTTCATGGGACTTCACATTGAGTTATTACGAGAAAATTTGTAAGATATTTTTCTAAAGCATTTGCACTAATAACTTCATTACGAGAAAAAGGATAAGAAGTTTGTTTGGAATGAGAAATGTGAATTTTCATTTAGAAATTTGAAGGAACATTTAACTTTGGCACTTATTCTAGTGGTACAAAACCCTAATGGATATTTTATTGTTGTAACGGATGCATCTAGGGAAGGTCTAGGAGGTATTTTGTTACAAAATGATCATGTCATAGCTTATGAAAGTAGAAAAATAAAGTTACATGAGTTGAATTATGCTCCACATGATTTAGAGTTTTCTGCCATTGTCCATGCACTACAAGTTTGGAGGCATTATCTACTTGGTAAACCTTTTGAATTAAAAATTGATCATCTTGGGCTTAAGTATATTTTCACTTAGCCAAATCTAAATGCAAGACAATGAAGATGGTTAGATTTTTTGTCTCAATATGATTTTGACATCAACTATATCAAAGGTAAGGAAGAGAGATTGGTTGATTCTCTAAGTCTTAAAAAGCACATTTCTTCTCTTATAACATTGAGAACTCAGTTTAAGGATGAAGTAAAAAGTGTTATGGAATCTTATTTTTACTTTCAGCAAGTAGAAACAACACTTGCTGTAGATCCAAATGATGTGAGGTATAAAGGTTTTCATTTTGACAACAAAGGAATATTAAGATTTGAAAATAGAGTATACATACCTTCGATAAATGATTTAAGAAAGAAATTGTTAGAAGAATTTCACAATTCACCTTTTTGGGACACCCTGGTATTACAAACATGCTTGCAGATTTAAAACAACAATATTTCTGGAAGGGGATGAAAAATTATGTTATTGATTTTGTGACACATTTCCTTGAATGTCAATGTGTTAAAGCTAAACATATTGTAGTGCCCACTTTCCTTGGACACTATTCAAATACTGATCCTGACACTATTGGTCACATTTTGGATATTATTATGTTTTGATGTAGTTGGATGTATCAGGGATTATTATGGACATTATTATGTTTTGATTAGTATGATGGTTAGATGTTAGATCATGTATTAATATTGATCTGGATTTAGATATTTTTCTTGATGATCATTGAGACATCAGTATTATTATATGGATGATGACATACTGGTTGACATGGACAGGTTATTACTTTTGATTGTAGACATGTGACATTGATATTATGAATAGCTATAGTATAGAGATCTATTGGATGATGATATAGTTGCAGTTGAATTTAAATGATAAATGTTAAATTCTTGATAATGTTGTGATTTGGATTTAATAATTGTATGTTGCTTATATCATTTGGATGTTCTGATATGGCCATGAGGCCGAAGGGGTATATTGCATTTTACAGGTTAAAAATCACAACAATGTCGGGGGACTGGAGACTAACCATATTGGAATTTAGTGTGAAATCAACAAGGTCACCATGGCAACTGTGTTTGAGTTGTATGTTGTGTTTTGTTAGGATTTCCCATGGGGGGATTTCCATTATTGTGACCATGGGGTATATGTGTGCTTTATTTGTTGTGTCCCTTTTTAAAATTATTGTTGTATGTATTTTATTTGTAATGTGCTCTTTATTTTAATTATTTTAATGTGATAGTATAATGTGAGAGTCTTATAGTTAAATTTCAATTATATTAATTGGGATGTGGAATATAAATTAAATGTTATTGTCTTGGTTGAAAATGAAAATTGACATATATATATATATTATAACCATGTGGTAAATAAATAAATCTTTATAAAAGATTGTAATAAATAAATGTCATAAATATAAATGCATGTGTAAGAAATTGTAAGAGGATGTAAGAGTTGTGTAAGTAAAATGATAGATTGTGTAAGGCAGATTTTGGAGTGTAGAACACTCCATCCTCTTTGAAACTCGGATTTGGTCTTGGGAGCCTAAATTGGAGGCTTGTGGGACAAGTTAAACTTGTCCCACACCTCTCAAAAACCTCCACCAACCATGATTATTGTTTTGGAGTCAAAATCAATCTATTTTATTATATTTTGACATAAATTTGGGCAAGTATTGATTGCACTTGTCTTGTAATTTTAAATGCATTCCTTTTGGGGTATGGGCTATTGTGTGTGTAAGTAATTTTGTCATTTTTCTTTAATGGTGATTTGTTGTTGATGTGGATTGCACTCTTGGGGAATGAAGAAAAATGATGTGGCATCCCACTTGGAATCCACATCATCCTCTTCCACCCTCTCCTTTAAAATTTGAATTCCTCCTCATTTTGTGGTTGTTGAAACTTTGTTATTACACTCTTGGGTCAAATTTTTCTCTTTCCTTTGGAGCTTGCTTTGTGGAAGAGCTTGGATTGATTCACATGCTTGTACATTGTTGTTTTGGGACTGTGTTTTGAGCATCAAAAGAACTGTTGTTTTGGAAACAAGTCTCCATTATGGAGAGGTAGGCTCTCACTCTTTTAAAATTGTTGTTTTTCCCTCTTTTAGCATGAATTTTTGAATGTGTTGTGTTTGTAATTCTTAGAGGGATGGGTAGAATGCTTAGGGCATGGTGTGGAGAGAATACTATGAGGTTAATCAGAGGAGGGATAAGGGATTTGCCATTGGCACTTTTCTTGAGGAGGGAGTGTTGGTTGGAATCCACCTAGGAAAAGAATATGCATGCATTTCTTACTTTGGGGGAGGTATAAGGGATAAATTTGGAGGAGGGATAAGGAGGGGTTGAGGAGGGATAAGGTTTATGGGATGGTTATGTTCTTAGTGGTTGTTGTAGGTGGATGTCCAATTTCAACATGGGAGGCATAAGGAGACCTCCATAGTTCTTGCTCTTGTTTGGCTTGCTTGCTCAAGCCTTTGTGATTGTATGACTATTTTCTAATGCAGTTGAGAACTGCTGCCTTGTTTTTTTATGTCTTCATTGATTTTTTTTGTGATACATGAGTGTTGCTTGCATGTGAAAGAAGTCCATGTTGCCATGAGTTGAATTATCATGCTCCATTCCAATATGGTTGGGGCTCGAGGGGCCAATGGGGAAAGATGGCTTCTATTTTCCCATTGGGTATCTTGGTTGGGTGGAGAGTGTTTCCTTTCCCCCTTCCTTGTTGTGATTCAAGTTGCAAGAATGAAGAAATCAGCATGCTGTTGTTTGGAGAAGAAAAAAAAATCACAGTTTGACAGTCATTCCTTTGAGCAATTTTAATGTAACCCTTCCCACTTCGAGTGGATGAGTGTATATATATATTGTAATGTGAAGTGATTGTATTTGCATTGAGGAATGTAGAGAAGAATCCTATCTCTCTATTTTACCTTGGAAAGAAAATGTGAAAGGAGTTTTATACTTGTATTTTGAAAGTTGGAAATCTAATACAAATTGGAAAGGAGTTCAGTTGTAAAGATGTCCTTGTTAGAATTCAATAAAAGGATTGTAGCTATTCTGACTTACATGGTTGTAATGAAAAGATACTTTGCATTAGAAATGAAAGATTGAATCTCATTTGGGCAATGAAAAGAAATATTACTCATATTCTGTTTTGAAAATCACGTGAAAGAATGAGACTCTGTTCTGAAAGAGAATAAATAAAAAAGTGTTGTCATTAAATGTATTGCATTGTTGTATTAGAAATTTAATGATTGTTATATCTTATGAATTCTGTGTTGGAAAAGAGAATCCCGTATAAAGGAAATGACAGAAATTTGGATACTTTGAAATGAGTTTTAGAATTGAAATTCACTTTGCATATTGAATGTAAGGGTGTGTTGAATCAATTAGATGTCTGAGAAGAAACGATATGTTTTTCCACACTTGAATGTTGCACATTAAACTGTAAACTCATGGAAGAAAGAACTCTCTTTTAATTTATAACTCTGGCTTTTAAAAATAATGTAACTAATGTACAGTTTAGTTTTATGACTTAAATTGAGAAATGGAACAATGAAATTTAGGTGTAATAAGACTTAAGGAACCTCTTGAAAACTCAACAATGAAAAATGGCTATTAAGATCTTCATTAAATCAAAATTGCAGCTTGCATATCAGTTTTCCTGTCAAAAGATGTAAAAATGAAAATGGCAAAGCAAACAAAAATTTGAACCTTGAAAAAAATCCTAAACTCACCCTAGACCAGTTCTCCATGTTCAATTTACATGTTGAGAAGAAAAGAAATCAACATTGAACAAATCTCCCAAGTTGGAAAAACTGCCAGTTTTAAAATTATAAACCCTGCAGATCTATTTCTTAAAATTTACCCTTGAAACTTCACCAAATTCTAAAATTGATGATTTCTATGAAAAGAGGACTCGAGAGATTTCCGGAAAGTCCTTGTTTTCCTAAAATGGAGCTTCCTATCAAAAGTTATGGCCATTTGAAGTTTTACTTCAAAATGGCCATCCCAAACCAAAAATGAAATAATTCGACCTTAGAAAAATTTAAATTTTAAACTTTAGAAAAATTTCTCAAAAAGTTCCGTGGCCCTACCACCCTCTCATCCTATCATAATTCACCACATGGCACTTTGGAGGGGTGGACCCTTAATAAAAACTTAACTTTTAAAAAAAAAAATTACCTTGGGAAAAATTCCCAATTTTCCCCGCAACTCCGCGGCCCCCAACCAATCACATGATGACATGTGGCGGGGGTGCACGGATCAAAATGGAAAACTTAACCATTTTTTCCTTTGGAAAATTTTCACTTTTCTCCCCATAACCCCGCGGCCCCACACCAATCACATGTTGACACGTGGCAGGGAGGGCCCGAGGATTTAGAATTGAAAACTTAACATTTTACACTTTTGGAAAATTTTCACTTTTTTCTCTGCAGCCCCGCACCCCAGCCAATGGGGTGACACATGTCCCCATGGGTGCATGGGTCCATGTAATTCTTTTAACCTTTTAACCCCATGGGTGAAAAATCCAAATTTCCTCCGCCGGCCCGCGGCCAATCACAAAGCACCACGTGGCCATTTGAGCAAGTGCGGAGGCACGGAGGAAAATTTTCCTTTGGAAAATTGAGACTTTGGTTTTGGGAAAAATTTCAAATATTTCCTCGATCCGCTAACCCAAAACAATCACGTGATGACATGTGGCATGTGGGAAAATTTTCCCGATTTTCTCCCTAACCCCGTGGAGTTAGGAGGACTTACTTATATGGTTGGAAAGGTGAGAAAATTTCCTATCCAATGAGCCTAGTTTAGGAAATTTTTGATAACTCTAAGTGTGTGCAAAATCTAGTTGAAGTTCAGGGCTTGATAGAGAGCAGGCCTAGCGATAAATTTCTCTCTGAACCTTAGTAAAACTTGTAACCTCCAAATTGGAATCTTGTAAACTTGTTATAAGATAAAAATGAAAATATTGTGTTTGGTTAATCAGAATTTGTTCTCGAACCTATTTAGTTTCAAACTAGTGTCTTGTAACTTGGTTGTAGACTCTTCTATAAAACAAAATTATTCTATAATTTTTCCCTAGTTTATTTCTTGGTCTCAAGTGGTAGTTGAAGTAGGCATTACGCATATGCACCCATATGGTTTATTGTATCCTCATATCATACCGCAATGACAATTGGCAAGTCATAAGCATGGATTTTGTACAAGGGTTGCTTATGTCAAGAAATAAACATGACGTTATTTTAGTAGTGTTTGATAAACTAATAAAGGTAGCACATTTTATTACTAGTAATCGAAGGATGATTCTCTTGTATTGGCTAAGAGATTTGTACAAGAAATTTTCAGATTACATGGAGTACTTGAATTAATCATATCTAATAGAGATCCTAGAATGACGTCAAGGTTTTGTAAAATGCTTAACGCAGCTCTAGGAACTAAGTTGAATTTCAGTTCGCGTATCATCTAGAAATGGATGAACAGTGAAAAGAGTTAATCAAGTTTTAGAGGATATGTTACGAATGTATTGTATGGATCAATAGTCTAAGTGGGAAGAGTACCTTCCACTAGTTGAGTTTGCTTATAATAACACATATCATGCCTCTCTTAAAATGACACCTTTCAAGTACTATACGAAATAAAATGCAAAACCCCATTAGTTGGGACAACATTGAGGATAGAGAGGTAATTGGACCTGAAATCCTTACAGAAATGGAACAACAAGTTAAAATTATTCATGAATGCTTGAAAGAAGCGTGAGATAGGCAAAAGAGTTATGTTGATTTAAAATGGGTGACAGAAATTTAAACTTGGTGAGAAGGTCTTTCTTCAAAGTTAAACTGAAAAAGAGCTCTATAACTTTTGGCAAGGCTGCCAAGTTATCACCTCATTATGTGGGACCCTTTGAGATAGTTGAAGTAATTAACCCTGTAGCTTACCGTTTAGCATTACCTCCTACTTTGTCACGAATGCATGATGTTTTCCATATTTATTTACTCAAGAAATACGTTTCAGATTTATGACATGTGTTAAATTGGAATTCCTTGTAGGTCCAAGACCCAGGAATAATCATGGTTAAACCCATTAGAGTTCTGAAAACTCACCAATTGCATTTAAGAAATCATGAAATAAGTCAATGTAAGGTCCAGTGGGACCAATTTAACAAAGAAAGTGAAACTTGGGAAAATATGGAAGATATGAAAACTGCTTTTCCATATTTATTTGATCAGAATTGACTACGATGACTGATAAAAAAAAATGTGATTTTATCTTTATATGTCAATAACTGTGCCAATTTTGGGCATATAACTATTTATCTTTAAATAACCACTATGTGAATGCTGATTTTGGAACTTTAAATTCTAATATTGTTGTAAACATATGTTAAGTAAGTGAATAAATTGATTATCCTTAATGCAATGGTCAAACATAAGACAATCATTGGGATGATAATTATTTAAGGAGGAAGTATGTAACACCTTTATCAAATCTGTTATATTTCTCTTTTGCATTACAAGCGTTGGCATGTGATTTTATTGAATGAGGTGTGTTCCCTTGATTATTAAAAATCATGCTTGTTATGGATAAATAAATTCTACTCTTGGATTCATTAGACTAAAATGATATGGATTGCAAGAATCCATTTTCACTTCTAGTAGGTCAGTTGCAATGTGGTTTTGAGAGTTACAAACATATCTCTTTTAATTGACTCATCCTTGGATCAATTCCGGTGACCCAAGGAATGTTTTAAATCTCCTTACCGAACTTAATGGTAAATTGACATTTAAAATATTTAGGAAATAGTAGACTAAACTTTTATGTCATACAAATTCTTTGGTCTTGTAATAACATGCCTTCATTCAGTTGTGTATGTTTGTGCTTGGATCTTTAGGATTGATCTCTTTAGGACATTTAATGGTGTAAGCAAAATGAAGTGTGCTTCATTACTATGAAGGGAATCTAAATCCTAAACCTAAGGGATTATACTAATGGTACTCTAAACTAGGTAAATGAACCTAATTCCTACCTATATCTACTTATTCAAAGTTACAATCTAACCTAAGTTTCATATTCTATTTTTTTGGGATGGCGTCCTAACCTAAGTTAATGTGCTAAATAGAATAAGGGGGAAATAACTAAGGAAATGCTAGGCTATTTTTAACCTATTACCTAATACTATTTGGTTGTGATTTTGATCTAACCTAAGGTGGAAATTACTTATGAAATGATTATGACTAAACCTAAGTTTTGGGAAATCTATCCTAAACTATTGAAAGGGAACCTAGGGTCGCATGGCATTATGGTGATGGTTCCAATGGAATTTATTTGATTTGATTTGGTTAAATGAATGGGAGGTACAACCAGTTTTGGAAAAGGTAAGTAAAATTTAGTGGAAGCATACGTGGAGGCTTCACTAAAGTTGGAAATGCATGCTGAAGTGGAAAAACCATTCGCGCTTTTTTAGGAGGTGGTGGCAAGGAGACATAGGAGAGAGATTAAGGAGTAATTACATTAATGAACCTCAGTTTTTACATGCAAACTATCTTGGAAACAAGGAAGGTAGATTTTTTGGAGGTTGTTTGGTCTCGCATTCCTTGTAATTTTTTCTCTATATGGAGCTATCTGGTTCTTTAAACCAGTAGTTCAACTTTTACTTTGTGGTTATTTTTGGTTTCTCTAGTCTATTTTTGATCCAAGGAAAGTATATAAGGCATTGGAAGAAAATATGTTTTGTTGTTGATCTTTCATGGAGGAGAGAAAGAGTTCGAAGCTCGGATAAAAGTCTCCTTCGAATTGGAAGAAGCAAAATCAAGCATGATAGGCTCTACCCATTAAGATTTATTTATTTCTTCTAAATGATTCATTAAAACAATTATGATCTCATGAGATAAATGTTTGCATGTTTTGTCTGGCTATTTACTTTCTTGGTTGTATGAATCTTTGTGATTTTTGGATATGAATCAATGGCATGATAATGTTTACATTTGGAAACTCTCCTTCTCTGTGCAAGTTCGTTGGTGATAAGCTTTGTGTTTGTTTTGAACTTGTGTTTTGCATGGAACTTGTGTTCATGACTTTGTGTTCATTCCGAACTTGTATTGGAGGCTTGTATTGTTTTAAGTGGTATTGAAGCCTTGTGTTGGTTCTGAACTTGTGTCTACTTTGAACTTGTCTTCGTGGATTTTTGTTTAGTACTTAACTCGTAATCTAAGCTTGTTAGTTTTGAACTTGAATTGAAGCATTGTGTTTTGTTACGTACTTGTATTCTAAGCTTTGCATTTTACTCATATTCAATGTTTTGTGTTGCTTAGAACTCATATAAGGGATTATGCCTTTCGAAAAAGCTTGAGAGAATAATTTTGGTTTGATTTTATAAGGTAATCTCTTTTGAGATCTTCTCATTGATGCTTCTTGAGTTTGGAATGGATGCGTTCTTCTCGTCATTGCATGTACCATTTTCTTTGAACTTGTAATGGCATGTAGTATGGGAGGATATTCTTCTCTCCTCTGCTATGAGAAAACCCACGTCTTGTTTGAAGGCTTGACTATTTTGTTTGAAGGTTAATTGACCTTTTATGGAACTGTATCTTGTTGTGGGGCTATGGAACTTTTGGTTAGATATTGTATTGTTATTTATTCATTGGTATGATTTAGATCTCATTGAAATAGTCGATAATGGGGTTTCAAAGTTATAAAAAATGCAGTGTTCATATTTATTCTTGTGTTAGATGATTGGAACGAATACATTATTTATCTCAATATTTATGTACTAAAGAAAGTAGTGAATGTATATTGTTGTGATTCTATTTCAGCAAATTTCAAGGTTAATGTTGAGACCTTGCTTGACTTAAACACATGTTGGGATTTCATACTCTCTTTTCCGATCCTTTTAATTGATCTCGGGTTTCATATTCTCTATAGTTTCACTTGAATGGAACTATGGGTCTTTAAAAAGGAGAAAAGAATGGATTTATCTTATGCACCGTATAATGTTTCATTCAGAATTTTTACTTCCACCTAGGGACTGTACTATATACTTCTCTCTATTGTATGAATTTAAACTTGTGTTTAACAACGTGGAATAGATGAACTAGGATAGTGTTGATATTGTTGTTCGATAAAGTTTGAATTCATAAGGGAAACTAGAAGTGTTGCTTTATTTTTACTATGGGTTTGATTTTGTGTTCTCCTTTGGGGACTAGCAAAAGAACTTCTGAGTTTGAAAAAAGGGAATTCATTTGATAGTACAAAAGAAATGAAACCCTGATTGGATCTTTTCTATTTGAGATCCTTTAACTTTTGTTGAGATAAGTTCATTTGATCAAACTTCTCTGTAGCTCAACTCTCTTCTTGGTTGTAGAGTGATTACTCTCTTAGGCCTATTTGACTTCTTGGGTTTGGATTTTCTATCCTTTCTGTCTTGTAGGAAATAGTGGGAAACCACTCTTCTGAGATGGAAATTTCCTTGTGGATTGTTTAGTCTACTTTGTACTAAGTCATTTGTTGTAATGATGTGGAAAGAGAATAGTTGAGTCGGTTATGTAGAAGAGAAAATGTAATCATGTTTTGAGTGACTACTTTGTTTGACTGAGTCATACTCCATTTGGATTTTTTATTGGAAGGATTTATCTTTTTACACTTTGTCTTATTATGAATCCTCCTTGGTTGGACATGAGAAGAGATTAACCTTGTGTGAGTCTTGCTTTTATTTTTGGAACGTATGGTTTCAGATCTTTTAATGATATCTTCTAACATGTAGAAGTTAGTTAAGACTTACAGGTGGACTGTTTTGATTCTCTATCCCTCCTCGGATTGATTTGGGATTCTTGTTCTAGTTGTTGTCTCTTTAATGTTGAATCCTTTTATTAGTTTCCTTGAACTGAAGTAGTTATGTGGGTAATCAGTTGAGTACTTTCTGAACCTATTTCTATCTTTCAGAGGATTAGTGAATGGTGGATAGTATGTATTGATTCTTCTTCTTTTGTTTAAGTTGTGGGATGAATCATTCTAAATATGTACTATGTTGAAGCTTAACTTTTTTGTTCATAGTAAAGATAAATTTTGTATTTCAATTCAGAATGAATTATGAAATAATTAAACGGCAAGATATGTTGTTTGTTTAAAAGGTAATTGATTGGATCAATTAAACTATATGTTATAATGTAGTTGTTGCTGATTATATTATGCTCTTTTCTTAAAAGTGAATTCTGATTCATCATTTGCACTTCTTTTCTAGTTGTTATCATTTATGCTTATTTGTATGATACTTATTAATTGTTTCATTAAAGAAGAGTTGTTTTAATGGAACAATTAGTGGAATGCACTTCATTTTAATGCTTAGTGCTTATCATGCTCAGTTTAATGAACTGACCCATGCTAGCAATTTTTGCAAATGGACATCGTAAGTGATAAAATAAGGAAAAAACTTTTATGATGCATTGGCTTATTTAATTCTAGATCTTATGTAAAGAATTTCGATTCATTCTTGAGTTGTATTGGAAAATAAAAGTGATGTTCTTTTATGATCTTAATGTTGATTGACATGCAGTATGCCTGAAATGCATAGTCTTGTAAATGTATATTTTATCATGATGAATTGAAAGGTTTGGAGACTGAATCCAATTTGTGGTGTAAATTTTCTTATACCTTATATGAAGGAAATAATAGTGATATCTTGTTGATATTCTTTATATATGTTTATACACTATTGTTGTTATCAATTAATAAGTTGGATTAAGGGGATAATAAAATCTCCCTTACTATAATGAAACTTGTTAAATTGCAAAAGATTTCATTCTCTAACTAAACAACTATAGTTTAATAATGAAATATGCATTGGACATACAATTAACCTATATGAGTATTGAATGATAAAAAGGTTATGTTAAGCCTAACATCTAACCATGTAGAGAAAGACTCTTCCTCTCTCATAAGAATGAAAAATAAAAGAAATGGTTGTTATGATCTTTAATCCTTGTGCTTCGTTTATAAAAAGTAAATAATATTTGAATCTAGGTGGATGATACACCTTCTTTGGATAGGTAAGTTGCATTAAAAATTAATCGTTTGATGTTTGCTACCCTGTTTTCAAAGTGATAACTGCTTGTTAGGCCATGTTAATGAACATCAATACAAGCATGAGTTAATGAAGTTCTTAATATCAAACCAGATTAATTATAGATAAAAAATTAATGAATGTTGGAATTAGGGTTAGGCATGGTTGTTGCAATCTGAATCTTAATCCAATTAATTATGAATTTAATGACCACCAAGGGGTATATACATCATGATGAATCAATTATAACAGATGTCAAATGCAGGACTTTACCTTCGAGAAGTCCAAGGGCTTCTCAAGGATACAATGTTATAGTTGACATGTGGCAACACCGTTTCATATTTGTTCATCTAGATCTACACACATCTTTACTTGAGATTATTTTCTCTCTAGGTCAAGTTAGTAGCATGTTTAGAATATGGAGTAGCTCTCTATGACTCAAGGTACCTTGCGCGATTCGGTCAAATTAGGTCGATCGAGTATGCCCATATACCCTACGTCATCGTGAGTGTGTTCTATAACAAATTATGTTGCTAACTTTGGGCTAGGGTCAAACCTTGGGCAAGTCGATCATTGTAAGTCAGTAAAGACCATTCTAGATAATAGAAGAGTAAGGTAAAGGACATATTCTGAAATGATGAGTATGCCCTCTAGGAATAGTAACATGAACAATATGTTGAAAATCTTTGGCCAAAGTATCACAAGTTGCTAGTTGTGTTGTCTTATGTCACCTAGTTTAAAGAAACGTGATGTCAGATGAATATTGGTAACAAATATTTAGATAGGTTCTTTAAACAAATCACTCAGTACCCAAAATAGGGTAGGAAAACTAAGTATACATTGTATAAATAAAGTATTCTATACTTTAAGACAAACATGAGAGATCGGTAACTTACCAAGTCATTACAATGCATATGGTTATCTGTTATGAGATTGATTAGCATGGAATGTGTTTTCTAAATGATGTTTTATTTAGAATAGAGAACATTGTGTAAAAAAAAATCCCTTGTTTCTAAAGTCTTAAAATGGGAATGTTACAACCTATAATCGATATTCCTTTTTATTTGTTTTGATTTTTTAATTTTTAAGTGTGCTCTTTGAAATAAAAAAATCACAACACTAAGATGAAAGGTTAGATGATATGAAAAGAAAATAAATGAAATATATGAAATATGAATAAAAAATGGACTAAAGGTCCCATTGGATGTTCTAGGATCATTATGGTGAATTTCAATTAGTTGTTAAAGTGTTGAAATACCAAAAAATAAAATAAGGCATGGTTTACCAATACCTACCCAAAAATCACTATGTTAGGATGATTAGGTACACAAGAAATGAAAGAGGCTTCTTGAAGTGAGAAAACACATGTATAAATACAACTAAATAGATAAATATTAGATAATGATGTAAAGAGTTGCTCAGAAATTCCAATTCCGGGGAATCCAAAGGACTTCCTTGAAAGGTGTCAACTCGAGTTGTAAAATCAAATTATATAATGATAAATTAAGATAAATGACAACTATTTGGAACTCAATAAGGATGGACAGATCATGTTTATCATTATAAGTGGCCCGAGTTAGGACCGTGATTAGCTCATAGCTTAGGAAATAGTAGAATAAGGCTTGATCTGCTGCATCTTGTATCTCTCACATCACTTTCGGTTTATATTTGATGTCTTTAATTTCTGGTGTGAGTGTGATGGCACAAAGCTTGAGCTTGTGTAAGATTTTAAATTGTTCCCAAAAAAATTGTTGTTAGATGATCGGGATATTGTATATGTTGGTGATGCGGTGTAAAGGACTTAGAATAGTCATGTACAAACAAATATTTTACAAACAACTGATTAGAGCATAAATAGAATAATATAAGTATGATAAATGTATGATATGAGGTCAAATGAATAAATTAAGAGGATCATTTCAAATCCATAGGGATCATGGGTTATTTAGAAGAATCACTAAAAATTCTATAAATCATTAGCAATCTTTGTACAAATTTGATATATTGATAAGAGGATATTTTATCTTAAAAATAGATTTAGGATGATTGATTTGGCTTCTATCTAATATGTAAATGAAATTAAAATAGATATACATTATAAATTGATTATATTGGATCAAAAATAGATTTGGATATGCCTATAAATTCTTACTGAAGAAGAATTATATAGTTTTGATGTCTTGAAAGAAGCATTGAGTACATCTAGAAGTTGGTGAGGATGTTGTCTAGTACACGATGTGAAAAATCTTCACTATAATGGTTCTAGATTAAAAAATGAGCTTTAAGTTTGTATTTATAATTGTTGGTTATTTTTAGGATCGCGATGATTCTAAAATTTTGGGGAAAGCATCTTGGAAGTGGTTTAAAAACTTCAAAGTTGGGATTTCGAGGTTGGGAAATGAGGAAATGCGATTAAGGGTGTTAAGAATTTGGGTGGTTGGATAAAAATGGGTTTAGAATAGTTTTTGGATGGTTAGGAATTTTAAGGGAGGATAAGGTAGGTAAGTAAGGTTTATGGGCGGTAAAAATGTGATTTTACATGGGGTGAGGATAGTGGCTTAGGTTATGCTTAGAATGATAGGTTTAATGATTCATATGCTTGTGGTGTAGGCTAGTCACCAAGGTAATGAAAACCTGGTGTCTAAAACATAGGAATTCATCTAATTTTAATTCACAATTAAATCAAGCTTTGATGTAGACTAGCTCTCTCGAAGCACTAAATTAGTTATTTTTAGGCATATTGCAGCATGAAGGCATCTTCGGAAGATGATAGGAAGACTTAACCCATCTACAATTTTGTAGGGGATAAATGATGTTATCCAAGGTAGTATAAGGAAAATATATGGATATAATTGTTGGAAGGAAAATGAACTAAGAGGGGGTGAATCAATTCTTTAAAACCTTAAACAATTTCAAATTAACTTTCATGCACTATTAACATTTAACTATCCATTAGTGTTAATTTAACATCATAAAACAATCAACCATATAAGCACAAAAAAGAGAGAGTACACATGAAAACATTATATAAGTGGGAAACCCTAAAGGGGAATAAAACCCACTGAAACTCTGATTATATTACACAAAGAAAAGATAGTTAGTGAAGTGTTTATTTCCCAAGGAGCACAACCCCTAATTTAGTGAAGAAACCACTCCACAATGAGGATAAAACCCCATAAGGTGATCAATAACCAACTCAACCACCTTTAGATGAATATATATGAAGTATTGGTGCTACCACAATTGATGGAGATCACTAATTTAGCTCACACACCTTCAAACCATATTTCCTTTAACTTTCCCAAATGTAATCTTTCATGACCTGATTTAGATTCATACCTTTGAATACCTACTCTTTAACATTCTATAAAAAATTTACACATACTCATCTCTCTCTTGATGCCTTTGGTCCACTTGCACTTCCTCATCTAGGTCACATTTTCCCCTCTCACTTAACTAGTTCGAAAATGAGCCAAAACACTTAATTTAGATGCTTTTCATATCAAAAACATAACATATGTCACTCTCGAACAAGGATATAGACCAAAAAATTAAAAATATAACAAGACATACACATAAACTCATATTATGGACCCATGTAGGTCGGTTAAGCATAAAGACAAAACAAACAACCCGAATGGCTCAAAACCCCATCATGAGCACATCAAAGACATATAAACACATCATTTTACTTTTAAAGCCTCCAAAGTCATCAAAAATGTTAAATATTTCATAAAAATATCATCCATACTCTAATATTAACTTACTCTAATCATTTTCTTCATAATTCTATCAAGTAGGACCATTTCCTACTCAAAACAACTTCTTCAAGGAACCAGTCTTCATCTTTGCAGCTCAATCTCACACCAAAAACACCTCAAATATTCCATATAAAAAATAATTGGAAATCCACTTACCTATAGAACACATCGATTCTTACGAGACCTCATGAAATATCCAACAATGTAAACCATGCCTTTTTTATCTTCACCAAAGCTGAACTATCCAGAAACCCGTTTTGGAATCTCAATTGGTTTGAACCCTTTATATCACTTGAAATACCTATAAATTCCTTAATTATGGAAAAAAATTAATCCCTATTCACTCTCCAATAAATATCAAGCATCATATAATCCAAAACATGAGACTTTTACATTAATCTTCTCACTAAAGCAATCCTTCCCTAAAAACACTAAAACTTGGTCTTCACAAACTGAGTTGGTTCACCTATAAAAAAACCTCATCAAGAGACAAACCATATATCATTGTAAATTTATCTAAATATAATTTCCATAACATCTTAAATTTCCTTCCAAATCCAATTGGAAGGCCTTCAACTAGGTCAATCTTTGAATCGCTTTAAACCGCCAAACTGGACTTAAGAACATATCTTGAGGGATCAAGATCTAAAAACCTTCAAATTAACTTTAAAACTAAAAATAATTATGGAAAACCATTATACATGTTTTCTAAGCACTCAAAAACCTCAAAAAATCATGAATAAACTTATAACAAACAACCCTTGTGGCTTCACTCAATAACATGAATATGTCATAACTTTCTCATTCTTGAGAAAAAAATCAATTTTTATATTTCATTGGAAATATCTTGGGACCAAGATCATGACAAAAATTTAACCAATTATTAACTCCAACTTTAGCTCCTCTAAAACCTCTTTTACCATAGACAACTCAAAATTCCCCAAAACCCGCTTAAAACTAGTCTTCATAAATAGGGCACACTCTTCTTTTTAACACATCAACCATGATCTGAAATCATTATATACATGTATCAAAATTTCCATTCTTAAATAAATGTCAATTTATTCCATAGGTTCAATGGACAACTTTTCCACAAACTAAAAACTATCCGAGAAATTAGCCTTTTGAGTGGGGCCCACATATTTTAACAAGATCTAATATACTATTTTGGAAATCTACAAGAGACCTATACAACCTCTAATAATCAAATTTTTGAAAGGAATCAAAACAATCTTAGTGTAATCAATTTCGCCCAAGTCACTTGAGCTAGGGTTTAACTAGGGTTTCAAAGTAGCTTATCTTCTTAATGATTGTTCATAAAAACCATATGATTAAACCACCTCATTATTTTTCAAAAAAATATTATATCAATAGAAAAACATCCCCCATAACCTTTGGTTCCCATGCAAATCACACAATTCACAAAAAGCACCACAAGGTCCCTTTTAGCACAAAAGCACACTCTAGAAAACTTGATTTTGGAAAAACTTCATATCTTGCAAAATCTTCCACTCTGACCTAAAACTTGTCATGAATCATCATGAAAACATATTATTACTATCCATACTCACCATATATCTCAAATAGATCTGAAAATTTCTATCCAAAACAACCTACCTATGCTTTTTAGCTTGTCTTCACTATTTTTCTTCCCAAAGACCATGAAACATTATAAAACCTCTAAGAGCTAGCCTAAAAATCACCATAAATATCATTTACCTCATCAACATGATTCTACCATGATTTCACAATATTGATCAAAATAAAAACACAAGTTACTATACCAAACCACAAGCTTTAAGACTAGGAATAGGCCTAAAATGACTACTAAAACCCATGACATCACATGAATTGACATCAATGACCTCTTATAAACTCATTCATACTTGTAACACACCTATATTACCATGAATTAACTCATTAAGCCCTTAATTCAACTTGGGAGGACTCATACTATGACCATACACACTAAACCATGCTCTAAAACACCATAAGACTTCCCCTAACGTGACACTACTAAGAAATATTCATATTTGACCTCTTACTACACCTCATGGAGACTCATATGACACCATAACACCATTTTCCATCAATGCTTTTTAAATTAATGACAACACTAAGAAAAAATGGCCAAATATATCCCTCTTTGTCATTGTTAACAACCACCTTCGAAACATTGATGGTAACCATAAAAAAGACACACCTAAAAGCCATCATTCCCACATTTTTGATGCTTATCTCCCCATTTGAAATCTACCAAAAAGTATATAATGACAAATAGATATAGAAAATGACAACACACAACATGAAATAATGGAAATAATGCACCTTTGGACCCACTTGCTTACTAAAAATGACTCCACCTTGGACTATACTTGCATTTTTCTGACATAAATCAATAGCAAAACTGATCCATGGACTTGCTATGAGCACTCACAAAGCTCCCCTAACCTGTTATCCTCCAAAGCTAGCAAAACGCGTTCTTTAAGACCATTGTCCCTAAGCCACATTATCAGCCACAAATTGACCAACTTCTTCATGGTCTAAAAGCTCATAAATAAGATGAAACAAATCCTTTTGGATCCCCTATAATTATATTATCCATATCTAACTGAATATATAAGAATAAGACTCCATACCTTACTTACATGTCAACAAAAGTGATCAACCATAATGCCTCTATCCTAAAATTACTTCTCGGTGATATCTTACTATTTCTCATAGTATTACAACCTCTTGACCATGTGACTCACATTTTTGTCACTATACCTTCTACCATGACAAAAATTTCATTTCGGAACTCTTAGACACCTATTCACTTGATTCAAGGTTACAACTAAGATCCCCATGCCTCAATTTTTCTTATTGTACCTATAAATAACTAATATTGTACTTGATTGCACACTATGAAACTCAATAAATGGATCAAATTCTCTATTTTTAACATCCCTTTGATTTGAACACATAGTTCATGTATCATCACATCAAATTTTACCCTTATTCTATGTCAATATCATCTTGAGAAGCTTAACACCTAACTTTTGGCTAACATCTCTTTAAAAACACATCCGATGCATTTGTAAGCCATCAATCAATTCTACCACACAATCATATTTTATTATTTCCTTTATTTTAAAAATATCCTTCATGCTTTGTTATTATAACATACTCCTTATTTCCAAATCATATTCTGTAGTTCCCACTTCCCTTTGACACCTTTTGATGCTTATTTAGATACTATTGTTTACGTTATGAACATTATTATGTTTTGATTTAGCATGACGTTAGACATTTGATCATGGATTATTGTTGATCTTGATTTGGTTATGGTGCATGATGATTATTGGAGACACTTCATATGTTGATAATGATATACTATTTTACATGGATGTTTTATGGATGTTGTTTGGACATGTGATTTTTGGATATTATGAGTAGATCTAGAAAACGGATATTATATGATGATGATATAGTTGTTGATATAAATTGTATGTGATAATGTTAAATTGCCTTGATGATGTTGTGATTCACATATTTAGTTGATTTTTTTATTATATTTATAGTCATTTTGGATGTTCGATATGGCCATGAGGTCGAAGGAGGTATTGGTGTTTTACGGAGTTAATATCACAACAAACATTGGGGATTAGAGACCAACCACAATAGAATTCTAGGTGATTCGATAAGGTCACCATGGGAACTTGTTTTATTGTGTTGTGTTTGTTTTTTTAGGGATTCTCATGGGGGATCACCTTTAAATGTGACCATAGGTTTTGTGTAATTATTAATGTGGTTAAATTTTATTTATTGTTTATATGTATTTTATTAGTAATGTGTCCCTTTCTTTTATTTAATTACTGTGGTAGATTAATGTGAGAAATCATATGGTTAAAAGTTAAATAAATCAAATTGGGATTTGGGAAAGTAATAATGGAAGTTGTTGGCCCTTTGTATTAAATATGTAAGGGATGTGTAAGTTTGTGTAAGAGTTGTGTAAGTCATATTTTGGAGTATGAAATACTCCACCTCCTTGGAAATTCGAATTTGTCCTTGGGGGTTACTTTTGGAGGCTTGTGGGACAAGTAAAACTTGTCCCATACCTTTAAATTTGATTTACCAACCATACCTATGGTTGGAAGGTTGATTTTAGACCTTTTAAATGCATTTTATTAATCATGTTGCAAGTTTTAATTGCATTTTTCTTACATTTTATTGAATTTGCAGTCCTTTGGGGTGTGGGCTTTTTGGAGTGTGCAAGTAAATTGTCATATTTTCACCCACCTCTTTATTGTGCTTTGGAGAATGAAATTGTCTTTTGTGTTGGAGTTGAGGATGTGTGATGTGGCATTCGACATGGATCCACACCATCCTCTTGTCTTCCCTCTTCTATAAAATTCAAACTCTTTTCTTGTTTTGGGTTATTGAATCATTTTTCAAACTTCTTTGGGGTGCATTTTTGTTGTTTGGAGCTCTTGTGGATTTTGGAGGAGATTGGAAATAATTTCATACTTGGCATTGCTGTTTTGGGACTTGTGTTCTTGGTATTGAGAGCTTAATGTTTGGAAACAAAAGCTACCATGGAGAGGTAAGAGCTTAGCTTTTCTTTTATGATTGTTATTTCTTTTATGTATGAATGAATGGTGCATGTCTTTGGTTTATTTGTTGGATGTTTGGGTAGCTTCCATAGGGATGGTGTAGGAGAAGGCTATGGGGAATCCATGTGGGGGCATAAGGGAATTCCAGTGGCATCATATTTTGTGGAGGGAGTTTGGGTTTGGGATCCACCATGGAAAATAAATAGCTTGCATTTCTTACTTTGTGGGGGCGCATAAGAAAATCTGTGGGGGCATAAGGAGGGATTATGGGGGCATAAGGAAATGTGTGGTGAAATTTATTGGTAGTTTATTATCTTGGTGGATGCCCAATTCACATTGGGAGGCATAAGTAGCTTCCCCATAGTCCTTGCTACTTTGGCTTACATGATCAAGCCTGAGTTATGATTGAATGTAAATGCGATTGTAAAGCTGTTGTTTTTGTTTGACTGTGTTTTATATTGAAATATGGATGTTGAAGAATGTTGTGTGTTTTGTGGAAGCCATTTGTTTCCACGGGTTGAATCACACCTTTTATTGTATTATGATTGGGGCTCGGGGGCCAATGATGAAGGATAACTTCTCCTTTCATTGGATGTCTTGGTTGGGTGGAGAACGGTGCCTTTCCCCCACTTTTGTTGTGATCAAATTGGAAGAAAAAGAAAACTTGCATGTTGTTTTTCTGGAGCAGAAGGAGATAGTTTTTCCAGCCCCTTGTGAAAAAAATTCATATTTAACCTTTCCCACTTTGATGTGGATGAAATTGTAATACATTTGTGAAGAAAAGATGTTGTAATTGATTATGAAAGTTGTATATTCGAATTATGAAGGATGTTTATACTTTGTTCTGTTTATTGGAAAGAAAGAAATAGAAATCTGTTTGTTGCATTCAAACATTGAAAGATGTAAAGTTGTATAATTGAAGTCAATAAAGAATTGCAAGACTTTCCCTCAGTTGCATTGTTGTGTGGAATTGGAATATCAAATTGTGTTTGGAATCCTTGTTTTGGAAAATGGAAAAAGGAAGAAACACGTGAGATGTAATTGTATTATTTTGCCTTGTTTAAAAATATATGATTTTGGGAAAAGATAGAAACTAGATTCTTGTTTTAATGATTGCTTGAAGAAGGAAAACAATTAATTCTACCATGGATTGAATTCAATGTTTCATTGTATGGAAAAAGAGATAATTAAATCTCTGTTTGAAAGAAAGAAACATATGTGAGGAAAATACAGTAATTTGCCTCTTTTGGGAATATATAAAATTGAAATCAAAGTTGCATTATGGGTTTAGAATAGTTTGATTTAAATAATTTAAATGTATTATAATAGATTAGAAATGAAATTCCATACTTGAATGATAAAAAGTTAGAAGGACCTCTTTTAATTTGATCTCATTGTAAATTTTTAATACTGGCAAATAAATTTAATTAAAATGTATAGTTCGGGCCTACACATAATAATCAACTTGGAAACATTAAAATTTAACATGCTATATTATCAAGGAACTCAAATTGATAAAAAACTTAAGGAAATCATTTACAAACATTGCAAAATTGGGCCTAAACCTTTCATTGTCATTTTGCAGCCTTTTTCTATCAATTGTTGGAAAAAATTCAAATTGGAATCAATTGAGAAAATTTACCTTCCTAAACCATTCTAAATTCTTCCTAGAATAATCCTCCATGTATGTTTGGCATGTTGAGTTAAGGAGGAGATCGAATTGAACAAAAAATTATAAGTCAAAATTACGAGTTTGCTATTTAAAATCCTGCATGCATTTTTACAAAATTGACCCCTTAAACTTTATCAAAATGTAAAATTTATGATTCTTGTGCAAAGAGGGCATCGAGAGCTTTCTAGAAAGTCCTCGTTTTCCCAAAACCGAGCTTTCTAGCAAAATCTATGACCCTTTTAAGTTTTCCTTCCTTGGCGGGAAAATTTGGGAAAATTTCCCTAGCAGGCCCGCGCCCTGAACATTTCCCGTTAAAATCCTTACAAAAAAATTGTTTGAAAAATCTTCTGGGAAAATTTTTAAAATTTTTCCCACAGCCAACTAGAATCTTCCATGTGGCACCTTGGGGTGACAATGGGGGAGAACCTTTTTTTTTTGCAAAATTTTGTTTTTGGAAAATTTCCCTTAAAACCTCCGCATGGCCCCGCACTCCTGCCCTGCCTCGGAGAAGACCATTCCACGGACACGCAGACCCAAGCGTCAAACTTCTCTTTTTTTCCTCCCCTTGAAAATTTCTCCAATTACACCACCACTCCACCCATCCCTCTCCTTTTCTCCCCCACTATCGTTATTGGATGCCACCGTCCCTGGTGGACCGTGGGCAC
The DNA here is from genome assembly GCA_018340775.1 of Taxus wallichiana var. yunnanensis. Taxonomy (NCBI): domain Eukaryota; kingdom Viridiplantae; phylum Streptophyta; class Pinopsida; order Cupressales; family Taxaceae; genus Taxus; species Taxus wallichiana. The sequence goes on along the minus strand of CM031244.1, from coordinate 157,513,552 downwards.
GTGAGAACTTATCGAAATTCTTCCCTCCTCGGAGAATTTTCCATAACACCTCCGCTGCCCCGCCCTTCCCTATTTTTGTTAGGATAAATTTTATTATCCTAAATATTAATTATGCATAGTTAGATTATTTAATTAATTTTATTAATTAAATAATAAATGGTTATATTGTTATATGGTTAATCAACCATATTTGTCTGTATGCACATTGTTATATTGTTTTCAACAATATATTTGTTTTTATGTAATTGTTGCTTCCCGGGTGATTTGGAAGCTTGTTTATTCTGGTTTTTGGTTGCACCTGTGCAACTCATTTTCCCGGATGTATTTGGCTGTGCAATATCTATAAATATTGCAGCCCATCCTCTGTACTTTTTACTTGATTGAGATTAATAAAATAACACAGGCTTCCGTCCCTGTTTCTCAATCTACATTTGGTACCAGAGCGAAATTCTGGCCCTGTGAAGGAGTGGAAAAAGAATGCAGCAGAAATAGAGAAGATTGGAGAAGAGTATGCAGCAATAGAGAGCCTGTGCAGCCTCCTGCAACCTCCCAGCCTCATCTCTGCCTTTCCACATCCCCCAGTTCATTCCAGGTGTTTGGAACGCAAATTTTTTTTGCACTGGCGCACTCAGCACCAGGCAAAAATTGCTCCAAGTCTGTATATGTACCTGCAGTGATCAAGAATCAAATAGAGCAAAGAAAATTAAAAAAAAGGAGGCACCCAAGCTACAAAATATACAGTGGAAGAAGAGAATAGGCGGCCAAAGAAGAGGAAAAGCGGCCTGCATAAAGGAAAAACGTTTTTGTGAGCAAAATCGACCTCATATGGTCAGCGGCCAGTCCTCCACATGTTTTTCTTTGAACCCTGTGCGGCCTGCATCAAGGAAACGTTGTGTTTAAGAAAAAACCACGCCATTTGAGCTTCCATCGACCTGTACAAGCAAACAGCAAGCAAACAACAAGCACATTCATTAAAAAAAACGCGCCAGGCAGGAAGAAACGCGGCCAAGGAAGGGAAAAACGCGCCCAAGCAAGGAAACTCAGCGCCCAGGCAATAAAAACACGTGCCCAGGCAATAAAACATAGTGCCAAGGCAAAAATATAGCAAAAGTAGTCTGTACAGTGCGTGCAAAGGAAAAAAACGTGGCCCAGGAGGAAGATCTGCGCCCAAACACCAAAAAACGCGGCCTGTACATGAATCAGTGCGTGGAAAGGAAAAAAATGCGGCCATAGGAGAATACAAAGGCGTGGAGGTGAAAAGAAAAGCTTCAGATCCATTTTTTAGGCAAAGACAACCCTAAAAACGCCTCTTCACCAGCATGCGCCACGTGGCATTCATTTTCCAAGAGGTAAGTCCATTTACTTGTCAATAAATACAAATTCCTTCCTTTCATAGTCCAAGTGCCCCAAGTGGGCAAGTTGGTTAGTGCATGTGCCTTGGGAGTGAGAGGTTTGAGGATCAAATCCCACAAAAAACACTCAAAAACTCTCCTTTTGCATCTGGCGGAAATTTTGGCGGAACTGCTAAATTTAGCAGGCTTTTTTGAATTTAGTTACAACTAACTAAATTTAGCGGAGAAATCCCTAATTTAGGGTAAAAAAAAATTTCTCCCATCTGGTCTGTTTTATCATTCCAGACATTTTTTGCAAAAGGAGACCCATCTAAAAATTGCATTTTCAGCTATTTTTTTGCAATTTTTAGCATTTTGGGTTCTGGAGGTCACGGGACCCCGGCGAAATTTTTCCTGTTATTCAAATTGTACTGCATATTGTACTAATTTGCAGGTTGCCATAGTCAACTGAAAAACTTTGTAACTGCTCAGAAACTGGCAGAATTGTAATAAAAAACAGTAAAATTGGTTCTGTAACACTCACGAGATCCTAGATCTCATTCACAGTGTTCGGTATATACGGTGCCTCTGGGAAGCACTTACGGGTAAAGCCGTCGCGACTACTACTGCACTTAACGCCTAATATAGCTGCAACAACGTCGTTTGGGTATCGTCCCTATAAATCGATGGGGAGTAATAAGGTCACAGTGCACACACTATGAACCATCCCATCCGTCTGTGAATGATTGCAAGACATAAATCCGGACTGAGAAATTATCCGAGTATATAGCGAAGTTACGCGCGCGTATGAGGATATTTCTTTGAGCCGGTGTCAATAATCGTCATGAGACCCCATCAAGATCTTGTCTTGGTACCACGTATCGAATTCTTTCACGTACGTTAACGCCTCTTTCACGTCACGGGTATATAGAAAGGGCGAGCTTCTTCCACGTACCGACGGGTATATCGGAAGGGCGCGTATATAGAAAGGTTCGGTATATCGGACTGACGGTATATAGATTGGGAGACCTAATACCTGGAGTGATAAGAGCCAAACCCTGTCAGTGATCTCTGCAAAATGGGCACCAATGCCCCCAAATTTTTTCTTCCGGATTCACAATTGCTCAGAGGAAGCAACTATGCTACTTGGAAGACAAAAATCAAGACACAACTTGAGTTTGAAGAAATCTGGCCTGTTGTGACTGGTACTCTAACCAGATCACCAACTGATGCAACACAACAACGACAATTTGATAGAGCAGATCAGAAAGCAAAACTCATCATCTTGTTTGGAGTGTCCGATGATGTGCAAGCCCACATTCGAGATGCCACATCAACAAAAGAAGCATGGGATAAACTGAGCACAATATATGAGGCCAAGAACAAGAATGTCATACTCAATTTGCAGAGTCAGTTACATACATTGAAATTCAAACAGAATGAGAAAATTGAAGCCTTCCTAAGAAGAGTTGCAGAGTTGAGGGCTTCACTTCTAGCCCTAGGAGAAGAAGTCAAAGATGAATCTCTCATTCCAATTGTTCTGAGATCTCTCCCTTCTTCTTACCGCATTTTTGTCACAACTCTAAACTTGTCAGATACGACAATTAGTTTTGACAAGCTAGTAAACCTACTGCAACAAGAGGAAGCAATGCACAACAAGGATGATGAAGAGGAGCAGGCACTGTCTTCACATCAAAAATGGAAAGGAAAAGGTAAAGGAAAACCTAAATCCTATCAGAAGTCCCCACATCAGAATCAGTATCATGGGGACAATCAACAGAAGAAGCGATGTCCAATTTGTAAAAGAGGACATGACTTGCAAGAATGTTGGTTTAACACATATAAGAAAGGTTCATCAAGCAATTCTGGACCACAACAACAACAAACTTACAAGGGACATTCAAACAACTATCACGGGCGAGAAAAGGGGAAGGCGGAAAAGAAGACCCCACCAGAGAAGGTAATATTGCTGAGCAACAAGATCAGTCAGACAATGAAGACTTCTTGTTCACTACTCGATCAAGTGAACCATCCACGTCATCTAGTGACGTCTGGTATGTTGATTCGGGAGCCACTCGACACATGACCGGCCACAGAGACTGGTTTATTTCAATGAGGGACACGCCATCAAAAATCATGTTTCGTTGGGAGATGATTCTTCATATACGTTTAGGGATTGGAAACATTTCTCTACCCCTTGGTTCACGTGAATCTGCAGACTATCGGATCTTCTCTATGTCCCTGGGTTGACAAAGAGTCTTCTTTGGTCACCAACTCCTAGATCACAACCTGAAAATTGACTTTGATAGTCAATCGCGCAAGAAAATGTGTTTGATTCGAGATAAATCCAGAGGCTTGAAAATAATTGTAAAAGCCTCAAATGTGGGATGAATGTTTCAACTTGATTTCATTCACAAAAATGATCAAGCACTTGTGGCTAAAAACTCCACCTCGGCTCAGTTGTGGCATCGGAGATTTGGTCATGTAAGTTTCAAATATCTCGACACACTTTCTTACGGTGTAATATGGTACATGGGCTACCATCTCTTGAAGGATATAGACAAGTGTCCTCACTCTTTGCTTAGAGGAAACAACACGAGTTTCATTCCAAAAGAGTACTTTTCGAGCTCATGGTAAACTTGACTGGTTCATATCGACCATGCGGTCCAATGCAGCCAAGTCATTCAGGGTTCCAGTACTTCATGCTCGTGTTGATGACTATTCACGCAAAATGTGGATTTTTTGTCTTCGCAAGAAAAGTGAAGCCTTTGAAACATTCAAAAAGTTCAAAGTGGTAGTTGAGAAAGAAACTGGTCGTCACATCAGAACTCTCCGCTCAGATTGAGGGGGGGAATTCACCAGTGATGAGTTCAGAGACTACCTACAAACTCATGGGATTCGTCGACAAATGCCTCCTCCACACACACCACAGAAAAATGGTGTTGTTGAGAGAAGAAATCGTACTATCATGGAAATGGTGCGATGCATGATCGATGATTCCGGACTTGCAAAGACATTTTGGGCAGAAGCAGCAAAAAAAATAGTGTATTTGTTAAACAGAGTGCCCACAACTGCTCTTGATGGAATTACACCACAAGAAGCATGGTCAAAAGGAAACCATCCATTACACACCTCAGAGTATTCGGGTGCAAAGCCAGCATGCACATACCCAAACAGAACAGAAAGAAATTGGACATGAAGTCACAAAATCTCATCTTCATTGGATACAGTGAAGAGACTCTTGGGTACAGATTGATGGATCCTAAGACCAGAAAAGTCTACACAAGTAGAGATGTTGAGTTTTTCGAGAAGAAGGAAGCAGAGACTCCTCCTCCGGACTCACAAGATGTAGATTTTTCACCAGTTGTAAAAACTGAAGCTAATGTTCCCTCAGAAGATGAAAGTGATGATGGGGATGATGGTGTTGATCAGATAGAACCACAACCCATGGGAACAGTCAACGTATGCCTAAATGGTGTACAAGTACATTACAAGATGCAAGACTGGATGCTCCACCGGATACATCCACCCTTGGACCACGGACTCGCAGTAAACCAAGAGAAGAAGTTAACTTTGCTTTGATGAGTAGAGTCATTGAATCAGACAAGCCCTCTACAGTCCAGGAAGCCCTATAGTCAAAAGCTTGGAAAGATACCATGGATTCTGAATATCAATCAGTGATGAAGAATAACACTTGGTAGCTTGTCGATCTTCCACCAGGAAGAAACCCATTGGATGCATATGGATATTCAAAACTAAGTACAAAGCAGATGGGATAGTGGACAAGTGCAAAGCAAGACTTGTAGCAAAGGGTAATACAGAAAGAAGGCATTGACTATGAGGAGACATTTGCTCTCCCACACTAAGATCAAAACGATCGGGATGATCTTTGCTCTAGCTACTCGAGTTTGGATGGAAAGTTCAAAAATGGATGTAAAAAGTGCCTTCTGAATGGAGATTTACAAGAAGAAGTCTACATGACTCAACCTAAGGGATATGTCGTACCTGGTTAAGAAGAAAAGGTATGCAGACTCAGGAAATCTCTGTATGGCCTCAAACAGGCACCCCGGGCATGGTACATCAAGATTGATGAGCATCTCGTGCAACATGGATTTGTCAGAAATCCATACGATCCCAATCTCTACCTCAAAAAGCAAGGGGGGGAGATGGTGATTGTTGTAGTTTATATCGATGATCTAGTCATCACTGGCAGTTCAGTGAAGATGATTGATGAAACAAAGAAAGATCTTAAGCGATCATTCGACATGACAGATCTCGGGCTTATGTACTACTCTGTCTGGGACTGGAAGTAAGTATGGCGAAAGAGAATCACATCTTTGTTTCTCAAATGAAATATACCAAGACAACACTCGAGAAGTTCAGGATGATGGATTGCACACCAATTGCTACACCTATAGAGAACAGATTACGCTTATCTCGTTCGAGATCCATCTCCGAGGTAAGTGCCACTCTCTATCGGCACTGATTGGGAGTCTCATTTACCGACCTACACTAGACCAGATATCAGCTTTGCAGTGAGCTATCTATCCAGGTTCATGCAGGAACCCAAAGTTTGTCATTGGAAAGCAGAAAGGCACATTTTGAGATATCTCAAAGGATCAGTGGATCTTGGTCTAGAATACAAGAAGAATGAAAACTTCTTCTTGACTGGATATTCGGATTCAGATCATGCAGGTAACATTGATGATAGAAAATCCACTTAAGGATTTGTATTCTTTATGGGATCTGGACCAATATCATGAGGAAGTAAGAAACAACACTTTGTTTCTCACTCTTCCATAGAAGCCGAGTATCATTCTACAGGAGAAGCATGTCTGTGAAGCGATTTGGCTACGTCGCATACTAGAAGGACTTGGAATACCACAAGACAAACCAACCACCATGTATGTTGACAATGAAGGTGTTCTCAAACTTGTTCGCAATCCAGTTTTTCACGAGAGAACAAAGCACATTGAAGTTCAGGTTCATTTCATACATGAACATGTGTTGAAGCACAACATCCAGCTTCAGTTTTGTCCAACGGCTGAACAACGAGTAGATATTTTCACAAAGTCACTTGCACGTGACAAGTTTGAGTTGTTCAGAGCATTTCTCTCCTCATCTCTTCAAACAATGCACAATTAAGGGGGGGAATGTTAGGATAAATTTTATTATCCTAAATATTAATTATGCATAGTTAGATTATTTAATTAATTTTATTAATTAAATAATAAATGGTTATATTGTTATATGGTTAATCAACCATATTTTTCTCAGATGACACTTTGTTATATTGTTTTCAACAATATATTTGTTTTTATGTAATTGTTGCTTCCCGGGTGATTTGGAAGCTTGTTTATTCTAGTTTTTGGTTGCACCTGTGCAACTCATTTTCCCGGATGTATTTGGCTGTGCAATATCTATAAATATTGCAGCCCATCCTCTGTACTTTTTTACTTGATTGAGATTAATAAAATAACATAGGCTTCCGTCCTGTTTCTCAATCTACAATTTTCTCCCAGCGATGGATCAGATCTCGACATGTGTCCCTGGTGTCACACAGCAGAGGCGATGGCACAAATTGACATTTTGTTCCCGTGCAAGGAAATTTCTAAACGTCACCCCGTGACCTACCAACCCAAAAATTGCTTTTCACCCCTGCTCGACACATGTCCCCTTTGGGAAAATTTGACCCCTAAGCTCTGCCAATCCATAACTAGAGTTTTATAAGGAGTTAGGAGGAATTCTTTATATGTTCAGAAAGGTGAGAAAATTTCCTATCCAATAGGAATGATTTAGGGAAATTTTGAATGTGTTAAGTGTGAAAAAAATCAAGTTGAAAATATGAACCTAATAGAGAGTGGGTATGGTGATGATTTACCCCTAAACCTAACTGAAACTTCTAACCCTAAAATGTGGACCTTGTGACCCATGATAATTGTAATAAAAGAAAAGTATGTCCTATTAGATTAAACTTGTTCCAAAACCTATTTGTGTCAATTGATGTCTTACAACCTGGTTGTAGGCACTTCTAATCAAAAAAATTATTCCATAATTTTCCTAACTAATCCTAGGTTGTTTCTTAGGTCTCAAGTGGGTTGTTTTAATGGGTGTCACACTTGGTATCAGAGTAGTGGTTCAAAATCTTGGACCATTGGGCATACTAGAAAACTTGAGACATGAAACTTAAACTTATGCTTTTAAAATCTAGAAAAAAACTTAAATTAGAAATATATTTTAGTAAACATGGAAATTAAACAAGACCTAGAATAATGAACTAACTCTCACTTTGTTCTATGCATGAGGCACAGAGCAGGTGAGGGAATTTTCACATAGACTCAGACTTACCACCACCACCACTACCACCATCGGATTAGGGTGTAGCAACTATCCTACCCTAGATCTTGTAGACTCTTCAAGATGTCAATGCCACTCTATGTGGAGGATTAGGAGGAGGACATGTAGCTAGTCATGACAGATCCCCTTCCATCAAGGGTCAGGTATCTCCTCGACCCAGTGAGGAGCATAGAGGAGATAAATCCCATGTAGAGTTAGCCAGAGTAGAGTCACCACCGAGGGGACATGGTGATAGAGTTCTAGAGAATAGAGAGGTCTTGGAGCCCTAGGCTTAGGGATGAGCATGCAGAGAGACCTAGAGGCCATTAGACCACATCTACAGAACACATCAGGGAGATCCTAAAGCTTTGGCAATCACATTACTCAGTTGACACGGGTGGATTTCAGGTAGAGTCCTGGCTAGTGAGCTTGAGTGGTTGCTTCAAGCTTTGTCCTTGTTCTAGCAACATGAAAGCTTGTGTTGCGATCCATCTACTAAGGGATGGAGTAGGAGTATGGTGGAGGAAAGAGGAGTAGAAGATCCATGTAGATTTTGAGACAGTGACCTGGGAGCTAATTAAGGAGAGATTCAGGAGTAGGTATTTATCACGAAGGTTCATACAATGTGAGAGGATTGACGAGTTCCATGACCTCCGAGCAGGCATCTCTTTATGTATCGTAGTATGAGAGTAGATTTCTGGATCTACTCCAAATATCTTGAGTATATATAAGATGAGTAGGTGTGGATTCATAGGGTCATCCAAGGCTTGAATCTAGAGATTGAAGGTGCAGACGGATCCACTACCCATAGACATTAGGCGAGGCCTTCGAGAAGACCTACATAGTAGAGGAGACTTGAGGGAAGACCCAGCAGAATAGAGACCGAGTCTAGAGTCGAATACAATAGATGCAGGATGGTAGATTGAGGGGATCGGTACCTCTTCCTTGTGGTGGCCAAGGTTCAGCATAGTCATCCTTTAGGCCACATCAGAAACAACAGTCCCACCCACCTCATAGATGTCCATAGAGAGTTGATGTATAGAGAGGTTAGAGTATGGGGCCTCCTCCTAGGGGTCATGTTGTTGCAAATCAGCAAAGACCACGGATGTTGATCAGATTTCCAGTTTGATATTTTAGACATCTAGTGTGATTGCACAACATTGAATCGTCTCCCTAAGTGTGGGACTTATAAAATGGGAAAGGAATCTCCAGATTAGAGGTGGTTCCTCAACTCCTTTGATCAGATTTATCACTTACAAGTTTTGAAGTTTAAATTCCTAATCCTACCCTAAATTTCAAAGGAGACAGAGATAGAGAATGTAGATAAATTAAAACTAATGCTAATAGGTGATGCACCAAAGGAGTGGTGAGAATTTCTCACTTCTGCAGATTGACACAATTCATAAAATGCAACAAAACAACATGCACAAACTGATAACTGTAATGAAGAATCAGAAATTAGTCAAACAACACCAGCAGAGGATGAAAAATTAATCACAAGGCCTGTATTGTTATTTTAACATCAAAATCACTTGCATTACAACACCTGGGAGGCAAAAATGAGTTGCAGTTCTTAGAAAAGGTCTAATATTCCACCAAAATCACTTCCAAGGTGAGAAAGGGGACCTACAATACACAAAAAATGTTCAACCCTTTGAAAAATGAGCCAAATCTGGCTTTTACAGTGCAAGGGACGAGCCCAGGAGAGAGAAACGTGGGAAAACGTGGAAGGGATTCAACCATTGACCAAAATTCCATCAAAACAGCATGGGTGACCTGACAGACCCATTCCCTGACATTTTTAACCATGCTGGGAGAGAATGCGAGCCATTCTTCATTAAAATTGGTGGTTGAAATGTCATTTCTGTTCATGACCACGTGCCAGAAGTGTTTTTTGATTTTCTCTCTCCAAACTCCACCAAAATGCAAAATTGACCTTGGAATCTTGTAGAGAATTTCACCAGCTTTCCATTGATATAAAGAACGCAAAAAATCGAGCTCTGGATCGAAAGATATGGCGATTTGAAGTTTTAGGAAAAGCAGGCCCAAATCGGGTCGCTTTGATATTTTTGGCCCTGGACACATGGCGAGTTCCGATTGGCTACGGGCCTTCTAGGGGAAAATTTCCCACAAAAACTTCATAGGAAAACTTTACCTTTCGGAAAGCTGAGAAAGAGCTCTATCTAATGGTGCCATTTCCAGAAGGTTTTGAGTGCCGAAAAGCAAAATTTTGTGATTGAGGCACAAGAGAGGGAAGAATGAGAGGAGTTAGCCACAAAATGAGCAGGGGGCACATTTTGGATAACAATTTTGGCGACTCAGAGGGGTCATCTACCTGCTGGATGAAGTTACCAGTTGCCTGAAGCATCCATTGGGCATGGAGTCATGAGTTGTAGCCTACAAACTGATCTAAACTTTGAAAACCTCCTCTCTGAGCCACTTGGAAACCCACTGAAATGGACTGTGCAAGAGCAAAACCAGCACCACAAAAACTATGTACAAAACTAAAAGTCATACATGCTCCAAAATGGAACATGCAGAGTGTGCACAAGCACTTCTTTTACTAAAAGCAAAACCACCTATCCTACTCTAACTAGAAGCAAAAGTGGGCTAAACAAACCCTGTAACTCGTTGGGAGAAATAGCTTCCCTTTCTCAAAAGTTGCAACCATGCAACTGATTTGGCACTGAACATGGCTGATTGGATGAGTGGAAAATCAACAAGAAGCTGGTCTTCTACCGAAATCATCAAGGTGTCAACTGAAAACAAATCCAATACCTCTTTTAGTTGCTCTGCATTTGTATTGAAGAGGTATGACACCTGATCCTTGGTACTTTGTAGCTCACCCTCATGCTTAGAAGCAAGCATGACTAGTTGTGACTTCTCCTTTAACTCCAATGAAGTCAAATACCTTATTAGGCAAGGTATGATCCGTTTGATATGCCCATAGCTCTGATTTTCAACTCCAAAAATGGAGTCTTCTTGTAGACCTTCTTGGGTGGGTGATGTGGAAGCAATGGTAGGACTTTTCTGCCCTTTCTCTTCCTTCATGGCAACATGGAACTCTTCTATAGTGTGCAACTCCTCATTATTGATTACAACATCCAATGAAGTTACTTTTGCATTGTTGTTACCTGTTGTAATACATTGTTGGCTTTGGAGCTCCTCCATTGTAGCTTTTGGAAGATCAAATTCTTCCAGCTTTGATTCAAGAGGCATGTTGCAAACTATAGGTTGTTGTCCTTGAACTCTTTTGTCCATGGCAGCAAGTTCTTGTTGTTGGAGAATGAATGGTGAAGAAGGAAACATGGTAATTTCAGCTAGCTCTTCATCTAAACATTCTTCTAAGTCTGATGGCAAATCAAACTCTTGAATGTCTTGCTGCAGCAAAGTCTCTCCCTCTTGTATGGTGGCCTCCAAATCTGCATTTTCTTCACCCTGTATAACTTCATTTTCAAACATGAAACTTGTCAATCCAAACTCATCCCAAAAATCAGATTGTTGGAGAGATGAAGTGGGAGAGAAGCATGAAATTTCTTGTGCCTTTTGCTCACAATTTGGACCTGTTTTGTTCACCTCCATAATGGCTTCATCAATCAAATCAGCCCCTTCAAATGAAAGAAAAAACATATCAATAATGCTTCCTTCTTCTACTATTGTAAAAACTGACTTGACCTCATCCATTTGCTCCTCAAAGATGGGGTTTTGAGATGGTTTTCCTTCCTTCTCGATGGCTGATTTTGCAGTGCAAACTGGATCAGAATTTTCTTTGGGCAAAGTGCCAACATGGACACCCAACTCATCACCAACAAACTGTTGTTTTTCTCGCTTCACTGCTATTATAAAATCAGCCTTGTTTTCCACTTGTTCTCTAACTTCAACAGCCTCTATTGGTTTCACCATCAAGGGATTTTTGTAATCCCAAATTTAAGAGCCCAACTCTTCAGAATTTGAATTTCTTCATCCTTGTTTGGCTCTTCTTTTAGCTATTGTTTTCCTTGATTGGCATTCTAATTTTTATCCTCCCAACATGGATTTGGGAATGCAAGAGGAGAAGTGGATTTTAACTCAATTGATTTTGCAATTTTTTGTGGTGGTGGAAGAGGTAGGAACTCTTGTTTCTTTGGAGGGAATGGCTGTTTGGAAGGGAAAAGGATAGAATAATTGAGATGGGGTGGAAGACTAGGGAATGGAGAAATGGATTCAACACTTGGGACAGCAGATGGAGAGTTTAAAACTTGACACTACTGAGATAAAATAGATTGGGAAAGAGGGAGAGAAAAGGCATGAGATGGTGTGCTTACCTGTTGACAAGGTTGTTGAATACTCCTCTCATACACCTTTATTCCTTCAGTCCACTTTGCAAGCAATGGTAGTGTTGTAATCATGAAGGCTAGCTTCTCTTGAGGGTTGTAATGCCTTGGAAAAGGTCCCACCCATGGACAAGGTGCTCTACAACCGATTCTAAATGATTTCATTTGTGCTTGAGCCCTGGATTGCACCATGTTTACCTCCATCTTTTGGATTTGTTCCAGCAGATCTACATTTTCTTCTTGACTGCCCTCACAACCAACATACCCTTGTGCTTGACATGCTTCATATCCAAACTAACTTTGGCACTGTTGCTCATATGGGTAGACATGCTGATTTTGAATTTGATCAAAATGCTGATTTGGAGGATTTGTAAAACATGTTGGAGGTGTGATATATTGCTATTGTAAATGTGAATTCCATGATGGAAATGAAGTCATGATTGCACAACTTCATGGAATGGAAAAGAATGAAAATGATGGAAAGAAGAATGGATGGAAATGAATGGAAAACAGGTCTACAACTTAGAGAATGAGTTGTTTACCAGATGGAGTCGCCAGATGTGCTTTTGAAAGTGCCTCCAAAAGGCTGAATCTTTAACAGGAACACACCAACCTGTTAAAGATAAAGTGGAATACCTCGATGTCCCACCCAAAGATGCCAAAATTGTTGTTGCAAATCAGCAGCACCCCTGGATGTTGATCAGATTTCTAGTTTGATATTTTAGACATCTAGTGTGATTGCACAACATTGAATCCTCTCCCCAAGTGTGGGACTTGTAAAATGGGAAAGGAATCTCCAGATTAGAGGCTAGTTCCTCAACTCCTCTGATCAGATTTATCACTTACAAGTTGTAGAGGTTTAAATTCCTAATCCTACCCTAAATTCCAAAGGAGACAGAGATAGAGAATGCAGATAAACTAAAACTAATGCTAATAGGTGATGCACCAAAGGAGTGGTGAGCATTTCTCACTTCTCTGATTGACACAATTCATAAAATGCAACAAAACAACATGCACAAACTGATAACTATAATGAAGAATCAAAAATTAGTCAAACAACACCAGCAGAGGATGAAAAATTAATCACAGGGCCTGTATTGTTATTTTAACATCAAAATCACTTGCATTACAACACCTGGGAGGTAAAATGAGTTGCAATTCTTAGAAAAGGTCTAATATTCCACCAAAATCACTTCCAAGGTGAGAAAGGGGACCTGCAATACACAAAAAATGTTCAACCCTTTGAAAAATGAGCCAAATCTGACTTTTACAGTGCAAGGGACGAGCCCAAGAGAGAGAAACGTGGGAAAACATGGAAGGGATTCAACCATTGACTAAAATTCCATCAAAACAGCATGGGTGACCTGACAAACCCATTCCCTGACATTTTTAACCATGCTGGGAGAGAATGCGAGCCATTCTTCATTAAAATTGGTGGTTGAAACGTCATTTCTGTTCATGACCACGTGCCAAAATCATTTTTGATTTTCTCTCTTTAAACTCCACCAAAATGCAAAATTGACCCCGGAATCTTGTAGATAATTTCACCAGCTTTCCATTGATATAAAGAACATAAAACACTGAGCTCTAGATCAAAAGATATGGCGATTTGAAGTTTTAGGGAAAAATAGGGCCAAATCGGGTCGCTTTGATATTTTTGGCCTGGACACGTGGCGAGTTCTGATTGGCTGCGGGCCTTCTAGGGGAAAATTTCCCACAAAAACTTTGCCGAGCCATAACTTGAAAAATACATGGAGTTAGGAGGAAAACTTTACCTTTCTGGAAAGCTGAGAAAGAGCTCTATCCAATGGTGCCATTTTCAGAAGGTTTTGAGTGCCTGAAAAGAAAAATTTTGTGACTGAGGCACAAGAGAGGGAAGAAGGAGAGGAGTTAGCCACAAAATGAGTAGGGGGCACATTTTGGATAACAGGTCCCATCAGGACATAGGGAGGACCTAGAGCTTAGTCGGTAGGAGATCACCGGTAGAGACCATAGCAGACCACAACCGAATCATTAGGATCCATGCCAAAGACTTCTAGGGCACCTATTAGAGGTGATAATCATTGAGGAGGATCAGGAGGATGTTTTGGTTATGGAGTTACTAGACACTTTTGGAGATATTGCCCATAGAACCCTAACAACAAGGGTAAGGAACATATTTTAGAGCTGATTGTTGGTGACATGGGATGTAGACATAGGATTTATGCAGTGGTTGAGAACCGTCAGGCAGAGCATCAGAGCATAGTCATTGAGACTACAGGTAGAATTGGTGGTATTTCTACCTCTGTTTTGTTTGATTCTAGTTATTTTGATTCTTTCATTGCACCATCTTTAGTAGAGAAATGTAGGCTAGTAGTAGTTAGGCATGGTCATAGTTGGGATGTCGAGATGGCTTCGGATTCGAGATCTCTATAGACTCCTTAGTTAAGGAGTGTGTAGTGTATTTGGGACCTTTCACCACTACTTTGGATATTTTTATCTGTAGTCATTTTTACTCCCATCACAAAAGGAACCCCATGCGCACCGCCCTATTACCCAACAAAAGCTAAGCACTCACCTAAGGCACGCGTGGGTACCGAGTCTCTCTTTTATGTGAGTTTAGTGGGAAGAATAATTTATGATTAGTATAATATTTTTGATGAGGGAGGTTGAAACATACAAGGATCATATGGCTCGTAACGACCTCTAAATTCTTGTAGTTACCTTAAACTAAGTACTTTAACAGAACCCAAAACATGCATTATGACAGAAATAATTATACAAGCATTCATACATAGCATGAGAGGAAAGATAACTCATATGAGAGAAATGTGCATAAAAACCATTGATATCCATGTCTATATATAAATGTAACCTCATTATATTTATTGATTCATTACATAGTGTCACAAAGAGAAGACCGTAGTCATGCATATCACTGGACGTATGTAACTAAGCTGAAAGAAAAAGAAAAATTACACAACTCCATGCTTAGTGCATTCTTTCCTAAATACAAATATCCACTCACAGTAATTCTACAGAGCTCCGCTCACTCTCTAACCTGCTATGCCTCGTACTTCTTGATATATATTTTACTCCACGGGAACTTGTATTTATAATTCTCTTACACTGCCAACTCACCTTCTAGCGTCCTCAGATCTGGTGCCAAGTGTCGAATGTGGTCCATGTGAGCATGCTTCTTCAGGCCTAAGCTTTCCACTTTACCTCATGATGTTCTTCTAGAAGATTCCATCCAGGCATGCTCTTTCTTGGGCCATCCTATCACCAGAGTTGGCATCTTATCCATGCGCAACCAATCACGCTTTTCACGTGTTCTACCCTGGGTGCTCAAATTGACTAAGTCCCAAGCCTCCTTTCACATGTTGCATGTGCTATGTGCTTCCCTAAGCCTTTCTCTCACGCACTTTTTCCTTGCATGCCTTTTCATAACTGGGACCCTACACGCCCATGCACCTTCATACTTGGTTTAAGATTACAGGGTCCAACATCACCCCACACTATGCTTGTTCTCCATCCTTGGAAACATTTCACTTGACCAAGATGCATGTTGTCCAGGGAACCAATGAATCATCTTACACTTTACAAAAAGAATAAGGAATGAAAGAATTGGGGAAAAGAATGAAGAATGGAGCATCAATTCAACAAGCTAGAAAAATATTTCCAGAGGTCTGCCTCTAGCTTATTCCATATTTTGACCTCACCCTATGCCTTCTAACAGAGGTCTCCCACCAGGGTGCTCACTTCATCAAAACTCAAGCCAACTCCCTGGGTGCCCAAAACATCCACAATCTGCTCCATCTCTTTGCCCAGGTCCTCAAGTTTATCCATCCTTCTAGTGATCTAGGGGTATAATTCCTTTAGCCAGGCCTTAATTGAGCTCCTTAAAGCTTCAATTGCCTCTGATTTCTTCTCTACTTTGGCCAAGACCCTGTCTCTCTCCACCTTGTTCCCCTTGTTCTTTTCTTAGAACTCTTTTAGCTCTGCCTCAAGCATGGCAACCAAGGAGCTCACCACCTTATCTCTGTCCATGCATGTATCATATGTGGCTTCTGCAGACTGGGCAGTGACCTTAACCTCCACGAGTACTTGGCTATACTCTACAATGAGCGCTACCACCTTCAATTAGTCCTCCTCTTTCAAGTACATGGCCACTTCTTCAGCAGACTCTAGGGCCAAGGGTCATCTCTCCATAGTGAGGATGCACATTAGGTCTTCCATACACTCCAGGAGGGATGAGTACTTTTGTGTGGGTGGCGCTAAGTCTGGGTGCTTCAGGAGGATGGTGCCCTTGATAGAATCCATTTTCTTGTATACTTCTTACACCTTTACTTTCTCTTCCTTTAACTCATGCCTTAACTATGCACTGATCAGTTCCTCTTGTTTCAAGCTCTTGGCCTTCTCCATTAGTTCCTCCTCCTTCTTCCCTAACTTCACCTCCAACATTATAATCCTGTCATTATGCGCAAATAATCTAGCCTTGTTCTTGACTCGCAACCTTCTTAAGAGCATTTCAGACTTTCTCGTTCGAGAGCTCCTAAGCATTCACTAAGGGATTGACCCCCTTAGATTCTGGCATGTGATGAGCGCTCCTTGGTAGACTTCAAAGTTTGGCTCATCAACGTGGGACTCGAACGCCCAAGAGAGCATCTTCTTGGTTCTGGGGTACACTCTGTCCTTCTCAAAAGACCCCATGGCTATGATCCTCTCCGTGGGTATGGTGCTCTAGAATCACATGTGTAACACCTTCCTTGTGTCATCAACATAGCCCATTACTGTCTCTATTTTGCATCAGAGTTCTTACGCTCGAGCACGTGCCTTTGGGGAAGCTTACTGTCAGAGTGGGGCCTCCTAGGCTATCATGTTCTTTTTCAATGTTCTCCTCCTTCCCCTCCTTTAGCACTATGTCGTGCTATGCTCCAACTCTTGGTCTACCAAGACCTCAAGCATTCTTTGTGCTTCTCTCTCTACCACCTCCATGATCTACTCCTTTGTAAAACTTATGGCTCCCTCCTTTTTCCTGGAAACCTCCTCATCCTCCATGTCTTTTGCACCTTCCTCATCCAGTGCATCCTTGCGCCGTGTAAATACAAACTCCTGCTTCTCACCTCCACTCTCCTCTTTCGAGTCGTAGATGTTAAACACATGTGGATCTTGGTCTTTCTCTGTCTCTTCTTCCTTGTTGCCATCTTCTTCACTTTCATCCCCTCTTCCTCCCATGTATTTATCCAAGTTGTTGATTTCCTCGAGTCAACTTCTTCATCAACCCTCTAATTTTTCCTGAGAGGTGGCTCCTGATCAGGGGATTTGGCCTTATCTTCTTCCTCAGGTGATTCTTCCTTGGAGATAGGTTTCAGGGTGCCCCCTCTGTTAGTGCAAAATCACAGCACCCCTGGATGCAGATCAATTTTCTAGGTTGATCATTCAGGCATCCAGTGTGATTGCACAACATGGAAACCTCTCTCCAAGCATGGGACTTGTGAAACCGAGAGAGGAATCTCCAGAGAAGGCTGGTTCCTGCTCCTAAACTACCTGCCACAAGCTATTCTAGTGCAGGCAAGCTAATCTAATCCTAATCTAACCATGCCAAGGAGACAGAGAGAGAGAGAGAAGGGAAAAACAGCAAAATCCTACACTAAAATGGTGATACACCAGAGAAGGAGAATGTTGGACATCTATCAAAACTACCATGGGACAAAGAGAGGTGAGCAATGGGAAGGATGGACAGATGCATCACAGGCCCAAGGATAGATTTCACAGAGAATATGTCCCAAAACTCCATGAACACAGCTCCAAACCTGCAATGAACATTCAAACATGCACAGATACCTGCAATGAAGAGAGGCAAGAAGAGAACAAGCGAAAATGAGCAAGGATGGACAGATGCATCACAAAACACGTTTTGTTGCTCCTGAAGTTTGCACAGAACATCATTCCATTAATAAGAGGCAAAAACGCCATTACAGAGCAAGGGAGGAGGCTCGAACTCCATTTTCAACCCTAGAGAAGAAAAGAAGGGAGGGCAGAGCAGAAAAGATGAACCACCTAATTTTGAGCCAAATCTGGCTTTTTACATTGCATGGGTCGAGCCCAGGGGACAGAAACGTGGGAAAACGTGTAAGCCCATTCCTCATTGAATGCCAATGCATTAAATCAGCATGGAGGACCTTACCAACCCATATCCTACCATCTTTGACTGATTTGGAGGAGAATGCGACCCATTTGCATTAATTGGGCCGCTGAAATGTCACTTCTGGCCGTGCTGAAGAAGAAAGCGACCCATTAGCATTAAAACAGGTTGTTGAACGTCGCTTCTGGCCATTATCACGCGTCAGAGCTGTTTCTCGATTTTCTCTCTCTAGACTGCACCAAAACTCGAGATTGATCTCAGAATCATGTAGAGCATCTCACAAGCTTTCCGTTGATATAAAGAACGTGCAAATCCGAGCTCTGGATCAAAAGATATGGCGATCTGAAGATTTAGGGCACGGAACAGACCAAAACGGATTTTGAAATATTTTCCCACGCTTCGCCACCTGGATGACACGTGGCACGCATTGATTGGTCGCGTGATTCTCTCTCCTCTACCTTTCGGTGGGATTTCATTTGAAATTTCCTTGTGGGCCCTAGCTGGGACACGTGGCGCTATTTCATTGGTTCGGATCAGTGCTCGAAAACTCACCCTTTGACTTTTGACCTTTTCCCTTGTGACACGTGTCATGATTTGGTTGGTTCTCGGCTCTTTCGGCTCCTTCGCGTCCACCGCGTCCATTTGTCCGGATGTCCCAGTGCTCCTTGTGCTGATTTCGGCCGAACCGGCCGGTTCGCGTACCTTTGTCCCACTTGTCCCACTTTGTTTCGGACTGAAGTTCCTCATTTCGGCCGATCCGGCCGGTTCGGGTCCTTTTGTCCCAGATGTCCCAAATGCTTTTCAGACTGTTTGTTCCCATTTCGGCCGAACCGGCCGGTTCGGGTCCTTCGCGTACTCTTGTCCCGAACTGTCCCGCTCAGCAGTTAGTCATTTTTCTTCCTCTTTCGGCCGGATCGGCTTCTCGCGCCCGCCGCGTACTTCTGTCCCACTTGTCCCAAATGCTTAGCGGCCGCTGCTGGAGGCTTTTCGGTCGATCCGCGTCTTTCTGTCCCACACGTCCCAAAGGCGACCTTGAGCAGGACTTAGCCAATTTTCACGATTTTTCCTGGATCAACCTACTTGCCTTTCTGCAACTTTTTCACATTTTCTCAGAGCTTGCTCCCTCCTTCTTCGGCCAGGGGAGTTAGAAAAATATCTGAGAGAACCTCAGAAACATGATGTTTGCTCTGAATCAATCAATTTGCCTGGGACTTGAATATTCTGATGTATGTTATCAAAATTACCCTGGGGGGTGAATTTTGGATAACACCTACCTCTGGCATCTTCTCCTTTACTGGAGACTTATTTCTCTACATGTAAGTGCTTGGCTGAGCGCTCGTGGATGACATGCTCACTGTTTGAGAAGTCTGCACAATTGGTGCTTCTTCTTCTCCTCTCCCTCTTTTCTTGGATGTTGGATTCTTCTTCCCCAAGGGTTTTTTCAGGTATGGAGACTTCATTCTCCAAATATGTGCCCTTCTCAAACTTCATCCTTATGCGTAAGTACACGCACATCACTGATCCTCCAGCGATGGGTAGCGTCATTGGCCTTGTCATTTGAATCTCATGTGACACTTATTTCTCCATATATGTGCACTTGTTACTAGGGTAATTCAGCTTCTTTCTCATCTCCCTATGTTCCCAGTCTAGCCTACCCAGTTCCAGTCTTAGCTTCTTTGACTCTTTAAACTTGTTCACTCCCACTTGGAAGTATTGGGTAGTAAATGTGAAGGGGAGCTTGCACCAAGGGATCCATGATTCATCTAACAACTTGAATCTACCATGGAAATAGTCTTGGTAGACCTCAAATTCAGATTCTCCCTCAGTGGCTGCTAGGATTTGTTCGGGGATTCTCCACTCTTCACCAAATACATTCCTCAGTGCATGTACCATTTTTCCAGCCGCACCTTGTGGGGTGTTGTCATTGTATCACATGCATATTTTTCAAACCTCTTTGTGGGAAAGGGATCCTTGGTAGGGTACTCCCATACAAATTTATTTGGCATATCAGGCACCCCAATATCTGCAAATACAATGGTGAGCAAGACGTTGCCGAAGAGGATTCTGTCCCCTTCCTTCCCTGGCCCGACAATTTCCTCTATAATGTATACGGATAGGTTATATATAGTTCCCTCTGTAATTTTCCTGCCGACATGTAGCCAAGGTTTGTTGACCTATGTCCATCTTTCTTGGACATTCAGCTTAGTCACTAGATGCACGGCCATTTTTATTATGGGGTCCTTGATGTACGAAATGTCATAATCTTGTTATCCAAAATGTGCCCCTGCTCATTTTTTGTGGCTAACTCCTCTCATTTTTCCTCTCTTGTGCCTCAGTCATAATATTTTGCTTTTCAAGCACTCAAAACCTTCTGGAAATGACACCATTGGATAGAGATCTTTCTCAGCTTTCCAGAAAGGTAAAGTTTTCCTCCTAACTCCATGTATTTTTGAAGTTATGGCTCGGCAAAGTTTTTTGGAAAAATTTTCCCCTGAAAGGCCCGTGGCCAATGAGATGCCGCCACATGGCACCTAGAGTGGTGGAGTGTGGGGAAATTTTGGAAAATTTTCCAAATGACCAAAAAGGTGCAAAAATTTGAATTTTTGCCCGCTGACCCGATTTGGCCCTGTTTTGCCCTAAAACTTCAAATGGCCATATCTTTCGATCTAGAGCTCGGTTTTTTGCATTCTTTATATCAATGGAAAGTGTGGTAAATTATCTACAAGATTCCAAGGTCATTTTTACATTTTGATGGATTTTGGAGAGAGAAAATTAAAAAATGCCTCTAGCACGTGGTCATGGATAGAAATGACGTTTCAACCACCGTTTTTAATGAAGAATGGCTCGCATTCTCTCCCAGCATGGCTAAAAATGTCAGGGGATGGGTCTGTAAGGATGCCCATGATATTTTGAATGTGTTTTGGTCAATGGTTGAATCCCTTCCATGTTTTCCCATGTTTCTCTCTCCTGGGATCATCCCTTGCACTGTAAAACCTAGATTTGGCTCATTTTCAAAGGGTTGAACATTTTTTGTGTATTGCAGGTCCCCTTTCTCACCTTGGAAGTGATTTTGGTGGAATATTAGAACTTTTCTAAGAGCTACAACTTTTATTTTTCCTCTCAGGTGTTGTAATGTAAGTGATTTTGATGATTAAAATAACAATACAGCCTCTGTGATTAGTTTTCATCCTCTGCCTATGTTGTTTGGTTAATTTATGATCCTTCATTACAATTATCAGTTTGTGCATGAGGTTCTTTGTTGCATTTTTATGGACTGTGTCAATCTGCAGAAGTAAAAAATGCTCACCACTCCTTTAGTACATCACCTATTAGCATTAGTTTTAGTTTTTACATTCTCTATCTCTGTCACCTTTGGAATTTAGGGTAGGGTTAGGAATATAGACCTCTGCAACTTGTAAGTGATAAATCTGACCAGAGGAATTAAGGAACCAGCCTCTAAACTGGAGATTCTTTTCTCATTTTGCAAGTCCCACACTTGGGGAAAGGATTCAATGTTGTGCAATCACACTGGATGCTAGTATGATCAAACTAGAAATCGATCAACATCCAGAGTCTTGCTAATTTGTAACAATAGTTTTGGCACACCGGGTGGGAGCTTAGAGGTGTTCATCTTCATTGTAACAAAATTGATGTGCATTTGTTGCAAGTTTCTTGCTTAAAAGAGCTATAAACTACACATCTGGCGACTCCAAGGAAGAAGAATTAGCTGGTTTTAGCAGTGCAAACTGAAAACTCATGAGAAGAATCACTATAAGGTCAAGAGATTTGGAGAAGAATAGGTGCTATTTGAATATCTACGTAATTATCTCCAAGAATAAGGCAAAGTGGGAGGAGAATCCAAAGGTCTCCATCTCCACCAAAGCAGAACTCTCTCAACTCCTCCACTGGTAGGCCTTTCATTCAATCAACAAGGGTTCTAAGGCCAATTAGAATGGCACAAAACAACCCCTATGTCGATTTCACTAGTAGTAGCCCACTTGCTCTCAATGCACAAAATCAATCCCGGTTGCAGCATTGAAGAGCATTCCATACTTCTTTGGAGAAAATCAGACCTCACTGGTGATCATGTTAAGGATATTGCTAACATTTGTGCAATCCATGAGATCAATGAGATGCAAGATTCTTTGTCAAACACTGGCATCTTCATTCAAAGGGAAAGCTTTGTAATGGTTCAGGAGTCTTGCCTCAGGTTCTATTCAAAATTGGAATCAGCTATGTATATCCCTCCATGAGCAGTTTGGGGAAAAGGGAGACAACTTGTCCCTTTTGGAGTAGATGACAACTATTAAAAGAGCTCCCAATGAGCGGTGGTGATTTTAATTTCAGATTTCAAAGGACTTGGGAGAGAATTCGGTGGCGGTCGGGCCAACAATGAGAAGGTGCTTTTCTTTATTACCTTAAAGCTTTAAATTCTGATATTTCTATGTTAATTCAGTCCATGGGAGACACAACTATCCCCATTGCTTATAGCATTGCCATTAGAGCTGAAAATTGTTTGATTCAAGCTGGCAAGCTGGCTCCTAGGCCTCCAATGTCATTATTTCCAAGTTTAGAGAGCCCAAGTACTAGCCAAGTGCCTAATTTAGCTTCTATTCCCACTCCTAGAAATCAGAGTTCAAGTGAATCTTCCACTTCATCTTCTAGTGCCTCAAATGAACTTCAAGAAGTCATGAAGCAATTGCAAAATATAGGTAATGAGCTGATTACACTCAAAAGGCAGCAAGCTCAAGGTTGTACACCTTCCTTCCAACCTCAATCTTAGCCTAACAGGAAGCCATATCAACCTCATAGACCACCCAATCCAGTTACAAATCTAAATCAAGCAAGGCCTCCTGCCAACAGACCATTTCAGCCCTATAATCCCAATGCTACATCTGCATCTAAAGCATTAGTGCAGTACAAAACAATATAGCTCAAGAGTATGATTGGTGTTTCCCATGCAATGAACCTCATAACCAGTCCATGTGCTTCAACGGTGCCTTGAATCAAGCATTAATGGTGACAGAAACTGGTGTGGAGGGTGAAGGTAGTCAAGGAAATAACCAGCAACAAGAAACATTCCAGCAGCAATCAGCTCCAAATGATACCACACTTGTAAACTGGCAGGCAGAAGATTTTTGTGGCATGAATCAAATGATTTCCCAAAGTGTTGCAGCCAACACAAGGTCAAAGAGAAGAAATTTGGGTGAAGAACAGCCATTGGCCCCAAGTAATTCACAACCTTCTGTCACTCCACAAACTATTGGCAAACAAAATGCAATCCCAAGCACGCAAGGATTGCCTAAAACAACCCTAGGCCAACCCAAATGCCAGTTGTTGCTGCCCATGTGCAAGGAATGAATGTGCAGGCCAAGGGATAGCAGAGGGATACTTCATCTCCATTCAGTATCATTGATCAGATGAAGAAGACAAATGTAAACATATCAATGTGGGAATCACTATCTATCCCAGGCCAAAGAGATTTGCTACAAGCTGTCATGAAGGACTGGTCAACTTCAAATCAGCAAGTCCAAATGCAAGAGAAGGTGATCACAAATGCTGCCCAGCCTGAGGGGAGTCATAGAGGACAGCAAGGTAAAATATTGAAGCCCCCTCCATTCTATGTTTCATTGATCATTGGGAACCAATTAGTACACAATTGCATGATTGATTCCGGGGCAAGTAGTTCAGTAATGCCCAAGCAAATAGCTGATCAGTTGGGAATTCAGTATGAAACCATATCCAAAGGGGTGGTACAGTTGGATGGGACAGCAGTAACAACAGTCGGGGTGATTAAAAACTTGAGTCTTACTTTACATGCCTGTCCCAACGTGGTTGTTTTGCAAGATGTCTCAGTAATAGACCTTCCACCACTCTTTTCCCTATGTTTGTCAAGGGATTTCACAGCTAAGATTGGAGGTTACTTGTCTACTGATTGGTCACACATGCTATTCAGAACAAGATATGGAACCAAAGCCACAATCAGGTCTGAACCTATTGCAAACTTTCACATTGAGCCTTACACTCCAAGTCAGATTAATGCCAATTGTTCAGCGTTTGATCAAGAGGATTATCCAAGCACTGATGAAGCTGACACCAAGGTAGGAAGCATCCCAGATCTAACTCTTGATGAATGGGAAAGCAAGGTGCATGCTTTTGATCCTTATCAAGAAATAGAAGAATCTGAGCTGGGAGTCTATTGCATACATGAAGAAAATCAGCCTATTCCTAGCATCACCAAGCCAAACCACAAAGATGACAATGAGGTATGGCAGTTGTTTTTTGATGGATCAAGGAGTAGACAAGGTGCAGGAGGGGGATCCATGCTGGTTTCACCTCAAGGAGTTAAGTATTATTCAGCTTTTAGATTTCAGTTTGCATGCTCTAATAACACTGTTGAATATGAAGCCTTGGTGCAAGGACTGCATTGGGCAATCAAGAGAGGAATAAAGAACTTGCAAGTCTTTGGTGACAGTGAGTTGATTGTCAACCAAGTTAAGGGGCAGCATGTTGTCAAGAATGATCTACTCAAGTGCTACAAGAACAGGGTGTGGGACCTCATTGAAGATTTTGAGGGCTTTAGCATAAAATCCATTCCTAGAAAAGAGAACCAAGCTGCTGACAGGCTTGCAGCAGTTGGGGCAGCCTTTGACGTTGTGGAGAGCATTCAAAAGGACAAGGTACAGCCAAACATCCATGTGATTGTGAGGCCTTTAGTGCTAAATAATAATGTAAGTTGGCAAGTGTTTGAAAAAGATCAGTAAACCATCCATTTCTTGCAAGAAGAGGCTGAATTCTCAGCCAAAAATCAGGAAAAGTTGGAGCAGCAGTATGGTGACCAAGTGGTGCAGCTGAGAACCAACAAACTACCAAAGGGACTTATTACTTTGGATTCCATTTTCAATCCTAATGATTAGTTTAGGAAGGAGAAAGCAAACATCCAAGTGAAGGGAGAAGATTCAGTGTCCATCTCAGTAGAAAGAGGCAAATCACTCCAAATTGGTAAGATGACAACTGAGTAAGAAAGGTGTGAGTTCATACAACTTTGTCAAGAATTCCCTAATGTGTTTTCTTGGAGCTATGAAGATTTGAAAGGTTTCAATCCCGAGTTAGCTCAACACACCATTGAATTGGATCCAAATACTAAGCCCATCAGGTAGAAACAAAGGCCAGTCAACTCCCACATGGAGCCTCTCATGAGAAAATAATTGAATAAGTTGATAGAATCAAGAATCATATTCCCTATCAAGCATTCTAGTTGGGTTGCCAACTTAGTTCGATCGAAAAGAAGAGTGGGAAATCAGATTGTGTGTTGACTTTAGAGATTTGACTAGAGCATCTCTCAAGGATCATTATCCACTTCCTTCCATGGAGCAGATTTTACAAGTTGTTCTTTGGCTCGAGATGTTTTCACTACTTGATGGCTATTCAGGGTATAATTAGATTATGGTGAAGGAAGAAGATCAGTTCAAGACAGCCTTTACAACTAAATGGGAACTTATGCATACGGGAAAATGCCATTTGGGCTGTCCAACGCTAGAGCTACCTTTTAAAGAGCAATAGACATGGCATTCAAAGGTTTGATTAACAACATTGTACTGATATATCTTGATGATATCACTATTTTTTTAAAATACAGCAGACCACCTCTTTCATTTGAGACAAGTGTTCCAAAGGTGTAGAAGATTTGGAGTCTCCTTGAATCCTAAAAAGTGTGTTTTTCTAGCCCATGAAGGAAAGCTCCTTGGTCACATTGTCTCCAAAGAATGATTAGCAATTGATCGGAAAGAGTTGAAGCCATAAGAGCACTTTGCCATTGCAAGCCACAAAAAGGCCCTTCAAAGTTTCTTGGGAAGAATAAATTTTGTTGAGAGGTTTGTCCCAAATTTTGTAGCCCTTTTCGGGCCTATCACCAAGATGTTAAAGAAAAGCATGGCTTTCAAGTGGACATGAAGGCAAGGAAAGTTTTGAAGCAATCAAAGAAGCCATCTCTCAAGCCCCAACTCTCATCAACCTAGATTTCTCCAAGGATTTCATCCTCTATGCGTTTGGAGGTGATGATACTATTTCTACAATTTTGGTACAACAGAATAAAGAAAATGATGAGCAGCCAATTGCTTTCTTCAGCCAAAGCCTGGAGGACTATAAGGTGAGATATTCTTTCATTGAGAAGCATGTTCTTGTAGTAATCAGGAGCTTGAAGAAATTCAAGCATCTAGTTTCAAACAATAAGGTCCAATTGTTGGTTTCTCATGCGGGGGTTAAAGACTTCCTCCTCAACAAAGACTTGAATGAAAAAAGGGCAGGTTGGATTACTCGTGTCATGGAGTATGACATTGAGATCAAAGTCACCAAGTTGGTAAGAGGAAAAGGATTGTGTGAGCAGCTGATCTTGAGAAAACAAGAGGAATCATGCAACGAGAAGGAGGCTGTTTTGGCGTTGCAAGAAAGCCATGAGCAAGGAAGCACTCAAGAGGAGAATGATGGTGTCCCCACTCCTTGCTGGACCCAAGGTATAATGCACTTCCTAAGCATAGGTCTATGTCCTCCAGAGATGAACAAGACCCAAAGAAGACACTTCAGGTTGCAAGCTATCCCATATGCCCTTGTTGATGGTGTTTTATTCAAAAGAGATGTGAATGGAGTACTGCTGAGATGCATTGGTACAAATCAGATTCATAAGGTGCTAGAAGAGTTCCATGGTGGACCAGCTGGTGGTCATTTTGCACCAAGAGTGATAGCTCTAAAGATCATGAGGGCTGGTTATTATTGGCCCAAGATTTTCAATGATTGTTATGCATGGATCAAGAGGTGCAAGAATTGTGTATTTTTCATAGGTAAAGAGAGGCTAGCTGCCCTCCCATTGCATCCAATTTCAGTTGACCAGCCATTCATGCAATGGGGTTTAGACTTCATTGGAGTTATTAATCCCAATTCGAGCCAAGGGCACAAGTGGATTTTAATAGCCACAGATTACTTCACCAAATGGACTGAAGCAGTAGCACTCAAGGAAGCAAATGAATCTAGCATCCTAGACTTCTATGAGGGAATAGTAACCAGATTTGGCATACCAGCTACAATAATATCAGATAATGCATTGGCATTCATTGGATCCAAGGTGACTGAATGGGCTATCAAGAACGGGATCTACCTAAGTAATTCATCAAACTATTACCCCCAGAGTAATGGCCAGGTTGAATCTACAAACAAGAACTTGTTGAGGATCATTAGGAGGACTTTTGATGAGAATAAGAGGTCTTGGCATACCAAATTGAAATCAGCCTTATGGGCTGATAGGATAACTCCTAAAAGATCTCTAGGTAACTCTCCATTCAATCTTGTTTATGGAAGAGAGGCAATTTTCCCATATCACTTGAGTTGCCAACATTGGAACTCATGAAACAGTTGGAGTTGTTGGAGTTTGAGCCCATGGAAGTCGGATATGCGGAATTGATGGAGCTCAAGAAATCAAAAATCAGGCATCCCAAACAATGGAGAAGGATTAGGCTTTGATAAAAAAGACCTTTGATAGAAAGGCCAAGAACAGATCCTTCAAAGTTGGAGATCTAGTGTTAAAATGGGATGTGGATAGAGAAAAACCGGGAAGGCATTCAAAATTTGATGCCATTTGGAGTGGCCCAAACATGGTCACAAAGTGTAAGGAAAACAATGCTTTCTAGTTGTCTTATTGGATGGCGAAGAACTGTAGATTCCAGTCAATGGAATCCATATGAAGGATTGCTACTAAAGGAAATGCTTCACCCTATACATATTAGTTTAGGTTTTTCATTCCTCCAAGTGCTTGTGCACATTGTTTATTGTAGATTAGTTTTTCTTTCCCTAAGTGCTTTGGCACAAGCTAGCTGTTCCTGGAGATGTGTTTGTAGGCCTTGCTCCATGAGGTGATATTCCATCTTCCTCCTTGTAGTGTTCTAGTTAGTTGGGGTATCAAACAGAGAATTCAATGACTCCATACCCAATGGATTGCTTCAGGAAACTGGTAACTTCATCCAGCAGGTAGATGACCCCTCTGAGTCGCCAAAATTGTTATCCAAAATGTGCCCCTACTCATTTTTTGTGGCTAACTCCTCTCATTTTTTCCTCTCTTGTGCCTCAGTCATAATATTTTCCTTTTAGGCACTCAAAACCTTCTGGAAATGACACCATTGGATAGAGCTCTTTCTCAGCTTTCCAGAAAGGTAAAGTTTTCCTCCTAACTCCATGTATTTTTGAAGTTATGGCTCGGCGGAGTTTTTTGGAAAAAATTTCCCCTGAAAGGCCCGCGGCCAATGAGATGCCACCACGTGGCACCTAGAGTGGTAGAGTGTGGGGAAATTTTGGAAAATTTTCCAAATGACCAAAAAGGTGCAAAAATTTGAATTTTTGCCCGCCAACCCGATTTGGCCCTGTTTTGCCCTAAAACTTCAAATGGCCATATCTTTCGATCTAGAGCTCGGTTTTGCGTTCTTTATATCAATGGAAAGCTAGTGAAATTATCTACAAGATTATGGGGTCATTTTTTCATTTTGATGGATTTTGGAGAGATAAAATTGAAAAACACCTCTGGCACGTGGTCATGGACAGAAATGATGTTTCAACCACCGTTTTTAATGAAGAATGGCTCGCATTCTCTCCCAGCATGGCTAAAAATGTCAAGGGATGGGTCTGTAAGGATTCCCATGCTGTTTTGAATGTGTTTTGGTCAATGGTTGAATCCCTTCCATGTTTTCCCGTGTTTCTCTCTCCTGGGCTCGTCCCTTACACTGTAAAAGCCAGATTTGGCTCATTTTCAAAGGGTTGAACATTTTTTGTGTATTGCAGGTCCCCTTTCTCACCTTGGAAGTGATTTTGGTGGAATATTAGACCTTTTCTAAGAGCTGCAACTTTTATTTTACCTCTCAGGTGTTGTAATGCAAGTGATTTTGATGATTAAAATAACAATACAGCCTCTATGATTAGTTTTCATCCTCTTGCCTATGTTGGATCCTTCATTACAATTATCAATTTGTGCATGAGGTTCTTTGTTACATTTTTATGGGTTGTGTGTCAATCTGCAAAAGTAAAAATGCTCACCACTCCTTTGGTGCATCACCTATTAGAATTAGTTTTAGCTTTTTGCATTCTCTATCTCTGTCTCCATTGGAATTTAGGGTAGAGTTAGGAATATAGACCTCTGCAACTTGTAAGTGATAAATCTGACCAGAGGAATTGAGGAACCAGCCTCTAAAATGGAGATTCTTTTCTCATTTTACAAGTCCCACACTTGGGGAAAGGATTCAATGTTGTGCAATCACACTAGATGCTAGTATGATCAAACTAGAAATCTGATCAACATCCAGGGCGCTGCTGATTTGCAACAACAAGTACCATGACCCTTTCTTACAGGCATACTCGATGATGGTCTCTTGAATAGCTTCCTTGTCACCAAGGTCATCTTCTAGGCTATCTCCCTCACATATGAGGCCTGTAAATTGTGAAATCATTTGGGGAGTCGCGCGCATCTTGCACCTACCAAAGTGGAAGTAATCTTCTTACACTCATGACATCAACCACCAGTACAGTGCTCGGCTTTCCAAAATAAGGCAACTCATAGAGTTTCAACAGCCCTACCTTCTCCATTTTAACCTTAACGTCATCATCGTATATAGGAAAACCCTCAGGTGTTTGTTTGTTGGTGGGGCATACTAATTCCAATGCCATTTCTTTTTCTATTGTGTTCATGTGGTGATTATAGTCACTAATAGGTACACTTCTCAAGTGGGATTCCCATTCCTTCCCCATCATCACCCCATCTGGGTATTGCATCTTTGCATAGCATTCTTCATTTGTGTCTACCACGGGTTACGGTTGTTTAGTCTTGGATTTTCCTTTTCCTTTCTTGGGTGGCATGGTCAAGGTATTTTTATCACTCCTACCCTCTCCTTGTTATTCAATCTTACTTCTTCCAATCCTCGATCTCGATTCATGATACTGACTCTTCTAACCCATGCCCTAGTTTTTCAAACCCTAACTGGGATAAAATCTTCACAAGACAACATTTCTTCACTCTCTCCATGCCCATGTAACCCCTTCTGGTTTGCAAATTCAAACTAGCTACTTCAATCTCATAGATCTTCCTTCACTCGATCGAATCTGAAAGCCCTAGTTTATAGAACTCACTTATATCTCAAACTCTTCTATTTCGCAAGGTAAAAAAATGAGAGTGCCCCGACCCTTTACTTATAGTTTCTCTTTTTCGAACATTAAATGTTACTTCACCTACCACCATAATTTGTTCATTTAATGCATATTTTTCAAACAAATCCCATCTTCAGTGCCTTCCCTTACACACCCAACCTGCGTGAAAACTCCTCCAACCTTTTGGCGTGTAACCAATCCAACCTAATAGGAGACTCTTACGCATGTGTAACCGCATGTTGAAGGAACTTCTTCTATCTATCCCGATCCTTTCTCTCACCTACCTTGTGTTGCTTTCAAATGCACTTTCTCCTCCTTAGTATGTGGGATCTACAAGTAGCTTTACCTGCACCAACCATTCTTCCATCTTCCTCTTTATATACCTTTTTCAAAGCTCGGCTACTCAACAAGGCTTTTCAACAAAACTTCCTTTTCTCCACCCCACACTTAAAGCGATGCATGGTCCTTTGCACACTCAAAAATTATCAAAAATAGCAATAAGGTTACCAGTGCCCAAGGCACAAAACAAAACAACAACGTGAAAGGGAAACACAAGAAAGGGAAAATGCATAAAAGAAACTTCTAAACTAACTGAAAAAACTACCTTATTTACAAACACTAAGAAGACTTATTTATAGTAGGGCTTCACCTACTACCATTGAAGTGTCTAGGAAACTTCGTCCCATCCAAGCACTTGTAACTGGCACGTGCCCAAATCAAGGATGTACGATATTGTGTAAGGACCCAACCAATGGACTTTCAACTTCCTAGGATGGCACAAAAACTTAGAATCATATAATAACACCATCTGCCTAACCTCAAACTTCTTGTTTCTAATATGGTGATCATGCCAAGCCTTTTGCTTTACCTTTTCCACTGTTTGGCTCCATCGAGTAAGTGATCATCTCTCATCCAGTTTCATTAGCTCATCAATTCTTTCTTCCAAGTGCTTGTTCATCGGCTAACCCTCCTATGCATGTTATTCACAGAGAAGGCAACATAAATTCAACCGGAAAAATAGCTTCCACACTAAACACCAATTGAAAAGGTGTGGCTTTATTTAGTCTTTTATACATTGTCCTATAAGCCCATAGTACTGCCGATACCTTTTCATCCCAATCAAGTCTTCGACATCACAAATCTTGGTCAAGGTATGACTCAGTATCTTGTTGAATGCTTCTGCGGTTCCATTTGCTTATGGGTGATAGGGTGTAGTCTTGTGATGAGCTACCATGAACTCTAATAATAGGATCCTGATGGTCTCATTCAAGAAATGCGTACCCCTATCACTTGTCAAACTCAATGAACATCCATACCTAATGATAATGTTTTCCCATAAGAACCTTACCATTGTTATTGCCATGCAATCTTTAGTTGGGGCTTCCTTTGTCCACCTTGTGAGATAATATGTGTAAATGATGACATAACATGACCTATTCTTACACGCGCCAATGTAATGGGTCCTACAAATTCTATTGCCAACTCTTCAAAAGGATTCATGCTAGGAATAAGGCGTAAAGGCATTTCATCTCTTCTTCATGGTTTGTCAATGTGCTTGACAATGGTCACATGCTTTACAATAATCTCTGTAATCTTTGTACAAGGTTTCCCACCATAAACATTCCATTAATATCTTGCACGTGGTGGCATTGTTGTTTCAAATCAGCAAAGCACACCACGGATGTTAATCGATTTCTAGTTTGATCATACTAGCATCCGGTGTGATTATACAACATTGAATCCTTTCCCCAAGTGTGGGACTTGAAAAATGAGAAAGGAATATCTAGTTTAGAGGTTGGTTCCTCAATTCCTCTGGTCAGATTTATCACTTACAAGTTGCAGAGGTCTATATTCCTAATCCTACCCTAAATTCCAAAGGAGACAGAGATAGAGAATGCAGATAAACTAAAGCTAATGCTAATAGGTGATACACCAAAGGAGTGGTAAGCATTTTTCACTTCTACAGATTGACACAATTCATAAAATGCAACAAAAGAACATGCACAAACTGATAACTGTAATGAAGAATTAGAAATTAGTCAAACAACACCAGCAGAGGATGGAAAATTAATCACAGGGCGTGTATTGTTATTTTAACATCAAAATCACTTGTATTACAACACCTGAGAGGTAAAAATGAGTTGCAATTCTTAGAAAAGGTCGATATTCCACCAAAATCACTTCCAAGGTGAGAAAGGGGACCTGCTTTATACACAAAAATGTTCAACCCTTTGAAAATGAGCCAAATCGCTTTTACGGTCTGCAAGGACGAGCCCTGTGAGAGAGAGAAACACGGGAAAACATGGGAGAGATTCAACCATTGACCAAAATCTCATCAAAAAAGCATGGGTACCCTTACAGACCCATTCCCGACATTTTTAACCATTATGGGAGAGAATGCGAGACATTCTTCATTAAAAACGGTGGTTAAAACGTCATTTCTGTCCATGACCACGTGCGGAGGCATTTTTTGATTTTCTCTCTTTAATCTTCATAAAAATGCAAAATTCACCCTAAAATATTGTACATAATTTCACCAGCTTTCCATTGATATAAAGAACATGAAAAACCGAGCTCTGGATCGAAAGATATGGCGATTTGAAATTTTAGGGCAAAACAGGGCCAAATCGGGCGGCGGGCAAAAAATTTGAATTTTTCACCTTTTTGGTCATTTTGGAAAAAATTTCAAAATTTCTCCATGCTCCACCTTTCCAGGTGCCATGTGGCACGTCCTTATTGGGCGCGGGCCCATCTTGCTCT
Source organism: Taxus wallichiana var. yunnanensis (assembly GCA_018340775.1). Classification (NCBI taxonomy): domain Eukaryota; kingdom Viridiplantae; phylum Streptophyta; class Pinopsida; order Cupressales; family Taxaceae; genus Taxus; species Taxus wallichiana. The sequence continues at coordinate 157,480,508 of CM031244.1, read as the reverse complement.
ATTTTCCTTCATTTTTCCTTTGGAAAATTTTCCAAAAATTCCCGCGAGGCCGATGAGCTTGGGACATGTGGCAAGCGCTGATTGCACGTGGGCCTGTCCTTCCAGATTTTTTCACGGGCTGCTTTGATATTTTTGGCTGGACATGTGTCAAAACCCCATTGGATATGGGTTTGACCTTCCAAAATTTTGTCACGGGCTTTACCTTAAAATTTTTGCCGTTAGCTGACACGTGGCGAGATTCTATTGGCTCGCAATACGGGGGGCGGGTTTTCCTTTCTGAATTTTCCTTTAAATTTTCCCTTGGGAAAATTTCCCAAATTCTCCCTTGCTCCACCAATTCAAGACACGTTAGGACATGTGGCATGTTTTTATTGGCCACGGGGCCATCCCTCCAAAATTTCCCTGCGCTAACACTTAGCCAAAATTTCCAAATTCCCCCATGGACACGTGTCAGCTTCTGATTCGTCAACGGGCATGCGGGGAAATTTTTTCCTCTTGAAAACTTTTCCAAAACACTTGGTTAAAAACCAAGTCCTCCTCGACCCCCACAATTTCCTTAAACATGTGGCGGCATCTCATTGGCTGCGGACCTTGAAGGGGAAAATTTCCCACAAAAACTCCACCGAGCCATAACTTCAAAAATACATGGAGTTAGGAGGAAAAATTTACCTTTCTGGAAAGATGAGAAAGATCTCTATCCAATGGTGCCATTTCCAAAAGGTTTTGAGTGCCTGAAAAGAAAAAAATTATGACTGAGGCACAAGAGAGGGAAGAATGAGAGGAGTTAGCCACAAAAATGAGCAGGGGCACATTTTGGATAACAGGCATCACCTACATAATTCCCACCCACACTTCCTCCATGTGCTTCCTCCATGATGGTCGGGCGCTCATGCTCTAAGACACACCTACGTAAAACTTCATCATGTCCCAATCTCTATAAGTCTCCATTGATTAACATGTATGTCACGACGCGTATGGCCAATGACTTATTTTCCAATGTCTTCATTCCATCTGGTGCCACACCTTCCTTTAAGAATACTGCAATCTCCTCTAAATTCGAGGGTGCGTGCTGTAACCTAAACAGTTGTGCATCTGGCATTGCTTCCTCAATACTCTACACATCCTCCCCTGAATCAATTATTGATAGATGATCAGGTCCATAGTTTCTTTTCTAGGTTTTACTACAACGGTGAATTTAAACTCTTGAAACAACAACACCCATCGACATATGCATCCTTGTAGAATAGGCTTGTTTACTAAATACTTCAATGCCATGTGGTCGGTGTAGAACACAAAGGGTGTTGCTAGTAGATACTACCTAAACTTGAAGAGTGCATAGATCATTGACAATGCCTCACTCTCGGTTGTGGTATAATTTTGCTCTGTTGGTGTCAACTTCCTGCTTGCAAAACAGAGAGGATGATCAACAATCCCTTCACCTGGTTGTGTAAGCACTGCTCCAATGGTGGTCCTTGAGGCATCTACATGAACATGAAAGGGCTTGTCCCAAGAGGGAAACCATAAAATAGGTGCAGTAATAAGCCTATATTTTAATGTATCAAACACCCTCTGTTGCGCCTCTCCCCAATGGAAGACACTTTTATGTCTAAGCAGCTCTTCTAATAGCATGATGATCTTGGCATATCCCTTAATGAATTTTTTTAATAGCCCACATGCCCAAGGAATCCACACATTGCGCTCTAGCTAGTAGGCTCCCTTAACCCCAAAATAACTATAACTTTAGCGAGATCTACCAACAAGCCCTCCTTACATATGATATGCCCCAATAAATTCCCAAAGGTGTAGAAAAAAACACTTCTTAATGTTGAGGGATATCCTCATTTGCCTACACCTCTCAAACATTAACTTAAAATTTTCACAATGGTCTTTAACGGACCATATACTATCCATTCATCTAAATAGACTGAAGAAATTTATGGATGAATTCCTAGAATTCTTGCACCACTATACACGAAAAGACAAAGCTAGCCCATTCTTCAACTCAAAGGGCATGATCAGTATATGTAAAAATTCCCCACTCGATGGTGAAATTTGTCTTTTCCGGTCTTCCTTTGTAATCCAGGACTTAGTGGTACCCTAAAAATCATCCATAAAGGAATAGATTTTACACCTAGTGACTCTTAAAATTTATTTAGTGAAGGGGGTCGAAAATTGATCAATGACACAAACTGTGTTCAATTCCCTATAATCCACACAAATTCTAATCCGCCCATCCTTCTTGATGTTGATTACCATTGGACTTATCCACTCTGATTCTTCCACTGCCTCAATGATCCCAGAAGCTATCATCTTGTCTATCTCCTCCTTAACCTTTATGCGCAAGTTGGGATTCATTCGGTAGGGCCTTTTCCTAACCGGAGTGCACCGTCCTTCAGTTTTATCTTCATCTCCCCCAAGGAATGGTGAATTCCTTTGAGCTCATGATACCCACATGGAAATAAATCCTCAAATTCACGTAGTAGATCAATGATTTTCAATACTTCCTTCTCTATCCAAGTAATCCCCAATAATAGCTTCCTTAGGTTCTTCTTCCGAACCGATGTTAACTTTCTTCATCTTTCTTCTTCTACTTCCTTTTCTTCTTCAAAATGTTCCTCCAATCCTTGTTAACCTAGTAATTCCAATAGCCTATCTTCCATCCTAGCACTATCTCCCATGGTAAGGTGCTTGATACCTTACAAGGCCTTATCAACCGATGGCTTGGTACTCACGATATTTAAAGGTTTGAATAAGGTCAGCCACGAGTTCTTGCCAATTCCTTGTATGGTGGCGTGTCTCTAAATGAATGTACCATGTGTGCACGTAACCCTACATTATAGAATATAACTTGTGCACCCAAAGGGATGGTGGAAAAGCTTTCATACCTTCTCCGGACTCCATTTGCACTCCCGGATATGGAAAGAGGTGGGTTCCTTCCCATGGTACTCCTTGATGATGGTGGGTATGTTGCTCTAGAAAATCGATAGAGAGAGTAATTCTTACCTCGTGCCACTGTAAAAGGCTCTCTTGATGTGTGGCCCACCACCGAGCTGCTGTGCCAAGAAAGACATAACTTAACATCTCCCTCTGTTCCTTCTCATCCTTCCACTGAGCTTCTACCTCATGCAGAAAGATCTTAGGGAAGGCTCCTCTTGAATACTTGGGCAGTTCTTTTCCTCCAAGGTGTCTAACCATGCATGCCTTTGTTACCTTGGTCACTAACCCTCTCAACTACTATCCCATTAATTCATAAGTTCCATGCACCCAATTGTCACATGCCAAACTAGTGGTATCACTCATTGACTAAGCATATTCAAACTAGATAACCCCATTAGTAGGGTGTATCATCTCAGGGTCTCTGATTGAGTGCACATAAATCTTGTCCAAAACTTCTTCTCCCAATGGTTCAATATAGGGTGTCAAATTTCCATCAACCTAGAGGTATAATGACCCATTCCTCCTTGTTCTTGAAGCTGATGTACCCTTTGTTGAACCAAAGGTCCACATTATTTTTATAACACCAAGGACACCCAAGTAGTGTTGGGAAATTGTCCACCTCGGCGAGTGTCAAGAATTTGAATTCCCCAGTAAACTTGGCTCCCTAGATAGTAATAGCCACATCCTTCAAGACACCAATGGGCATTGCCTTAATCTTGTTTACCATATACAACACATTCAAAGATGGTTGTAATGCAGGTCTTCCCATTTGATGCCATGCAACCAAGGTCAGAACATTAACCTTTGCACCTGTGTCAATGAGGATATTATTGAGGTGCCATCCATCCACAACTGCATTCAACATAATCTCCTTTTCATAGTCGAGGCTATGAGGGGGAAGGTTCACGTGTAAGACCTATCTCTCACGCTCTTCTATGGTGCGTGTTACCTTCTCTATCAGCAGGATCCTCGCAAGGGAATGATATTCTCCTACCTTAGCATTTTACACACCTCCTTGACCTCATCCAAGTCATCCTTTTGTGCCTCGACTCTCCTTCCTTGTTCCTCCCTCATGGATTTCTCCTTTAGACACTAGATCTCCCCTTGTAAGCTCCGAATAACATCCATGGTGTCCTAATATATCTCCTTTTGATGCATGGGGTTTGGATACTTTCCATGAATGACCTCCTCTCTTGAAACTAGGGTTTTCTATCTTGGTACCTCTCTTGTGCATGGCTTTTGCCCTTGTTGTTACCAAGATAGGCTCCAAACCTTCATCTCGTGTTACCCGGGGCATCCACTATATGTCTTCCTTCTTAATACTAACCATTACAGCACCCTTGTCCTTTCGGTGCTTCTGATTCATGTGCTCAAATAATTCTAGGAACTCCTCATACTTATGCTTCTTTCCACACCATGAGCACTGCAATAGGTCTAGGCACTCATGTTTGTAATGTTCTGTAGATCCACAGTTGAAACATGTTCGCATGGGAACTCACTCCTTCCTCCTCCATGGTTACCTTGACCACGAGAATCCTCCTCAAAAACCCCTTCCATGCATGCCTCCTTCTGTGTGCTACTCATAATGGCAATCATTATCCTTGGAACCACTGGAAACACTAGTTTTGAGCACCCCGTGATCAATGGCCTCATAGATCTGATCAATGAGCCTACATTCCTTAGTATCATGGGTTGTAGAAGTACAAATTTTTCAATAACAAGATACATTCTTCTTGATCCTGTGTTGTAGCAAGGGACATCTACTTGCATCATGGTCCCCATGACAAATTTCATAATCCACTGTCAAAGTGTGTACCGTCCTATAGGGGTAATTATCCTTAATGTGTCCCTCTATTAAACAATCTATACACCACAAACCACCACGAGTTTCATGGGCTATGTTCACGAGATAATTTTTCCAACTATTTTTCCATAAATGAAATTTGAGCCTCCAAGAATGGGCTAAGGCTAGTATCAATACTACCAATAGGGTCAGCGTAAGGTAGCTTCCAATGCTTTGCGTGGGTCAGTAAAAGTTTTATAAGACAAGGCCCTTCTAAAAGAGGTGATCAATCTTCCAACAAACCACCGTGCATGATGAGAAGGATGGATATCATATGGTAATTTAGATAAGATATTTTTAAAGCGTGCATCATACTCCCGTACACTCTCTTCCATTCCTTTTTGAATCTCCTTCAAAGCTGATGCTCTTCTACTTAAACTCAGGAATGTGGAACTCTGCCAAGAATTCATTCTTTAAGGTAGTGTATTCCACCACCGTTTGATGAGGGTCATACTTCCTATACGAGCTATGCACGTGCCCTTGCAACATGGTTGTAAATTGACTAGCCTTCTATTCTGGGGTTATGATACCCTTCGTGCACCATAGCAGTTCACACTTGTGAACATGTTCCGTAGAATCCTCAATGCCCTTGTAATCTAGAAAATGCAGAGACATTTCAAATAATACTTGAGGTGGTGGCTGGGCTCCCTATCCTCCTAAGCCTGAGCCTTGGTTCCCTCTGATGTTTCTTCCACCTTTTGATCCACCAGGTCTTGTGCCTACAGAGCCACTAGATCCACGAGAACCGGCTGGGTCCAATAGGGTCTATAGGACTGTGTCAAGCACCCCATGGTGCCACCGAGCTGTGTGCCAATGGTCTCGTGATAGCGCTCCACTACCACTACTTTGTCCCATGCCACTTCCTGATTTGAGACTGAAATCTTGTACACTCACTCCTTGTCCAAAGACTCCTCTAAATACTAGAATATGTGTAGCCATAAAAGAAGAGACTGTAAAATTATATCTCCTAGGTGTGGATCTGTCTCTTCCACCGATATCAACTAGGTCAATAACACTTCTTCCTGGTTCGGGAAATCCAAGTGCCAAGGATTAGTCACTAGGTGGGTTTAGATATGTACCAATGACTCTCCTTTCTCCGTGTGAAGAACTCTCACCAGAAGCCGAAGGGTTCTCCCTCATGCACTTGTCAAGATGGGGTAGCACAAACTTCTCAGGTTCCATGTCCTCAACGTGAACCTCAACTCCTTCCCACAATGTCTATCTCCATAGATCCATCACATTAGTAGCTTCATTTCATCTAGTAATCTCCCTTTCACGCACTTCACTATACTTGAGCCATCTCTCTTCCCTCTCCTTCTCTGTCGTGATATCTACCATCTTCCTCCACCCAAGTTCCCTTACCCAACACTCAAAATGGTTTAGCCGGCCATTGGGAAAGCCTCTAAAATCATGGTAACCATCAATATTGTAACACCCTGATTTTGTAAGTTATCTTGGTGATTATTTTTCATACTGTTGTAACTGCTGAAATGAAGGCAAACATGTTAAGATAAATTTTGATCTTAAGGGAATGTGTTGCAAATATGGATTCTTGCATGTTGTAATTTATTTGCATGGGACAGCAGTTATTGTTACTTGTGTGTTTGCTACCGTGACGACAAATTGTCGTATGCTTGCAAGAATTCTATATGTTGTGGCCTTATTGTATCGCTTTGTCGATTTACTCTTGAACCAAATTACAAGGTTGATATAAATGTGTAGCACTGATTAGGTATGAGCAGTTGGCACGTAGATGCCAACAGAAAAGGTTCGATTCACGAACCATACACTGTCGTAACGTGAGACCCCGTAAGGCGAGAAATGCCGGGATACGGGTGGCTCAGGCATGTTAACATGGGACGGAATGTCCTGTACAGTGTTGAAATTGGAAGTCAGTCAGGAAGACTTGACTAGATTGAAGGTTGATTAGTGTTAGGTGTTAGAGGGAATTAGATCCTAATCTAATCCTAAGCTCTACCTTACATCCTAAACTACTATCCTAAGTGGATTTTTAAATTATATAAAAAGGTGGAAATAGACCTAAGTTCTATTAACCTAAAGACTAGGCTATGACCTAGGTCAAACACTAATATGAATCCTAAGCTAATCCTAACCTAGAAGGGGATGCACAGACCCATGGGAAAGGATAAGGATGAAGGAATTTAATGGCATTAATGTGAAGTCCTTACGTGGACAGCGCCAGTTTGGTGGGAACAGGGGAAAAACTAGAGATATCTAGTTGGTTATGAAGCTAAACTTGGTTTTGCATGCAAAATTCGAATTTGATGATTCGCCAACCCAAGTTAGTGGTGGCGTGAGAAAATAGAAAAAGGCAGAGCCTTTAATGCATTTAAATTTTTGGTCTTCGCGACCAGCTCGCCTTGGAAAGTGTATGAAGGAAATTTTGATTGTTTATTGTGTTGTTCGGATTTTTGAGAAGTTGCTCTGCATTTGGTTTTTGCTTGGTTCAGTCGAACCAGTTTCATTTGGTTTTTATCACCGTTTCTTTGGAAATCGGAGGCTGTTGCTGAGCCTGTAAGAGGAAAGGTGATTTTTGGGAAGCTCGTGTTGTCGCCGTGGAAGGAAACACCTTCGGTAGACGCGGTTTTCTTCGAGTTTCGAGGAAGAATTTACAGGCATGTTAAGCCCTTCTCTTTAAAACACTTGCTTTGTTTAAGCGTCTCATTAAAACAACCCTACTCTTGGGTTTTGGGTTTATTCGATTTTGCTATCATTATTCAGAATGAAATAGATAAAATTGTTTTCTTGCTGTTAGATTGATTGTCCTTGCATTTCTAATTTGAGTGGAAACACCTCCATGCCGTACTAGTTTGTTGACGACAAAGTAATGGGGAAACTCGTCATGTGTGTTATGGAACTATGCATGTTGTATGAGTTTGTTATCCTTATTGAAAAAATCGTTCCATTGCTAATACGAACAGGAATGATAGAAGCAGTAGTTGTTTGAAGTTGTTTCTTATTGAAATTTTTAAGGAAATAGATCCTTTTCCTTCTTGTTTTGGTTTTTGATGGAAATGGCATTTGGGTTTTCCATGAGCATATGAATTCGATTTGAAGGAAGTAATAGCAATATTTTTATTGCTGTGCCTTTTCTTGTATATGGAATGAACGAATACGTATTGGGTATTCGTGAAAGTAGGAAAAAGTTAACTGTTTTTCTTCTGAACTTGCATATGATTACATTCCTTCCTTGCTGTGAAGGTAGGATGATTTGTTGTGTTTTATTGATGCTGTTTGGTCTTCCTGTTCAGACTGTGGACATGATTACAAACTTGGCTTTGCATTTCTGTGCAATGAATGAATATTTATGAACTGTACTTCCTCTTGCCTTGGTGGAAAGTTGATTTTGTTGTGTCTTATTTGATGCGGTTTGATCTCCAGTTCGGACTGTAGTTGTGAACAAGAACTCGGCTTTTTATTTATGTATAATGAATGGAAAATTTTGGAAATAAGTTGGCGGATTGGATCTATCTTGACTGTACCTTGTTGTGCATCTGATATCCTATGCGGGTTTTCATTAATAAGGGTATTGTTGTATGAAAATCACATTTTGGGTTCTGTACATCATTGTGAATAGAAAAATGAATTCAGGTAGAAACATTAATTGGTAAGGAATTCAAATTAAGTCTTCATTGCTTATGGTGTATTGAATTGAAACAGTTCAGACTATGTGAGTTTGCTATTCATTATTGAATGATTGTTCAGTTGTCATTTGGAGTTGAACTGTCATGCTGAGATGAACACGATTTGGGTGTTTTTATTTCATTCTGAACAAAATGATTGTTCTCACTGAAATTATGGGGAAACGAATTCTTCTTCTTTCTACTATTTTGATTTGATAAAATCAGTAGTCGGGTGGTTTATTGAACTTTATAAGTTCAGTCGGTAGAGAGGACAGTGGCATTTAAATTGTTTCCTGAGTGATGTGTTTTTCTGTACAAATGGAATATTTAAATGTTTCTTGCAGTCTCCGATTTTACACGTCATTTAGAAGAAATGAAATCGACCTGAATAATTCTTGTTGAGTTTGAAGAAAATGGTTGTTTTCTTATTGAAAGGTTAAAGGAATGAATTCTTCTCTTCTTCATTGTTCAATTTCGGAAATAGAATTAGAGCCTTCTTGTGCATTATGATTTAGTCTTCATTGTGTAGGTAAACAATGTGTAAATTGTATTTTGAATCGTATGCGATCATGGATATAGAAGGTCATGTGAATAATTGATTGCGTGATTGTATAACTGTTTATTTGGTTAAAAATACAATGAAAGAAGTATGGAGTCTTCTAGTACAGTAAGTACATAGTATGCATCCTTATACTATTTGTTCTATGATAAATACGATGTTGTACTAACCTATTTTTGGGTATTCATATGAGCCTGATTTAAATGAAGTATTGATAAGGACGATAAATTTTCCTTGTTTTCATTTAAAGCTGATTATGAATGAAATTATTCTTGCTGCTGGAAAGTGAATTCCGAATGGATTTTGTAAGTTTAACTCTGAACTGTTATCTTGATTTGTGTCTTGTTTGGATTCAATTTTTAGGACAGTCATGAGGAAAGAAATAGGAATGTGGATGGATAACTTGGAAAAATGATCTTTTCTTCTTTCATACAGTTGGAAATCTGTAATCATTTAAGAATGAATTTTGTATTGCTTGGGTATGAGCAACTATATGCATTGTTGTTTGCTTTCTCGTCTGTGCTTGATTGCTTGGAATCAAATGTGATGCATGAACTGAAAGGAAAGTAATTGGTTTACGTTTCAGTTAGCTTTACCCTTTGCATTTATTACTAATGAAAGGAATGCAAAGGATAGCCGTTATGTTATAACATCGTATGCTTACTTTTATTCCTAGTTCTTACAAATATTGTAATCTGGAACTTGTAACGGTATGTGGAAAATAGGACAACAATTCTTTGGCTGATTGGGATGGTATTTAGATGGTTCAGTTGTTAATTTGTCCATTCTTGTGATGCTTGATTCTTGATTGATGTTCATACCTGTCATTTCATAAAAGCAAGGTTCTTTTATTGAGACAGCTTAATCAAGCACCTCATTTTAATGACAAGTGCTTAATATGCTGGGCCTCATGAGGCCCGACCTGCAAGAAATTTTGCAGATGGAATTTGATTAGAACGAAGACATGGCTGTTTTCTGATGCTTCTTTTGATTATCCTAAGATAAATTGTATTTGTTAGTTTATTCCTCAATGAGGAATTGTGAAAAGAAGAAAGTACATTCTTCTATCTACGAGTTGTAATGATGTTTTATGTAAACAAAGTCCAGTCAGTTGGATTGGCAAATGTATGGATTATGAAATGGATTGATGAATACAAATACAAGTGTGATATTTTAAAAATATATCAGTTTGATATTGTTGATTAAATTGGAAACATAATGTTATTTCTTGATTTGGATTTATTTAATGGTCCTTGGATGGATGTTAAAAAGGAATTGATATCTATTCTTACCTAAATGCAACTTTTAAGTTGAAATTTGCAATTAGTTCATACTTAGGTAAAGATGAAGTTTTAATTGGTATTAAAAAGGATTAGGAAGAATATAATTTGATAACTAATAGGTATTCGGATTAGCTTTGAAGCTAAGGAATATCGATTTACTTAGGAGCAGCCGAACTTCATTTTCGGACTTCACAATAACCTCGTATGTTAAATTTAGAAAGAAAGGATATGGGATAAATATATCCAGAGCTAATGGACCTTAACTATGTAAGGTTAAGGAGAATAAATGAATACATTTATTGGGAATTAGACCTCGTTTATATGACGTCTAATAAGTTGGAATTCTAAATTTAGTTACAGTTGTGAAAATCTTGGTTAAGTTTAATAGGTTAAACTTATCACGTCCGTCGGTAACGGGCTGCTTAATCCAATGATTAAGAAGAGAACCAAGTAGGGAAAATGCAACCCTTTGGTAAGAAGGAGAAGATGCATAGCAAGCTAGAGGACGGATTTAGTCTCTCTTAGCTACATACAACTGTAACGGGAACGAGGATAAAGGATCAGCATGGTTGCTAAAGGTTGATCTTAAATATTAAGATCATATCCAAATCACTTGATTAGGATGTGTACTCTGGATGGGAGGATTTCGTAGGACATTGACATACGTCAGCTACAGTAAGGTGTCTTCATGAAGACGGGGTCTTCATGATGACACAATGTTATAGCTGACATATTACAATGCCCTCCCGAATTAAATCATCAAGAATACATAGGATGAATGTGAAGTTCTTGGCTGGGGATAGAAGTATGATCACATGTACGGAGTGACTCTCAGGAGGACTAAAGATAACTAGACACACGGAGTCGTGGGGAATGACACCGTATTTCTACGTATCTTTAGTTACTAGGAGTGCCTTCCTATATTCGTTCATATTGCTAATTGGAAATTGGAAGTTTAAATCTAACCTTAAATTGAAAGGACTGGTAGGAACCAGGAAAGACCATTCTAGATAATAGGTGAAGTGAAGTGAAGGACGTATTCCATTGATGTGTATCACATCCAGGAATATGATCATGCAAATCATGTGAAAATCTTTGGCCAAAGTATCGCAAGTGCTGGTTGCGTTGTCCTAATCACTTAATTTAAGATGCAGATGTCAGATGAATATCAAGAATGATATTCGATAGGCTTCTTAAATGGATCACTTGATAACCACAAATGGTTAAGAGAACTTGTATATATAATATACTATGCATGAATGAGCATGAAGGATCAGTTGTTGCCGAGTCATGAAATGAGAGATCGTTGAAACTCCGAGCCATGAAAATGGGAGATCGGCAGTTCTTCGAGTCATTTATAGCAGCATATAGAATCAAGTTATAAGATTGAATGGCATTGAATGTTTGTTCCATATTGTAAATATGCGAACAGGAACATTAGTTTTAAAAGGAAATTGTGTGTTCCAAACTATGTTGTTTGGGAAGAGAACAATTATTAAAACTTAAACGTGTGTTTGAATTATATAATTCATAACAGAGAATGTTATATATAAAAAAAAAATTCCCTTGTTCTAGTATCTTAAATGTGGATGTTACATCTTGGTATCGAGCTAAAGGTCGCAACTCTTGGACCTAGTGAGTCCACGATATTAATAAGGTTTACATTTTCTTATTGAACAGAAAATGGTCGAACAAGAGGGAATGTTGGGAATAACCCCTTACAGGTGGAGAAGCAACATCGCTCAAAAGTGGATGAAATACTTGCTGCCCTACTTGATACGAGGGATCGTTTGACTGCTTCGGAAAGCAATCAATGGGCAATGAAGAGGAGGAAGATGAAGCTGAAATAAATGATCAGCTGCCTCCTATGGACAACATCAACGGAGGGAATCTGGGTGTTGATAATAATAATGTAATTGCTCCTAATCCCCCTGAAAATAAAAGGGCAAGATTAGCAGTTGAACTTACAAATGATATAAAGAGAATAAGTCCTCTAAAGTTTGATGGAACAACCCTTGGGGACGGAGCTGAGAATTGGCTCAGTGAAATGGAGAAATACTTTGCAATAAGAAACTTCTCCGAAGAGACTAAAGCGATATGGGGAGCATATTAGCTTTCTCATGAAGCATCATCATGGTGGGACAACCGTAAGGTTGAGCTGAATATTGTCGAATCAGACATAACTTGGGATCAATTTAAGGGTTATTTTAGGCAACGATGGCTGCCTCAACTCTATTTTGATAGGAAAATGACTGAATTTCAGAACTGGTCACAAGGAAGGCAGTTTGGTGACGAATATCTTGGGAAGGGTTTACTAAACTCCTTAAGTATGTGCCGTAGTACCAAGCTGATGAGAAGTTCAGAATACAAAAATTCATAATGGGACTGAATCCCATCATTGGTGGTGAAGTGGATGTCCACGGCCCAACCACCATGGATGGAGTTGTCGAAAAGGCAATCGACAGAACAGTAAATTGAGAGCAATATCGCTCACGGGGAAGAGATAAGGAAGAAGATTCCCAATTCTTCTTCATCTCTTGCACCAAAAAGGGGACCTTGGAAAAGGTTTGGTGTGAAAAACAAAACTGTTGTAGATAACAACAAGAAATCTGTGATGAACAGACCTGTAAATAGCATGCGGAACAACTTCACAAAAGTTAATGGCATTGATGTAAGTCCTATGGAAGCCGAATGATAACTTCAAGGCTGGTAACAAATTTGAGCCTAGAAAAGGGCCAGTTGGAGGATGCTTCAACTGTGGAAAGGACCACTATGCGAATCACTGTCCTCTGAAGAAGGATGATCGCGGTCACAAAGATAGGATACACTGCAGCAGTGGCTAATGCAAGTGAAAAGAAAGTTACGCCCATAGAAGTTTCTGGGTAAGTTATTCGGTACACCTGTAGTCATACTTTTTGATACTGGAGCTACTGAATGCTTTATTTCTGCTAAACTTGCAATGAAATTAAAAAGAAAGGCTGAAAGAATGGATAAAACATGGACAGTGCATTATGGGAATAATGTTGTCCATATAGTCAAAATGTGCCTTTTTGGGGAAATTCTTGACTTGCCTAGTTTCTCCACCGAAGTTGACTTGTATGTCACTCCTCTAGGGTCATATGATATCATTATTGGAGTTAACTAGTTGGCTGAACATAAGGCAAAGGTCGACTGTTATGAAAAACAAATTTGTTGTTTTGATGACCTGCAGAAAGCAGCAGTCATTCAAGGTGTAAAACGGGAAGTTGCAGTTAGGAAACTGACAGCTATGCAACTAAAAAGGGCTAAAAACAGAGGCTGCACCTTGTATGCAGTAAAAATGACAGAAAATGCTAAGGAAGATAATGACTTCATGGAAAGATATCCATTGTTAAGGGGTTTCGTGATGTGTTTCGGAGGAATTGCCAGGTCTTCCACCCAAACGTGAGTTTGACTTTGCAATAGAAATCAAACCGGGAACTGAACCCATATCTAAGGCACCTTATAGAATGACTACCATTGAGTTGGTAGAGCTAAAGGCTCAGTTACAAGAACTTTTGACTAAGGGGCTGATAAGACCGAGCGTCTCACCTTGGGGAGCACCGGTAATTTTTGTAAAGAAAAAGGATGGCACATTGAGGCTGTGCATTGATTACAGAATGCTGAACAAAGCAACTATTAAAAATCGATACCCACTTCCTAGGATTGATGATCTGTTCGATCAGATGCGAGGAGCATCAGTTTATTCAAAAATAGATCTTCGATCTGGGTATCATCAGCTGAGAATAAAGGAAGAAGATATTCATAAAACAACTTTTAGAACAAGGTATGGGCATTATGAGTTCATGGTGTTACCTTTTGGGTTGACTAATGCACCTGCCGCCTTCATGAATCTGATGAACAATATTTTTCAAGAATACTTAGACAAGTTTGTGCTTGTATTCTTAGACGACATTCTTATATACTCTAAAAATGTCAAAGAGCACCAAGAACATCTAAGAATAGTGCTGGAAATTTTAAGAAAGAGGAAGTTGTATGGTAAACTGTCCAAATGTTCCTTTTATGATGCAGAGGTGCATTATTTGGGACACGTAATAAGAAAGAATGGGATAGCTGTTGACCCTTCAAAGATCACAGCTATAACTGAGTGGCCTGCACCTAAGAACGTGCACGAAGTGAGGAGCTTCATGGGCTTGGCTGGATATTATCGAAAGTTCGTTAAGGACTTTTCAAAAATTGCTGCCCCAATCACTTCACTACAAAAGAAGGATAAGAAATTTGTCTGGATAGACAAATGTGAATCTGCCTTTAAGAATTTAAAGGAACAGTTAACTTCAGCACCTATTTTGACTGTACCTGATCCAAATGGAAATTTTATGGTTGTAACGGACGCCTCAGGAGAAGGCCTTGGAGGTATTCTGTTACAGAATAACCATGTCATAGCTTATGAAAGCAGAAAGCTTAAGTTACATGAACAGAATTATGCTCCACACGATCTAGAGCTCGCTGCCATTGTTCATGCACTTCAAATGTGGAGGCATTACCTTTTAGGCAAGCCTTTCGAGTTAAAAACAGACCATCTGGGGCTGAAGTATATTTTTACTCAGCCAAATCTGAATGCAAGGCAGCGAAGATGGTTAGAATTTTGTCTCTAAGTATGATTTTGATATAAGCTACATCAAGGGCAAGGAAAATAGAGTAGTAGATGCTCTGAGTCGAAGGAAGCATATCTCTGCTCTTATAACGTTAAGAACTCGGTTTAAGGATGAAGTGAAAGACGCCTTGGAATCAGATCCTTATTTCAAAGAAGTCAAAAAAGCACTTGCAGCGTAGACCCGAAGGATGTCAGGTATAAAGGATTCTGTTTTGATAATGAAGGAATTCTGAGGTTCAAAAATAGGGTATATATACCTTTGGCAAATGACTTAAGAGGGAAATTGTTAACTGAATTTCATAATTCACCTTTTTCTAGACACCCTGGCATTACGAAAATGCTTGCTGATCTTAAGCAGCAATATTTCTGGAAGGGAATGAAAAAGGATGTGGTGGAATTTGTAACACACTGCTT
The DNA here is from genome assembly GCA_018340775.1 of Taxus wallichiana var. yunnanensis. Taxonomy (NCBI): domain Eukaryota; kingdom Viridiplantae; phylum Streptophyta; class Pinopsida; order Cupressales; family Taxaceae; genus Taxus; species Taxus wallichiana. The sequence continues at coordinate 157,465,195 of CM031244.1, read as the reverse complement.
GGAATGTCAGCATGTTAAGGCGGAACATATGCATCCCGCAGGATTATTGTATCCCCACAGTATTCCGCAGTATAAATGGCAAGTGATAACGATGGATTTCATTCAAGGATTGCCTATGTCAAGAAATAAGCATGACATTATCCTGGTTGTAGTCGAAAAATTGACCAAAGTGGCACACTTCATTGCTGGTAATTTGAAGGACGATGCACCAGTGTTAGCAAGAAGATTTGTACATGAAATCTTCAGATTGCATGGAATACCGGAATTAATCATATCGGACAGAGATCCAAGGATGACATCAAGGTTTTGGCAAACGCTTAATGCGGCCTTGGGAACTAAATTAAACTTCAGTTCTGCATATCATCCAGAGATGGATGGACAGACTGAGAGAGTCAATCAGGTTTTAGAGGACATGTTAAGGATGTATTGCATGGACCAGCAGTATAAATGGGAGGAATACCTTCCACTGGTAGAATTTGCTTACAATAACACCTATCATGCCTCTTTAAAAATGGCGCCCTTTGAAGCATTGTATGGAAGAAAATGTAGAACCCCTGTCAGCTGGGACAACGTTGAGGACAGAGAGGTAATTGGGCCAGAAATCCTTATGGAAATGGAACAGCAAATCAAAATGATTCGGGAACATCTAAAGGAGGCTGCCAATAGGCAAAAGAGTTATGCAGACTTAAAGCGGGTTGACAGAATTATAAACTGGGAGAGAAGGTCTTTCTTTGGGTGAAGCCGAAAAAGAGCTCAATAACTTTTGGCAAGGCTGCCAAGTTGTCGCCACGATACATGGGACCTTTTGAAATTGTTGAAATAATCAACCCTGTAGCTTATCGTCTAGCATTACCTCCTATTTTGTCTCAAATGCATGATGTTTTTCATATTTCTTTGCTTAAGAAATACGTGATAGATTTATCACATGTGCTGAATTGGAATTCCTTGCAGGTCCAAGACCCAGGAATAATCGTGGTTAAGCCCATTCGAGTGCTGGGAACTCACCAGTTGTACTTAAGAAATCGCGAAGTGAACCAATGTAAGGTCCAGTGGGACCAGTTCAGCGAAGAAAGTGTAACTTGGGAAAATATCGAAGAAATGAGATCTACTTTTCCACATTTGTTTAATCGAATTTGAAATTTGAAAAACTGATAATTCTACCAAATTTAGACAATTATTAGTCTATTGTACAGTTGTCTTAAAACGCTGTTTTTAAGAGTGAATCTGTTTTTGGTATGAACTTATGAATGGAAGGACAATAACTGAACTTTGTCCTAGGAACTCCTTGATTTGTTTAATCTGATCATCGGGATGATGATTCTTTAAGGAGGGAGGAATGTAACACCCTGATTTTGTAAGTTATCTTGGTGATTATTTTTCATACTGTTGTAACTGCTGAAATGAAGGCAAACATGTTAAGATATATTTTGATCTTAAGGGAATGTGTTGCAAATTTGGATTCTTACATGCTATAATTTATTTGCATGGGACAGCGATTATTGTTACTTATGTGTTTCGACGTGACGACAAATTGTCGTATGCTTGCAGAATTCTATATGTTGTGGCCTTATTGTATTGCTTTGTCGATTTACTCTTGAACCAAATTGTAGGTTGATATAAATGTGTAGCACCTGATTACAGGTATGAACAGTTGGCACGTAGATGCCAACGGAAAAGGTTCGATTCACGAACCATACACTATCGTAACGTGAGACCCCGTAAGACGAGAAATGCCGGGATACGGGTGGCTCAGGCATGTTAACATGGGACAGAATGTCCCGTACAGTGTTGAAATTGGAAGTCGGTGGGAAGACTTGACTAGATTTAAGGTTGATTAGTGTTAGGTGTTATAGGGAATTAGATCCTAATCTAATCCTAAGCTCTACCTTACATCCTAAACTACTATCCTAAGTGGATTTTTAAATTATATAAAAAGGTGGAAATAGACCTAAGTTCTATTAACCTAAAGACTAGGCTATGACCTAGGTCGAACACTAATATGAATCCTAAACTAATCCTAACCTAGAAGGGGACACACAGACCCATGGGAAAGGATAAGGATGAAGGGTGTTTAATGGCATTAATGTGAAGTCCTTACGTGGACAGCGCCAGTTTGGCGGGAACAGGGAAAAACTAGAGGTATCTAGTTGGTTATGAAGCTAAACTTGGTTTTGCATGCAAAATTCGAATTTGATGGTTCACCAACCCAAGTTAGCGGTGGCGTGAGAAAATAGAAAAGGCAGAGCCTTTAATGCATTTAAATTTTTGGTCTTCGCGACCAGCTCGCTTGGAAAGTGTATGAAGGAAATTTTGATTGTTATTGTGTTGTTGATTTTTGAGAAGTTGCTCGCATTTGGTTTTTGCTTGGTCTATCAAACCAGTTTCATTTGGATTTTATCACCGTTTCTTTGGAAATCGGAGGTCATTATCGAGCTTGTAAGAGGAAAGGTGATTTTTGGGAAGCTCGTCTTTGTCGCCGCCGTGGAAGGAAACACCTTCGGTAGACGCGGTTTTCTTCGAGTTTCGAGGAAGAATTTACAGGCATGTTAAGCCCTTCTCTTTAAAACACTTGCTTTGTTTAAGCATCTCATTAAAACAACCCTACTCTTGGGTTTTGGGTTTATTCGATTTTCTGTCATTGTTCGAATGAAATAGATAAAATTGTTTTCTTGCTGTTGTGATTGATCTGTCCTTGCATTTTTAATTTGAGTGGAAACACCTCCATGCTGTACTGGTTTGTTTGACAGTAATGGGGAAACTCGTCATGTGTGTTATGGAACTGTGCATGTTGTATGAGTTTGTTATCATTATTGAAACAATCATTCCGTTGCTAATACGAACTAGAATGATAGAAGCAGTAGTTGTTTGAAGTTGTTTCTTATTGAAATTTTTAAGGAAATAGATCCTTTTCCTTCTGCTGTTTTGGTTTTTGATGGAAATGGCATTTGGGTTTTCCATGAGCATATGAACTCGATTTGAAGGAAGTAATAGCAATATTTTTATTGTTGTGCCTTTTCTTGTATATGGAATGAACGAATACGTATTGGGTATTCGTGAAAGTAGGAAAAGTTAATTGTTTTTCTTCTGAACTTGCATATGATTACATTCCTTCCTTGCTGTGAAGGTAGGATGATTTGTTGTGTTTTATTGATGTTGTTTGGTCTTCCTGTTCGGACTGTGGACACGATTACAAACTTGGCTTTGCATTTCTGTGCAATGAATGAATATTTATGAACTGTATTTCCTCTTGCCTTGGTGGAAAGTTGATTTTGTTGTGTCTTATTTGATGCGGTTTGATCTCCAGTTGGTTGTAGTTGTGAACAAGAACTCGGCTTTTTATTTATGTATAATGAATGGAAAATTATGGAAATAAGTTGGCGGATTGGATCTGTCTTGACTGTACCTTGTTGTGCATCTGATATCCTATGCGGGTTTTCATTAATAAGGGTATTGTTGTATGAAAATCACATTTTGGGTTCTGTACATCATTGTGAATAGAAAAATGGATTCGGGTAGAAACATTTATTGGTAAGGAATTCAAATTAAGTCTTCATTGCTTATGGTGTATTGAATTGAAATAGTTCAGACTATGTGAGTCTGCTATTCATTGTTGAACGATTGTTTAGTTGTCATTTGGAGTTGAACTATCATGCTGAGATGAACACGATTTGGGTGTTTTTATTTCATTCTGAACAAAATGATTGTTCTCACTGAAATTATGGGGAAACGAATTCTTCTTCTTTCTGCTGTTTTGATTTGATAAAATCAGTAGTCGGGTGGTTTATTGAACTTTATAAGTTTAGTCGGTAGAGAGGACAGTGGCATTTAAATTGTTTCCTGAGTGCTTTGTTTTTCTGTACAAATGGAATATTTAAATGTTTCTTGCGGTCTCCGATTTTGCACTGATCATTTAGAAGAAATGAAATCGACTTTGAAAAATTCTTGTTGAGTTTGAAGAAAATGGTTGTTTTCTTATTGAAAGGTGAAAGGAATGAATTCTTCTCTTCTTTCTTTGTTGAATTTGGAAATAGCATTAGAGCCTTCTGTGCATTATGATTTAGTCTTCTTGTAGGTAACAAGCAATGTGTAAATTGTATTTTGAATCGTATGCGATCATGGATATAGAAGGTCATGTGAATAATTGATTGCGTGATTGTATAACTGTTTATTTGGTTAAAAATACATTGAAAGAAGTATGGAGTCTTCTAGTACAAGTAAGTACATAGTATACATAGTATTTCATAAAAGCAGGTTCTTTTATTGAGACAGCTTAATTGAAGCACCTCATTTTAATGACAAGTGCTTAATATGCTCAGCTCATTCATTGAATCGACTCGCAAGAAATTTTGCAGATGCAATTTGATTAGAATGAAGACATGGCTGTTTTTTCGATGCTTCTTTTGATTATCTTAAGATGAATTGTATTTGTTAGTTGTTATTCCTCTATGAGGAATTGTGAAAAGAAGAAAGTACATTCTTCTATCTACGAGTTGTAATGATGTTTTATGTAAACAAAGTCCAGTCAGTTGGATTGGCAAATGTATGGATTATGAAATGGATTGATGAATACAAATACAAGTGTGATATTTTAAAAACTATATCAGTTTGATATTGTTGATTAAATTGGAAACATAATGTTATTTCTTGATTTGGATTTATTTAATTGTCCTTGGATGGATGTTAAAAAGGAATTGATATCTATTCTTACCTAAATGCAACTTTTAAGTTGAAATGTGCAATTAGTTCATACTTGGGTAAAGATGAATTTTTAATTGACATTAAAAAGGATTAGGAAGAATATGATTCCATAACTAATAGGTATTCAGGATTAGCTTGGAAGCTAAGGAATATCGATTTACTTAGGAGCAGCCGAACTTCGTTTTCGGACTCCGTCAATAACCTCGTATGTTAAATTCAGAAAGAAAGGATATGGGATAAATATATCCAGAGCTAATGGACCTTAACTATGTAAGGTTAAGGAGAATAAATGAATACATTTATTGGGAATTAGACCTCGTTTAAATGACGTCTAATAAGCTGGAATTCTAAATTTAGTTACAATTGTGAAAATCTTGGTTAAGTTTAATAGGTTAATCTTATCACGTCCGTCTAATGGGCTGCTTAATCCAATGATTAAGAAGAGAACCAAGTAGGGAAAATGCAACCCTTCGGTAAGAAGGAGAAGATGCATAGCAAGCTAGAGGACAGATTTAGTCTCTCTTAGCTACATACAACTGTAACGGGAACGAGGATAAAGGATCAACATGGTTGTTGAAGGTTGATCTTAAATATTAAGATCATATCCAAATCACTTGAGCAGGATGTGTACTCTCGATGGGAGGATTCTGTAGGACATTGACATACGCCGCCTACTAAAGAAGGTGTCTTCATGAAGACGGGGTCTTCATGACGACACAATGTTATAGCTGACATATTACAATGCCCTCCCGAATTAAATCATTAAGAATACATAGGCTGAATGTGAAGTTCTTGGCTGGGGATAGGAGTATGATCACGTATATGGAGTGACTTCGAAGGACTAAAGATAACTAGACACACGGAGTCATGGGGAACGACACCGTATGTCTGCGTATCTTTAGCTACCAGGAGTGCCTTCCTATATTCGTTCATATTGCTAATTAGAAATTGGAAGTTTAAATCTAACCTTAAATTGAAAGGATTGGTAGGAACCAGGAAAGACCATTCTAGATAATAGGTGAAGTGAAGTGAAGGACGTATTTCATTGATGTGTATCACATCCAGAATATGATCATGCAAAGCATGTGAAAATCTTTGGCCAAAGTATCGCAAGTCTTTGGTTGCGTTATCCTAATCACTTAATTTAAGATGTAGGATGTCAGATGAATATCAATAACAGATATTCAGATAGGATTCTTAAATGGATCACTTCGATAACCGGAAACGGTTAAGAGAACTTGTATATATAATATACTATGCATGAACGAACATGAAGGATCGGTTGTTGCCGAGTCATGAAATGAGAGATCGTTGAAACTCCGAGCCATGAAAATGGGAGATCGGCAGTTCTTCGAGTCATTTACAGCAGCATATAGAATCTATTATAAGATTGAATGGCATTGAATGTGTGTTCCATATTGTAAATATGCGAACAGGGAACATTAGTTTTAAAAGGAAATTGTGTGTTCCAAATTGTGTTGTTTGGGCAGAGAACAATTATTAAAACTTGAATGTGTGTTTGAATTATATAATTCATAACAAAGAACGTTATATATATAAAATAAAATTAAAAAAATTTCCCTTGTTCTAGTATCTTAAAATGGGGATGTTACAAATATCTTCATAGCTAGGGAATAACACGTAGAAACATTCCTCTAGGTTCTTTTAGAAATTAAAACTCAGGAACCTCCGAGACAAGAATACGTGGAAATGGAGTATTCCAGTGTAACTAGTCAATAGTGTTCTCCACCAATGATCTACAACACGGGTCCATGTCAAATTTTCATCCTGTAACCTTTGGTAGTATTCTTTAGCCCATACATGTGATTCATAACGCCAACTTGATCTAGACGTATAGGCTAAAAGACATTCATACATTTCTCTTTGGGAAGCGGTAGAAGAAGGTTTCATATAGATCATCGTAGAGGTTCTCTTCTACCCATCTACGTGTATTAAACTTAGGTCCAAAGTCTTTGTATCTCTCGAGAAAATTCATCCTCCGTGCTCTTGAACCATGATTGAACAATTTCTAATGTCAACCACTTTGTCATTACTCATTACAGATCATGATACATGCTATATCCCACAACAAATTCAAAAAGAGGTCCGGCAATGGAACCAAGATGTAGTCATTTTTACTCCCATCACAAAAGGAAGGAACCCCATACGTGTCAACGTATCACATAGTAGAAGCTGAGTGTTTACCCGAGGCACACGTGGGTACCGAGTCTCTCTTTTATGTAAGTTTAGTGGGAAGCATCATTTATGAATAGTGTAAGAGTTTTGATGAGGGAGGTTGAAACATACAAGGACCATAGGGCTCATAACGGCCTCTAGATCCTTACAGTCACCTTAGGCGAGTCATCGTAACAAAACCCAGAACATGCATTATGACAAAAATAATTATACAAGAATTCATACATATCATGAAAGGAAAGAGAACTCATATGAGAGAAATGTGCATTAAAACCATTGATATCCATGTCTATATATAACAGGTAACCTCATTATACTCATTGATTCATTATAGAGTGTCACAAATAGTAGACCACAATCATGGATATCACTTTGGACGTATGTCACTAAGCTAACGAAAAAGAAAAATTACAACTTCATGCTTAGTGCATTCTTTCCTAAATACAAATATCCACTCGTAGTAATTTTACAGAGCTCCGTTCACTCTCTAACCCTATATACCGATACTTCTTGATATATTTTATTTCGCAGCACTTATATCTCTAATTCTCCTACAAAGTGCTAACTCACCTTCCAAAGCATCCTCGATTTGGTGTTAAGTGTCGAATGTGGTCCTATGCGAGCATGCTTCTTTAGGCCTGAGATTTCCACTTTACCTCATGATGTTCTTCTAGAAGATTCCATACAGGGTATGCTCTTTCCTGGGCTAGCCTATCACCAGGTTGGCATCTTATCCATAGCAAACCGATCACACTTTTCATGTGTTCTACCTTTGGTGCTCAAATTGACTAAGTCTCAAGCCTCCTTTCATGTGTCACACATGCTATGTGCTTCCCTAAACCTTTCTCTCACGTTCTTTTTCCTTGCGCGCCTTTTCACAACTGGGACCCTACGCACCCACACACCTTCATATATGGTTTAATATTATAGGGGTCCAACAGTATCCTTCCTTTGGGCTCATATGGAGTCATTTTGGGTATGGATTGGTTATCTCGCACATAGGGCCATGATGGATTATTACCACAATACTATATATTGTCCATATGATTTGGGAGTGGAGTCGGTGATTTCGGGGTCAAGAGACCCATTTCCATTCACATCATCTCTACTTTGTAGCTTAAGTGGTGTGTGCGATGGGGTTTTCGGATGTATGTTGTTACATCAAGGATGATTAGAGGATGTGTCTAGTGGACCATCACTAGATGATCATCCCATTTTGAGAGAGTTTGTAGTTGTCTTCCCAGGGGAGCTACTAGGGTTACCACCTCCACGTGAGATTGATTTTCATATAGATATAGTTCCTAGAGAAGATCCTATCTCACGGGAACCTTATCGAATGACCACCCCAGAGCTCTATGAGCTCAAGTTATAGCTTGAGGGCCTTTTGGAGAAAGGCCTTATCCATCCTAGTGTATATCCCCTTAGGGTGCACCAGTGATCTTTGTGAAGAATAAGGATGGATCCTTGTGGTTGTGTATTGATTACCACCAATTGAATAAGGTAACGATCAAGAATCGTTATCCTCTTCCTCATATTGATGACTTGTTTGATCAGATGAAGGGAGCCAAAGTTTTCTCTAAGATTGATCTTAATTTAGGATACCATCAGTTAAGTATTTTAGAGGCAGACATTCATAAGACCACATTTCGTATGAGATATGGGCACTATGAGTTCACAGTGGTGCCTTTTGGGTTGACTAATGCCCCCGCAGTGTTCATGAGTTTGATGAATGGGGTATTCAGAACCTTCTTAGATCACTTCATGCTCATCTTCCTAGATGACATTTTGATATACTCATGTACACATAAGGAGCATGAGGGGCACCTTCGTTAGGTTCTTTAGTGTCTTCGGGAGAAGCAACTTTATGGGAACTTGGAGAAGTGTGTTTTATTTCAAATAGAGGTACAATATTTGGGTCATATCATTTCTGGGGAAGGAATCACCATCGATCCTTCCAATATTAGAGCCATTATGGATTAGCCAAAACCCACTACAGTGATGGAGGTGTGCAACTTCATGGGGTTAGTAGGTTACTATAGGATATTTGTTCAGGACTTCTCTCAGATTTTTCACGCTATCACTTCCCTTCAGAGGAAAGGGAGGAAGTTTGTTTGGTCATATAGATGCAAGCAGGCCTTCAGGACTAAATGAGTGCCTCACTACAAGCACCTATTCTTGCAATGCTGATCCCTTTGGGTGAGTTCTTTATTTGTATTAATGCTTCTTTAGAAGGTCTTGGAGGTGTATTGATGCAGGAGGGTGGAGTAGTGGCTTCGAGTCTCGCAAACTCAAGGATCATGAGCTTAATTATCTCGAATCATGATCTTGAGCTTTCATTAGTTATGCATGCTTTGGTTAGATGGAGGCACTTTCTTCTTGGCAGAGATTCACACTCGGGATAGATCACTTGAGTCTTCACCACCTTTCACGCAGACCAATCTCAACACTCGTCATCGACATTATATGGAGTTACGTTGTGAGTATGATATAGAGATCGAGCATGTGAAGGGGAAGGAGAATGTGGCATCGGGCACTCTAAGCAAATGGATACATGTGGTTATGGCCACCTTAGTGAGCACAGATTTGTAGAGCAGATCCTACAATGACTTCCTCTTGTGCCTTCTACATTGCAGTTCAAGTAGAGATCGAGTCTCGATACCCTTGAGGGGAAGTTTTATGGGTTTTCCTTAGATACAAATGGTATTCTCGGGCACCAAGGCCAAATATATGTTCCCAGAGATGGGGGCTTGAGGTAGGACATATTGGTAGAAGCACATCATGCACCCTATTCAGCCCATCTTGGGGTGAAGAAAATGCACGCCACCTTGAGAAAAGCTGTATCATCGAGAGAGGACTTCAAAGAGATGTGTCCTAGTTTGTGTGACGATGTTTAGAGTGCAAAGACAAATTAAGGCTGACCATCATCATCTAGTAGGCCTTTTTATCATCATGCTATATCGAAATGGAAGTGGGACACCATTTCCATGGATTTCATTGTTGGGCTACCGATGTCGAGATAACACCACGACGCCATTATGGTCACTGTTGATACATTGAAAAAAGTGGCTCACTTTTCTCGATGAAGACCACTTATACAACTAGAGTAGTGACATGAGTATATTTGGATGAGATTTTTAGGTTGCATAGGATTCCGTGGAAGATTATTTGTGACTGTGATCCTTTGTACACTTCCCATTTCTAGACTACCATGCAGTATGTCCTCGGGATAAGAATCAACTTCAGCACAACATATCACCCTGAGACAGATGGACAGACTAAGTAGGTGAATCATATTTTAGAGGATATTCTTAGGATGTATGTGATGGATCAGTAGTCTAAATGGGAGGAGTACTGTACTTAGTGGAGTTTTCCTACAATAATAATTTTTAGAGTTCCATAGGCATGGCTTCTTTTTAGGCTTTGTATGGTAGAGAGTACATGACACCTCTTAGTTGGGATAGGTTAGAGGATAGAGTATCTCTTGGAACAACTCTTTTACAGGACATGGAGTAATAGGTGATGTTGATCAGGTAGAGACTATAGGAGGCACAAGATAGGTGGAAGAAGTATGTAGATCAACATATGATCGACTATAGTTTTGATGTGGGCATGAAGGTGTTCCTTCGTGTCAGGCCACACAAGAGCCCTATCTATTATGGAAAATGTTCTAAGTTAGCTCATAGATTCATCAATCATTTTGGGATCTTAGAGCGTATCAGCTCTTTGGCCTATCATCTAGCATTACCACCCAGCTTGTCTCGCATACATGATTTTTTTTCATGTTTTAGTTCTCAAGAGATATATTACAGATCCTTCGCATGTGTTAGATTGGACATCATTGCAGGTTCAGGATCAGGGGTAGGTGATGGTGGAGTAAGTTCACATCCTATATCATAGGGCCCTACGCCTTTGAGGCAAAGAGGTTGATCGGAGTTCGGGCAAAGTGGGATAGATATGATGAGACTACAGCTACATGGGAGGATGGTACTTCATTGAGAGTTCAATTTCCACATTTGTTCTAGTGACTTTAAGGAGGAAGTCGAGTCTAAGGGGAGGGGGATGTAGTGGCCACTTCCTTTGACATCTTTGATGCTTATTATGAATCTTGTTGTTTACGTTATGGACATTATTATGTTTTGATTTAGTAAGAGGTTATACATTTGATCATGGATTATTGTTGATCTTGATTTGGTTATAGTGCATGATGATTATCGGAGACACTTCATATGTGGATAATGATATACTATTTGACATGGATGTTTTATGGATGTTGTTTGGACATGTGATTTTTGGATATTATGAGTAGATCTAGAAAATGGATATTATATGATGATGATATAGTCGTTGATATAAATTGTATGTGATAATGTTAAATTGCCTTGATGATGTTTTGATTCACATATTTAGATGATTTTTGATTATATTTATATTCATTTTGGATGTTCTAATATGGCCACTAGGTCGAAGGAGGTATTGGTGTTTTGTAGGTTAATATCAAAATAAATATCGAGGATTGGAGACCAACCACAATATAATTCTAGGTGAATTCGACAAGGTCACCATGGCAACTTGTTTTATTGTGTTGTGTTTGTTGTTGTTAGGGATTCCCATGGGGGGATCACCTTTAAATGTGACCATGGGTTTTGTGTAATTATTAATGTGGTTAAATTTTATTTATTGTTTGTATGTATTTTATTAGTAATGTGTCCCTTTCTTTTATTTAATTAAATTATGGTAGATTAATGTGAGAAATCATATGGTTAAAAGTTAAATAAATAAAATTGGGATATGAGAAAGTAATAATGGAATTTGTTGGCCCTTTTTATTAAATATGTAAGGGATGTGTAAGTTTGTGTAAGAGTTGTGTAAGTAAGATTTTGGAGTATGAAATAATCTACCTCCTTAGAAATTCGAATTTTTCTTTGGGGGATGTTTTTGGAGGCTTGTGGGACAAGTAAAACTTGTCCCATACCTTTAAATTTAATTTACCAACCATACCTATGGTTGGAAGGTTGATTTTAGACCTTTTTAATGTATTTTATTAATCATGTTGCAAGTTTTAATTGCACTCTTCTTACATTTTATTTAATTTGTAGTCCTTTGGGGTGTGGGCTTTTTGGAGTGTGTAAGTAAATTGTTATATTTTCACCCACCTCTTTATTGTGCTTTGGAGAATGAAATTTCGTCTTTTGTGTTGGAGTTAAAGATGTGTGATGTGGCATCCTACATGGATCCACATCATCCTCTTCTCTTCCCTCTTCTATAAAATTCAAACTCTTTGCTTGTTTTGGGTTGTTGAATCATTTTGCAAACTTCTTTGGGGGCACATTTTTGTTGTTTGGAGCTCTTGTGGATTTTGGAGGAGATTGGAAATAATTTCATACTTGGCATTACTATTTTGGGACTGTGTTCTTGGCATTGAGAGCTTGTTATTTGGAAACAAAAGCTACCATGGAGAGGTAGGAGCTTAGCTCTTCTTTTATGATTGTTATTTCTTTTGTGTATGAATGAATGGTGCATGTTTTTGGTTTATTTGTTGGCTGTTTGGGTAGACTGCCATAGGGATGGTGTAGGAGAAGGCTATGGGGAATCCATGTGGGGGCATAAGGGAATGCCAGTGGCATCATATTTTGTGGAGGGAGTTTGGGTTTGGGATCCACCATGGAAAATAAATAGCTTACATTTCTTACTTTGTGGGGGGCATAAGGAGGGATTGTGGGGGGCATAAGGATATGTGTGGTGAAATTTATTGGTGGTTTGTTATTGGTGGATGCCCAATTCCCATTGGGAGGCATAAGTAGCTTCCCCCATAGTCCTTTCTCCTTTGGCTTGCATGATAAAGCCTATTTTTTTTTTTGAATATATTCAAATGCAGTTGTAAAGTGTTGTTTTTATTTGGACTATGTTTTATATTGAAATATGCATGTTGAAAGAATGTTGTGTGTTTTGTGGAAGCCATTTGTTGTCATGGGTTGAATCACACCTATTATTTTATTATGGTTGGGGATTGGGGCCAATGATGAAGGATGGCTTCTCCTTTCATTGGATTTCTTGGTTGGGTGGAGAGCGTTTCCTTTCCCCCACTTTTGTTGTGATCAAATTGGAAGAAAAAGAAAACTTGCATGTTGTTGTTCTTGAGCAGAAGGACACAATTTTGTTAGCCCCTTGTGAAAAAAATTCATATGTAACCTTTTCCTCTTTGATGTGGATGAAATTTTAATACATTTGTGAAGAAAAGATGTTGTAATTGATTATGAAAGTTGTATATTTAAATTATGAAGGATGTTTATACTTTGTCCTATTTATTGGAAAGAAAGAAATAGAAATCAGTTTGTTGCATTCAAACTTTCAAAGATATAAAGTTGTATAATTTAATTCAATAAAGAATTGTAAGACTTTTCCTCAGTTCATTGTTGTTTGGAATTGGAATATCAATTTTTTTGGAATCCCTATTTGGAAAATTGAAAAAAAAAAAGAAACACGTGAGATGTAATTGTATTATTCTGCCTTGTTTAAAAATATAAGATTTTGGGAAAGATAGAAACTAGATTCTTGTTTTAATGATTTCTTGAAGAAGTAAAACACTTAAGTCTACCATGGATTGAATTCAATGTTTCATTGTATGGAAAAAGAGATAATTAAATCTCTATTTGAAAGAAAGAAACGTATGTGAGGAAAATACAGTAATTTGCCTCTTTTGGAAATATATAAAATTGAAATCAGAGTTACATTATGGGTTTAGAATAGTTTTATTTAAATCATTTAAATGTATTATAATAGATTAGAAATGAAATTCCATACTTGAATGATGAAAAGTTAGAAGGACCTCTTTTAATTTGATCTCATTGTAAATTTTGATCTTGTGCAAATAAATTTAATTAAATTTGCTGATTCGGAACTGTACATATTAATCAACTTGGAAACATTAAAATTTAGCATGCTATATTATCAAGGAACTCAAATTGACAAAAACACTTAAGGAAATCATTTACAAACATTGCAAAATCGGGCCTAAACCTTTCACTGTCATTTTGAAGCCATTTTCTGTTAATTATTGGAAAAATTCAAATTGGAATCAATTGAGAAAATTTACCTTCCTAAACCATTCTAAATCCTTCCTAGAATAATCCTCAATGTCTTTTTGGCATGTTGAGTAAAGGAGGAGATCAAATTGAACAAAAATTTATAAGTCAAAATTACCAGTTTTCTATTTAAAATATGATAGGCCGTTTTTACAAAATTGACCCCTCAAACTTTATCAAAATGTAAAATTTATGATTCCTATGCAAAGAGGGCATCAAGATATTTCCAGAAATTCCTCGTTTTCCTAAAATGAGCTTTCTATAAAAATTTACAACCCTTTGAAGTTTTTCTTCCTTGGCGGGAAAATTTTCCCAAAGCGAGCTGCTTGGCCCAAAATTTCCCGTTAAAAAAATTGTTTGAAAAATTTTCCGCGTGACCAACCGAGGAGAGGTGGCATATGGCACCTTGGGGTGACAGGGGGGGATAACCTTTTGTTTTTGTAAAATTTTGTTTTGCTAAAATTTCCCTTAAGACCTCCGCAGCCCCACACTTCCGCCCGCCTCGGAGAAGACCATTTTGCGGACACGCGGACCCACATGTCACACTTCTCTTTTTTTCATCCCCTTGGAATATTTCACCAATTAACCTTGCTTCTCCACTCATCCCTCTCCTTTTCACCCCCACCATGGTTATTGGACACCACGTGTCCTGGCAGACCACGGGTGCATGAGCACTTATCGGAATTCTTCCCTCCTTGGTGAATTTTTCACAACACCTCCACTACCCTGCCTTTCCCTATTTTCTCCCGATGATGGATCGGAGCCTAACACATGTCCCTAACAAAGCACGGTGAAGGTGTGGGCACAAATTTATGTTTTCTCCTATGTAAGGAAATTTCTAAACACCTCCCTACAACCTAGCAACCGAAAAATTGTTTTTACCCTTGCTCGACACATGTTCCCTTTGGGAAAATTTAACCCCTAAGCTCCGTTGGTCCATAACTAGAGTTTTACAAGGAGTTAGGAGGACTTCTTTATATCATCAGAAAGGTGAGAAAATTTCCTATCCAATGGAAATGATTTAGGGAAATTTTTAATGTGTTAAGTTTAACAACAATCAAGTTGAAACTCTAAACCTGCTTTAGAGAGTGGGTATGGTGATAATTTACCCCCGAACCTAATGAATCTTCTAACCCTAAAATGTGGACCTTGTGACCCATCATAATTGCAATAAAATAAAAGTATGTCCTAGCAGATTAAACTTATTTTGAACTGTTTGTTTCATTTGATGTCTCTGCAACTTGGTTATAGGCACTTCTAGTGAAAAAAAGTTATTCCATAATTTTCCTAACTAATTTTAGGTTGTTTCTTGGGTCTCAAGTGGGGCTTTTTAATGGGTATCACATATTCATACTGATCATATCCTTCTCTCAATACATCTTCATTGATTCATCAATACTCTATTTTATTAGTCTCAATATTATCTTTGAGATGAAACACTCACCATGATTTGTTCATAACACAAATTTTCATAATGTAAATATGCACATATCTTCTTGGTCAGACCCAAACTCTTTGTGGAGTGACACATATAAATACCATTTATTAAATATATGCTTTCCAAATTTTTGTTCGACAATATAATCATCATGAAGACCCCAATGATGCAAAAACATTTCACTCATTATAGATTTTCATAATATCATACAAAATTTGATGTACTGATATGTCATGTTGTATATGTTGATTTTCCTTCTATGCTCTGTCACATATCTATATAATATCTTGTAATCACACTTCAAACTTCAATGTACTTATATATAACCTTCAAGAGTTTTTAACTTGATTATATGGAGCTTGAATCCCCTTTGTATATGAAAGTATTCAAGAAAAAAATTCTCTACACCCTTGATTTAATACTAAATCTTGTTTGTAAGACTCATCTCAATGTGAATGCATAGAAATTCAATTACTTAATCATTTTCACAAATTTTTACCTTAAGAACTCTTATATATACCTCGTTCACTGTACCCAAGCTTTGATTATGTTTTTGTATGTGTGAAATATTCTTCAATCTATGTTCATATGGACTTTTAATTCCATGGTGTCAAACACTAATTTTGATAGCTATACACTAATTCAGGTCATTATTGCAAGAATACACCATATTTTCTCTTATGACAATATTGTGTATTCATATCACTTAAATTCCCCTAGAATGAGGTTTTTCTTCATGAATATTAGTATGACCTCCGAACCACTAAACTTGAGTCATCTTTCAAACTACTTGAAATCCTTAAGGATCACAACTCTTCCATGTGAATAGCTCTATATAAGTTGTCCTCAAACTTTGAAACTATTTAGAAATGCATATATTCCATGGTTGAGATCACCACAACACATAATTTACCTTAATTTGGGTCTCGACAAAGTTATCTAGCCAATCATCATCTATTTTACAAACTTTATTCATTATAACCTAACTCCCCCGGGAGTGTGCATCACATCTATGATAAACATAATAACTTGTATTAACTAGATCTTCAAATACCTTCTTGAACTATGTTATTACTTTTTTAGGTCACTCTGCCTTTGATTAATAATTCCAAGAATCCACCACCCATCTCCAATAATCTTTTCCTTGCGTTTGTCTATATGAACTCACATAATAGGATCATATCTTTTATACCTTCTTAGCATCTTGAATCATCAAACACTTTTGTAGGTTTTTCTTATAATATATCATGCTTTATTATACATTAAACATAACATAATAACTTTTTTTTACTTGTTCATCCTTTTCATCTTAGTCCATATATAGCCTTCATGGATTCTTAGTGTATCAACCCTGCTCATAAAATTATGTACATCTCTTGAAGCTTGAGACATATTTGGATATCCACTTTTGATTTCTCAAATGATATTGATGTTCCTTATGAAGATTATTAAGTAAACATTAATTCCTACTAAAAATCAGATTAACCTATAAGTTGGTCTTCAACGGATTTGTATATGGATATTTTTACAATATTTCAACATTATTGATAAAAATCATAGTGTGGAACTAGCTTGACATTTTTATATCCTTCTTCATAGCATCAACTTATTTGTAGACACAAGACATATCATTTACACATGAATACTCTTACATGCTTAATATCACTTCATATTTGAAGTCTTTTTAACACAAGACCTAATGAAAATACACTTGAGAAACCACAACATTGATGAATCCCCCTAGGATTGACAATACATTTTTCTACTTAGGTCCATAGAGCAACACAAGAATCATTTATTACAAACCTGTATAAAATTTTCATAGGATCATACTTAGACCAAAACTCAAAAAAATCATACCTTGGAATGAAAGCACATTATTTCTTTTGTTTTGATAAAAATTCTCAACACATAGACCATATGCAACATCAACTTACATAATCATACTCAAAACAAACCAAGTAATCCTATAAGACCTTAAATATCATAATAATCACAAGTTCAGGGAATTAATTCAATCACAAATCAATAATCTAAATAGTGATGTATAGGCTCATGACACATTTATTTTGACTTGAAACACTAACTCAACATACTAGCACAATCTAGAATTTGAGACTTAGTTGTCAGCATGCACTAACTTCCTTTAACTGATAGGTACATGAATTTTTAGGATCATCACAACTTGGAAAAGTTATTAACACATATTTTGGAATTTTCCACACTTCTAAGACATGGCATGACTCAATCAAAATGTAACAAAGGCTCAAAAACACAATTTTTAGACCTCAACACAATAGACTTGTCATGAACAATGTAAGAACCAAGAATGACATTTAAAAAATAGGAAGCTATAATCCTTGTTAGGTTCTCTCAAGATAATACAAAATTGTTTCAGATATGACACACCTCAATCAACTATAAACCTAACTACAAATTTTTATATGCAGAGATTTACACCATAGCTATGAATCATACCTTACGACTCCTTAAGTGTTTAAAATGTATATTATTTTAAAGTTCTCAAACACTTGGTGAATGGATTATAGTTAGAAACATTTGGTTTTCTTCACCCTTTTCTTCTTCACCTAAGGAAAACATACCTCCTTGATTTGAATTAGGCTGTTCTTTGTCAAACATTATTGGTTTATACTTCATGTTATGCATTTCAGACGATACCTCCTTCTCTTGACCTCTTTGGCTTGATCAACATCCTTCCCGACCACCTAAAATTCATTCTTAGTACTGATTTTCCTCTTGAAATATTTCTTCTCTTGCCCTTTGAATGCTTGAAACTTGTTATTGACTTTTGGAGATTCATCTTGGTTAAAAAATCTAGCAATGTGTCCCTATTTGTCACATTTGACACACACAACACCCCTCCAACTTTTATGCTCATATATATTACATTTTCAAATACAATCCTTAGATTTGATACCATACTCACAACATGAATAACACTCACCTTTGAAGAGACTGTAACCATTCCTATAAGACCTTATTTTTCAATCTCAATCTCTATGACCAAAATGTTGAAAATATAACAATAACCATTAAAGAAATCCACATACCTATTTGCATTAGGTTGTCGAATAAGATTATACCTTCTTAAATCAGTCCTCTTTATCTCCTTCTTGACTGCTTGAAAACTTGGTCAAAATTTGTCTTCATTTTCCACTTGCTCTTCTTTGAAACATAGGCCTATATTTACACTAGTATCCCTTTGACTCTATAAGATATCAAGAAGAGATTTAGAGCTCTTCTCCAACCTATCATACAAATTCAATTTGTTGGATGCACCTTCTAAATAATATTCTAGGGCTTTCAAATTTTCTTCATACCTTAAACAGCTTCTTCTTTGTCCTTTAGGGATTTAGTTACTCTTTCAACTTGTGATTTCAAATGATTGATGGCTTGACCATGCCCTATCGCCATGCAATTGATCGATCTTATAATATATATATTAAGGACTCTACAAATTGATACTTCCTTCTCAAAGATAGTTCAACATCTAAAGACTTACCCATTTCTTTTGCTTTAATATGATATCATTAAAGTTTCCAAACTTGATTCATAAGGACCTTCTTAGATACCAAATGTTGTAAGGATAATGAACCGAGTGGGGGCTGAATCATATTAACTTGTGTGAACTATTAACATTTAACCATATATTAGTGTGAATTTAACATCATTAAATAATCAACCATATAAGAAAAACAAAGAGGAGTACACATGAACACAAGATATAAGCGGGAATCCCTAAATGGGAAGAAAACACAATGAAACTCTTTTTATATTACACAAAGTAAAGATATTTATTGAATCACCAACCCCAGTTTAGTAGAGCACCATCCCTATAAAAATCACCTACCCCAAATTTAGTGAATAACCCACTCCAAAAGGATGGTACAAGCCCCTAAGGTGATTAAGAACAAAGTAAAACACCTTTATATGAAGATATATGAAGTATTATTTCTGCCATAAATGATGGAGATCACTAATTTAGCTCACACACCTTCAAACCCTCTTTCCTTCAACTCGCTCAAACTTGATATTTCATGACATGATTTGGATTAAAAATCTGTCACACATGACATTTAACCTTATTAATACTTTTTCACACATCCTCATCTCTATCTTGATACCCTTTCTCCACTTTCACTTCTCGCTCTTGTCACATTTTCCCTCTCACTCAACTAGTTAAAAATGAATAAAAAAACTTACTTTATATGTTTATCATCTCAAAAAAATAACATAGGGTTCTCCAGAACAAGGATTGAGACCAATAAAATTTATAAATATAACAATAAATTCATATAAACTCATATCATGGACCCATATAGGTCAGGAAAGCACCAAGACAACTAAAGAAGCCAAAATGGCTCAAAACCCCATAACCAAGAACATTAAAGTCATATAAACACATCCACATTAGAGGCCCATTAGAGGCCCGCAGCCAATAGGAAGCTGCCACGTGGTAGAGGAGTTTGGGGTGTGGGGAATTTTTGAAATTTTTTCCAAAGACAAAAAAGAGGTAAAATTTGAAATTTTTTCCCACCGATCCGTTTTTGGGCCGTTTTTTCCCTAAATCTTCAAACGATCATATCTTTTGATCCAGAGCTCAGATTTTCACGTTCTTTATATCATTGGAAAGCTGTTAAAATTCTCTACATGATTCCATGGTCAATTTCTAATTTTGGTTCAGCTTGTAGAGATAAAATTCAAAAACAGTTTTGGTACGTGTCCACACGCCGAAATGACATTTTTAACCAAATTTAATATAGAATGGGTCACATTCTTCTCCAATATGGTCAAAAATGATAGGGTATGGGTTTGTAAGGTCCTCCATGCTGTTTTAATGCATTTTCCATCAATGAGGAATGGGCTCCCACGTTTTTTATGTTTTCTCTCTCCTGGGCTTGACCCATGCATTGTAAAAGCGATTTGGCTCATTTCTTGAGGGTGGAACACTTTTTGGCATTGAAAGCTTCTTCTTTCACCTCTAGCAAGTGATAGTTGTAAGAATCAGACCTTTTCATAGTTTGTAATAGGTTTATACCTCTTTGATGGTGGAATGCAAGAGATTTTTTCATGAAATTGATAAAGGTAAACTATGTAAATGCTTTCAAATTCTCTGTTCGTATTGTTTTACTTCATTTCAAGACCTCTAATTACATCTATCAGCTTGTGTATGTTTTCCTTGTTGCATTTCATGAATTTGTGTCTATTTATATGGCAAGAAATGTTTCACCACTCCTTTTGGTGCATCACCATCTTTAGTTTAGTTTCATTTTTGCATTTTTATCCGTATCCTTACAATTTAGAGTAGGATTAGGATCTCGAACCTCGTAGTTGTGCAAAATATAGATCTAAATCAAAGGAGTTTGAGGAACGAGCCTCTAATCTGGAGATTCCTCTCTCATTTTCACAAGTCCCACACTTGGAGAGAGGTTTCCATGTTGTGCAATCACATGGATGCCTAAAACATCAATTCGTAACCTTGATTTACATCCAGTAAGTGCTTGCTATTATGCAACAACAGAATGAAGCCTCTAATAGGTAAAGTAAACTTGTTTGGAAGATTGTGGGAGTTAATGAAAATGTATTGTAATTATTCACATCATGAAAACATACATTTTTACCTAATCCTTTGGTATTATTTGTAATAGCTCAAATTATTATTGTCACTCCTTCATGTTGGAAGGGTGAATGGTGTCAAAAATAAATTGTAAAGGAATAACCGGTTCCTTATAATGTATGTAATGATACCAATATGTTATTTTGAGTTAAAATCATATAATTTTTGACACCAAAATGCTCTTCCATGCTCCCGGGGTAGAAAAATCACTCTCGATGTCCTAACATGCACTTAGTGGGTGACAATAACATTCCAAATAGATTAGAGCATTAGTTTTCACCCTTGTTGTACCCTTTCATTTTCCTATAGGTATAAAGGAGTCAAAGGGACAAAAAAAATTATCCCCTCTATATGTTATGTCTTCTTCACTTAAAACATGTGACTTGAGTGGTTAGGTGAGCATAATGTAAAAACAAAACACTTATTCATGATGAAGACCCCCTTGATGTATTTTGAGAACTTTTTGTCCCCTTAGGTTTTCCCTAAGGTGTAAAGAGGACAAGGGGACACAAAAGTGTTATGCCCCTCTCATTCATCCCTAGGACACATGTATAACCTAGTTTCATCTCCCATGTGTTAATTTCTAGCCCATTGTATCTCACCCACATGAAACCACAAGGTGAAACTTTTCCTGATTTGGTGAAAAGTACACTTGGGTGTCCCTTATGTCCCTATTTTCCCTCGTACACAATTTAAACTAAAGCTTCAACCTCCCCCTAATCTGGGTTAATCATGGTGTGGTAAGATGTGTGTTAAAGTGCAAAGGAGTGAGTGAATTTTTTAAAATCAAAACTTAGGTTTTTTATGTTTTACAACTTAATTTTTCCTCTAAAGTCTCACTCACCTTTAGTTTATGTGGCTGAAAATATGTCAGAGGCCTCATATGCTTAAAATGGAAATTTACTCATATCTCCTAAACCCCTTATTCGATCCCCATTATATTTTAATAGCAAATCCTTCTCATTAACACCTTTCAAATGAATCTAACCTTGCATCCAATGTTTGTATACATTATTTTTAATGTCCACAAAATATTTCCTGAAATAAAAGTTAGAGAAAAGCCTCCTTATGAAATAAAAAAACTTTTGAGACCACTTTCATTCCATTCCAACACCAGGAAGACCCACTTCTAAAAATAGTAAGCCTTCTTAAGCCTCACTTTCTATAAATAGTAAGTGTTATAAATAGTTCATTATCATATTTTGATTGCCCCTTACACATTAGGGAAACTCAAAAGTACCAAATTAAGCAATTGATAATGTAAATAGACTTCTCAAAATAAGGCTTACTAAAAGTAGTAAGTTTCAAGATAATTATCTAGAAACAAGGATGTTTAGCCTTTAATGTTGAAGAAAGGGCACGTTCATGTGTTCAAAACAATGTAGAGATTCATAGTGACTTGACAGATTCATGATTTCACACTATGCACTTTTAGTTAAATGAAGGAGAAATTCTTCTATTTGGAGGAGAAGACCTTTTCTAATGAGTAATAGATGAGAAAGAAGGTGTTTGAGCATCATGGGGTTGATTCCATTCAAAAAGGAAACATTTGTGTCACAGAGGTGAATTTTGAAGCCAAGAAGAGAAAGGTGATGATCTCCATGTTCTAACTCCAACATTGTGTTAAAAAGGATCATCATGTTTCCATATTAGTGCAAGTCTCGCAACAGTGTTTCTAAACACTCATTCAATGCCTTGGAGTGTGTTTGCATCTCATAAGAGGATTTTTCAATCAAAATGTTCCAACTCAATAGGAGGTCAAAAGTAGGAAACTTCATTCATGGAGAATTCACTCAAGATCCATCAGAAGCAGGTTCTTCATCAATGAAGCTTCCTCATCTCCAAATTTTCACTTCTCTCTCCCCTCCCTCTCTCTCTAACATTCTATTTCTTCATTGGGAATTTAATTTTTCACTCTTTCATCTTATTCACTTAAGTGACTTAATTTTGTATTGTAAAATTCCCTTTTCAAAAATAGGAAAATGACTTAACTTCATTCCTAGGGAATGTGTAAAGTCAAAAGTGGTGGTGAGGAGAAAGGTCGCATAGGAGGAGAGGAAGAGACATATTGTAATCTATAAATTTTGATGGCTTCTCCATTCCAAAGGGTTATAATTTTTTTATTTTTACTAGTTGGATTTCACTTCTAATATAATTAATAAATCATATTCTTCTTTCTCCTTAAATTCCTTCCTTATGTTCTTCCATACTCTCTACTTTCCAACTTTGTAAGCAACTATGATCTTGTATAACCAAGAAATAAATTTATGTCTTTGATTAATGAATCCATAGAACTTTGTGTCTCTAATTTGTTAGTCTTATTATTGATTACATTGCTTAATTCTTCTAATTGAATGTGGAACTAATATGGTTATAGTTGGTGAGAATCTTCTAGTTCCTAGTCACAACATTAATCCTCTCTCCTTAATTCTCCTACTCCCCTTTATATCTCTATAAGATAATTCCTCCCTTGTACATTATACATGTAGTTTACCATAGGTTTCGTGGAGTATTCCTATGTGATATCCAACCTAACCGCCACCCCATAATTTTTGTTATTTTATAATGGGAGCCTCTCCATACCCAAGAAGGAGGGGCATATTCCATCTTGTTGGTGAAAACAAATAATATGCACTGCAAAAATTTATTTCATGAATAGACACTTTTTGTTATTTTAAGAAAAGGACTTTTACAAAAATGGAAAAAAGGTGACTTATGTGAATTTTAGAAAAAAAATTTCCAAAAAAAAGTAGAAAATACTTTAGAATGATTTGGGAAATTTAACTTATTTCATGCAATAAGAAGAGGGGGAAAGAGAAATAAAGAAAGAGAGAATAAATCAATCAATGGACAAAGCATGTGAAAACTACCTCTTATGCTTCTTTTCTACAAAGGACTATAATGCTAGTGATAATGTCCAACTAGTGATTAATTACATGTTGGATCATCTTACAATGTTTGATCAATTTAGGAATCTTCTCCTCTGCATCTAAAATATCTGATTTGATTTGAGACAATGTTTCTATAGACACAAAATCATGCACTTTACGCATTATTTTTCTTGGTCTTATACTACTATTTAGAAGGTTCTCAAGTGAATAAATTATTAATTAATCCCACCTTTTGGCCACCTTTATTTTATATTTTATTTCTTCATTCCTATATATTCCTTCATACATATCCACCTATTTTGTACCTGTCCTAAAATTTTATCCTAAACCCAAGCACCTAGGCCTGTAATGGGGTACCCCAAGGCACCCTTGTCCCACCCGAGTGTGCCCCTATCCATGTGTCAGTTTTCCGCTTCTTTTTGGGGGTCTTTCTATCCATTTTTCATCCTTATATTTTTCATAGTTGTCCATGTTGGGGTTAATTATGAAATTAGAGCTTAAGAACCCTATAGATATAAATTTATAATACCATAATGAGGGTCCTAGTGTCACATACTACTATCACTCCATCTAGAGTTACATCACTTTTATCCACACAATGTCATGCATCAAGGCTAGGATATTTGAATCAACACACACAACATAGCAGAGGAATTTTATTCTATTCCATGCACACATGTTATTACATTTTCTATAGTTACTATTGCTCGCTACTTCAAAAAGTGCGGCGAAACAAGAGAACCTAGCAAACAACATGCACACATTCACCCGAACTACATCGGGTCCCTAATGTATTATAGTGCTAAGTGATAATACCACTAGTTTTGTAGCTGAGGTCAGTCTACCCCGTTCATTTTACATCTTTTATTTTTCTTAGGGTTTGATACATATTTCATTCTTGCAGGTCGTCATCTCATTATTCAATACAAGTGGCACAACTCATTAAATCCAGTGTGACAAATAGGAAGAGTCTCAGATCATCTTGTGACCATACCGAACTTAGATTCAGATCATTTATAGAGACCATGGTGCCTTGAGGCACCCCAGTACCTTCCCAAGTACCCCAGTCAGTTCAAACGTACCAGATCCAGCCTTCACAAGACTTCTTAGTGGTTGTCTTAATTTCCATATTTTATTATCACACTTGCAACACCATGCAATAGTCTCTTCTAATCAGCTAAGCCATTTCTCTTCCTTTACTTGTATATTTAGGGTTTATTTCATTTAATATAATTATTGGTGATTATTCCATTTTGTTTTAGTCCATTTACTATAGCATTTTATTCCTCCCATTTAGATTAAATAGTGCCTATAATTTAATTAGTTTAGTTCCATTTTAAGTTAATCATTTTGGTGAACCCCACATTTCTTCATAAAGCACCTTCTAGGGTTTTTCATTTGCATTTAGCCATCATGAATATCTCCGTCAATGAATATCTGCTTACCCATCCTGATTTGCTTCATCGTGTTCAAACCCTCTTTGCTACTACCCATGTTTCTATTGACATGCATCTAGATTCCATGTATGAGACATTTTCTAATGAATTTTTCCAACACGTAGCATTCTCGGGAAAATCCTCAAGCTGATATTCACCCCTTTGACAATGACCCACCACTTTACATCATGTCTCACATCTACAATGTTTTTGTCAAGCACACTCATATTAATAATTTCTCTCGAACTTAATTTGTTCACTATGTCATTTCTCTAGGCCTTAGGTTTGTCTGCTCATGACATTATCCCTTATTTTATCTCGTTCCATTCCATAAAATCTTCTTTTGTATTAATCTTTTAAATGGTCATTTTATTTAGTTGGTCCCCATATGAATTAAATTATTTATAAACTACCCTTATAACTTGTTTAAGTATTTCATTTGGGTTAATCATCCCTACTTGGACTAGGGATGAGTTAATTAGTTTTATCTTGGTTTAAGGAGTTTTGGGAAATCTAATCATGAACTAGGTTTTCCCCACCACATCTTTTAGTGTGCCACTTTACCAAATCCCGAATTTGGGCTAATAGTGGAAGTTTAAAGAGGTTCTTTACTTATTAGGGATCACTCTTACACAAAAATTAACCCATTGGACCCTACCTATGGGTATAGGGACTCTTTAAAAGTTTCAAAAGGTATTTTCCTCCTATTTAAAACTCTTTTGTCCCCATCTTAATTTATGATTTTATTTTGTGAGCCACTTGGGAATTGGAAGTGTATTTTATTTTGTTTTATTTTTATTTTTGTTCGATTCTCCTCCATCAAGAATATTGTCTTATGTTTGGTAAGGACATTTGGTGATATGGATTTGATAATGGAATGGGTGACAAATGTCACCATCCCATATGTTGGAATGTTGTAACTTCTCCTTACTTAACCCTCAATTTTGGAGGGGAATTGAAATTATTAGCGAAATTTCACTTAGATATTTTAGGGGATCTAGAGGAGCATGGATCTTATGGATAATGGATTGATTTTTGGGTGTTATCATCCTTTTCTTATGAGATATACCTCACATATCTTATTATTTTTTGTTGTTACATTGATATTTCACACCCCCTTTTAGGTTTATATTTTGGAGTTTTGGGGAAGAGGGAAGAATTCCCTCTTACTCCCACAAGATTTAATGGGAAAAATTTATTAGGATTCCTACTTTTATCCCTTCATATGGTTGGATTTGGATATGGGGTTCCATATGGTTTGGGAACCATCTCCCATCCTTGCTAAGGAAATATACAAGGTTTGAAAAACCTTGGAAAGGAGGAAGGAAGGAGAAATAAGGTGATGGAGTGATATGGAGGTCATTTGTGGATTGAGGATACTTAAAAGGTCGTTAAAATTATTTAGTTATATGGTAAATGATTACAAGGGTATTTCTACTCCCTCTTCTCCTCTTAAGAAGCATGGATATTCTTATGTATGATATTATATTTAATCTTTGTTTCTTGAATATATGTATGGTGTTATCCTTTTCATTCCTTTTTACATCTTAGAGGTATATTTTCTCTCTCTTCCATGAGCTTAGAAGGAGGCTAACATGCACTCATTATTGATAAGTGGCATGTAATGATGCCTATAGATTGGGTGGATAGCCAAGCATCTTCATCTTGAGTTTTTTGTCTATTTACTAATGGATTTAGAGATTACATTCCTTGTGGAGAAAATATTAAGGATTCATTCAAAAAATTGAAATGTTGTTCCAATTTTAGGGAGGCTTCTCCACTTGCATTTTAGTTGAAGATTTCTTGTAAAATTTTAAGAGAAAGGGACATGTAAATTTTTTTGAATTATATTTCAGAATCTCATTGTTATTCATTTTACAAAACTTCTTGAGAAGTATAGGTTTGAATATGACCACTTATTCCAATTGTTTTAAAGGTATAATGACATGAAGGTATTTCTATCCTCCTATTGTAAGATAATTTTAAAGAGGATATTTTTATAATTTTGTAGGGAGAACTATTTTATTTCATTATCATTTTGAAGGAAATGTTGTTCCTTTGTTATAAAAGAAAAGCATTGGCATTGGTTAGTTCTTTGAACTTGATGCGAAGCATCCATAAGAAGACCTTCAATTGTAAAATTTATTTTCCATGAAGTCAATGTGATTTGTTGGGAAGATTTAGAGATTCTAGTGGGATCATATGAGTCACTTCAAGAAAGAAATGAAGGTTGGAAGTTTGAATTATCCTTATTTTGTACTTTCCCTCCAAAAAGGGAATTTGAAATTTCAAAGGCATGTAATGAACTATGTGGGCTTGTAAGAGATGTTTTAAATGTATTAAAGAGTATTAGGGGGTTATTCAAGGTCTTGTGAGAATCATGTTAGGTTGTAGGGTATGTGTGATGAGTCATTATGTGGGAGTGAATCATTAAAAGTGCTTAAGTTAGTGTAAAATGGTAGTTATGCATCTAGAGAGCATAGGGAAGTTCAAAGGTCACAAAAATGGTAGTTATGAATCAAGAAGGGGTAATTATGAACTCAAGAAGGATTTAATTAACAGAAGAAACTCGATATATGTATGAGTATGGGTTATTTAGGGATTAATTCCTCATGGTGGAGGATGAGAATGAGTGAAGGGAAGGATTGATTTTTGTAAGAATATATAGTACATGAATATAGAGATGCTCTAGGTTTTTTGTATGAATTCTTACTTTGATCATGATTTCTTTGAGATTTATGGTTCAGATATGTATGGTAATTCCTTTGATGGTATATATATAAGTTTCATGAATCATTTACAATATTTTTATGGAATAAGTGATCAAGATTGAATTAAAGTTCTTTGTTTTAGTAAGCTTTTGCTAGTACTGTGCAAGTTTTAATCTGTCTCAAGATATCAACATAAATTTTTAATTTCAAGTATAAATGACTTGAAATTTGGACCATATGAGGATAATATAATTTTTATTATTGGTTTTCAATAGTTTTCCATGATGAGTAATTTTTGATTTATGAAGTGATTTCCTAGTTAGACTGAGGATGCATGCAAATTGTTTGTCATAATTTCTACCGTAAAGTGATTATATATGTAGTGTTTTGAAGAGTTAAGTCATGAAATTTGGAAGGTATAATTTTGAGACCATTTTTCAAGTGTTTTTTTAATTTTTTAGTGATTTAAAATACCAAAAATAAGTTTTTATGACTGAATTTTGAGGTAGATTGTTTGTTTTTTATAACGCAAAAAATGGGAGTATGATCCTCAATGCAGAGAGAGGGTGTAGTTGAGGTTTGAAAATTCTTGAAAGTTTAATGATATGGTTTCTTTAAATTTCTCTCTGTACATCATTTGGTATCAGAGTGCAGATTTTTTGTTGTGATTTAGTTTTGAGATTGAATGCATTCTTTTTGTGGCTAACTGTGTGTGGAAGTGTGTGTAGTGAATGAAGTGACAAGTGAAGAGAAGTGTGAGAAGTTGAGAAGAGAGAGTGAAGACACAAAAATACCTAGTGAGGCCAAGGTGAGGTGTGGAGAATAAGAGGCAAGGTGAAACAAACTTGTCAAAGAGAAGATGGATCAAGAAGAGCTCGTAAGAGAGTTAGTGAAGTTACTTAGCCACAAGAACAAATAAGAAGAAATAGATTAAAAGAAAGTGAGAGAAGCCAAGAAGAAAGAAAAGTAAAGCAAGAATGAAGAATGGATGGAAGAAGATTTGAAAAATTTAAGAGAAGATGTAGAGAAGTTAATAGAGCTAACAATAGAGCAACCAAGGTATGGACTTAAATTTGTGATGAAGAAGAAGATAAAATGGCCTATAGAGTAGATCATGAGAAGAAATTAGAAACTACAGTTGCAAAGAAGAATCAAGAGTAAAGAAAAGAAGCTGAGAAAAGAATAAAATGGAGAGGATGAAATGAAAAAATAAAGGAATAAACTCATAGAAAACAAGCAAATTTCAAATGTCAATGAAGAGAAGTAAGAAAAAGATGAAAGAAAAGTAAGAAAGATTGATTATTTGTTACTTGATATTGATGTTGGTATGAGTAAATTCCATGTAGTTTTACTAGTTGAATCCATTTGTGCACTTAAAAATCATGATGATATGAAAGGTTATAAATAGTCCTTCATGCATGATGTCGATGATATATTATAAGAATTTTTGGATGATATAGATAAAGGAAAGATTTTAGGTACAATGAGAGAGATGGACTCATGGGAAAGTAATGATAAAAATTAAGAAAAAGAAGATGTAGGTACAATGTTAGATCAATTTGGTATGGAGGTGAATGCCAATGAGAAAGAGAATGCAGCTTATGGCAAGGAAAATTATGGATACATGGTGGATATGAGATATAAAAATATAAAGGAGGTGATAAAATTTGAATAAGATTACATATTTTTGTTATTGTGTTTGTGTAAATGCTGGCCTAGATTAATGTAAATGTTGGCCCAGATTAATGTAAATGCTTTGGCCCACATTTCCACAGAAAGATTAGTTTATCTCTCTATATTCTTGTAATATAATTACACAATGAATTAAGCTAATTTATAGCCATTACAATAGACTAACCTCTTCCTATTAAATAGGAAGTGTATCAAACAACTTACCTGTTTATAATTTTACGGGTACAAAAAAACTCTATAATAATATATTGTTGAAACAATATATTATAATAATATGAGTTGTAATACCAACTCAATTACATCACATAATTATAATCTAACTTTAATAATAATGTGAGCACTAATAATATGAAATCCTAACATTCCCCCCCTTAGTGTGAACATGGGAGAAAAACAATTGCACTTCTTCTACAGCGTGCCGCCCGTGCGTGCTCATGATCTGGATGGTTTTTTAGGACAGCCAACAACCTCAACATGGATGGTTTTATAAGACAGCCAACAACCTCAACATGGATGGTTTTATAGGACAACCAACAACCTCAACAAGGATGGTTTTACAGGACAACCAACAACCTCAACAGGGATGGTTTTACAGGACAACCAACAACCTCAATATCATGATGTTGCTTTTCCTTGTGCTTTCATCTATCCACTATGCTTTTCCTTTAGGGAATTATGTAGGAAACACTGCTCACTGATAACAAATATGAAAAGAGAAAATGGAACATTGAGACCATGTTCCCCCCCTCAATGTGAACATTTCACTTATTCAAGCCATAACAGGAACACTGAAAAAGAATCATGCTGCACACAACTGAAATCAACTGCAACTCTGAAATAAAAAACAAACTCACACACACACAATCACCACAGCTTTGTGTGGCCCCATCATTGGTGACTGACGAGAGGTCACTGAATGACCTCCAGCCTCTTGTGCCTCCATCCTCCAGTGGATGCATTCTTTTTAGAAGAGAAAGTCTTCTTCACTATCTTGAGCAGCAACTTCTCTGTCATGTGAATGGTTGGATCCTGCTTCCCAATCACTTTCTTCTTCTCTATTTTTAGAAATAAAAGCTTTATTATTCAATTTACCATCCAACAGATCCCTAGCTCGTTGTTTACAAAACATTATTCCATGTCCAGAAACATTACAATAGTGATAAATAAGCCTTTTCTTTGGATCCTAGGAGGTTGAAACTTTCTTGAAAGAATGATTATATCTCTTTTTAAAATATTTACCATGTGTTCCATATAACACTTTTTCTTCTGTTTCAATTTTATTTGTTCTATTTTTGTCCTCTATCAAAGAAGAAATCAAGTCTTATAGACTTGGATTGATTTTACTCAAAGTGAAGACCATATTAGAATAGTTAGGAGGCATGCATGATTGTTGGGAACATCTACTTTGATTATAGCTAATTGATTTAATATAGAATGAAACTTACTTATGTGTTCCACCATGTCTGTCACCTTCCTCCATTTTGAGTCCGAACAACTTTTGTTTTAGTGATACTGTTGTGCTTCCTGCTTGTGATCCAAATAGTTTGTTTAGTGTAGTCCAAATTGTATTTGAGGATTTTGATAAATCTATATGATGCAAATATGCATCAGATAACCCCAATCCAATGATTTCTATGGATTTTCAATCTTTGATGTCCCATATTGCCGCTTCATCTGCATCTCTTGGTTTCTTTGCTTTGCCATCCACAATCTCCCACAAATCTTTGTTGATTAATAACAACTGAGTTTTCACCTGCCATGTGTAAAAATATTTGCCTTCGAATTTTTCCATTCGATTCAACTTAGCCATGTTAAAAAAAAAAATGGACATCGGTTTCAACTGAAAATGCGTTCGGAAGACAATATGACAACTGAATTAAAAAAATTAAAAAGTAATAAACTGAGATTAATTTTTAAATGAAAATGAATATATAAAAAACAATACACCTTTTGAAACAACATGCTTACTATTGACTAAAACATGTGAGAGGTGTATGCGAGTGGGGAGCCCACATTTAAGAGAAGACCATCACAAATTTTCTATTCAAAAACAAATGCTTAAAGAGCTTGAATGCATGCGTCTCAGATCTGCATGGCGTTGATATATGCATTTTGAGAATCATCTTAATGGCCACATGGAGAATGAGACATCTTCAGACGTGTTGACTGCAGAGTTGCGAGATAGCTTTGTCAGGATTCTAATGCTCCACATCAGGACAGTCTATGTGTGAATCACCTAATTTGAATGACATTGGATAGAGAAAAGACTCTCCTCAAATACGTCTGGGACAACAAATGCGTGAGCTCTGAATTCACCAACTATTTGAATGACAATGTAAAATCAGATCTTTCTATTTGGGAAATGATCTCGATGAATTTTCCACCAATCTGCAGGTGTCAAATATTTGATAGATTGCACAGATCTATCAATACACAATGTGAATACATCACACTCAGCCACATTTTTATTTCAATATTCAATATAGCTATAAAACTACTAATCCACTCAAACAGCTATGCCAATATATCTCCTCTCTCATGCTTGGACTACGAACACGCCAAGGTACAACACATGCAGATCTACAGTCGAATTACAGATGGAGATATTTACAAATCGCCAGGTGTAGACATCACACAAATGAAAACAGGCCTTAGATCTGATCAAACATTATTTATTGCACATGATAAGGATTGGACGCCTGACTCCTGAGACGAGGAGTGTATCGAAACTCATTTAGTTGGTTGTACATCACATGAGATGAGGCAATAAGGATCAATATCACCACCCCTGCAAACAAATTATTGTTCCATTACACAAACCAAAGCTCGATACTAAATGTTGGCCCAAATTAAAGTAAATGATGGCCTAGATTTCCATAGGAAATATTAGTTTATCTCTCTATATTCTTGCAATATAATTACACAATGAATTAGGCCAATTTATAGCCATTACAATAGACTAACCTCTTCCTATAAAATAGGAAGTGTATCAAACAACTTACCCGTTTATAATTTTACGGGTTCAACAAAATTCTATAATAATATATTGTTGAAACTATATATTATAATAATATGAGTTGTAATACCAACTCAATTACATCACATAATTATAATCTAACTTTAATAATAATGCGAGCCTTAATAATATGAAATCCTAACAGTTTGTTTATGCAGTAAAAAGAGTGAAATCTTAAAAATGATGGAGATGAAGATGGATATCAAGAAACAAATAAGTAAAGTAAAGGAAAATACTAGGAGAAATACTACCATATGGGATCCGGTGGGTGTGAAGAAAACAAGGATAGAGGAAAACCAAAAATAATACCAAGAGCATACAATGAAATGAAGAATTCAGGGAAGATGGAGCTATATCAGCAAGTACAAATATTATTTCTCCATCTTGGGATTATGATGCAGAGCATCCATAAGAAGGCCTTCGTTTAGAAAATTTCTTCTCCATGAGGTCAATGTGAGTTTTTGGTAAGATTTATAATTTCTAGTGGGATCATATGAGTCACTCCAGGAAAGCAATGAAGGTTGGAGTTTTGAATTATCCTTCCTTTGTACTTTCCCTCCAAAAAGGGAATTTGAAATTTCAAAGGCTTGTAATGAACTATGTGAACTTATAAGAGATGTTTTAAATGTGTTAAAGAGTATTAGGGTGTTTGCCAAGATATTTTTAGAGTCATGTTAGGTTGTAGGGTATGTGTGATGAGTCATTATATGGGAGTGAATCATTAAAAGTTCTTAATTTAGTGTAAAATTACAGTTATACATCTAGGGAACATAGGGAAGTTCAAAGGTCACAATGGTGGTGGTTATGAATCAAGAAGGGTGGTTATGAACTCAAGAAGGAGTTACATGAGAGAAGAAACTCAAATATATGCAGATGTATGGTTTATTTATGGATTAATTCCTCATGGTGGAGGATGTGAACGAGTGAAGAGAACTATTGATTTTTGTAAGAATATAAAGTACATGAATATAGAGATGCTTTGGTTTTTGGTATGAATTCTTACTTTGATCATGATTTATCTAATATTTATGGTTCATATATGTATGGTTATTCCTTTGATGGTATATAGATAAGTTTTATGAATCATTTACAAGAGTTTTGATGGAAGAAGTGATCAAGATTGAATTAAAGTTCTTTGTTTTAGTAATCTTTTGCTAGTATTGTGCAAGTTTTAATCTATCTCAGAGTCGGCAGTAAATTTTTATTTCAACTCTGAATGACCTGAAATTCAGACCATATGAGGATAATGACATTGTAAAAATGGTTTTTCAATATTTTCCTTAGTGATGAGTAATGTTTGAATTATGAAGTGTTCTCCTATTTAGACCGAGGATGCATGCAAATTATTTGTCATAATTTCTACCTGGTAAAGTGAGTATATCTCTAGTGATTTAAAGAGTTAGGTCCTGAAATTAGGAAGGTAGAATGTTGAGAAAAATTTTCAAGTTTTTTTATTTTAGTGATGAAATCCATACAATAAGTGTTTACGATAGAATTTATAGGCATATTGTTTGTTTTTTTAGAACAAAAAAATGAGAGTATGATCCTTAGTGCAGAGAGAGGGTGTAGTTGAGGTTTGAAAACTATTGAAAGTTGAATAACATGGTTTTTTCAAATTTATATAAAATGAGATTATGATCCTCAAAGTGCGAGAGAGAGGGTGTAGTTGAGGTTTGAAAACTCTTGAAAGTTGAATGATATGTTTCTTTAAATTTCTCTTTACATTAGACCTCATTGTAATAATTTATAAACTAAGGATCATGGATTTAAAGGTGTGTGTAGAAGATAATTTTAGTTATCTCAAATATTTGTACATTTTTAGGTTATATTTCTTGTTCATTAGTACAAGCTAAGGGAAAGGGAAAGCATTCAAGTTCGTTGTGTAATAAGGAATTTTGAAACTTGTTAGAATAGGGAGTTTATTGAAATTGATTAAAAGTTAAATATTTTCTATAAGAAAGTGATTGTTCTCATTATAAATGTAGGGTTTAAAATATTGTTTTAAAACTTATAGTTATCTCCTCATGAACTTGATTTACATACTTGTTGTAGGTTATAGTAGGGTATTGTTTCTATTTAAATATAGGATCATGTAAAATTTGTATTAATGGATAAAAAAGTATGCAAATGATTAGTAATCTTGGAATAAGGACCAAAGAATTTATTTTTCTAAAATTTTGATGATTAAATGTGAATATAATTAAACATATAATAAATATATCTATACTATTATGTGTTAACTTAGAAAGAATCGTGTTTATTTTCTTTTATAAATCTTTAGTTTAATATAATGGGAATTGTTTTGAAATGAATATTAATGTAGTTTGTGTGTGTGTGTGTGTGTGTGTGTGTGTGTGTGTGTGTGTGTGTGTGTGTGTGTGTGTGTGTGTGTGTGTGTGTGTGTGTGTGTGTGTGTGTGTGTGTGTGTGTGTGTATTCAAAATTACAATTAATATTCACATAAATTTGTATATGTATATATAGGTACCTGTACAAGAATGCAAATATAGAAAAAATGGTGATATTTGGTTTGGATCTCATCATATTGAGAGTAAACACAAACATAGATATATATACATATAGATGTATATTACATATATTTAAATGTATATAATAGCATCATACGTTCCTTTGTTCAAATTTTTCTTTTTTTTATATAAAAATAATAATAACAAAGTGGGTGGTGGGGGCACAACCGGGCACAACCTCCCCCAAACCATAGCCTCTGTTTAATCCAAATATCCTCATAAATACATTGGGGTGGGGCCATACACCCCTAACTTCTCTCGTATGTGACCCCGTGTCCACACCTAGGTCATGAGGCCTTTGACATCTGGCCACTGCATTAAAACATACCCACAGTCTATACATATTTCACATACAATTTTGGATTTATGTGGTAACTCATTCAGGATTATTAACACTTTTATACACACATGTGTATGTCTTCGCATGCAGATAACATATAAAATCTTCCCTTACAAACCCTACTAAGAGTATTCTAAAAAAATGAAAAAAATATGAAGAAAATATACAGATACATATTTTTTCCTCCATGGATGACTCCTCCATTACCTACAAAATCAAAAAAAGAGGATAAATGAAAGAGGAGAAATTAACTCGAAATTATAATAAATAAAACTAAGGAATTATTGATTTTAGAAAGATCAATGGTGTGGATGGTGTTGATCCAAGGGCTCAAATCTAAGCCTAGGTAATGCCACTTTCCCCCTTATGGTATATGGCATTGAATTTATGTATTGGGCTAGTGGGCATTGAGTTAATATAATTAAATTTCAAATAAATTTAAAGTTACCTGTATTAGACCATAGTTAAATGAATGTTCATACCTTACTAAATGGAATTTCCATGATGGGAAAAATTGAAGTAGACCTAGTTCTATAAGGTGTGAAAATGATTCTAATATTTTCTTAAATATCACAATATAGTAGTAATTTTCTTGGAATATCTTGTAGTTTAATTAACTCGAGTCTATAGTCATCTAATTTCTATTTTATATGGGATCCTTCCCTTGGCGAGAAACATGATGGTAATTATTTTTACAATCCCTACTTTTTTTCATTGACCTAGTATAAATAAATATAACTTTATAATGCCATAAAAATTCACACTAAACCTAAGGGTCCTATTAGCACAACATGATGATGTTAATTTTATTAGCAACATTAATTAGTGTAATCAATTTTAGACTGAAATTATTTAACGTCAATGGTGTACAATAGAATGGTTTATATCTCTTATTCCCTTAATTAATTTTATCAATTTAGAATAAATTAAATTTAGCTGCAATCACCTTAATTATCATAATTGACTCTTGATTTGATTATAGACATCACTAATTAGATTAACCTAATTATACAATATAACAAATTAGTGTTTCATTTATCCGTTTGGTGGCATGGGTCATAATAAAACTTAGATAGCCTTAATCTTGCAAACAATAGAGTATATTCGTTTTAGTTAATCCTTAGGAAGTTGATTGATTCGAAATAAGAATAATGGTTTGATCTCTTTCAATTATTAGTTAGAATTTAAAAAAATTGTCCCAATTTTTACCATCCTTTGGATGGTTAATTTTGGGCATGAAATATCCTTAATGCATGATATACATGCTTTGCAACTCAAAGTGTGTACCATATCTTTAGAGAGTAGTATTATAATGCATGAATTGATTCGATGTTATATATGGTAATTAAATTGTGCATAAAATTATCATTTCCTCTTTTCTTATAAAGTTTGTCATACCTATATTTTAGTTATTTTATCAAACTAGTTACCCTTATTCCCATCTTAAGGATCGTATACTTTCCATGGCATCTGTTTTAATAAAAAATCATTCTACCCTATTGCATAGTAATTGATGTATAAATGATAAAACAAAGTAAAGAAATAGGAAACTAAGATTTAAAATATGAAACCCTAAACAAGAGATGGAGAAAAATACGTAGCCAATTTACACTTGGCATGGGATTGATATGAACCTGGGAAAAGTGATTCACAAACTAGGAAGATCATCATTACTATACACAAGAAATTCGACAGAAAAGATGAAGCTAAACATGGGCTACTGGGTTAGGAAAAGGGAACCTAGGCACTAAAGACATCTTCTAAGTGTCGGTGATTGCGCAGGGGCTCATGATCTCATCTATAACATGTCATAATTTTTTCAAAATTACTTCTTTTTGATCACTTATTATTCGTACTTTGATCATCGATGACACTTATAAACTACAAAATAGAAGATCACCTACACAAACCCACAAACCACTTCAAATATAATAAATAAAGATGCAATATGGGGATTCAGACTAACCTCAGTAGTCACCCGAGAGTAAACTTATGACCGATTATTGCAATACATATAATACTCCATATAGTTCTAGTGTGTGTGTGTGTGTGTAGAAATTGTTCCTTAGGATGCCCTAGTGCAAGTTTCACTTGATAGTGGGATAGATGTAGAATTCATAAATTTATATCATGTGTGGAAGGAATAGAATAGACTTCCCCTTCCTATACATTGTATACAAAGTTGATGTAGCCCTTGTCCCTTGAATGGATGTTAGATGGATGCTTTTTGAGTACTTTATTTATTTCAAATGCAATCTTAGGTGATGATAGAAATGATTAGTGTTTGGTCCCTAAATTTCAATACATAACTATGTATTTATATGATTCCCTTGTTTGAATTTCATAATTGACAACTAGAAGGATGACCCATAAGTGAAAAAGATGCCCAAAAGATAAAAGATACCCAAAAGGAACAAGTAAGATAAGAAAGGGTCAGGGGCACCAAGAGGGGACAAGAGCTCATGGGCGTTCTTTGTTCTAGATGGGAGCTGGTATACGAAGCTATAAAATATAAATAAGTAAAATATCGATTGGGTCATAGGGTGTGTAAGACCAACAAAGAAAATGTAAGACAAAGAAAAAGGCCAAATATAGTTGTCAATTACTATTTTTCTTGCTTAGGAATCATGTAAATGCTAGTATGTTTTTAGGACCTAGAAATGTACCCAAGTGCATGATTTTTATCTACATTTTTCCCCACTTTATATTTTTGAGTGAATACTCTATAACATAAAGTAGATACGATATGCATACCTAATAACCATGTAGAGAGTGCATCAAAATGCATGCCTAGTAGACAAGTTAACTGTGGAATAATGTAAAGTGAAGCATGGATACTAGGAAAAGAAACCGACACTAGGTTTGAAGCGTATGTGTTGCGTTTTACCTATCATTTTGCTTTTTTTTTTTGTAAGCTACTTTTTGTTATGTATTAAGGACAGCCTGCAAAATAAGAGTGAAAAAGAGTAGTCAAACTCCTATATATGAAAAATATGTGTAAGGTATGAAAAAGTATGGTAAACATATACAAAAAGGAAAGTGTGTTCTGATGTAGAGGAGTGTAAAGGTGATGCAGGAGCATCAAGGAACAACACATAATAAGGTCATATAAGACCATGATACATGTTTTTAGGTGTGTTAGAGTTAAATATGTTGTAAAAATGAATATATGCTTGTAAGAAGTTGGTAAGGTGACTAGACTTGGCATTAAAGGAGTAATATTGGAAAAATAAAGCCATGTAATCATGTAATAGTTGTCTTATATGGATTACATGAGAGTATTAAGGAGATATCCACGTGATTTCTATGTAGAGGAAGTTGTTGAGTCTTCTTAGGAGTGTGAATTGGCTTAGGAGTCAGTTTAGGTGCTTGTTAGAGTCTATTCTTAGCTAATGAATACCTATTTCATAGGTGATTCATGGAAATGAAGAGGGACAGGGATTCTAGAGGTTGAATAATGTATAATGGTGCAGGTAATATGTTTTAAAAGATGAAAATCGACCATGTTGAAGAAAATTAGCTTGTTTTCAATGGACTGTGCACAAGAACCCTGGCAGGACAACAAGATAGAAACCCTCCATAACGTTTAAATGATGTAAAGTTCCTGAATATTAGCATGGAAAGATTCTACAGGTGATGTAGATCACAGTGGTAATTTTTATATGTTTTGAAAATGCATAATTTGAGTTTTATAGCAAATTGAAGGCTCTCTGGCCCGATCTAGGGAAAAATAGCATAACTTTTTACTGCATGGATGAAATTGCTTGAAAATTTCAGGATACCTCTATAATTACATGATATAACTACTGTCCAAATTTCAAGGATAATGGATTTGTATCGCTCAAGATATACGTGACTGTTTTTTTGAGTTATGACAAGGAATACACAGTGTACAGTGGAGAGAGGAATGAAAGTGCATGAATGGTCATAACGTGGAATCAAGCCACTAAATTTTGTATCAATCATCTTGATGAAATTTCTGAAGTGGATCCATCAAGCTACAGGTGAGATCAAAGTCCTAAGTGCCTACTGTCATAGCTAGGGTCAGAATAGGCCTGATTTTTGTATGCTACAGCCATAAAGGAGGTGATAAAGGAAAAACCTAGATCTAGGACAGTATATGGAGCTCATGAATACCTCAACCATTGTGAAGGGAGGTCTGTTGAGCTGTGGGTATGCCCTGGGAACCAACTAATTGAGTATTAAGAGTTTGAGTTGGATGCTTTTAGACTAAGTTCAGTCTTGAGGGCAGAGTATTGAGACTGCACACTAGTAGAGAGATGCTTGAGCATTCATAAAGGAACTTGAAACATTGGTTTGTTGCCTTGGTCATGTTCAATCAAGAAGAGAAGAACTTGTGACTATATTGAAGAAAAGCTCCATTTGCAAGCAAAGGTGTATGGTAAAAGAACTCAAGAAGGTATGAATACTTGAGATTTTATGAACGGATTTTGTAGCTTGGGACAGTCATAGAAGTTCTTTACATCTATTAAATATTGTTTCAGTGATCACAAGGTGATCACCTTTTCTCATCAAAGTTAACCCTCCTTCAGTTGTTGTCTTCAAGAATTAGTTGGTACTAGGTCTCATTGGATTTCAAGGTGAAAAGGAATACAACAGATGAGGTTGCATGAACATAAATTAATGATCCTCTAGCAGGGGTGGATGGAGTAATAGAGTAGGTTCAAGCTCTTGATAATATGGTGAAGCAAATTTTGGTATTGACCCCTGCATCAAAAGGATAGAAAGATATCCTGAAATACTATGAAGGGATATTTTTTTGCATGCTCTCATGCCAAGAGTGAGTTTTTTGGTTGATCTCACGCCAAGAATGAGTTTTTGGGTGGTCTCATGCCAAAGAGAAAGTGTTGGGGAGATAGGTCTAGTGTTACTCTCCTTCCATGAATCTCCCCAATAAGCACCACTGAATATTGTGCATCCTGATTTGTTCATTTTTCCATGATTGTTCTGAATTTTTTTCGAGTTGTACCAATTGAAGGAAATAGAATACATTCTCGTTAGTAGAGGAATGTGCTTGTATTGTAAAAATTAGTCCGAATAATTATCTAAACTAGGTTGATCTGAGAATATGACTGTATCTTCTCCTAGGACATAGGCACACAAGGGAGGACACAAGTGCCAATGCAT
Source organism: Taxus wallichiana var. yunnanensis (assembly GCA_018340775.1). Taxonomy (NCBI): domain Eukaryota; kingdom Viridiplantae; phylum Streptophyta; class Pinopsida; order Cupressales; family Taxaceae; genus Taxus; species Taxus wallichiana. The sequence continues at coordinate 157,424,382 of CM031244.1, read as the reverse complement.
CATTGTCTCGAGTCTAAGAGTTGGTATCTCGTGTTTTTATTCTTACCTAAGTCTAATTCTAGTCTAATGTTGTATATATTACTTGTGTTTTTTTGTACTGTACGGTGTTGAACTGAAGATCTATGTTGTTATAAGGGTGATTTATTCACCTAATGTATGCCCCCCTTGTTTGGGGTGCATGAGACAACTATAAGAGTGTGCAGCTCAAAAGAAAGGACCCAATGTTGATATGAAATTGATACATGTAGGGGGTGGGGGATGTGCATGGTAGAACCCAACACACATGCAAACAAAATGGATATAAACACGTGTTAGTAGAAAAATTAGCAATCATACAATAGAAGAAAATGTAATCAAGAAAGTTTGAAAACAAATTAGACCACAAAAATTAGGTTTCATACATGTGACATCACTCATAATGTCATAACACAATCGTGGTTGAAGCAGCCAAAAGTGTACAAGTAGTGATCAAACAAGACATAGGGCATAGCCCACAAACAATGGTATACAATAGAAAATAATGGAAATCAAAATTTATCGTGACAACCATGGTGGCATATCGGAAAGATAAAAAAGTATTTCAAATCATATATATATATATATATATATATATATATAAATATAAAGTAGTGTGCTAGAATGTCAAAGTAGTAAATAATGAAACAATATCACTTGTAATGTGTGAGAGTGTGAATGTAGATGCCCCCATGATCCTCAATGGGGCTGGTAAAAGGTAAAGTTCCAAGCATCATTGCAACGTGTAAAAATCTGTAAGAAATCTTAATTTACAACTAAATACCAAGTGAACACACATGTTTACATGATAAAGACAATGACATACTAATTATCGGCTAACATATAGTAAGCAAACTGTAAAATGTAATTATAATAAGCTAGCAAAGGTAGATGAAACCAAAAGATATGCAAATGTAGTGAGTGAGTGAAATAGAGTTGTATGTAATGTCCGAGTGATGGTAGGATCAATATGTCCCCGAATGGATGTGTAGGAGATGAGGTTAATTTATGAAAGATCCATAAACAATAAAAAAGGAACCATAGAACAAGTGTGCATCATCAAGAAATGGTTTGAAAGTGTGCACTAGGAAGATAGATGATGAAGCATAGAGCATGAAATGTGGATTTGGTGAGGTTAATTTCAGATTTAGACCCTCAACAGTTGAGTAGAACCATGCAACTAGAGTACGTCATAGGATATTGAGGATACAAAGCATGTATCAAAGGTGTGTAAATGCTATGTAATATTATACATTAAGAACAGAGCATGAAATGTAGAAGTAGACACTTAGAGAGTAATGAAGGGGGAAGAAAATGTGGTGACCCCAAGTATGTGAGTGTTGGAGTACTATGCGGTGATGTGAGAAGGACCATGGCATGGTGGCGAGCTTAAAATGTGTCTTGTCCATCAATGTAAGGATTAATCTTTCTTAAAAAAGAGAATTGGACATCGAATTGGAGTAGGGTGGGGAGTGATATTGATTGGTGGTAGCTTATTTGGGATTGATAATTATGTAGAAGAATTTATGAAGGAGAGGATAGAATTATTTTTAGAGGAGGTTGCTTAATTTGAATTGGTAACAATGTAGAAGGCTTGAGAGGAGGGGATTGACTGATTTTTAGAGGTAGTTGCTTAGTTGGAATGGGTAACGCTATAGAAGGATTGAGAGGAGGATGGGATGGAATTATTTTTAGAGGGGGTTGATTTGATGGAATGGGCTGAACAGGTGGATCTTGACTTACTAGAGTAGGAACATTAGCAATTTTGGAATGATGCTCACTAGACATAGATAGATTAGATTTACAAACCCGGTGGGATTTAGTAGTTGGAGATGAACATGTAGCAACATTTTTTGTATCAATTGAAATGAGACCATAATGATTAAGGTGGAAAATTTTTCATTTTAGAGAATATAAATCATTTTCATTATGTTCATTAATCAATGATAAATGCAGTATGGGTGACCTTGGTATTTTTCAAATCAATAAGGAGGATATCAATGAGTACTTGGCAAGTTGATCAATTGGTGATTAAGGAGATCGGGAAGAATAACATGTTGTTTAGCATTTAGATCAAACTTGAGAGGTGTTAGTAGTAGTAAGACTTGAGGTTAAATTATATGATAACATGTAGAAGATAAAGAATTAGGATGAGATGTAGAAGAAATAGCCTAGGATTAAGAAGCATCCTTGAGATGTTGGATTTAATATTTGAGAGATGTAATCGTGGTTTTCATAACTTGAATTTTTCCTTGAAATGAGAAATGTAAAGCTTGAATTGACTCTAAGATGTGTTTCTTGGATGGAGGACTAGGATCGACAAAGTAATCAGATAGACCATCAAAATTGGAACTTACTTAAGCATATGGTGTATTACAAGGAAATGCATAGTGTCTAGGTTTTTTAGAAAGAAGATTTGCAATGTGGATGCATTTGATGTAAATCATGAAAAGAGATTTCAGAAATTTTAGGAGCCATGAAATAAGATTGGATAGAATAAGAAAAATGAGGATCCAAGTGTATGATCACAAGTGGGATTCACCAAATGATATAATAAAAATAGTTTTGTTATTAAAACCTATTATAGAGTAACTGATGTATAAATTATAAAGTACAACAATGGCAGAAGAAAATAAGATTCAAAATATGAAACCATAAAAAAGAGATGGAGAAAGAATACTTAGCTTATTTACACTCGGCCTAGGACTGATCTTAACTAGGAAACGTGATGCACATATTGGGAAGATCCTAGTTATTACACACACTAAATTTTGAGAGGAAAACACAAAGCCATAAATGGGTGCCGGGATAGGGAAAGGGTGTCTTGCACTTGGAGACCTCTTGGGCACCATTTAATGCACAAGGGCTTAGGATCTAATCTTTGACGTGTTACAAGGTTGTCACAATTACTTCCTATTGATTTCCTATTATTTTAACTTGGATTGTCGATGACACATGTAACCTACAAAAAAATCTCACCTACACCAACCTAGAAAAAACATCAAATCTAAAAATTGAAAAATGCAATATGGGGATTCGAATGACACCGGCGGTCACCCCGAGAGTGAATTTACTATCGAGCATTGCACTACATCTTAGAATCCATGTAGTTTTAGGGTATGTGTGTAGAAATTGTGCCTTAGGATGGCCTAGTGCAAGCTACACTTGATTTTGGGATAAATATAAAATCTATAAATGTATAACATGTGTGGATGGAATATAATAGACTTCCCTTTCCTATACGGTGTATATAAATTTTTCATGCCCTTGTCCCTTGAATGGATGCTAGATGGATGCCTTTTGATTACTTTAGTTCCTTTTGAATGAAATATTAGGTGATGATAGTGAATTTTAGTGCTTGGTCCCCATTTTAAACACATAAATATGTATTTATATGATTCCCTTGTTTGAATTTCATAATTAACAAACTGGAAGGCTGACCCATAAGTGAAAAATATGCCCAAAAGATAAAAGATACCCAAAAGGAGCGAGTAAGATAAAAAAGGGTTAGGGATGCCCAAAGGGGATAGGAGAGTCTGGGCACCGCTTTGTCCTATTTAGGCATTGGTTTTTTAAGCTATAAAATATAAATAAGTAAAATACCGATTGTTATGTAGGGTATGTAAGACAAAAAGTTAAATCAAAAGACAAAGACAAAGGCAAAAGATAGTTGACAGTTTTCTTTCTTAGGAATCATGTAAATGATAGTATGTTATTATGACCTACAAATGTAACCAAGTGCGTTATTTTGTGTCTACATCATTTAATTCTAATGATAGGATTTTACTAAAGTGTTTTCCTAAGAGTATTAAAGGTATCACCATAGATTGATTTCATCACCTACCTAGTGGATCCTTGAGTACATTTATAGAGTTTGAGGATTCCTTCCTCATTAAACTTATTGAAAATAAAGGCCCTAAGGTTACTTATGCAAATTTTTCTACCTTGCATCAAGGTAAATATAATCTAGTATGTGAATATATCTTGTGCTTCAAAGTATGTGTGCAAAAATTAGTATATTAAACCCACCGATTTAGAATTTCAATATCATTTGTTTATAGTATTATCTATCCCCTTAATGGAAAGCGATTATATGATATTTGTGACTCATTCCATGAGATTTTCCTTCAAGTTATTTCTTTCAATAAATAACATTATCCTTTGTAAGAGTTAGTCCCCACATGTTTTGATGATCATATTCTTAATAAGCCACCTGATTTAAGTTCTATTAAATATTCATCTCATAATTCATAACAAGTTAATGTTGTACATAGAGGAAATATTTTCTATCATGATAATAATCAACCTAAGGCATCCACAAGGCCTATAATAATACACAATTGAGAACCACTTAACTTCAATAAGGATCGAGATAGAATTAATTATTTTCATTACTTATTGGATAGATGCTTGATGATTATACCATCTAATTCTCATCATCATCCTCATTGGATTGATAAGGTGAAATATTACCTTATTGTTTCTATCAAAAAAATTAATGGACATCATGGAAATTATTTTTATTCTCTAGAGAAAGCAGATAAAATATCTTGAAACTAAGGGTATTATTTCTTTCAATATACATCATCATTCACTTCCTCCTCTAATGTGTCACTTTTTAAATATTGGGATCCCCATGACACCTCTATAGGGGAGCCACCAAATTCTTGACCTCCTAAAAATGATGCTACTTGGAGAGAAATATCGCATATACATCATCTCAATCTCCTAAATCTATATATGTACCTAAAGTTTGTAGATCTCTATCGAGATAACCATAATACAATAATTGATAATGAAATTCTATTTTTAGAAAAGAAGAATATATCAAGTAATAAATAAATAAAAAACCAATATAATATAATGAAAATACAATATTGTGCTCTCATATTACCATGCACCCAATATTATTCTATCTCATTTATCAATTTATATTACATCAATAATTCTAATCTCATGTTACCAATCGTACATCTCAATTTTAATAATAACAAGAAATAATGTGAGAATCAAAATGTTCATATGTATATGTATGTTTGTATGTATGTATGTATATGTTTGTGTGCATCTATTGTTGCTTTAAAAATAATAGACAATGAGGGAGTTCCTTAAAATATTCCATCATATAGCACCCTTGAAATAGTCGAGCTATATATAAAATGGCATAAGAGGTTAAAGCCTCTCTAGGATCCCATTGTTGTTATCTACATAATTTTTACCTACGTCTTTGTACTCTCTCATGTAACCATCCAAAATCTATTAGGACCTTCACATACTCATATTTTAGTTTTATGTACCTATTCAAAATATAATATGTAAGTTATGACCCTAATGGCCATAGGGTCACTTAGTAAAATAGTTTATAAATATGTTTGATCATGAGATCCTAATTATACCTCTTATTATTAGTATTTACCACTATATAGTCTCATTATTGGGGCCCCATTTTACACTGTTGTCAATATATTGGTGTAAAAATGCAAATAAAAAATACCCCTATATGATCACACATGTTATACACCACATTACCAAGGTGACCCCTACTGGTTATGGCATGATCCAACTATCTAGTTCATCCCATTATCCATTTACCTAGCTTATCATCTCATCCATCTCTTTAATCAGGAACTATTGTAAATGTCTCATCTACAACTACCAAAAGGTAAAAAATATAGGCACACTTTCCCAATATGTCACATATACACTCCAAAAGTCCCCCATATAAAAATAAAGTAGAACATTTATTTTCCATGTGTAGATTGAGGCATCTACAATCATTCTCCATACACTATAACCTATAATCACAACACACATATGAATCATTATTCAACCTTCTAATGAATTAAATTTTAAATACTATAATGAATTAATCAATTATATCATACTTACATTATGCAATTGTGGTCACTATTGTGTCATATGGGGGCACACATTATAGTGGTACCCCACCTCTTCTTATAGATGGGGCATGAACCCATAACCTACATTTTCACCTCTTGTTGGTGGGGAAAATCTCCCCACCACCTAGTGTAACACCCACACCCTATGGGGATCCCCTACTACCAATGGAATAATTATATCCATTGGGTGCACGTATACTACTAAATGTAACTAGTTTTACATTCAACATCATCCCCTTCTATGACCACCAATGATGGTTCCACTCCATCAGATAGTCGTGGGACTAACTCACCCTCTATAATTATTTTCCTCTCACCCTCATAGTGTGATTATTTTTATGATCTCATATATGGTAATGTGTTAGGGGAACATCCTAGATATTACACCCTGAATTGGAGGGTAACCCTATCATCTTGGAACTCTTCTCCATACACAAGTAAATAGTATTCTATCCACATACTCTATTTGATATGTCATAACTTGAGGGCATCCTTAGGATAAATATTATAATCCTTATATGGTATCTAAACAATACCAAGAAGATTCAATCTATTTAATATTACTAAGTAATCCATCATACCAATCCCTCTCTATTATGGAATATCCTATTGTCTTGTGAATACACCATGATAGGAAAAATTCCCTCATGGCCCTCTTACTAGGTGGGTCACTTGTCTCAAACCACCTACAGGTATCTCTAATTCAAATCTATACAAATCTCTATATAAATGACCGAACACACATTGATCCTAGGTATATCTAGCACCCTTCTTCTCAATAGAATAGAAAATATCCTCCAACCCATATGAAATGGACACCCTTCCTCCATCAACTACTACAAATGAAGCCAACAATATACATATAAACTTATAAAGCTACTAAATATCTTCCTCAACAATATCACTAAGTCATACGATTAACCCTATAGGCCTTGATCTCTCTCGTCCCAACCAAAATTTTAAAACCCTAATCAAATATAATGAAAAATTAGTGGGTAGAAATTTCACCTTCTCACTCACAATGGGTAATCTTAAAATCAACCACATGTCATCTAATATAGTAGTTTTCTCCCCTATTAGGAACTAAAAATATAATTATTAGTATTCCACCTCTCAACAAGTGCATGGTATGGGTTACATCCCCCAATTGAGCCATATGTCTCAAATCATCCCTATATAAAAAGTTTTAAGCTTCATTATTAATTCTCAAATCTATTAAGGTCTCCATATGTTTTCTATAGTGAAACTCTCACCCGTATAAGTCTCTCTGTAAACAAGCAAAACAAAAATCAATCACAAGAACATAAAATATATAAAATTAATTGAATATAATCATCATATTAATTTTTCAAAATGATAAAGTTTCATTTTTCAATTCATTAGAAAAAACCATCTAATTTGGATGGAACTATTTTTCAAAACGATCATGTTTTAAAATATTTTCAAAACTAGAAAATGTCATCCAAAGTTTAGTAGTTTCGTCCTTAAAGGAAAAACTACAAAACTCTTATTTTAGCACATTTCCTACTCAAACATTTTATAAAATAAAATTTTACAAAAAAAAAAATTATAGCTAAATTATAAGCCAAATGCAAGGTTTTAAACTACTCACCATCTTACCTAAGGCTTATCACCTGAGTGACCTATGTTACTCTATCAAATTATAATTTTTAGGCTTATTGAATATGTGGAATCATATATACACCGAGCTTAAATCACTATCAAGAAAAGTAAAAATGAAATTACAATTTATTGTTCAAATTTACTATTTATAGTAATTCAACTTTTTAAACTTTATGATATCGTATTTTAGTTAACTCTATTCAAACCACTCATTGATTGCCTTAATCTTGTCAAAGCAATATATTTAGCTTCACTTATTAGATTATCATATCATCTGCAGTGTTTAGATCATTATTCTTCCTAATTCCATAGTATTATATCATTTCACTCTATTATATAGAAATTCCTACCATGCTAATATTTTTTAGTTAATCTATATCAATTTCGTATTTAGTTATAATCAACTTCTATACCGCGACAAGAATAAAATCAATCATATCATTCACTTAAATCAATTAATTTTAGTTTAACTAATTCAAATTTGTCTCATCTCTCTCACCAAATGGAGGTAAACATACGGGCTTGATATTTAAGACAACCTATCTATAAATGATAACCCAATGAACTATTTAATGATGAAATGGTCAAATCTAGGTACAAGAATGCACAAATACTAAAATTAAAAAATTAATATAAATATTTTATTGAATTTATCACATATTTAGGGAAATATTAAGTTATGAATTTTATTTGAATTTATAATTGACGGTTATAAATTTGGGTACTATCTCATACCCTTCATCTTTTCAGATTTGGTACATCATCACTATTCAATACTGGGCGGGTGCATGAGTACCACATTTCCTTATGAATTATCACTAATTTACACAATTAAGGCCCTAATCTATTTACATCCATGTGGTCCTATCAATGGAATATTTAAGGGGTGGTTAGACACCTTATGAAACTCTTCCTCTCACTCACGTGGGAAGGATTTTTAGAAATATACATGCCATGTGAAACCCTTATTTGGTGAATTAAAAAACTTGATTCCCTTCATTATACCAAATACTAAAATATGGGGATTAATCGCCCCAGTCCTCCTTTTACACAACTTCAATCTCATCATCCTAGAATCCCTTATCACTTATGGAACATTCCCCATATTTCCAAGTGGATCAACCAATGACTCACATTTTTGTCAAAATTTTAATACATTATCCTTGTTTGGCATGAAATGTTACATGTTTTACATTCTCGTGGCTTCAAAAGGCAACATTATCAATTATGTTCTCTTTTCTCCTTTAAACTAGAAAAAATTCACTATATTAAAGTGGAAAATGTAGAAACCTAAATGCGGTACAAAGTATTATTTCATAACACATTTTGAAAAAATATGTATGTATATATGTATGAATCTTAGAAAATAAAATAAGAATATAGTGGCACAATTCTTTGTTTTCTTTGTTGTTATTTGGCTTGATTGAACGATGTAATATTTATAATTATTATCTTTATGACTTTATTATGTATTTTAATAGAGATCTCTTTCTTTTGTATTAATTTTTTGGTCCTTTTTAGTTTCTAGATATAACCTCTAGTTTTAGACATAATCATCCAATGGTACTTTCCTAGATTGGCGAGTTCTTTCTAGGATTCATTTTGGGCCTTTTTAACCATTGCTAATCTTTGTACTCTTATTTAATTCTATTTTATATTATGTGAGTTATTATTTTTTCCAATAGGTTCAAATTGAAAAGTAAAATATTCATATATATGTTTATTAAGAAGTTTATTTAATCTATAAATTATCTAGCAACTATCTATCAATTAGCAAACATCATTTCAATAGCACATCACAAGGTTAAATTACTATTATTCAAACATTAAATTTCTAAACATATGGTTTCAATTAGATAACATTTATTAGCTATCCTACTCCTTTGTGTTGAGGCATGAGGGAAAATTTGGGACAAATGAGCTAGATTACATACACCATTACATGAGTATTAAAATCACTATGTGGAGTTTGAAATGTAATGTAACACTCATTTTGAATCATATAGGATGATAAAAATATTAATCTAACTAAAGCACCTAACCTTGTTTCATATTTAATGTGTATTTGATTTTTTTTTCTGTAAAATAAGGTTTTTGCGAATATAGATATAGGTGTGATTGTTAAATGACATAAAAACATACACACTTGTATTACATGTGTGTATGAAGCGTCACGAAAAATAAGTGTGGGATGAATAGGGATAAAACCACTAGTTATGGATATAAGTTCCAAACAAAGTTTGATGATTTGGTCCATAAAGCACATAACACATAAGGAAATTTTGGGAACTTTATAAGACCTACACATAGCATATTCAATTTGATGGATTACCCAAATCATTTATTGAATCATCTAAGTAGTTACTCAAACCTTAATTACCCTCTTACTTGTTTGGATGTTGTGAATGTAAAACCCTAGTTTAAAAATCTATATATGGATATGTATTATTATATTGTTAAATTATCCATTTGATATTATTCCTAAATTAGTAAAACATTGTTATTATTAATTTTAGGGTTAAATTAGGTGTTCATCTATGTTGTTTTAAAATGGGTGGAAAAATTAAGAACATAAGCCATAAATGTGAATTTAGTGATAATTGCAACACTCATTAAAGGTACACTAAGGATAAAAAATTGGTGTTACTAATTAGTAAAAATAAAGTGGAGGTCCATACCATAGTTACTATAGTAGAATATTTCATTTATATAGTTTTAGTGAGGCCATTCAAACTACCTCTGTTGATTCAGTTGATGTGTTCCCATCATGGATTACTTGATGAGTTCACATGGATTATATTATGTTTTTCATACATGATTTGGTTGATGTGTTTTTCAACCATCAAAATGTGTTTTCAAGTATATATTTTCTTCACTTCTTGAGTATGTACTTGTAGACAATAAAATTTGGCATTTTTTTTCTTGTGTAATTCAAGTTTGACTTTGTATCCTTACTAAGGTAAATGCTCACATTCAAAATACAATTTCATCATCTCTTTAGCCATTATACAACTTTCTTATCTTTACACTATGCTTTTTCATCAATTATAGAAATATGATTTCATTAAAGTAGCATAAAACATATGATATTCAAAACATAAATTTTAATTTGAATGTGTCTTTATTCTTCCCAAAACTATATGGAAGGGTTGGGATGTCAGGTCTGGTCTTGGCTGACCTATACTCTCCTGCCCCTTTATAATAAAGAACTTTATTTTCAACTTTAAATCATTCTTTATGTCATTTCATCTTCCTAGGGTCATTTTTATTGGAATATATCACCTACAAAAGGTGATATAAGAAAGGAATTATCACCTTATAACTCACTTGGAATTATTACAAGATATTATTGCAAATATTATTCCAAAACATCTTAAAGGGTTCCTAAATCTACTCAAATCAATTATACATAATCTAGGGTAGTATACATTACAATTCTAAAGGAATCAACTAGGTTAAAGATTCTATCTCGATCCATATATAAGCATAAAAATATCATGGACCCATGCCCTACTAAAAACAAAGTTATTTTAAGAATTTCACAAGGGTATAAAAAAATGGTGTGGTTATGTAGCTGAGGCACACTACAAATCACTACTACTACAATGGGTATATTTTATATTATGAAATTATCCTTATATCTTGGTGTCAATAGACATAATATAACCCCTAGAGGCTGGTTATTTATACAAACTTTCACAAGAAAATATGAGAACTAAAAGAATTATTATTTCCACAATGGTGATATATAGTGTAGTAAGTTGATTATTTTAGCAACTAGGAGTATGACCATGATGCGGTAGCATCTTGCTCTCCATCAGGTAGAAACACATTTTTTTATTGAATTATCTAGTTTTTCTTTTTTTTTTTGTTCTTAGGGTGTATAATTGTCCTAGAGAATTCATAATGCACCTATAGGAGCTTTGAAAGAAGCGAAAACATTTTCAAAATTCAAATCTTTTATTTTCCCTCCAAAATCAAAGTTTGAAATTATGAGAGTAACTTTGGTGTCAATCTAGTTCTAAAGGTTGTATTAAACTTGTAAATTTTTTCATCATGTTAATTTTAGGTCTATCATGCCTAGGGAGATCCAAAAGTGTACTCGTCTCTTGTAACTTATGAAATGCATGCTTAAGAACTATGGTAAGTCTAGATCAAATGGACTTAATTTGGGTTAAGAACTTGTTGAGGGTGATTGGTTTAGTGGAACTGTCATCAAGAGGTATAAAACCTCAAATTTAAATGTTTTTCATAGGATTCAATCAAATACAAGCAAGAGGAAAGGGTCTCCAAGAACTAATTTAGTGTTTGAAGCATTTTGTGACTGTCTAGTATAAGGAAGTTTGTGCAAGAATATTGTACATGGTTAGGTGGAATCAATACATATCTTATAATATTGAAATTGTGGTGTCAATGTAACAGAGGGTAGTGTATTTAGTAGGATCATTATAAGGTGGAAGAATGATGTTTGAATATTTCATGTATTGGTGGTAAGCCTACAAATAAACACTTGTTCCTTAAAAAGTTCGTAGTTATGTTGTATCAAACCTTGGTAATCTGTGCAATTCCAAAAAGATCAATCTTCAATGTTTTTTCCTTTTGTTGGAACATGTAGAAGCATCATTGAAGCAATAGTTATTTGAAATGGTACTAAATAGGAGTTATATTTATTGTAGTCTTCTATAGTTTGGGAGATAGGGTGAATGTTACAACATAAACCTATAACTCTTGTTGGATGTGATATTTCATGAGCATTTATCAAAGATTGAACGTTTATGGAGTTTCTAATAGGTACATAAACCTATAACTCTTGTTGGATGTGATATTTCATGAGCATTTATCAAATATTGAACATTTATGGAGTTTCTAATAGGTAAGAGCTTCCTACCAAATCCATAAATTTTGAAAAATACCCCCATTGAAGAATAAATCATTGTTTTTGTGCCATGGATTGTTATAGTCATAATAAACTTATAGCTAGGGTTTCATGAAGAAAATTTGTGAAATTGATTAACAAAAATAATGACCTAAAAGGGGATTTAGTGTTCTAGTGTTAATCTAAATAGGAGGGCTAAAACACTATAATAAAGAGGCTAAACAGTAATAAATAATAGTAAACTAATTTGCTAAAGTGATGTAAAGTAATTACATAATTTGATTTAAAGGAAATAAAACCCTATAATGCAAGAGGGGAGTAAGGAAAAGACTCAACTAATAATAGGAGACTATCACAGATTGTTGTAGATCTAGAATTGGAACTCGATAGTACATATGAACACTCAAGGGCCCTGTGAAGGGAAAATTTGGGCTATACGAGTTAACATATAGGCACCTGGGAGTGTATTGGGGTGTGTCGAGTCACCCTAGTCTATAGTCTAGGAACTTGAAATACTATAAACTCTCAAAAACCTAATTTGGTATAGTCACTAAGTGTCTTTAAATACTATCTGTCTTCCACACTTTGGATTCACCGAATGAACTTGATGATGCCCTGCACATGAAGAAGAAGAAGGGTCGACTAACCTCAGCTACCAAACCGGTGGACTTATCGTTGAGCATTACACTACATTACAAATCCTGGTGTAGTTCTAGTGAGTGTGTGTATGTCATTCCCTAGGTGCTCTCATGTTAGTTTCACTTTGTGAAATAGTGAGCTATGGTAGCTATAGAAGATGTAGATAGTATAATAAAATGAATAGAATCCCTCCTCTAAGAATGTGTGTGATGCAAACTTCCTAGCTTGAATGTATGGTGCTATGTGGATGCAAGTGATGCAATGGATGTAGCCTTAGATGGAGTGATAGAAGTGATAGGGTGCAATGACCTAAGACCCTTCATTATGGTCTAATAAGCTTTATATTTATAGTGCTCTCAAGTTTAACTATGTAATTAATCTCAAAAATTTTGACTGAGGTAAAGATAAAGATGACCAATGGCTAGAAGTGACCCAAAAAGAAGTCAAAGAGGCTAAGCATAGATCGATGCACCCAGAGTGGGATCAAGGCACCTCAATATAGGGTGGGGCACCTAGAATTAGGGATAGAATCTCGAGGAAGTTAGAAAATGGGGTGATAAGTATCGGGAAATACACGGGAAAGATGAAGTAAAATATAAAACAAAGATGGAAAAAATGTGGGATTAATTGGTACTTTGTACACTTGAGAACCTTCTAAATAGTAGTATAAGACTAGGCTAAATATTTTCTAATGTGTAATATTTGTGTCTACATTTTCCCCCACTTTATGTTGGTGAGTGAACAACTCGGTAACATAAAGTAGATAGAAAAATGTACCTAATGTCCATGTAGAGTGTAGAAGAAAATGTGCCAATGGACTAGAAGCATGGAATGAAAAAAATAAAAATGTGGAGGAGTGTGGATTCTAAAGATGAAAAATGTGTAAAAAGTGATGAGAGTGAACCTAGGGTAGAACGTGTGTGTAGTTGTTGCATGTGTGTGGTGTACTTGCATGGTTAGTATGGAAAGTACCATCATGGTGTGTTGTTCTTGTCACTTTGTCATTATCATTTTTGTTGTTGACCCCAATTTGATTGCTTTTTCTCATATGACATGAGACTGGAAAGAGAAAATGATCAAGTAGTCAAATATGTATATATGTAAAAATGTTGTGTAAAGTATGCAAATGTAAATTATGCTAGAATAGAAAGTGTAAATGGAAAAATGGAACATGTGCACCTAATCCATGTCAAGAAAAAGGGTGTAGAAGGATATCTGTGATGTCATGAGTTTTTTGGGTGATCTCATGCCACCATGGCTAAAGAAGTGTAGGGAGGAAATGCTCAGTGTCCTCCAACTCTAACTGCTTTTGCTGAAATTTGTTGAAGAGATCTTTGTACTGCACTAGTTTTTTGGGAAATCCTATGCCACTAGATGGAGAAGTGTAGAGAGGCCACCCACTGTAACCCCTGATCCTGTGACCACTCCGCAGAATTTCCAAAGGACACCATTTCTGTTAAGGCCGTTGTGTATGGATTTCATAGACTAGTCTGAACTCACTCATTGTGTGTGAACCGGTGTAGATACGATGTGTTAGTAGAAACCCTCAATGATGTCCCCCTCTTTAGGGGCGCATGTGATGACCTTGGAAGGAGAATGTTGCCCCAAAATAGGAATAGCCACACTCTGACCTTGTAACCAACTCATATTTGTAGGGGGAAGGGAAATTTATTAGTAAATGTCAAGTCACGTAAAAAATGGGATTGTTATCCAATACAAATTTTAGTCCGAACACATGTATGTAAATAAGTGTAAAAACGAAAATAGTGTAGAAAAAATACCAAGCATAGTAGTGTAAAAATGTAAGAAACAAAAAGAAAACCATATAAAGTTGGTTATAAACAAGGGACATCACTCATGACGTCACGGGACACGTAAGTTCATCATGGCCAAAAACAAGAGTCAAGTGTGCACACAAGAAAAGGGTAAAGCCCGCAAACAATGGTAAACAATGCAAACAAGTAAAAACAAACATGTAGTCATGGAAACATATTGTCCTACAGAACAATTGTTGCGCATGGAACACCCGTTATCATGTTAGAATGAAAACCAATATGTCAAAGTGTGTAGGAATAAGTTGTAAAATATGATAAGTACAAAATGAAACAATAAAACTTGTATGAGATGAATGCGGATGCCCCCAACGACCAGTATAGTAAGGGTAGAAGGTGAGCATCCATATTACATGTAAATGTCCAGATCTCGTGATCACACTAAAAAAAAAGATGAATGTGCATGTGTGTATGATAATGACATATAAGAAATAAAGATAATATGTGTACGAAATTGATCATGTAAAACACTAGTAAGAAAAAGTAAATACTACCAAGACAATTTAGTATGTTGTGGATGAATGGAATGGAATGCAAGATGGAATGAAAGGAGCAGCGTGCCCCTGAGTGTATGGAAGTATATGCAGTGAGGATCATTTTTGTTTCCCCCTCAGTAATCAAGAATGAATCACAAATGATAGTGCATCATTGGGAAATGGTCAAGTAATGTTGGTTGTGTCTAGCGTGTTGCGATGAGTGTGTATGTGTAGTGGTGATGAAATGCGACAAGGGGAGAAGATGTGTGTGAACCCTATAGACAAAGTGTATATCATGACTTTTTTATCGAAGGAGTGATGATTTATCCCTAAGTGTATATCACTATAAGATGAATGGATGAGGATGAGAGGTATGGAAAAATGTGTGTGGACCCTATAGCCTAAGCGTATACCACAACTTGGTTGGATATAGGAGTGATGATTTATCCCTAAGCGTATATCACTACGAGATGAATGGATGGGAATGCGTTGTATAGAAAGGTGTGCATGGACCCTATAGCCTAAGTGTATACCACAACTTTGTTGGATAGAGGAGTGATGATTTATCCCTAAGTTTATATCACTATAAGATGGAAGAAGAAGGTGACAATCTAGCCTATGGCGTATGTCACTACGAGATGGGTTATGTAGTTGTATGAAGAGTATATGAGTATGTTGTGGATAACGGAAGGTAGTGGTGAGTTCAACATGAAGCATAGACCACTATGTGATGAATAAGGTGAGGGTGGTGATTTATCCTAAAGCATATACCACTAATGGATGAGTAGGAGAGGTGATGATGTAATAGAATGACTTTAGAAGAGGATGATAGAATAGGTGATGATCATATGTAAGAGGATAATGTAGAATGGGGAAAGGAGTGGTGATTTAACCTAAGGTGTATACCACTACATGATATGATGATGAGTATGGGTGACGATATAGCCTAGAGCGTTGGTCACGAGTTCGATAAATGTGGTATGATGACATGTCACATGTAGGTAAGGTCCATTTGATTGATAAAACCCTCAGCACTCGAGTATGGATTGAGGAACTAGAGTGCATGGTGGGGTGCAGTGCATAGAATAATGTAGTTTAGATGACCAAGGTATGTGAATTTGTATGTAATGTAATAAATTTGTAGGTAGAAGTAGAATGTGTGATGATGATAGATAAAACTAGACCCAAGTATAAGGAAATCTAGTGTAGAATGTATAAGAGGTAGGGTAAATGCCATGTGGGTATGGAATGTGTAATGCAATAAGTGTGTAGATGGTAATAGAAGGCATAATGATAATAGATAAAACTAGACCCAAGTATAAGTAAATCTATTGTAGGATGTAGAATAAGTAAGATTTAGGAATGTAATGATAGAAATATATAAAAATGGCAGATGGAATGATTAAGGATGGAACTAGAATCAAGTGTAATGGAATCTAGTGTAGTGTGTATGATATAGATGATGTATACATGACTAGTAGATGAGGCATGTATATGATGATATAGGATGTGCACATATGGGTCCAGTAGTGTAGTGTGTGGGGTCCAGTGTAATAGTAATCCCTCAATAGTCCAGTGTGAACCGAAGAACTAGATTGCATCATCAGGTAATGAGGGTGTGATAATAGATGATAGAAATGTTTATATGTGAGGAAAGGAAACATATATGGGTGTGAGAGGTATCAATGTGAAAGTGCGGGATGAGGGGGGGAGTATGTCGGGTGATGTGCCCCAACAAGAATGTGAGAAGAGGCTATGTAAACTTGTCAAGGAGATCGTCATCCTCTGGGTCAAAGTCAAATGGATCAAAATTAGAAACTTAGTAGGCTATAGTATGATTTTTATCATGTAATGATCCATTGAGATACAAACAAGTACATTCCCATAGCGTATTCTTTGTCAAGTAAATGAAGGGTGTGGACAATCGTATGTGTACCATCGAGTAAGGTTGGGTGAATGACCAAGAAAGGAATTATTGAAAATGAAAATATGACCAAAGGGAATGGGGAATGAGATGTTCATGTGATGAGGGTATAATGTACCTCCAATGTAAGTAGGCTAGGTCTCCCTAATGTCAATGGCACGAGTAACAAGGGGTGCATGGTAGATAAAGGAGGAGATCAAATACATGTAAACCATAAGTGGTAATGATGGTTAAAAAATCGTAATAGAGATGAGAGGTGTGAGTAGAAGGATGAAGGTAATAAAAAGTAAATCCAAGGTTAGTTAGATTAGTAGGAGAATAGATGGTTTCATCACATGTGGGATCAAGTGGAACATGGTCCCGAAATGAGTCATGGATAAAGAGGTTACACATGAAGGGTGGGTGGATGGCTGATACTAGAAGATATGGAATGATAGTGTTCATGGAGGGAGGGGGTTCCTGATACAGAACTATGGTAGTTTGAATGGGTGATGGAGGGGATTTGTATCTATTAAAAATAGCTCCCTCAAGTTGCGGTAAAAGTGGTTGATCGTCAAAAGGATGAGGTTCATTGGTGGTGCCAATGTGAGGAATAGGAATACTAGTATGAGGGTCATGGACACAATATTGGAATGGATCATGATCTTAGAAGATGGTATACTCAACATGCTCATGTAATAATTTTACACAACGGTGGATGGTAGAGGGAACATCTTGTATGGCATGGATCCATTGTCTACGTAACAAGAAATTATATGAGACATGGAAATCAATAACAAAGAAAATCGTGAGGAGAGTTTTAGGACCGAAAATTAAGGGAAAAGTAACATGGCCTTAACATATATGAATAGAACCATCATAAGCACATAGAAAAATGGAAGAAGGGTTAATGTCACGGGAAGACAAACCTATGGCTTGGAGAAAGGACATGGGGCATAGATTAAGCTCAGAGCCATTATCAATAAGAGTATGCTTGACAACAACATTGTAGATGTGGGACATGATGTAAAGTGGTGGGTCATTATCAAAAGGGTTTATGTTAGCATCAAGATTGCCTCATAATGATATATGTTGAGAAAAGGCCTCGGTAGATGTGTCATACAGGATTACGAATGAATGTCGACAAAAACATCAGTAGTAGTGAAAAGGGTTTGGACTCGATGAAGAAAATCAGGGTGGGTAAAGTAGGTATTCAAAGTGATAGATATATTCATGATGATGGAATGAAAAATACCTATAAGCTGGTAGGAAGTATGATCAAGTTCACCAAAAGTATTAAAAAACATAATGACCTAAAAGGGGATTTAGGGTTCTAGTGTTAATCTAAATAGGAGGACTAAAATGTTGTAATAAAGAGGCTAAATAGTAATAAATAACAACAAACTAATATGCTAAAGTGATGTAAAGTAATTACACAATTTGATCTAATGGAAATAAAACCCTAGAATGCAAGAGGGGAGTAAGGAAAAGACTTGGAAAATATCATGAGACTATCACAGATTGTCACATATCTGGAACTAGAAATTGAAAGTGCAAATGAACACTCAAAGGCCCTACGAAGGGAAAATTTGGGCTAAGCGAGTTGTGAGTAAGAACCTGGGAGTGTAGTGTGGCACCCTGAGGCACCTTGGTCTACAATCTAGGCACTCAAAAGAATATAAATGTTTAAAACCATAATTTGGTATGGTCGTTAAGTGTCTCTCAATACTCTTTGTCTGTCGCATTGAATTCACCTAATGAACTAGATGACGACCGCATATGAAGAAGACAAATAGGTTTGACTTACCTCAGCTTCCAAACTAGTGGACTTACCACTAAGAATTGCACTACATTACAAACCCTGATTGAATTTTGGTGAGTGTGTGTATGTCATGCCCTAGGTTCTCTCATGTCAGTTACACTTTGTGAAATAGGAATTTATGGTAGCTATATAAGATGTAGATAGTAGAATAGAATGAATAGAATCCCTCCTCTAAGAATGTGTGTGATGCGAGACTTCCTATCTTGAATGTATGGTGCTATGTGGATGTAATTGATTTAATGGATACAAGCCTATATGGAGTGATAATAGTGATAGGTTGCAATGACCTAGGACCCTTAATTATGGTCTTATAATCTTTATATTTATAGGTCTCTCAAGTTTAATTTCAGAATTAATCTCGACAATGCTAACAGAGGAAATGATAAAGATGACCAATGGCTATAAGTGACCCAATAAGGAGAGAAATAGTCTAATCATAAATTGAGGCACCCGTAGAAGGTAATGGGTCACCCGAGGTGCCCCAAGTACATGGTGGGGCACCTAGAATCGGGGACATAATCTCGGGGATGTTAGAAAATGGGGTGATAAGTATCTATAAATACGTGGGAAAGATGAAGTAAAACATAAAACATGGATGGAAAAAGGTGGGATTAATTGGTACTTTGTACACTTGAGAACCTTCTAAATAGTAATATAAGACCGGGATAAATATTTTCTAATGTGCAATATTTGTGTCTATAGAAATATCAAATTTTAACCTATAATTTTTTTAGAATTTTGGAGAAGTCTAAGTAGTATTTGTGCATTTAATGAAAAATAAAGTAGATCAAATGATTAAATGTTAAAGGATAATGGCTTACCATAAATTTCAAAACCTAATATAAACACCATTAAAATTGTACCATTGCATTTTTAAGTGTTTTAAAAGGGAATTAAAGCTTGAATGCATTTGTTAACATTATAAGAAGGGTTCAAAGCTCAAAAACTTGAAAGTTGAGTGGTGGTGGAAAACTTAAAAGGAACGATAACTAGATCGTGCAAGCCAAGAACATAGATGCTAATCAAACATCACGATCAATAAGATGAAAGTAATTCACTAGAATAACTTTACATAAACCTTTGCAAACAAATGAGTAGCAATATCATATATTATTATGGAACTCAATGAAATACAATGAGAATGGGCCTTGCTTATATAGGCAAGGAATAACAATCTAAGAACCATTCAAGGTCGTAGATCAAGCCATAAATCATGGAAAGAACTAGTCATCAAAGAACTAGACATCAAGGATCTAGTCAATACCATAGATCAAGGAAAGAACTATACCTAACAACTAGATAATATCTCCTAATATCTAAATAAATAAAAAGAAATATCCACACACATAAGTGGGTGAGGATAAATACAATAAAGGTAAATAATGTACCTAGGTGAACATGAGCTAAGGTAAATACCTACTCTAACACCCACCTCAAGTGAAGTTAGGGGCCAAAATAGAAGTGGCATGTCCACAATATGAGTCCCGGCAACAAGGCCTGATGAGGTACTTGAGACATCAAAGGTTTATGTAACGTTATTCTAGTGAATTGCTTTCATCTTATTGAGCGTGATGTTTGATTAGCATCTGTATTCTTGGCTTGGCACAAACCTGGTTATCATTCCTTTTAAGGTATAAGAGCTACACAACTTGCCGTCACACCAAAAGCTTGAGATTTTGGTGTGACGGCAAGTCATGCATCTCGATAGGGTAGTTAAGTGTGTCACCCCCAAAGTAGTTTTGGGATGGGTGACCTCCGGAAATTCCTGGTGTCACTTCCTCCTAATGTTGTTGGGCTTGATTAGGCGTATACCTAGCTCTATCATGTGGGAGGGTATTGGCATAGCAACTATTTAACACGATGAGATCCCTCTCCACTGTAAGTTCAAGCTTTTGGTGTGATGGTAAGTCATGTAGCTCTGATACCATAAAAGAAATGATAACCAGATCGTACCAAGCCAAGAACACAGATGCTAATCAAACATCGTGATCAATAAGATGAAAGAAATTCACCAAATTAAATTTACATAAACCTTTGTAAATAAATGAGTAGTAATATCATATATTATTATGGAACTCAATGAAATACAATGAGAATGGGCCTTGCTTATATAGGCAAGGAATAACAATCTAAGAACTAGTCAAGGTCGTAGATCAAGTCATAAATCATGGAAAGAACTAGTCATCAAAGAACTATTCAAGTCCATAGATTTATGAGAGAACTAGACATCAAGGATCTAGTCAATACCATAGATCAAGGAAAAACTATACCTAATAACTAGATAATATCTCCTAATATCTAAATAAATAAAAGAAATATCCACACACATAAGTGGGTGAGGATAAATACAATAAAGGTAAATAATGTACCTAGGTGAACATGAGCTAAGGTAAATACCTACTCTAACAAAACTATCAAATATTTTTTTCACTGTGTGTAATCAGTCTTTGAAAAGGATAGGGGCAAAGGTGATAAAAGAATATAATTAAAAGAGATAAAAGTTAAAAAAGGAGGTTGTATAAGAAAAAATAGGAGATTGTCATAGAACTTTCAAAGATCCTAATAATTCATAAAAATAATGGAAAGGCATGGTGTAGGAGTGATAGGCCAACAAGTTCATAGGCATACAAGAAAGATAAGGCAACATTGACCTTGGAGACCTAGTGGGTTTTAGGGCTACACTATTAGTGGTATCAAAGCATAAATATAAATTTTTAAACATAGAGAGAAGGAAGAATTCAATGTCAAGAAGAGGGAAGAGAAGTATTGAACAAAAAGAGGACATTATGCATACAAGAAGGAATCTAGAGAGAGCAGCAGCAGAGAGAGAGAGAGAGAAAGGTCAGCCACTTTGCAGATGGGTGAGATCATTCTTTAAAATATAATAAATATGAAGATTATCTATGATGCTAGGTTAGTAGCGGTTGAATCCAATAAAAGGAGGGGATTAGAAATAGGAGATGTGAGTGATAGAGAAGAAGAAGTGGATCAAAGACCACAAAGAGAAAAAAAGAAGAAAGAGACCCAAATGAATTGAGAATGGAGAGTTTTTTTAAAGTAGTGAGTGAAGTAACTAATCCCAAGATGAAGCTAGTAGTGTATGCAGGGATTTTAAATGAAGAATATTTATTAGATTGGATAGTATAATTGGATAATTACTTTAATTTTGAAGGTATACCAGAGGATTAGTAGGTGAAATTTGCAAGAAAAAAGCTGAAAGGCCATGCTTCCATTTGGTGGGACTATGTCTAGGAAGAGAGGAAGAAGAAAGGAAAACCCAAGATTAAAACTTAGGATAGGATGATAGCTAAGTTGAAAGGAAATTTTTTCCTAGTGACAACATGACCAACCTATACAAAAAATTGCATAATTTTAAGCAAAAAGAAATGGGAGTGAAGGAGTACACTAAATATTTATATATGTTAAGCATAAGGTTAGTTCATATAGAATATTATATAGAAAAATTATCAAGGTATCTCAATGGGTTAAGGTTTCAAATTCAAGATGAACTAAGTTTTACTAGTCCTAGGAATTTGGAGTGTTATCAAATGACACTCAAAGCAGAAGAGAAGTTGTACGGGAGGCTTAACTAGAAAGGAAGAGGAAGAAGAAGAATCCTAAGAAGTGGAGGATATCAAGGAGGAAGAGGATAGTCATAAAGAACACAATGCAAGTCTAGTTATACTCAAGAGAAAACACCAAATTTTAGAGGTGGATTTAGAAGAAGGCCATATTTTAGAGGTGGTTATAGCATGAGAGGAAGAGGAACTAGTGGATTTATAGGAAGGTGTTATAATTGTAATAATTTTGCAGGTCATAGGTCTTGGGAGTGTCCCAAAGAAGCATCTACAAGCAACACAAGGAATGAAAATAGAAACAAAATTGAACAGGCAATAGAAGATGAAAGTGCTAATTCTCTATCACTTGGTGAAGGTCCGGAAGAAGTTGAATCATTGCTGATGATAATGGTTCTAATCAGGCTTCAAAATGAGAATGAGCCACCTCAAATAAACTCTCTTTTCAGGATAATTTGTAAAATCCAAGGTAAGTGTTGTAAATTGGTTATTGATTTTGGTAGTATGGATAATCTTGTTTCAGTAGAGATGGTTGAAAAATTAGGCCTAAAGAAGATACCTCATTCTACACCCTACAAGGTTTCTTGGTTGAATAAGGGTCAGCAGGTATTAGTGAATGAGTAGTGTTGGGTTGATTTTCAGGTTGGGAGGTATAAGGATAAAGTCTTATGTGATGTTATACATATGGATGTGTGTCATGTACTACTTGGTAGACCCTTTCAATATAAAATTAACACTACACGTGATGGAAGGAAGAATGTGTACATTTTAGAGAAATATGGAGTGAGCTATACACTATTTCCTTAATAGAAGAAGAGAATGAACAACAAAACACTTCAAGTGTGATGATGATAGGTGAGAAAGAGTTCATAAAAATAGTGAAATAATAAGGACTGGGATTTTTGGTACTTAAACGAAAAATAGTAATAACAAAAACAAAGATGGATGATTTTACTATAGAAATATAGGATATGTTGAAGGATTGTGTAGATATAGTGGTAGATGAATTACCAAATTCCTTTCCTCTGGGAAGAGAAATCAACCACCATATTGATTTTGTTTCAAGAGCTAACTTTCCTAATAAGGATGCCTATAAGATGACACCAAGGGATAATGAAGAGATCAATAAACAGGTACAAGATTTTTTAGATAAAGGGATAATTAGAGAAATCTTGAGTCCTTGTGTAGTACCTATAGTACTAGTGCCTAAGAAAGATGGAGATAGGAGCATGTGCATAGATTCTAGATCCATCAACAAAATTATAATCAAGTACAGGTATCCCCTTCCTAGGATGGGAGATTTGATGGATTTCTTGTGTGGTGCTAGCTAATTTTAAAAAATTGATTTAAAAGTGGATATTGTTAGATTAGGATAAGGGAAGGAGATGAATGGAAAACAACATTTAAAACAAATGAGGGGTTATATGAATGGCTAGTCATGCCATTTGGGATTTCTAATGCACCTAGTACTTTTATGAGGTTAATGAATGAAGTTATTAAGCCCTACATTGGTAAGTTTGTAGTTGTTTATCTTGATGACATTCTGATTTTCATTCATAGCAAGGAGGAACATATGCATCATCTTCATTTGGTTTTGAAAAGGTTACAAGAAGAGAAATTTTTATTAACCTTAATAAGCTGTGAGTTCTTGAAACTTGAACTACTGTACCTAGGATTTTTAATCAGAAAAGGCATGTTGAAGATGGATCAAAACAAGGTGAAAGATATTTTAGAGTGGCCTACACCCAAGACAATAGGATATGTAATAAGTTTCCATGGTTTGACAAGTTTTTATAGGAATTTTATAAGGAATTTCAGTGAAATTTGTGCTCCCATTGTGGATACTTTTAGAAGTGATAAAAAGAAGTTTGTGTGGCCCCAAGTAGCTAATAAGAATTTTCAATTTTTGAAGAAGAAAGTTACATAGCAGCCCATACTAGCTTTCTGGATTTCAGTAAGGTTTTTCAAGTAGAATTTTATGTTAGTGGAGTAGCTATGGGAGTTTTTCTAAGTTAGGATAATAAACCTATAACATACTTCAGTGAGAAGCTTAATGATGCTAAAAATAGGTATTATTCTTATGACTTGTAATTCTATGTTATGGTACAAGCACTAAAGAAATGGAGATATTACCTGTTTCCTAAAGAATTTTTAATCTATATTGATAACCATGCATTGTAGTTCATCACAAATCAGCCCAAATTGAATCAAAGGCATGTGAAATGGGTTGAATATCTAAAAAATTTCACATTTACTATCAAGCACAAGAAGGGAAAAACTAATAAAGTTTTTGATGACTTAAGTAGAAGGGTGTTATTGGTGAATGAAATACAATTGGAGAGTGTGGGAATTGATTCATTGAAATAATTGTATGAAGAGGATGTTGATTTCAAAGAAGCATATGAGGCATGTAAGCAGCCCACATGAGTAAATAGAGAGCTATTCCTATAATATTTTATCCAAGTATGGTCTTATTTTCAAGGGACTGTAGTTGTGTGTTCCTAAAAGTTCAATGAGGGAGAATTTAATCAAAGAAAAGCATAGTGGCAGCATGACTGGACATTTTGGAAAAGATAAGACATTAGAGAAACTATCAAGACACTATTTTTGGCCTAGAATGCAAGAAGATGTGAGAATATTTGTGGAAAGGTGTCCTACATGTCAAAGAGAAAAAGTTAAGAGAAAAATACATGTTTATACCAGCATTTACCAATACCACATAGGCCATGGGATTCAATTAGCATGGATTTTGTGTTAGGCTTGTCAAAAAATTAGAAGGGGTATGATTCAATTTTCTTACTAGTAGACAGGTTTTCTAAAATGGCTCATTTCATACCATGTAAAACTACAAGTGATGCTTACTCATGTTGCTGATTTTTTCTTCAAGGGAGTAGTTAGACTTCATGGTTTACCGATGAGTATATTATTATATTAAGATACAAACTTTCAGTCATTTTTGGAGGAATTTGTGGAATAAACTAGGAACTAACTTGATTTTTAGATTGGCCTATCACCCTCAAACTAATGGCCAAATAGAGGTGGTGAATAGGATCTTAGGAAAAAAATTAGATGCTTATCCAAAGATCATCCGAAGTAGTGGGACTTGGTACTACCACAAGAAGATTTTTCCTATAATGATTCGGTGGATAGGAGCATAGGAAAAAATCCATTCGGTGTAGTTTATGGTACACAAAAAGAGGGGTATTTGAGTTAAGAGAGATCATCTCCATGGATAAAATAAATATAGAGGGATAATATTTTTGCATCCATGCAAGATGTCCATAAAAAAGTGAGAAAACATTTGTAAATCAATGTAGAAAAATACAAACAAAGAGTTGATTTAAGGAGTGAAGTCAGTTTTGAAGTTGGATATTTGGTTATGGCTCATATGAGGAAAAATAGGTTTCCAAAAGGTGAGGAAGGTCATGTGATGGGTATAGATTTTTCTATACTTACCCTCCAGTGTAATATATTTCATAATTTAAAGGCAATCATCATTTTCTGTCACAAGTTTGTGGTCAGTATCCCCTTTTTCTTGGCTACCTCTCTTTCGAATTTGTTGATGGCTTTCAAGAATAAGAAAGTTGAGCTGCCCCTTCATGAGGGGTTTATTCTTCTTCTATTTGAGAATGACAAGCCGGTTCTGGATCATCCTTTGATTACATCCCTGGAGGAGTAAGATGAGGAAGATGAAATTACTCTGGCAGAGTGTCTTACTAAAATGAAAGAGGGTAAAGGTACCTGGGGGGATGAAAAAGATAGAGACAAAAATGAGGGAGGTGGTGGGGAAGCTAGTGCTTCTAGGAAGAATGAATGTGTGGGTGACCCCATTGTTTTTGAAGAATGGAGTAGGAAGATGGTGTATTTAGAGGGGGTCCTTAAAGCTATGGAGGACATGAACGAGGGGCAAAGGGAGTCCATCTTGAACATCATCAACATTTTGAAGAAGATGGTCACGGATCAGGTCCAGATAAAACAAAGAATGAAGGAGTTGGAGACTCAGGTCAAAGTGTTGCTTGACAAAGTGGAGGAGATCGAAGGGGAAAAGAAAAGGAGGAGATTCAACCTTCGCATTAGTAGCTCGGAGGAGGAGTAGGTGGTGGTTGGTTATGGACTCTGGTCAACTATTGATGGTATGGGGCATATGGTGTTTTTTTTTTTGGAGGCTTTGTTGGTCTCTGAACTTTGTGCGGACTATGGGTGAACTGTGGTGCCCTATTTTTCTAGGTCTCTTTTTGTCCTTTTGGGGGTCCAGATCCTGCATTGTAAGAGTTAAGCCTATTTAACTCAATTTTCTGGGACCCCTTTCTGGGTTTTTCTTTCTATTCATTTACAGTAGTGTTGAACCTCTCTTTTTTACGGCCCCTAGGAGCTAATCCCTATTTTTTACCTTATCTAATAAAAAATAAAAAATTGAAAATGAATAAAATATGTTCTTGTAAGGTGATAAGGAAGTTTGCAAACAATTCCTATGAACTAGAGCTACCTAGTGGAGTAGGAATATCACCTATCTTCAATGTTGTTGACTTGTACCTCTTCAAAGAGGGTGAAAGAAGTGATGTTACAGCTGGAGATTCATCTATAGTAGTGGAAGAATGGGCAAAAGAGTTACCACATGTCCAACATGAAGAGATTGAATGCATCCTTGACAAGAAGGAGCTTAAAAGGACCTAGAAAGAAGCAATATTTCAAGTATTTGATCAAGTGGAAGGGAAAACCACTTGAGGATGCAACTTGGATGTCTGAAAATGACATCAAGAAGTATGGGAAGAGCTTGGAAGAGCTCATGGGCAGCAAACCTTGAGTCTTTTCTTCTCCCTTGGGGAGTATGATGCAGGAGCATCTTGCTCTTCATCGAGTATAAACATAATTTTGGATTGAATTATCTATTTTTGGTTTGTTTTTGTTCTTAGGGTGTCTAATGGTCCTAGATAAGTCATAATGCACCTATAAGAGCTCTGAAAGAATACAAAATATTTTCAAAAT
Organism: Taxus wallichiana var. yunnanensis; assembly: GCA_018340775.1. NCBI lineage: Eukaryota > Viridiplantae > Streptophyta > Pinopsida > Cupressales > Taxaceae > Taxus > Taxus wallichiana. Next base: position 157,396,735 of record CM031244.1, on the reverse strand, counting down.
TCAAATCTTTGATTTTCCCTCCAAAATCAAAGTTTGAAATTTTGAGAGTAACTTTGGTGTAAATCTAGTTCTAATTGTTGTATTAAACTTGTAAATGTTTTCTTCATGTTAATTTGAGGTCTATCATGCATAGGGATATCCAAAAGTGTACTCATCTCTTATAACTTATGAAATGTATGCTTAAGAACTATGGTAAGTCTAGATCAAATGGAATTAATTTGGGTTAAGAACTAGTTGAGGGTGATTAGTTGGGTAGAAATGTCATCAAGAGGTATAAAACCTCAAATGTAATTTTTTTTGTAATTTTCAATAAAATAAAATCAAGAGGAAAGGGTCTACAAGAACTAATTTTGTGTTTGAAGCATTCTACGATAGTCTAGTATAAGGAAATTTGTGCAAGAATATTGTACATTTTTAAGTGGAATCAATAAATATCTTGTTGTTATTACAACTATAGTGTCGAGTGTGATAGAGGGTAGTGTATTTAGTAGGATCATTGTAATTTAGACAAGTGATGTTTGAATCTTTCATGTATTGGTGGTAAGCCTACAAATAAACCCTTGTTCCTTAATAAACTCCTTATTTATGTTATATCAAACCTTGGTAATCTGTGCAATTTGAAAAAGATCAATATTTGATTTTTTTCCTTGTTGTTGGAACATGTAAAAGCATCCTTGAAGAAATAGTTATTTGAAATGGAACTAAATATGAGTTAGATTTATTGTATTCATCTACAATTTGGGAGACGGGGTGATTTTTACAACATAAACCTACAACTTGTGTTGGATGTGATATTTGGTGAAAATTTATTAGAGATTGAATGTTTGTGGAGTTTCTTCAGGGTAAGAGCTTCCTACTAAATCCATCAATTTTTAAAAATACCCCCATCAAAGAATAAATCATTTTTTTGTTCCACGGGTTGTTATAGTCAAAATAAACTGCAACTAGGGTTTGTTGAAGAAAATTAATGAAATCTTGAAATCAAACCTATTTAAAAATCTAGAATTTTTGGAGAATTTTGTGTAATATTTTTTCATCTAATGCAAAAGAAATTATATCAAATGATTTAATGTTAAAGGAGAACGAATTATCAAAAATTTCAAAACCCGAGATGACACCATTAAAAGCGCACCATTGCATTTTTAAGAGTTTTCAAAGGGAAGTAAACTCAAATATATTTGTTAACATTATAAGAAGGGTTTGAAGCTCAAAAACTTACAAGTTGAGTGGTAGTGGAAAACTATCAAAGATTATTTTCATCTTTTTCAAAGAGAAGACTGAAAAATGACGGGGGTAAAGGTGATAAAATAAGACTGTTATAAACCTTTAAAAGTTAAAAGAGTATAATTATTACCTAAAATCTATAGGATATTGTATAATCATGAATATGATACTTTCATATAACTTTAAAAGATCCTAATTCATCATAAAAATAGTGGAAAAGTAAGGTTTAAGAGTGATAGTCCAACAAGTTCATAGCCATACAAACAAGATAAGGCAACATTGACCTTGGAGACCTAGTGGATTTTAGGGCTACACCATACCACCAAGGGTAGTCTTACCTCAAATGCACACACATGGTTTTCTCCTTTTGTTTATTATTTTTATGAATGGTTTTACATTGTATTAGGATTTCCGCTTTGTTACAATTAATCCCAAAGTTTTTGAGCAAGAGTGACACACAAAAATCACTATTTATAGGCAAGAGAAGCACACGGGGAAGTTGTATATACAAACTATCATAGGTTTGAGTACCATACAGTTCATGTTTTGGACCTCATATCTCCTATTAATACCATATAGAATGCATACATTCCGGAGCAGTCTCATTTTTAGTTCCTAAATCTTTAGTGCAGAATCCACAACTCCATATCTTCTTGTTCCCTCATCTTGTACACCGATATCATCTTTGAATCATCCTAAAAAATTATTTTTATTTCTCCTCTCAATTTTTTGAGCTAGTTTCTTATCATGTATAATTGATGTTGGAAGTTAATTAGATCATAATATTCTACCTATTACTAATCCTTACATCCTTATTAGTTATACAATAATATGTTAAAATCTAGCTAGGGTGTAAACAATACTAAGGTAGGGAAAGTTGGAATAATTTAGGTTAGTATGTTCTTAAGTACATAATTCATATTATAATAACTTATCTTGACATAAGTTCACTTGAGTATAAGTAGATATTTTTGAGACGAGACATGACTCCTTCTTTCTAGGATATCATTATATTATATGTGAGTATTTTATCATTAATTATATAATAATGAGTTGTGTGGTTGTGTCTTTCAAATACTAACTAATTATTTCAAGGAATTCGCTTGTATATTTGAGACATTTGGATTTTTTTAAAATAAATATATTTCTAAATAAATAGTTTAAGTCCATCGTTCAAGACCACACACCACAAATAAGACACCCTAAATGGATTCTATCAAGTTTCACCAATCAGTAGATCCTAACCTTTGATCTATAATCTAGGTAAATTCTATATTGTCTATCTCAATGTAGGGGACATTAGGCAAATGATATATTAAACATTTTTATTTTAAGAAGGATATATATTCTTAAATCTATTGTCTTTTTACCCAAATCTGAAGTACATACAATAAATTTTCTATATTGATGGAACATATTCAAATAAATTCTTCAACATTGTATGGTTACATGTACATTCAAATGGATGGTGGTCTACATAAACTCTAACAGAAGACGTATCACTTTGAATTAACATGGAGTAGTCTAGGCAATTTTATCTTCAAGAAAGGAATATCAAGGTGGAAGAGAGATACATTGTGAGAAGTCTTGAAATTTAAAGTTATAAAGGTGTGTGTGTGTGTGTGTGTGTGTGTGTGTGTGTGTGTGTGTGTGTGTGTGTGTGTGTGTGTGTGTGTGTGTGTGTGTGTGTGTGTGTGTGTGTGTGTGTGTGTGTGTGTGTGTGTGTGTGTGTGTTTGTGTTCATGCATTTGTTTTTGTACACACGTGCATGCGTGTTATAAAGGTAGGTGTGTGTGTGTGTGTGTGTGTGTTTGTGTGTACTGTGTTGCATTTAGTTTTTATGTGATAGTTATAGACGGTTTAAAAATTGTTTTACCTATCCATGGATTGAATTGTGGGAAAGATTAAAATTAAAAAATAGTACTATGAATCTTTGGTAAATTAAACATAAGTAAGCTCTATAAATTTCTATGCTATGAACCAATAAATATCAAGAAATGAATGGTTGTATGTGCACTAAAAATCAAGAATCTTAAAGGGGGATGAGTAAGAATATATTGTTGAAAAAAATAATAAATCTTAAGGAAACCACAAGGAATAATTTAAAGGTTCATCGATGAAGAATTTTGTACTAAAGTAATCTAAATCCCTTCACCTACTCAAGGAACAAAACATAGATGGAAGGGCAAAGTTGTAAAGTAAACAAAAGAGAAATCAAAATCTAAGTCTTCAAAGGTTGTTTCATATAATGGTTTATATGATTTTTAGTGCAAAAATATGGAGGGATGACATGGAGCATTAAAGAATAAATAATTATGTCTATAGAAAAATTAAGAAAACAACCATGTCTATACTTGGAATCATTAAAGAAATAATTATAAATACACACACGATATATAATGAGAAATAACTATGAACATATATGGAATGTGAGTAGCACAAAGGTAACATAACATCATAAAATACATCAACATGTAGATAAATTATTTGCATCTATGAAGATCAAACATGGCATCAATTTTATTTAGTTATCATAAAATCATATGGTTTAAATTATTATTTTTCAAAGATAACCTACAAATGTGTATGGAATTTTTTTCATCTAGACGTGTCATATTATCACGTTGGGATTATAAATTTACTAGATTCTTATGAATATAAATATTTATTAAGTTATATCGGGACAAATATGGGTAGCTTGTGGAATAATCTTATATTTGGAAACTAATTGGTTAATGATTTCATGTGTGGATTAAGGATTTACCCTAACCCTTTATTATTACACTAGATATTTTATAAAGACTAAATTTATCAAGTATAACACCATCATGTGAGATATTATGTATTGGTATCACTCTTATTGTTGGAGGTAAATTGAATTGATTCCTTTAATTATAAATATTGTATGGAATACTCCAACCTCAAGGTTACTCTTTTTGGATTTGTATACACCTAAATTTTGTAATTTATCACATAATAATGTCAGTATTATCTTAATCCCTCCCAATGGCCATTTTTTAAATTTTTGTATATTTTATGGGTCAATATTTATACTATGGGTTTGAATTAATGTGAAATTAGATCCACATAAACTTATATAAGAAATTCTAATACACTCATTTACTCACACATAAATAATTGGAAATTTCAAAAGATCCTTAATAAAAAATAACTTAAAATTCATACAAATATATTCTAAATTTCCCTAAAGAAGTAGCTGACATTAGGATCATCCCCATACATAGGTCTAAAGCACTCAAAAATAGGTTCAAGATTCAATATTTCAAAATCATAATCCCTAATAACCAAGTTAAGTACAAGTAAGACATAACATTACAAAGAATCATCAAGTGGTCATGTTATCAAATATAGTTACATTCATAAAGTATTGTGTTGCATCACTAGGTAGAGAAATACATGTATTTTGAGGCCTATTTGGAGTATTTATAGCATAGATTATGTTTAGATGGTACTTCAAGCTATCACTAACCGTTTTGCATGGGTTTCACCCTAGGTTATAGTTTGAGGTTAAGGTATTTTATTTCATATGGTTTCACACAATGTCAAGACCTAGTATTCCAAATCAATCATATACCTAGGTTACTCAAAAAATTTCAAAGAGTTGTATAAACCCATATACAACCCAAACTAGACTATCAATAGGACGAAACTATCGAGATGGTTTGATCCAAAGAGAATGGTTTCATTCTTGTGTATAATACAATTCCAAAATCATAGACAAATAATTTGCAAGATATTTCCAATCACTTCACACCTCTCGACACACTCAAATCATCCACTAGACCATTCAAATAATTAAAACTCATTTTCTTTTGTTCTACTACATTTATTTATATGTTCTAATTGATCTATATTTTTATGCTCTATATGTAAGTTTATATTTTTGTTAATAGTTTATTATAATTTTAATGTGCATCAAGTTCTAACCATAACTTGAATTTAAATAATTAAATGATACATCATATTTCTTCTTCCTTCATTTCCACACTTATTTATTATTTTAGGTTATATCATTTGGTGTACACTTATTTATTGACCACTTAACCTATTTGTCTTAGGTCACCCTAATCCAAATCAATCCTTTTATCACCCACTATGATTCCTAGAAGGGGTTACTCTTTATCACATATTGTCATGTATACTCCTACTTCTAGGATTCTCTCTTATCTTATAATATATTTAATCATTGTGTATTTCATATGTTTAACATAAATATTTGATGAAATTTTCATTGGCATAAATTTATTTTCCTCAAATTGGTGTTGGCTACCATCACTCTAACTAGGTCCAAGCCTCTCCTTGGGTTGAAGGAAAGGAACAATCATGAAAAAATACATGTATTTGTACTCATTTTTTCCATCCTCATTTTTGTAGTCATGAAATCACACACTTACTACTTACATCACACCTCTAAGTATATCATTATATGCATAATTATTAATTAAGAAAACTAGAAATTGATGTAGACACCTAAATCTGACTATGCAATTTTACTACTAAAATTACATTGTTTATCATCTTTCCCGTCATTTTGTTATAATTATTATTTTCCCACTTATTAGCTAAGATTACCCTTCATTTTGGTCAATTAATGACACTATTAATTAACTAGCCTTCCCCATCCTGGATGCCAATTAATGACAATTCATTAGTTAAAATTCTATTTTAATTAATTAACCATTATTATTTAATCAAGCTGTTAATCTTCTATTTAATCAATAAACCCTCTTATTGGTTAAATCCCCCTTTCAAATCCTCTAAATTCGGTCAAATCCATTCTAAATCACCTTCAAATGGCTTCTTAAGCTTATCTTGGTCTATTAATTAATCCTTGTTGATTAAGTAAATCATCTCAACTCCCATGAGTTGTTAATTACTAATTCCTTTTAATCATGTTTATCCCTTTCTAATCCTACTTTATATTTATCCCACATTCTCTAGGTTTCTAGTTTCTCCCAAATGGGAAATATATATTAAGAAACTAGTACCTCCCTTCCAATCTTACACCACACTTACCGGTGTTATTATATGTACATGATGAGAGCATTTATACTTTAAAAACTCATTTATCTAGCATCCATACCTTTTACTTGCAAAGAGTATTAAAGGAAGATCCAAACATGGCCATTAAGTCATATTGGTGATATCATTTCCTCTTCATGGAGATATTCTTCCTTTGATCGCTCGTAATCACAAATGGTTCAAAAGGAAAATTTTGGTGGCGAATATTCATTAATTCACAAATATTACGGTTTTGAAATTTGAAATTTGTGAATATTTAGGTATAAGCTAGGATCAGTTCACTAAAATTTTCTAAGCATAATTTAATTATAGGGTTCAATTTTCCATTCCCATTAAATATAAACTCAAAACATTATCCTAAATATAGTGATAAGTAGCATATTTTTATGCTACCGACTGACATCATACAATATGTTGTCGGTCGGTAGCATAAAAAATGCTACCAGTACATAACATTTTTATGTTCGGATGACAACAAACTATATGTTGTCAGTTGGTAGCATAAAAATATGCTACCAATGGGTAGCATATAAAAAATCTACCATCTGGTAGCATTTAATAGTGATTTTGTGATGTCTTGATATTCGCCATTCATGTGAAAGCTAATTTTCCCATATTCACCAAATATTTTCTAAGGATTATTTTCGGAGTCACCCTTAAAAAATTTCCTACAGTTCACTTATAGGATAAACTACAATTTAAAAATCCCGTCATAAATAACAAGGAATGCCTTAGTGTTTCAAATTTAATTTGGATGCATTAATTAGATTTTTCCTTTATTAGCTTTATCATGATGTTTATGTTAAATTAGCTTTTATAGTTATAGGAACTAATTGGTGTTATTTTTTATTTGTTAACTTATCCTACTTTTACATGCATACATATTGCAATCCGGCTAAGACACTCCTTTGTCTCATGTGCATTATTTATGTTTTCTTAGTTTAAACTTCATTTTTACAAGCAAAGTTCTTTCAAATTATTGAAACTATTATGTTTTTGGCATGTATGATGATGTTAGATAGTTCCGAGTATTTTTACATATTTTTAGGAGGTGGAGTTCTTGTCAAAGTTTGATCTTGTTGAAAAAAATGAGCTTTTTTTTGCTTTTCTCATAGGCTACATTTTTCTATGGTTTTGTTGTTCATAGACTTCGTAGCTTTGTGAGGTTTTTGTTCATAGGATGTATTTTTGTTGTGTTTCATTGTTCATGGGATGTAGTTTAGTTATGGTTTTTCTTCTCACGGGTTGCATTCTTCCAAATTTTTTTCTATCAACGGGTTACATTTCTTGCTGCATTTTAAATCCTAACATACAAGTTTTTGTTTAAATTAGTACTAACATTTTGAGTATTTGTTAGAAATGATTTTTAAATATTTTGAGTTTTTATTTGAGAACCATTTTCTAACACTTAAATGCTTTGATAAGCTGTTGTCTTTTTAACTTTCTTATGTTAGATCAAAGCTTGTGTATGCTCTTCTCTTCTTCCTTTTAGTGATCTTGAGAATCAAAAAATACTTTGGTATTCATTTATAAAATTTTGGTTTAATTGGAAATTTCATCATTTAAAGTTGTTTAAGGGAATCAATCTTTCAAATGCACTTAATTTTCATTCATTATATTTTTCCCATTTCTACTTAGATCAAATGTTGTGTATGCTCTTCTCTTTCATTTTTTGACAATCTTGAGAATAAAAACCAACCTTGATCCTCTTTCAAAAAATTGTGGGTTTCATGGAAAAATACTAAACCTTTTAAGTTCAGGACCATACGCTTGTCAAATAATCGAATCGAAAAAATACCAACGATAGTGTGTTATAGTTTTCCAATGGTGTTCTAAACCACATTTTTAATCAAAGATTAAAAAACAAACCACTTTATTCAAAATATTGTATTTGTAGGTTTGGATAAGGGTTAAAACCCATCCAATTTAAACTATGGGAAGTATCTTGGCATAATCCATAAAACTCATTATGAGAATTACCACCAAAACCCCAAAGTAGTCCACAACTTAAGGGAACTGGTGGATGAAATGAGAATTTATCCACTACCTACTTGACTAGAAATACTTGTGAGAAATGCTTCAAGTTGTCTGTATGAGGCCTCATTCATTAATTTGATTTTGGGGTAATGGTCCTTTTTCTAGGAGTTATCTAGCGAAGCATATCTCTCTTAGAAAAGTATTGGTGAGTGTTGAGAACAAAATCCTAGGTATCCATTTGGCATTGGGGTAAAATTTTACTTATCTAATCGTATTCCAAAGAGCCTTCATGAAGTAAAAAATTATTCATATTCAAAACCTTGTTAGTCAAACAAGGGGAGATTTCATTGAATTTTATGCCAAATGTTATTCATCATGAAACTTACAATGCAAATTTTTTCTAGTTTCTACCTTATTATAAAACAAGGTGAAACTCTGCCAAAGTTGTGCTATGTATTTTTCATCACCACTTGTACTATCTCCATTGTTTTCTTGTTGACATTTTTTCAAAATAAATAAATATGAAGTGCTGCAAAAAACATGTCCACCACTTTTACACCCGCTTACATCCTTCCTTATTGCGACTGCGATAGTAAGCGTTGAAAGTGTGTTGGTACATCTTCATATTTTGGTAGCCTTGTCTTGACATCCATATTGAGATGTCTCATTGTAGAATTGTTATCCTATCTTGATTTCCCTTTGTGTCATTACGTTGCTCACATTATATCAATACATTTTTATACTTACATCTTTTTTTTAAACTTGATATAAGTGTCTAAATTGTATTGTTACGTTGCTCGCATTGTGTTGACTCCTTGTTATACTTAGACCTTGTTTTTATTCAAACATTTCCTTGAGTTTTGGAAGGTGTTGTATTTATTCTACTCGCATTGTATAAATTCCCTTTTGATACTAACATCCTTTTTCTCCTAAAAACTTGATTAAAGTATCTAACATTTCTTGTTAGGTTTCTCGCATTTGTAGCCTCCATTTTCAAAACTTGGAATTTGTTTTTATTAAACTTATTTTATATATACCTTATGTTGAAATCACTTTAACCCCTTTTTAATATTTAAATATTGTTTGTCTAAAAATGCTTATTTCACTAAATTGGGACTTATTCTAGTCTAAGCAGCTAAAAAATATAGCCAATATTGGAATCTAATATTACTATTTTTGGATTCCAAAATGTTAAATATTAGAATTATCTGCACTCCAAAATCACACATATTGGATTCCAAAATCACATATATTAGATTCCAAAATCACATATATTGGAATCCAGAATGACATATATTGGAATCCAAAATCACCTATATTGGAATTAATTGTACTCCAAATTCACATATATTGGAATCCAAAAATCAAAATATTAGAATTTGTTAATTCTTCTTCAGAACTCCAATATATCTGGTCACGATTAAAATTTATGAATTTGTGAAAAAACATTTAATGATTTCAGGGAATCTCGTATTGATCGAGAAATAATGCCCGACGGTCACGACGGTCACTATCCGAGTATAGAATAGATACATGTTCTATTTTATAAGGGCTAGTAGTTGTTAGGCTTAATGATTTCTTTGGAATAATGCTCTTATCAGTTTTAAGATGTTTTTAAGATTAAACTATGCAAATTTGAATATTTTAAATGCTATTGAGCAAACAACCACTAGGCTAATGACATTCACAAGATGTGAGACATTTCCAGATTCAATTATTATGGTTTGATTGAACCTTGGGGAAACTAGAGAATTATTGAAGATGTTATGAAGAAAATTAAAGAGGGTGATGATTCAATTTAGGAGAATGTAATTAACTGTAAAAACATTCCAGATATATTTTCATATTTAAATTTAGATCTCATATTTACTTCATTTATCATGGTGTGATTGAACCTCGGTCGACACAACCGAGAGAATTTTTGAAGATGTTATGAATAAATTAGTAGAGGGTGACAATCTAGTGTATGAGAATGTAATTAATTGTAAAACCATACGAGAGATATTTTCATATTTAAATTTGGATATGAAATCAACTATAAGAGACACGACATAAAAAAATTCATATTCAAATATGGATTGAACTTATTTAAAATTAAGCTGTAAAACTATCCCATATATATTTTAGTATTTAAATATAGCTATGAATTAAAATTCCTTTACTTAAGGTAGGCATAATTATTATAAAACATTTGATGAATAATTTGAATTTATAATGTAACACTATTCCCAAAAATGGGCTTCCAAATCAGCAATACAAATCATTGTAAAGCTCCAATAAAAAATCTCCCTATAATTTTTGTCATGATCTAATATAATCCTGAACATATTCGACATCCTTTAATGGTTGAAAAAAATGCCACAACACATCTAACAAGTATGTGTCTTCTGACTTAGAATCTATGTTAAATGTTTCAGCAATTATGTAGTTCGTAACATCATTGAACTTGTTTTTCTCTAAAGAGTCATCTACAAGAACTGTATTTTTACAATTGTACAATGCATTAAACCACAACCAAATGGAGTTAAGATTATTGAGATATAATTTGGGATTCCCATAACCTTCATAATCAAAGTGTTTTGTCTCGATGCAATCTTTATGTGTAAATATGAACTCAAATCTTGCAACCTCCAAGCTGATGTTTTGAAGGAATGAAGGCATCATGTCATCAAAATTTGACTTTCTCGTCGATGTCCATATTGCTATGTTGAATTTTTTTACCATTGTAAGAAATCTTTCACATTAGGTCTGAGAAAATAAAGAAAAATTTCAATCTTGATATTGCCAAACTTTTTAGCTATTTAAATTACGAAGATGCCTTGTGGAGGGTGTGTTTAAAAACACCATTTCTATCAAATATGACCAGTTTCATGTTGCATGTGTTCATAAGCTGTGAATTAAAACAAATAAATAAAAAATAAAAAACAAGTCCCTTTCAAAAAATTGTTATATCAAATATCAAATGGTTATAGGTGGTGGCAAAGTTAAAATCTAAGGGCATTCCTCATTTCTTATTGTTATACTAGGAATACATTTTTGGGAAGAATTTATTTGAATAGAATTTAATGTTTCAGTGTAATGAGTCTTTACATATCGTATTATATTTATTTCATTACATTGGAAAGTTGTATGCGTTTTCTAATATCGAAGCAAAAACTAGTATTTAAGCATGCTTGTAATTAATTTAGGAATACATATTTCATTAATAAAAACTTATCAAAGATTCTTTACATTAAATATTTTTTGTTAATTCACATTTGAAACTTATACACTCACACTCTGAACTTATAATCAAGGAATATTTAAATTCTCCCAACTTATAATCATACAATCGTAATTTAAATAGTTACGTAGAACCATCACTAAAACATATAAATGTATTTTATTTACAATGTTAAGTTGTATCATCAAAATAACAATTTTGAAATGATAACTTTTTATTTAGCATTTACTCGCTCCAAATATTTGATTCCCTCTACCACATTCAATCCCTTTGACACTATTAGTGATAATTCTTTGTGCAAATTGGTCATCAACCACATATCTTTTGAGAAATTTTCTCCTCTTCTTTTCATCCCAACCATAAAATTTGTTGGAGGGTTTCCCTTTGCACCTAATGTAATACACATTATGTATTCAAAACTACAGGGTAAATCATTTATACTCCAAACCTTTTCTAGATCTTTTATTACAATTCCGGTGACCATTTTGCAATGTTTGTTTCCCAGATGATTAATGGATTCAAATTAGTTGATAATTTTTTAGTGAAGGCCTTTATCAGATTTTCAACATCATTTGAAGTGAGTTTGTCTGACCAAAATCTCATTTCAAATTTTGTTGATAATGACTTTATAAACTCTTTCAGGAAACCTCGCATGCTGATTCTCTCCCTGTAGAACTTGAATGTGATGTCCCCAGAGGGCAATTGGTTTTTCTCATACAAAAATCCCTCCAAATGTAAAATAAGAAAATAATTCTTGTGGCTAAATGCAAGGAAGTAAATATATTATTTTTAATCGGTCTCATATCAATTCCAACCAATGGAAAAAATGAACATTTTAGCTTACACCTACCACTTACCTGTGGGCCTTGCGTGTAGGATTACATCTTATTTACCCACAACTAGATGCTTTGTGAAAAATCATTTCAAATAATACGATATTATTAATATATCTATTGCTATGGAAAATGAAAGTGTATTTGAAAAAAACATAATGAACTACGTGGTAAAATGGTAAATTCAATATTATCACTTTAGGTAGCTACCACTTACCGGCTAAGCTTTCAACTTGGATTGTATAGACCTTACTAGCTGCTAGTTTTTATGATGTAATATGTATTATAAACAACATTAATCAATTCAAAACCAATTTCATACTATCGCAAATGAAAGAATAATTGAAAAACATTTTGGTCTCCGTGGTAATATGGTAAGTACAAATCAAAATGTTTTATGTCTTATGAATGAATTATAGTGCTCACTAGGGTTCATTTATATCTATTGAACCACCCATTGGCAGACAACACTTTTGAGATATTCATGTGGATTAACAACTGCTAGGCTATGTCATCATTGGCTAGAATATGTAGAGATTCTAATGTATGTATCATTATGTCAATACTAATGGTTTATATCTGAGCACAACCAACAACCTATAAACTACAAACTTTGTAGCATTGGATGCCACCATGAACTTTTGAAATAGGTTATTTGGTAATTCATTCTTTGAAAATGGTTTCAATTCTATAATTAGATGATATATTTTTCTATAACTATGTGAGCCTTATAAATGGTTATGTTTAAAAATACACATAGCTAACATACATGGTTTTGTCTACATATTCATGTTGGCTACCACCACGCATTCCAATGTTACTTTTCTGGGTATTTATGGTCCAGTATAAACCATTAATTTTTGTATGAATTTGTGGGGCTTAGTAGCAGTTCTTATTTATAAATGCACGTGACTAATATACAGGATTTTCTTGCATATTTATGGATGAGGTGTCCGAGTTCTCATCGTGGTCGAGAAATTTGGTGAGCATTGAATATTGTCAAAAAATGAGAACAATTGCAATTGAAAATAGAGCTTGTTAAGCATATTTATAAAGAGATTGAATTTCAATCACCATGATGTGTTGGTTGTTTGGCCTCAAGTAGAGAGTTTTTACATCAATTCCTATTGTTCTTGAGTTTTCTGCATAAATAAGAAATGTGTAAGTAGCCTTTTTGGTTGAAATACTTTTAATAGAATCACATGTTCGAGTTGTATTTTGGTACCAACCTTTCTTAATATGATAATAATAATGTTTTAAAAACATTTCCTAACTATGTGTCTCAAAAATAAACATAGTAGATTGATTGGATTCAACTAATGCATGTAGTGTGACAATGCCGCTCCATAACACTAATACTATAGAATCCTGGGAGCAACATCAATCAAACATCTCAGACCAGAATTCATATGATTGCTCACAATGAGAAAGATGTTTATTTCCTTTTAGTCCAATTTCACTTGCAGTTATCAATTGTTGTGGCAATATTTCCATCCAATCCCTAGTGAATTATTCTCTTTCATCATTGTTTTTGTTGCAGTTGTGCACTCCAGTTATTGTGTACATAAGACAAAAACTTTTAAATTTCCTATTGCTATCATAGAGTCTGTAGCATCCATCCAGAATTGATTCTTCACTGTCTTTAACCTTTTCCATGTGTTTTTATCATTTCTCTCAACATTTTTGAATATTCAATTGGTATGAGAACAATAATAATGCATTCAAAGATAGTGGTTCTAATCATTGTTAGCAGATCCATTATTTCTTTATAATAAATATCACTAGAAAAATTGTAAAAATTAGCGATAACACATTCTGCATTGAAAGGATTGGTGGAAGGAATAGCTGATAGAGTTGAAACAATATGGAATGGGTATAGACATTGACAAACAATTTTTTTTTCCTCCATCCTTGCTTTGGTATATTTTCTTCCATTGACACTACATAGTTGTCTTGTCTGAGCCTCGATGGGAAGATGTTATTCTGCCACTTGGTCCTTTTTTCCTTTAGCTTTTTTTCCCCTATGTGGGAATTATATTTTCTCTTTCCTTTCCTCTCTTCACCCAATAGTACAAACAACTGGAAGTAGTTTGATTCATATAATTTAACCTTTTAAATTACATTTGATTCACTATAGGATATCAATCAATCAATATCAGGATGTTTGTCTTTAAAATATTGTAGAACTTTTGCTCTCATTTCTTGTTTCTTTTTATTCTCCAGAATTAAGAATCAAATGTCTCTACTATTACACCTACCTAAATAGGGAAAATTAACTAGACATCCCCTGATTGTACTTTATCTTCTAGTATTGATAGTTCTTCATCATTCATTCCTCTAACAACTCTAAATGAATTGGCTATGAATATTTTCAATGAATTAGGCTGAAATTTATCTTGATTATATTTAATAGGTGAACAAGAAAGGCCACCAGATCTAAACAACTCAAATGTTATTGTCCATTTAGTCCATATATCATCCAACAATAATAGAAATGTCCACTTGTCATATATATATTGATGGTTGTGTTTGTTTTGAAAATAAAAAGGAATTGACTCTCAAAGTTCTACATTCAAAGGATAATTGTATGTTTTATCTTTTTATATAAGGAATTAAAAATTTAATAAAAAAATTCAATAAAATTAAAATACATTACCTTTCATTCCTTAGTTTTTTCTTTTTCCAATTCAAGATGTTGAGGACATCCAAGAGATTTCCAAACCGATATAGATTTCTACAAAAATCAATAAACACGGATTATATCCAAGTTCTGTTCACTTCATTCTATTGTTTGAAAATATTAGTAATGGCTTCGTTAGTTTCATTTGTAGAAATAATGTGAGCCCTTTGAAACTCTAGCCTCAAATGTAAATACTTGGAAGTATCTAAGCCCATTTTTTTTTTGTTTACATATTGTATGTTGGTTGTCAAGTATATAAAATTTAACGTCATCCCTTTCCAAGTCTTTCAAATCTTGGAGCACTATAACCTTATTCGTAGACTCTAAGAAGGGAAGAAGATTTGCATCCATCTATGTAGGAATAAAATTTATCACCATGGTGTGCACAAGAAGGTCAAAATTCTCTTCATCAATAGGATGATATTGATACTCTGGAGGTGCTACATGGCATCTGGAAAGATCAATTAAAAATAATTCACCATTGAACAAAAATTAATCAAACTGTTGCTTAGTTGAATATTCTATTTTCGTGAATATAGTGGTTGCTTTCTTCAACAATAGATTTGATTTAGTATTCTTTTTCAACCCATGGAACTTTGATCTAGATGGATCGAGCTCCAATTTAGCCAAATATGTTCTCCTTAGCATAGTAAATAACTTGGCATGTTTAGGTAGTGAAAGATACCCTTTCTATTCAAAAAGTTACAAACATAAGAGGTTATATCACCTCTATACAATTTTATAAGTATTGCAAGCATGCCATTGTGAATTTATTTTGCATTTGAATAGCCAATTTTGTCTTTATCTACTAATAACCCTAAATCCCATCCATGTGTTGAACAAGAACATTGTGTTTTGTCTTCTAAGACTTGCATTTCCCATTTCCTGAATAAAGAAACATCCGACTCCATATCCACAATAAGAAACTTATTATTTTCATAGTCAATGTGTTCGACCTCAACACGCATTGTTCTCGAATCAACGACTACAGAGGATATAACCATTATGAATTCCTCATGTCATTCATCTATAAAAAAAATAACCACAGGTCATTTAAGTAGTTGTTAGGGCCATGGACTTCAACAAACCAGTCATCATCTATTTTCTTCTAGATCTTAGCACCTTCAAACAATGGAATTTCTAAGAATGGATTGAGACCAATGGAAGACATTGTATCTACAATTGGAGTAAAATAGATTAAAAATTACTTCGTATATCAATTATTTTTTTCTCTCACCATATGTTAATGAATGCAAGTATTAACCCTTGTGATCACCAATCTCTATAATACATTACTTTTTATCATTGGTGAGCAATCAACGTAAACATTAGATATTGTTAGGCTTCGACCGAACATGACATCTAACCTTCAATTGGTTACTATAAATCATATTTTGTGGATCACATCATTAATACTATAAACTATGCAAAATTGTTCTTGACAATTAACATGTAACATATTTTGGAAGGATTATCTATTGTCTGACAATCATCCACTTTACATAGATTACATGAAAGGAACATTTGAAAACATATATGTTAGCGAGAGAGAGGATTTAAGTTGACATATGAATGGACAGTTTTTAATATTACTTGTTGGTAATTTACACCAATTGAATGGACTAGCTTAAAGGCCATTAATATTTAATCTCCATAACTAGTAGAAAAGAATAATGTAGCGGTCACTAGGTTCAAGAATGTATTTATTTGAAAATAGATATTGTTGTAAATATCTCCCCCGGGTAGATATAGACAAGCAGAAGAATATGGAAATCAAAGAAACTCAGAGCCCGATATTTATTGCGTCACCAATAGCCCAAGGTGCAGGTAGAAGGCACACGTCAAAGAGTGTCGACATGAACATGGATGTGCCCGGCATAGGTAGAAAAGTGTCGACATGAAAAATTTCACGCCAAGGCGCAGGTAGAAGGTGCACGTCAAAGAGTGTCGACATGAACATGGATGCGCCCTAGCACAGGTAGAAAAGTGTCGACATGAAAAGTTCACACCAAGGCGCAGGTAGAAGGCGCACGTCAAAGAGTGTCGACATGAACATGGATGCACCCTGGCACAGGTAGAAAAGTGTCGACATGAAAAATTTCACGCCAAGGCACAGGTAGAAGGCACACGTCAAAGAGTGTCGACATGAACATGGATGCACCAGTGCAGGTAGAAAAGTGTTGACACGAAAAATTTCGCACCAAGGTGTAGGTAGAAGGCGCACATCAAAGAGTGTTGACATGAACATGGATGCACCTCTGGCACACTTAAGAGTATGATGACATGCAAATGGATGCACCAAGGTGCACCTTCAGGAGGCGCAACATTTTGAGCACTGATAGGAAGCAAACCCTGACCCAGATATTCAGATGGCCATAACTTTTCACAGGGAGCTCGGATTCATGCAAGGTTGGACTTTTTGGAAAGCTTACGAGGTCCTCTATCCAACTATGACTAGATATCTTTAATTGGGTGGGAACAAGTTCTTAAAAATGCAAAATACAGTTCGCCACTTTTTGGGTTTGTTAGGGTTCTCACCTACCACCATAATGAGATGAATTAAATACAACCTAGAGGTGGTTGGGGTAGATTTGGAATTCCTCTCTCTTCCCTCTCTCATTCTTCCTATAAATTGTAAGGAGGGGATTCTTTCTAAAGGTTGGACATTCTTGTTTTGCCCCTCCCTTCTTCTCTTTGGTAGGTGAATTTGTGGAGTTCAAACCTCCCATCTAAAACTGTAATGCAACTTTGCCTCTTGGCATTTTGTAGTGTATTGTATCAATATTTGGAGCAAATAATGCATGTCTGTGGATGATTCTCAACCCTCTCTATGTTCATTTGCATCCTCCTAATCTTTCATTGTAATTTTTGTTATCTATGCATGATCTTGCATTGCATTTTAATGGTTTGTGTTTATTGGCAAGACAGGTGTTCTTCATTCCTCGGTGCATCACCTTTATTAGTTTAGGTTTATTTCTTATGCATCTTCTTACCCTGTCTACTTGGCAAGTTAGTTTAGGTTTTTTCAATAAATCCTCTACGTTTTTATGTGTGCATCTGAACAGAGGAATAGGATCCGGCCTTCATCCGGAGAGCTTTTTCAATTTCGCAAAGGTCCCACACTTGGGAAAAGCTCCATGTTATGCAATCGCACTGAGAGTCTCAACCCATTGAGTTGTTGAGACATTCGGGGAAGTCTTTGTGATTTGCCATCAATAGATATATAATAACAAACAATGGTCAATCTTAGTATCCACTAATCTCCTTTGATTATTGATTATCATTGTAAGCGAGTATATGTTCAATCGTGGGTGATATTATTTTTCAATGATAGTAATTATATCATATTTTGGACTTCACATGTGAGACCCAATTCCAGCACTACATTTCATCCATATCTAAGACTTATGTATTTCACCTAAAATATATATTTGTAAATTATAATCCATATTCGTTTGTATCAAAAAACCTAGTGAACGTTACAATTTCTTAATTTTAAAATAACTATTGAATAACAAATCATGGTCTAGCTTAGCATCTGCTATGATACTTTCATTACCTCTTGTCATAACAAACACTATAAGTACAACTTTAGAACATTTTTACTATCAATGACTATAGTTGTATCAAATTAGTTGCACGCTACCAAGTGGAGTCATTTCTTACACTACTTTCCATCGAGATGGATCAATAAATTATCTTCATATCAAAGCAATAACGTTGTGGCGATAGGAACAAAAATTTATAAATTTGAGAATAAATATATAACAAAAAAATAATGGTCAAGGTTAGCAGCCGCTAGGCTCTTAACATTACCATTTTCCATTGTAATCACTATATATTCAACTTTGGATGGTTAGTGTTTTTCATTGATTGTAAGTGTCACATATTGGGTAGAATTCATATGGCGAGACCCAATTACTACACTACATTATGTCGAGAGGCATCTAGTCTTATTTATTTCTCCTAAGATATATATTTGAAAATTGTAATCCATATTCATTAGTATTAGAGAAAAAGGGTATCAACCACTATGCTCAATAATTTCTTAATTTTAAAATAGTCATTGAATAACAAATCATGGAATAGCTTAGCATCCACTATGACCATATCATTACCTCTTGTCATAACAATCACTATTTGTATAGCTTTAGATCGATTATAATTATAAATTATTAAATTGTTAACAAATTGTCCATGCTTTACCTTGTGAATCCAATTCTGCAATGATTTCCATCGAGAGGGATCAAAACTTTCTATTCTTATGAAAGAAAATTCTTAGTGACCATCAGCCTTCATTACTCATTAAAAGGAATAACGTAGTGGCCACTAGGCTCAAAAGTTTTAATTTATAGAGGGTTCAAGACTTATTTATTTCTCCTAAGATATATCTTTGTAAATTATAATCCATATTCATTCATATCAAATAAAAATCCTA
The DNA here is from genome assembly GCA_018340775.1 of Taxus wallichiana var. yunnanensis. Lineage (NCBI taxonomy): Eukaryota > Viridiplantae > Streptophyta > Pinopsida > Cupressales > Taxaceae > Taxus > Taxus wallichiana. The sequence continues at coordinate 157,377,317 of CM031244.1, read as the reverse complement.
GCGGTCGCTAAGCTTAACAATTTCTCAATTTCCAAGTAGTTACTAATTAAAAGATATAGCTTCGAGGCTACTAGGATCCTTTCATTACCTCTTGTCATAGTAATCACTATCTTTACATCTTTAGATTGATTGTAATTTTCAATGATTATAATTGATTCAAATCGGTTGCACGTTATCTAGTGGAGCCAATTTCTACACTACGTTCCGTCGAGAGGGATCAAGAATTTCGATTCGAATCAAAGAAAATTTTTAGCGATGACTAAGCTCAATTACTATTTGAAAGGAATAACGTAGTGGCTGCTAGGCTCAACAATTTCTAATTTTTGAATAGCTATATTATAACAAACAATGGTCTAGCTTAGTGACCACTAGGCTCTTATCATTATCACTTGTCATTGTAATTGTATCATTTTGGGTAGACTTTACATGGCATCCATAATTGTTGCACTACATATTTATCTCGTATAAGATATATCTTTTTAAATTGGAATCCATATATACCCCTAAGAGTAAGTGATATTTTTTGTAGTTTTGATAAGATAAATCATTGCACAATAATTACTTAATTTGGAAATAGTGATAGAATAACAAATCATGATATAGCCTAGTGGTCGCTAGCTATATACCAATACTTCTTGTCATTGTAAACATTATCTTTACAAATTTGAGGTGCTAGTGCTTTTCATTGTTTTAATGCAAAAACACCTTCTGGGATTTCATAATTTTCATGCCACATATCATCGTTTTAATGGTAGTTATTTATATGATAGTATTACGGTTTGATATAGTTTCAAAATATTTTATTCTTCGTTTCTTTACATTTGAATTTCACAATGAATCTATCAATTATAATATTTTAAAACAATTAGGTTCAAAACATGCCATATGGCATAGTATAATTAGATAATTATTTTTCATTTGTACACTACATCTAACATTATATAGGTCAATTGTAGTGCCCGAATTTTATAGCTCGATTACTTGTTGCTCATTCTCATAGACATATTTTGATAGAGATTTGTTATATTTTGGACATTACATTAGGAGATTTGATCGATTAGGCATGTATGGACATTTAGACATATAGCACCAATTTAGCTTGATTACTATGTTGTTTGCATTATCTTATGATGTCCCGGATACTAATTGATATGATGTTGTTTTGGAACGTAGTTATATTGATGGATACTTAGTTTGTTACATGTTGGGATTCTATGGATATATGTCATTTTCTCATAAGGTCTAACTTAAGGCGGGTTGTGTATAATTGTGCATGTTGTTGCATTTTCGATTTCGGAAAGATGATATGTTAGTTTAGAATTCATTGATATCTTATTTAGTAGTTAATTCATATTTTATCGGATAGGTGTGGTTAATGTGTGCAATGAGTGTGCAGGGACAAGTTCAAGAGAACATGGGATTCAAGCCGACTACGTAACTTTGCACAAGTAGCCCATGGGCTAAGCCCTAGCCATGTTTATTGCTTGAGGCCTTAGCGTTAGAATTATTGTTTTGGGCACCATGGGTGACCCTCATTTGTAATGTAATATGTCTTGTAATTATTAATTGTGCTTAGGGTGTTTTAGTTTGTGTTGTAAACTTGTTTTGGGAATTAATGACCCCACTTACATTAATTTTTTATTTATATTAATGATGTAATTAATTTAGAGGGTTTAGGGTCACATGTGAACCATTGGGTGGTCCCCACACCCTCTAACCTTGTGTCTATTTTTTCCAAACCCGAAATTGGGGTATTTTGGGCATTTTTAGGAACACTTTTTAGTTTGGGAGTTCCCTTAACATAAAAATGAGCCCTTGGACCCTACTTAATAGGTAGGGGGCTTATTTCCAAGACTAGAGGGAGTTTTCCCTCCCTTTTTTCCTCTTGTTTGGTCACATCCATGTAAGGGGTATGGTTTAGTGTGCTTGTTAAAAGTTGCACAAGAATTGTCTTGTTAGCATTTAGAGTAATTTGGGAGAAGAGGGCTAAAAGACATTTTACCCTTTCTCTCTTTTGTTTTGGCATCTTTGACCTTGAAGGAGGAGAGGGGTGACACATGTCACCCCCTCATTTGTGAGGATTTTTGCTTGCTCCTCTTCAAATTCCCCCTCATGGGAAAGGAAGAGAACTTTTTGGAGCTTTTGGCTTGGATGCTTGTGTGATTTGGAGCTAGAGGTTGCCGGGTCAAGGAGTGGAGAAGTTTGAAGTTGGAAAGCTTTTGGAGAGCTTTATTTGAGATATGCTCTTAATTCTTATTACATGTGTTGTATTCATATTAGTTTTTAGATTGTCTACTTGAAAATGTTATTGTTGCATGTAGATTTTGGTTATTGTTTGCCTATTTTACTCCCTCCATCATATGGAATGATGGAGTTCGGAGTTTGTGGGGGAAGAGAGAGGGATTTTTCCTCTCAATCCTTAAGGCTTGATGGACAAGTCTTGTAGGGTTTTAGTGTTTCCCCTCAAATGGTTTTAGGTGGGGAAGTTGATTCATTTGGCTTGAATCTCCTTCCCAATTCTTGGTAAGGAAACCCCTTTGGAGTTTGAAAATCCTTCCTAGAAGGACCTGGAGAAAGGGTGGAGGAATAAGGAGGGTTTAAATGAAATAGGAGCAATAAGGAGGGTATGGAGGTCTTGTTATTGTGCTTATAATCTTGGTTACAAATTTTGGAGAACTCCTCTCCTCTCTTTCCCATTTTTTTTAGAGGTAGAACTTGGGTTCTCCTCTTTTTCACCTTGTAAAATTTGGAGTCTTGTCTTGGATATTTGTCTTATTTTTGTGTGGATGTATTATTGGTTGTTCACCTCACTCTTGTGCAAGTTGTGGTTAGTTTTCCTCTTTCCCATGGGCTTGGGGGAGGCTAGCATGCATCCCAACTTTGGGAAAGGCATGTAATGATGCCTATGGTTGGGTGGCAAACAAGCCTCTTCTCCTTGTTGGTTTTCTTGAAGGCATGAAGGTTGGAGCTCAAAGTTGGAAGTTGGAGATAATGAGAGTTTTTCATTGTCCTCTCTAATCTTGGTGAAACATTTCTTGTATTGAAACCTCTTGAGTATGGCTTGAGGAAAACTTGTACTCCTTGTAATAAAATCCCTATTTTGTGGTTTGTATTCTTGAGAACTTGAGCCACTCTTGAGTTTGTAACCTACCTCAAAGCCTTGTAAAAATCTTGTGATAAATATTTTTGGGTAGTTATTTATTTGTGTATGTTTGTATATGTGAACTTCAAATCTTGAAAATGAAACATTGTATTTGTTGTTTTCTTTAATATGAAAATTTGATTTGTAATCTCCCTTTTTGAAAGAAAATGTATAGGTTGGAATATGACTTTCTTGTGAACATATTTATACCCTTCATGTTGAATATCTATCTTGTTTAAAAATCTGAAATGTTTATTTAGTTATTGCATTTGAAAAGCAATATTAATACCTTGTTGAAGTCTCATTTGTATATAAAAAAAAATCTGAATTAAATCATTTAGCACTATTTTAGAAAAAAAAGTATCTCTTCTTGTTGTTTCTTTTTGTGACAATATGGAATGGAGAGTGAATAGATGCAACTTTCTAAGTGCTTTGTTTTTGCATCAAATGATAAGATTAAAATCTTTTATTTATTTCAAGTGAAATATTTATTATTTACCATTGTGTATAAAATGATCTTATTCAGTTTTCAAAATAAATTATAATCTTAGCTTAAATTGTGTTATCAAAATGGGTTTTAATTTCTGATTTATTTTTTTATACATATTGAAATATTTCTATTGTAAAACATTGTGTTTTTTTTTGTGTGTGTATATATATATATATATATATATATATATATATATATATATATCTAAAATAATATATATATACAATAATAATATATATCTATATTATATATATATATATATAATATTATACATATTATATATATAGATATATAAAACGTTTTTGTTTTAAAACTTCACAAAAAAAAATAAATGATTTTTTTATTTGGGAGGAGGTCGAACCCTCCCCCCGGCCCAACCGCTTCCACGTAGCACCCCTTTCCCCCATCCGATGTCTCCCTACCTGTCCCCTGCGCCGTCCTGCTCCCGCGGTTCCCTCCAACCTACCCCGCCCCTTCCCTTGTGGCTGTTACCTGCTGCATCCCCACAACCACCTTTGCCACCCTCTGCTTTGCATCACCACCGCCCTCGGCCACCACTACTACCAATGCCTCCTCGACCCTGCCATGGCCTATTTCCCCTTTCTCCCACTCTCTTGTCGTTTCTCCCTTCCCCCTTCAAAAAAACATACATAAATCAATGTATATAGATCCAAACAAAAAAAAACCAATACGTTTTGAATGCATGGATTTCACCAAGGGAGAACATAAGAAATTTACAAAGCTCCCATGGCTCCTCCACACAACCTGCAAGTAAGAGAATAAGATAAAATGAAAAGAAAGAGATGGAAAAGAAAAGAGATAAGGAAGTTTAGGGCACAATTTTGATCTAGGGTTGAGGTTTGTTTAATCCTAGGGCTCAAATAAAACCCTACTCACTTTAAGTCATGAGTTTTTGGTGGGAATGGTAATTTAAATAAAAAGGGGAATATGGGTAAATATATGTATTGGGGGATGATTTTATCTAAGGATGAATAATTATATTTCCATGTGGTGAAATTATTTAAAGGGAATATGTATATATATATATATATATATATAATTAAATGTGTGTAATTTAATAGAAGCTAAAATAAGTAAAATTAAATTGAATTAATGTTTTAGTAATTCGGTTAAATTAGATTTATACGAATTATTTACTTGTTGAGAACGGTTAGGCGAAACAATAGTTTTTACTTTAACAAAAAAAAAAATTTACCAATTTTTAGTTTTTTTTCCCAAAGTGTCGAGGTAGGCACTACATTTGGTATCAGAGCAGAGGTTCACACACGCGAGACACTGGGTAATTAATTAAAATAGTTAACGGTAATTTTAATAACATTAAATTAAATAAATGAATAAAAATAATTAGTTAAAAATCATCCGCAACCATTAAATTTTAAATTAATAACTTCTTCACTCACCTCGTGCATAGGATGGCACCCAAGAGGGGATGATCAGCTAGAGGTTTGAGGCATAGTGCACCTACACGGAGCCGCAGACCCAATTTGGGCCTCAAATATTAGAGGTCCTACTGATCACCAACGATAGGCGTTGTGGAGCAGCGTCTTCCACCACCGCAGGAGGCAAGAGAGGAGATACCATTGGGAGACGAGGAGCCAATAGGTGAGGATGCACATTCAGAGCCACCAGAGCATGATACACCAAGGTGGGAGAGGTCACGTAGCCCTTCCATTCATCATGAGAGGGTAGCCTCGTACCATCGTAGTCACTCACACAATCTCGAGGGACCATTTGGGGATAGGTGACCCCTTTCACCTATTGGACTACATCACCAGGATCGAGATATGGCGGTGTGATTAGAGATATCCTTCACTTACGCCCACCCACCTATGCAGATCTACAGATGGCTTTGGGGCTGAGTCATGGCTCCTTAGCTTGGATAGTTGCTTTGGCTTACACTCTTATGAGAGCAATGTCAAGGTAAGGTTTGCCATACACCTCCTCCGAGACGCAGCAGGCGTTTGGTGGAGGAATGAGGAGCGTGAAGCTCCATCTAACTCGAGAGACAGTGACCTAGGAGATGTTTGAGGAGCGATTCAGGGCTCGTTATATGTCATAGCATTTCATGCAGAAGAGGATCGATGAGTTTCATAACTTACGATAGGGATCTGGCACAGTAGCGTAATATGAGAGTAGGTTCTTAGATCTTCTACAGTATGTGGACTACCTGTAAGATGAGAAATTGTAGGTTAATAGGTTTATTTGAGGCCTTAATGTAGATATAACAGGAGCAGTTAGGATGTTATCTCCTCCCACACTTGAGAAGGCCGTTGAGAAGGCCTACTTAGCTGAGGAGAACAGGACCAAAGCACAGGAACACTGAGATAGAAACAAGAGCAATTTTCAGGAGAGGATTTAGGCCTTCCAAAGTTAGAGGTCACGGGGTACAACACCACCCCCTTGAGGAGGATTCTGGCCTCCGCCAGCAACCATGAGGGCTCCACCACACCCACAGTGACAGACACAACAGCAGGGCCACCCATAACACGGGGCTAGAAAGACACAGGGTTTTTAGAGAGGTGGTTCTAGAGGTAGTTTTGGTGGAGCCAAGGATAAGAGGTAGGGTACTCAGCAGGCACATCCATCTCACACGCAACAGTCTGCTAGGGTTGGAGTGGTAGGATCGGCACACCCAGTACAGGAGGGACCCCATCTCATAGGGGTACAAGAGGATGTTTCATTTGTGGATCTCCTGATCACTATGTGTATATGTGCCCGCACAAACCCAATACCATGGATGCATAGAGAGCCGCTAGATCCAAGCAGATGGTGGGTGACGTGGGATGTGCCCATCGTGTATATGTAGCGGTTGACTTTGCCAGTGAGCATCGAGCCACGAGTCATTGAGGAGACAGTACTATTAGGGGTATTTCTATCTCAGTAATTTTTGATTCAGGTGCTTTAGATTCTTTTGTATCACCTTCTATAATGGACCAAAGTGTGGGTTAGTGGTGGCTAGGCAACCAGATAGTTAGCAGAGTTGAGTTGGCCTCTGGGGCCAAACTCATCATGGACTCATATGTGGAGAGTTGCGTACTTGATTTAGGAGCCTTCTCCACTACACTTGACCTCCGAGTTATCCCTCTCTAGGATCATATCAAGTAGTTTTGGGTATGGATTGGCTCGAGGTGCATCGAGCTAAGGTAGATTACATAAATAAGTTCATTGAGTGTTAGGATGATCTTGGTAGTTCGATTACGTTTTCGGGGATGTAGAGGCCTATCTCCTTGCACATGATCTTGGCTAAGCAACTCAAGTGAAGCATGCATAAGGGATGTTAGTTATTTGCTATCACCATCGGTGACCAATAAGAGAGCACTCCGCAGCATTCACCCTTAGATTATTATGTAGTTTTGAGGAGTATGCCGATGTGTTTTGTTGTTGCAAATCAGCAGCACCCCCTGGATGTTGATCAGATTTCTAGTTTGATCATAATAGCATCCAGTGTGATTGCACAACATTGAATCCTCTTACCAAGTGTGGGACTTGCAGGAAATGGGAAAGGAATCTCCAGTTAGAGGCTAGTTCCTCAACTCCTCCGATAAGATAATTCACTTATACAATTGCAAAGGTTTAAACTCCTAAATCTACTCTAAATTCCAAGGAAACAGAGATAGAGAATGCAAAAAGAAAGAACTAATGTTAATAGGTGATGCACCAAAGGAGTTGTAGACACACGATCTTTGCATGAAATACACAATCCACAAGGAAACATAGCACAAAACATGCATAAATGCTCAAAATGTAATGAAAGATCAAGAAAGAAATGATAGATATATGAAAGGATTGAGGGATTTTAATCACAGAACATATATCAACATCTCAGATCCAATACAGTACATTACAGTGATCCAGAGGCAAGAAAAGGTGCTGCATTACATGGAAAGGTAAAATTTCTTCACAAATTCTACCAAGGAGGAAGAAAAAGGAAGTTGCAGAGCTGAAAAAGTGTCTCTCCCTTTGCAAAATGAACTCATCCTGGGTTTTACAGTGCAAACCACGACCCCAGGAGAGAGAAATGCGGGAAAACATGCAAGGGGTTCAACCATTGACCAAAATTCCATCAAAACAGCATGGGCACCCTGACAGACCCATTCCCTGACATTTTTAACCATGCTGGGAGAGAATGTGAACCATTCTTCATTAAAAACGATGGTTGAAACATCATTTCTGTCCATGACCACGTGCCAGAAGTATTTTATGATTTTCTCTCTCCAAACTCCACCAAAATGCAAAATTGACCCTGGAGTCTTGTATATAATTTCACCAACTTTCCATTGATATAAAGAACGTGAAAAACTGAGCTCTGGATCGAAAGACATGGTGATTTGAAGTTTTAGGTCAAAACAGGACCAAATCGGGTCGGTGGGAAAAAATTTGAATTTTTGCACCTTTTTGGTCATTTGGAAAATTTTCCAAAATTTCCCTGCACTCCACCACTCTAGGTGCCACGTGGTGGCATCTCATTGTCATTATGCTGCGAGGCCTTTCAAAGGAAAATTTCCCACAAAACTCCAGAGCCATAACTTGAAAAATACATGGAATTAGGAGGAAAACTTTACCTTTCTCGGAAAGTGAGAAAGAGCTTTATCCAATGGTGCCATTTATAGAAGGTTTTGAGTTCCTAAAAAAAAAAATTTGTGACTGAGGCACAAGAGAGGGAAGAATGGGAGGAGTTAGCCACAAAATGAGCAGGGGGCACATTTTGGATAACAATTTTGGTGACTCAGAGGGGTCATCTACCTGCTGGATGAAGTTACCAGTTGCCTGAAGCATCCATTGGGCATGGAGTCATGAGTTGTAGCCTGCAAACTGATCTGAACTTTGAAAACCTCCTCTCTGAGCCACTTGGAAACCCACTGAAATGGATTACGCAAGAGCAAAACCAGCACCACAAAAACTATGTACAAAACTAAAGGTCATACATGCTCCAAAATGGAACATGCAGAGTGTGCACAAGCACTTCTTTTACTGAAAGCAAAACTACCTATCCTACTCTAACTGGAAGCAAAAGTGGGCTAAACAAACCCTGCAACTAGTTGGGAGAAATAGCTTCCCTTTCTCAAAAGTTGCAACCATGCAACTGATTTGGCATTGAACATGGCTGATTGGATGAGTGGAAAATCAACAAGAAGTTGGTATTCTACCCAAATCATCAAGGTGTCAACTGAAAACAAATCCAATACCTCTTTTAGTTGCTCTACATTTGGATTGAAGAGGTATGACAACTGATCCTTAGTACTTTGTAGCTCACCCTCATGCTTAGAAGCAAGCATGGTGGTTGTGACTTCTCATTTGACTCCAATGAAGTCAAATACCTTATTAGGCAAGGTATGATCCGTTTGATATGCCCATAGCTCTAATTTTCAACTCCAAAAATGGAGTCTTCTTGTAGACCTTCTTAGGTGGGTGATGTGGAAGCAATGGTAGGACTTTTCTACCCTTTCTCTTCCTTCATGGCAACATGGAACTCTTCTATAGTGTGTAACTCCTCGTTATTGATTGCAACATCCAATGAAGTTGCTTTTGCATTATTGTTACCTGTTGCAATACATTGTTGGCTTTGAAGCTCCTCCATTGTAGCTTTTGGAAGATCAAATTCTTCCAGCTTTGATTCAAGAGGCATGTTGCAAACTGTAGGTTGTTGTCCTTGAACTCTTTTGTCCATGGCAACAAGTTCTTGTTGTTGGAGAATGAATGGTGAAGAAGGAAACATGGTAATTTCAGCTAGCTCTTCATCTAAACATTCTTCTAAGTCTGATGGCAAATCAAACTCTTGAATGTCTTGTTGCAGAAAAGTCTCTCCCTCTTGTATGGTGGCCTCCAAATCTGCATTTTCTTCACCCTATATAACTTCATTTTCAAACATGAAACTTGTCAATCCAAACTCATCCCAAAAATTAGATTGTTGGAGAGATGAAGTGGGAGAGAAGCATGAAATTTCTTGTGCCTTTTGCTCACAATTTGGACCTGTTTTGTTCACCTCCATAATGGCTTCATCAATCAAATCAGCCCCTTTAAATGAAAGAAAAAATGTATCAATAATGCTTCCTTCTTCTACTGTTGTAAAAACTGACTTGACCTCATCCATTTGCTCCTCAAAGATGGGGTTTTGAGATGGTTTTCCTTCCTTCTCGATGGCTGATTTTGTAGTGCAAACTGGATCAGCATTTTCTTTGGGCAAAGTGCCAACATGGACACCCAACTCATCACCAACAAACTATTTTTTTCTCGCTTCACTACTGTTATAAAATCAGCCTTGTTTTCCACTTGTTCTCCAACTTCAACATCCTCTATTGGTTTCACCATCAAGGGGATTTTTGTAATCCCGAATTTAAGAGCCCAACTCTTCAGACTTTGAATTTCTTCATCCTTGTTTGGCTCTTCTTTCTGCTGCTATTTTCCTTGATTGGCATTCTGATTTTTATCCTCCCAACATGGATTTGGGAATGCAAGAGGAGAAGTGGATTGTAACTCAATTGATTTTGCAATTTTTTGTGGTGGTGGAGGAGGTAGGAACTCTTGTTTCTTTGGAGGGAATGGCTGTTTGGAAGGGAAAAGGATAGAAGAATTGAGATGGGGTGGAAGACTAGGGAATGGAGAAATGGATTCAACACTTGGGACAACAGATGGAGAGTTTAAAACTTGACACTGCTGAGATAAAACAGATTGGGAAAGAGGGAGAGAAAAGGCATGAGATGGTGTGCTTACTTGTTGAAAAGGTTGTTGAATACTCCTCTCATACACCTTTATTCCTTCAGTCCACTTTGCAAGCAATGGTAGTGTTGTAATCATGAAGGCTAGCTTCTCTTGAGGGCTGTAATGCCTTGGAAAAGGTCCCACCCATGGACAAGGTGCTCTACAACTGATTCCAAATGCTTTCATTTGTGCTTGAGCCCTAGATTGCACCATGTTTACCTCCATCTTTTGGATTTGTTCCAGCAGATCTGCATTTTCTTCTTGACTGCCCTCACAACTAGCATACCCTTGTGCTTGACATGCTTCATATCCAAACTGACTTTGGCACTGCTGCTCATATGGGTAGACATGTTGATTTTGAATTTGATCAAAATGCTGATTTGGAGGATTTGTAAAACATGTTGGAGGTGTGATATACTGCTCGCTATTGCAAATGTGAATTCCATGATGGAAATGAATTCATGATTGCACAACTTCATGGAATGGAAAAGAATGAAAATATGGAAAGAAGAATGGACGGAAATGAATGGAAAACAGGTTTGTAACTTAGAGAATGAGTTGTTTACCAGATGGAGTCGCCAGATTTGCTTTTGAAAGTGCCTCCAAAAGGCTGAATCTTTAACAGGAACACACCAACCTATCAAATATAAAGTGGAAGACCTCTAAGGTCCCACCACGAGTGCCAAAACTGTTGTTGCAAATCAGCAGCACCCCCTGGATGTTGATCAGATTTCTAGTTTGATCATACTAGCATCTAGTGTGATTGCACAACATTGAATCCTCTTCCCAAGTGTGGGACTTACAAAATGGGAAAGGAATCTCTAGATTAGAGGCTAGTTCCTCAACTCCTCTGATCGAGATAATTCACTTGTACAATTGCAGAGGTTTAAACTCCTAAATCTACTCTAAATTCCAAGGAAACAGAGATAGAGAATGTAAAAAGAAAGAACTAATGCTAATAGGTGATGCACCAAAGGAGTTGTAGACACCTGATGCTATATGAAATACACAATCCATAAGGAAAAATAGCACAAAATATGCACAAATGCTCAAAATGTAATGAAAGATCAAGAAAGCAATGATAGATATATGAAAGGATTGAGGGATTTTAATCACAGAACATATATCAACATCTCAGATCCAATATAGTACATTATGGTGATCCAGAGGCAAGAAAAGATGCTACATTACATGGAAAGGTAAAATTTCTTCACAAATTCTACCAAGGAGGAAGAAAAAGGAAGTTGCAGAGCTAAAAAAGTGTCTTTCCCTTTGCAAAATGAACTCATCCTAGCTTTTACAGTGCAAACCACGACCCTAGGAGAGAGAAATGTGGGAAAACATGCAAGGGGTTCAACCATTAACCAAAATTCTATCAAAATAGCATGGGCACCTTGATAGACCCATTCCCTAACATTTTTATCCATGCTGGGAGAGAATGCGAGCCATTCTTCATTAAAAACAGTGGTTGAAACGTCATTTCTGTCCATGACCACGTGCTAGAAGCATTTTTTTGATTTTCCCTCTTCAAACTCCACCAAAATGAAAAATTGACCCCAGAATCTTGTAGATAATTTCACCAACTTTCCATTGATATAAAGAATGTGAAAAACCAAGCTCTAGATCGAAAGATATGGTGATTTGAAGTTTTAAGTCAAAACAAGACCAAATCGGGTCGGTGGGAAAAAAATTGAATTTTTACACCTTTTTGGTCATTTGGAAAATTTTCTAAAATTTCCCCACACTCCACCACTCTAGGTGCCACATGGTGGCATCTCATTGGCTGTGGGCCTTTCAGGGGAAAATTTCCCACAAAACTCCGCCGAGCCATAACTTGAAAATACATGGAGTTAGGAGGAAAACTTTACCTTTCTAGAAAGCTGAGAAAGAGCTCTATCCAATGGTGCCATTTCCAGAAGGTTTTGAGTGCCTGAAAAGCAAAATTTTGTGACTGAGGCACAAGAGAGGGAAGAATGGGAGGAGTTAGCCACAAAATGAGCAGGGGGCACATTTTGGATAATAGTTTCTAGGTAAACTTCCAGGGCTGCCACCCTGTAGAGAGGTTGATTTCACCATTGACTTAGTACCTAGATCTGCACCAGTTTCTAGGGCACCTTATTAGATGACGACTCCAGAGCTTCATGAGCTCAAGATTTAGTTAGAGGAGTTGTTAAATAAGGGTCTCATTTGCCCTAGTGTATCCCCTTGGGGAGCATCACTCATATTTGTGAAGAAGAAGGATGGTTCTCTCAGGATTTGTGTTGACTTCAGGTAGCTCAACAAAGTCACAATAAAGAACCATTATCCACTCCCTAGGATTGATGACTTGTTTGGTCGATACGGGAGCGAGATTGTTCTCCAAAATCGATCTCAAGTCGTGGTATCATCGATTGCGCATTTCAGATGCAGACATTCATAAGACAATGTTTCGCACATGTTATGGGCATTATGAGTTCACGGTTGTTCCTTTTGGATTGACCAATGCCCTAGTTGTCTTCATGAGCCTCATGAATGGAGTATTTAGGACATTTCTGGATCACTTTGTTTTAGTGTTCCTTGATGAAATATTGATTTATTCTCGTTCTAAGGAGGAACACAAGGAGCATTTGAGACAGGTACTTCAGGTTTTGAGAGAGCAGAAGTTGTATGGGAACTTGGAAAAATGCAGCTTCTTTTAGACAGAGATTCAGTACTTGGGTCATATCATATCAAGCGAGGGTATCTCAGTAGATCCCTCTAAGATACAGGCTATCATGGTGGCCAACACCACATCGATTCGAGGTGAGGAGTTTCATGGGTTTAGCAGGTATTACCGCAAGTTCGTATAGGACTTTTCTAGGATTTCTCACCCTATCACTTCTCTTCAGAGGAAAGGGAAGAATTTTGATTGGTCAGAAAAGTGTGAGCAGGCCTTTTAGTTGCTTAAGGAAAGTTTAACCATGGAGCCCATCTTAGCAGTTCAGAGCAACCGACAAAGGATTTTTTTGTTTATACGGATGCATCACTCGAGGGTTTGCAAGTAGTTCTTATGCAGGAGCGTCGGGTTATTTCCTTTGAGTCTCATAAGCTCAAAGACTACGAGCTTAACTACCCTACTCATGACTTGGAGCTTGTAGTAGTTGTTCATGAACTTGTGCATTGGCAATAATTCCTTTTGGGTAGACCTTTCATTTTGAGGATGAGACCATCGTATTTTATAAAGCATATCTTCTCACAAACCCAAAACTCAACGCTCGTCAAGGGCATTAGATGGAGTTCCTATGTGATTATGACATGGAGGTTCAGTATATCAAAGGAAAGGAAAATGTTGTTACAGATGCACTTAGTAGATGATGACATGTGCTTGCTTCTTTGACACTTCAGTCAGATTTGAGAGGCAGGATTCTTGAGCACCTTCCAGAGGACAGGTTTTATGAGGGAGCTATACAGATGTTGGATTCACAAGGTTCATTAGAGGGTAGATATTCTGGGTGTGTGTTAGAGATAGATGGTTTACTTTGGTTCCATAGGCACATCTATGTGCCTAAGGCCGGTGATCTACGTAGCTTCATCCTCATAGAGGCTCATCGAGCCCCATATGCAGCACATCCAGGAGTAAAGAAAATGCACGCTGATCTGAGGGAGTTATATTATTGGCCTGGTCTTTGACGAGACATAGCAGATTTTGTTGCACAATGCCTTGAGTGTCAAAGGGTCAAGGTAGAGCATTCTCATCCCACAGGACTCTTACATCCTCATGATATTCCCGAGTGGAAATGGGATGTGATCTCCATGGATTTCATAGTCGGACTTCCTATGTCTTCTTATCATCATGATGCCATTATGGTCACCATGGATAAGTTGACCAAGGTTACACACTTTTCACCAACCAAGGTCACCTATAATGCACAGGCCATCACCAAAGTATTTATGGAGGACATTGTTAGGTTGCATGGGATTTCGAAGACCATCATCAATGACAAGGATACCATCTACACTTTAGTTTTCTAGACTTCCTTTCAGACCACTCTGGGTACTCAGATTAATTTTAGTTTAGCTTATCATCCAGAGACAGATGGACAGACAGAGAGAGTTAATTAGGTGTTAGAGGACATGTTGAGGATGTATGTGATGGACTAGCAGAAGAAATGGGAAGATTATTTTCATTTAGTTGAGTTTTCTTACAACAACTATCATAGTTCCATTGGTATGGCTCCTTACCAGGATTTGTATGGATGACCTTACAGGACACCTTTGAGTTGGGACAGACTAGATGACAGGATTATTCTAGGACCAACTTACCTATAGGATTTAGAGCAGCAAGTTATTATGATTAGACAGCGTCTTGAGCAGGCTAGAGCACACCAAAAGGCATATGTAGACACCAAGAGGATTGATCATCACTTCTTAGTGGGTGATAAAGTCTTCTTGAGAGTTCATCCACATAAGAGTCCAATCTGTTATGGAAATGGTTCTAAGCTATCGCCTCGTTTTGTGGGTCCTTTTGATATTTTAGAGGTCATCGGTCCAATTGCCTATCACCTAGCTTTTCCACCACACCTTGCACGGGCCCATGATGTATTTCATGTTTATGTACTACATAGATATGTACCAGATGTTTCTCATGTTTTGGATTGGTTGGCATTACAGGTAGAGGATGGAGGATAGTGGAGACTAGAGCCCACATGCATACTGGAGCACCAAAGGTTGGCCCTTCGGGGTGAAGACTTGGACCAGGTTAGAGTGCAGTGGGACTGATACGACGAGACAACAATACTACTGGGTAGATTTGACACATTTGAGGGTTAGATATCCCTATCTCTTTCGGTGACTTCGGGAGGAAGTCTAATTTTAGTAGAGGGGATGTAGTGCCCACACTTTTATAGCTCAGTTACTTGTTGCTCATTCTCATAGACATGTTTTGATAGAGATTTGTTATATTTTAGACATTACATTAGGAGATTTGATCTAATTATGCATGGATGGATATTTAGGCGTATAACGACGATTTAGCTTGATTACTATGTTGTTTTCATTATCTTATGATGTCCTGGATACTAATTGATATGATGTTGTTTTTGAACATATTTATATTGATGGATACTCAGTTTTTTGCATGTCGGGATTCTATGGATATATGTCATTTTCTCATAAGGTCTAACTTAATGCGAATTGTGTATAATTGTGCATGTTATCGCATTTTCAATTTTGGAAAGATGATATGTTAGTTTAGATTCATTGATATCTTATTTACTAGTTAATTCATATTGTATTGAACAAGTGTGGTTAATGTGTGCGGTGAGTGTGCGGTGGCGAGTTACAGGAGAACATGGGATTCGAGCCAACTACGTAACTTTACACAAGTAGCCCATTGGCTAAGCCCTATCCATGTTTATTGTTTGAGGCCTTAGCGTTAGAATTATTGTTTTGGGCACCACGGGTGACCCTCATTTATAATGTAATATGTCTTGTAATTATTAATTGTGCTTAGGGTGTTTTAGTTTGTGTTGTAAACTTGTTTTGGGAATTAATGACCCCACTTGCATTAAGTTTTGATTTATATTAATGATGTAATTAATTTAGAGGGTTTAGGGTCACATGTGAACCCTTGGGTGGTCCCCACACCCTCTAACCTTGTGCCTAATTTTTCCAAACCCGAAATTAGGTTATTTTGGGCATTTTTAGGAACCCCTTTTTAGTTTGGGAGTTCTCTTAACATAAAAATGAGCCCTTGGACCCTACCTAATAGGTAGGGGGGCTTATTTCCAAGGCTAGAGGGAGTTTTCCCTCCCTTTTTGCCTTTTGTTTGGTCACATCCATGTAAAGGGGTATGGTTTAGTGTCCTTTTTAAAAGTTGCACAAGAATTGTCTTGTTAGCATTTAGAGTTATTTGGGAGAAGAGGACTAAAAGGAATTTTACCCTTTTCTCTCTTTTGTTTTGGCATCTTTAACCTTGAAGGAGGAGAGGGTGACACATGTCACCCCTAATTTTTAGGATTTTTGCTTGCTCCTCTTCAAATTCCCCCTCATGGGAAAGGAAGATAACTTTTTTTGGAGCTTTTCACTTGGATGCTTATGTGATTTGGAGCTAGAGGTTGCTTGGGTCAAGGAGTGGAGAAGTTTGAATTTGGAAATCTTTTTGGAGAGTTTTCTTTGAGGTAGGCTCTTAAGTCTTATTGCATGTGTTGTATTCATATTAGTTGTTAGATTGTCTATTTGAAAATGTTATTGTTGCATGTGGATTTTGGTTATTGTTTGGTTATGGAGTTTTAGAGTTTGTGGGGGAAGAGAGATGGATTTTTCCCTCTCAATCCTCAAGGCTTGATGGACAAGCCTTGTAGGGTTTTAATGTTTCCCCTCAAATGGTTTTAGGTGGGGAAGTTGATTCATTTGGCTTGAATCTCCTTCCCCATCCTTGGTGAGGAAACCCTTTTGGAGTTTGAAAATCCTTACAAGAAGGACTTGGGAAAAGGGTGGAGGAATAAGGAGGGTTTAAATGAAATAGTAGCAATAAGGAGGGTATGGAGGTCTTGTTATTGTGCTTATAATCATGGTTACAAATTTTGGAGAACTCCTCTCCTCTTTTCCCCATTTGTTTTTAGAGGTAGACCTTGGGTTCTCCTCTTTTCACCTTTTAAAATTTGGAGTCTTGTCTTGGATATTTGTCTTATTTTTGTGTGGATGTATTATTGGTTTTTCACCTCAATCTTGTGCAAGTTGTGGTTAGTTTTCCTCTTTCCCATGGGATTGGGAGAGGCTAGCATGCATCCCAACTTTGGGAAGACATGTAATGATGCCTATGGTTGGGTGGCAAACAATCTTCTTCTCCTTGTTGGTTTTCTTGAAGGCATGAAGGTTGGAGCTCAAAGTTGGAAGTTGGAGTTAATGAGATTTTTTCGTTGTCCTCTCTAATCTTGGTGAAAAATTTCTTGTATTGAAACCTCTTGAGTATGGCTTGAGGAAAACTTGTACTCCTTGTAAAAACTCCATTTTTGTGGTTTGTATTCTTGAGAACTTGAGCCACTCTTGAGTATGTAACCTACCTCAAAGCCTTGTAAAAATATTGTGATAAATCATTTTGGGTAATTATTTATTTGTGTATGTTTGTATATGTGTACTTTAAATCTTGAAAATGAAACATTGTAGTTGTTGTTTTCTTTAATATGAAATTTTGATTTGTAATCTCCTTTTTTGAAAGAAAATGTATAGGTTGGAATATGAATTTATTGTGAACATATTTATACCCTTCATGTTGAATATTTATATTGTTTAAAAATCTGAAATATTTATTTAGTTATTGCATTTCAAAAGCAATATTAATACCTTGTTGAAGTCTCATTCGTATATAAAAAAATATGAATTAAATCATCTAACACTATTTTAGAAAAAAAAGAAAAATATCTCTTCTTTTGTGACAATATGGAATGGAGAGTGAATAGATGCAACTTTCTAAGTGCTTTGTTTTTGCATCAAATAATAAGATTAAAATCTATTATTTATTTCAAATGAAATCTTTATTATTTACCATTGTGTATAAAATGATCTTATTCAGTTTTTAAAATAAATTATCATCTTAGCTTAAATTGTGTTATCAAAATGGGTTTTAATTTGATTTATTTTTTATATATATATATATCTTGAAATATTTCTATTGTAAAACATTGTGCTTTTTGTATATATATATATATATATATACATACATACATACATATATATATATATATATATATATATATATATATATATATATCTATATATATATATATATATATATATATATTTTGTTTTAAAACGTTTTTGTTTTAAAACTTTCAAAAAAAAAAAAAAGAATGATTTTGTTTTGTTTGGGATGGGAGGCCGAATCCTCCCTCGGCCACCACCGCTGCTTGCATAAGCACCCCTTTCCCTCCCATCCACTATCTCCCTACCCTGTCCCCAAGACGCCATCCCTACTCCACGGTTCCCTCCAACCTACCCCCGCCCCTTCCCTTGCGGCTGTTTCCCGCCGCATCCCCACAACCGCCCCGCCGCATCACCACCGCCCTCGGCCACCACTACCAATGCCTCCTCGACCCTACCAAGGCCTATTTCCCTTTCTCCCACTCTTTGTTGTTTCTCCCTTCCACCTCTCGTAAAAAAACATACATAAATCAATTAAAATAGATCCAAACAGAAGAAACCAATACGTTTTGAATGCATGGCTTTCACCAAGGGAGAACATAAGGAATTTACAAAGCTCCCATGGCTCCTCCACACAACCTACAAGTAAGAGAATAAGATAAAAGTAAAATAAAGCGATGAAAAAGAAAAGAGATAAGGAAGTTTAGGGCACAATTTTGATCTAGGGTTGAGGTTTGTTTAATCCTAGCGCTCAAATAAAACCCTACTGACTTTAAGTCATGGGTTTTTGGTGGGAATGGTAATTTAAATAAAAAAGGGGAATATAGGTAAATATATGTATTGGGGGATGATTTTATCTAAGGATGAATAATTATATTTCCATGTGGTGAAATTATTTAAAGGGAATATGTATATATATATATATATATATATACAATTAAATGTGTGTAATTTAATAGAACCTAAAATAAGTATAATTAAATTGAATTAATGTTTTAGTAATTTGGTTAAATTAGATATATACAAATTATTTACTTGTTGAGAATGGTTAGGCGAAACAATATTTTTACTTTAACAAAAAAAAATTACCAAACTTTTTAGTCTATTTTCCGGTGTCCGTGATGGCACTACATCAATTTTGATAAAAAAATGTGCCTATAAATTTGTACACTTTATTTCAATTGTTTTATAAAAATATTATATTTTTTTAATTGTGTTTCAACTATTTTAAGTTATAGCCACGTATCACCATTTTACCGGTTCTTTATTTATATTATAATATCGTGGTTTCATATTGTACTAGTTTCTTTACATTTTGATTTCATAATAAATGTGTAAATTATAGTTTTCCTAACTATAAGATTCAAACTTAACACATGGCACATAGTAACTAGAGAATTATATTTCATTAGCGCACTACATCTAACATTATCTAGGCAATTTTTGATAAAACAAAAATAAAAATAAATGTGCCTATAAATTGATATAATTTATTTCTACTATTTTGTTATAATATTATAAGTTTTATTACATTTCACCTATTTTAAGCTATAACGAATAAAAAAGGTGTTGTTTTCAATATTTTTTCTCTTTTCGATATCCTACACCTTTTCTCAATGAGAGGAAAATTCAAAATTTGAATTGCAAATTCCCCCACATATTTTAGAATTTAAAATTTCAATATTAGCACAATTTCCCCTGCTCTAATTTTCAAATTTTCACATCCCACACTTTTTTATATTTTTAAAATTTCTAATGTGGATTGTGCCAGGAAAAAATATTAAATACCCCAGAGAACCATTTTTAGGGTTTTTTGTTTTTTCGGTCTTACAGAACAACAACTCATGAAATCATAGAACAATATAAGCAAGTTGAAGATTGTAGGGCCAAATGTAAGAATATCGATCGTTTTGGCCAGGGAATAATCAGGTAGTAATTATAATATCATTCATGGATTAACAAAAAAGGAACAATCAAGCAATAATAAAAAGGGTGCTCACACACTAGGGAAGTAAAAGGGGTGGAAAAATAGCGCGAGATAGTTAGCTCGACCTAAAGAATCGTTGGTTTAAACGACATCACCAAACATGAAAAATATCATATCTAGAAAAGGTATTTGTCAAAAACGCATATCTTTGTACTAGGTGTGTACCTTTTTGTCGTGGGCTTATATAGTCATTCTGTCTTCAACCAGATCATGTCTTTTTAACCTCAGTCTATCCCTGATTTTCCCTACAAAAATGTGCTTCGCAACCCAACTTTGCTTACTGATTCCTTCTAGTCATTTTGTCATACCACCTTGTGAATACTAATTCCTTTCTTTTCATGTTAGTCTAGCCATGATTTTTCCTAAGAAAATGTGATCTACAGCCCAGCTCTGTTTACCGGTTCCTTCTGATCATTTTTGCACACCACCTTATTCTTTTAAGAATAAGAAATCTGGTGGGCCCCAACCAAAGAAAATTTAATCCCTTTTTAGCTCTGGTTTTTATTTCATTTGAGCGTTTTCAAGTTTCCTCTTATCTATGTCCCCCTCTTGATTGAATTTCTTGATAATGATGGTGGTCGCGTAAACACTAGTTTAAAAAAATTAATGTTTAACGAGACTCAAAATATTATTATTGTATTCGTTCCATCTATTTTGTTCCTTTTAATATGAAGATAAAAACAACCCGAGGTAAAGATTTCATTGTACATTTTTTATATGGTTTTTGCATTGACTTTGTGAGAAGATATGTGAGATTAAAAAAATATTCTAAAACTATAAAATCATATTAGGTTTTCAATTGTGAGATAAGTTTTTGTGAAATGGAAGTTTAAACATATTATATATACGCATAAATTTTATATATATTTATATATATATATATAATATTATAATCACTATGTATTTAAATTTATATATTAAATATTTCAATCACTATATATTTTAGTCAGAATGATATAATTTATCTTAAACCATATTATAAATAGGCCATGTATTATTGTCGGAAGATAGAGTGTTGGCATATATATTAATTCATTAGGGTTGATGTGGAAGGCCACAAACTAATATTATTTGGATATTAGTTGTCGCTAGGATTTAACAAAAACAACAAATCTATTGCAAGCTTAGCGGCCACTAGGGTATAACACAATACCATATTTGTAGCTTAGCAATCGGTACTCAATAACATAGCGGTCGCTAGGATTTAGCAAAATAAAGAAATATATTACAAGTCTAGCATCTGCTAGGTATTGCCCCAACATATTATTTGGAGTTTATCGGTCACTAGTGTTTCAAAAAATAAAGAAATATATTGTAAGTATAGTGTCTCCTAGGTATTGTCGTAAATAAATAAAGATATTGTAAGTCTAACTTCATTAGGTATTGGTGTTAGGTTATGCCTCAAAACATTTTTGAACATAGGGATCAGTACTCAAAAATTGATATCATGAAGTTATAAACCGCTAAGACATTACCGCAACATATTATTTAGAACATAGCATTCTCTAGGATTTATCAAAATAAAGACGGGTTTTACGAGTCTAACGTCCACTAGGTATTGCCACAACATATTATTTGTACCTTAGCGATCACTAGTAATTCACAAATTAAATCAAGGTAGTATTAAATTAGTAGCCTCTATATATGGAACAACGTAATATTTTTAAAAATATTTCTACAGGATTTACCTTTTTAAATGAAATTGATTTGAGCTTACCGGTCGCTACCCTTTACAACAATGTAATAATTTAAGCTTTGCGTTCATTAGGATTTAACACATAAGATTTGGGTCATAGAGGTCACAAGAATTTAACACATTAACATAAGATTCCAGGAGGCTAGCGTCCACTAGAATATGTGTACTCATAATGTTTACAAGTTGTCGGTGGTATGTTTTAACAAATCAAATTAATAAATTTTGAGCTATATGGCATCTAGTTGCTTCCACAATAGAATATTTCAAGCTTGGATGTCTCGAGCATTTAATAAGATGAATTATGGAAATTTTAGATTGAAATCCCCTATCTTATGATACAACATATTATTTTAAGATATATTGTCTCTAGGATTCATTTAAAAACATGTCGATATTGCAAGCTTAGCGGCCATGAGTTATGCCTCAAAAAAATTTCTAAGCTTAGAGATCGGTACTCAAGAATGGATATCATAAATCTATATGCCACTAAGACACTACTGCAACATATTATTTGGAGCTTAGTGGCTGCTAGGATTTCACAAAATAAATAAATATATTGGAATTCTAGCGTCTACTAGGTATTTCCGCTACATATTATTTATACCTTAGCATTCATTAGGATTTCAAAAATTAAATTAAAGAAATATGAAATTAGCAGCCTCTACATACTGAAACAACATAATATTTTTTTAAAAACTTTCTACGGGATTTACCATCGTAAATTAAATTGATCTGAGCTTAGCAGTCACTATACTTCACAACAATGTAACAATTTAATCTTTACATTCATTAGGATTTAACACATAAGATTTGGGTCATAGAGGTCACAAGAATTTAACACATTAACATAAGATTCTATGAGGCTAGTGCTGCTAGAATATGCATACTCATAATGTTTGCAAGTTTTTAGTGGTATGCTTTAACAAATGAAATTAACAAAATTTGAGCTACATGGTATCTAATTGCTTCCATAATGAATATTTCGAGCTTGGATGCATCGAGAATTTAACAATATAAAGTATGGAATTTTTAGTTTGACATCTTTATCTTATGCTACAACATATTATTTTAATATATGTTGTCGCTAGGATTCAACTAAAAACATGTTAAATATTGAAAGCTTAGCAACCGCTAGGCTATGCCTCGAAAACATTTTCTAAGCTTAGAGATCAGTACTCAAGAATGTATATCAAGAAGCTATATGCTGCTAAGACACTTCCACAACATATTATTTGGAGATTAGTGGCCGCTAGGAGTTCATAAAATAAAGAAATATATTAGAAGTCTAGCATCCACTAGTTATTGCTGCAACATATTATTTGTACCTTAGTAGTCACTAGGATTTTACAAATTAAATTAAGGTAGTATGAAATTAGCGAGGCTCTAATCTTTGTAATAGCATAATATTTTAAAATATATTTGTATAGGATTTATCATTTTAAATGAAATTTATTTGATCTTACCGTCTCATTAGCCTTTACAATGATGTAATAATTTAGGCTTAGCATTTGTTAGGATTTAACACATAATATTTTGGGCATAAAGGTCGCAAGAATTTAACACATTAAATTAAGATTCCATGAGGCTAGCATCCGCTAGAATTAGCGTACTATTAATGTTTACAAGTTATTGGTGGTATGCTAAAACAAATGAAATTAACAAGTTTTGAGCTACATGGCATCTAGTTGCTTCCGAGAATAGAATATTTCAACCTTGGATGTCTCAAGCATATAAGAAGACAAAGTATGAAATTTTTAGCTTGACATCCACTATATTATGTTATAACATATTATTTAAATATATTTTGTTGCAGGATTCAAGTAAAAACATGTCGGATATTACAACCTTAGCGAGTTGTTGGGTTATGCCTCGAAAACATTCTATGAGCTTAGAGATTAGTACTCAAGAACGGATATCATGAAGTTATACGCCGCTAAGACAACTGCAGTAATAAACACTTATTTCACTAAATTGGGACTTATTCCAGTCCCAACAGCTAAACAATATAGTCAATATCAGAATCCAATATTACTATTTTTGGATTCCAAAATATCAAATATTGTAATTATCTGCACTCCAAAATCGCACATATTGGATTCCAATATCACATAAATTGGAATCCAAAATCACATATATTAGAATCCAAAATTAGTTATATTGAAATTATATGTACTCCAAAGTCCCATATATTGGAATCCAGAAAATCAAATATTGGAATCCATTATACGAGTTAGTAGCCACTAGACATTATTTATGATTTGTTATGCACTGAGAACATGCTTATGTTTTATAAGGGCTAGTGCACTGTTGGCCATTATTTATACTATGTTATAAACATAAAATGGTCATGTTTTAAACTGGATAGTGGCCACTAAGCATTATTTATGCTTTGTCTTGGTGAAGCTCTAAAAAATAAGTTCCCTCGAATTCATTTTTTATCAAATATCATCCCAAACATATTCTCTTGTCCTTGATGGTTTAACAAAGGCCCTGACGTGGTGTTAAATTTGGCATCTATTTAGACATTTTTATCATTTTTATTTGTAAAATAGTTGCAAATATTTGAAATAACCATCACATATGACTTGTATATTTTATATATGACCATAAATTTTTATAGATTATATATATATTAATTATATTAAAAATATTTAAAAACAATTAAGTATATATATATTATAATTTATTTTTAGAAGAGATTCCTTTGGATGGGAGTTGTGGAGAAGTTTAAATTCCCTCTTGTCGCTTGGGAAAAGTCACTAAACCAAAGATTTGTGGGGGCTTGGGGTTAAAAAATATTTCACTTATGAATGAAGCCTTGATTACAAAGTGGTTGGAGGATTGCTAGAGAGGAAGGTCTTTGGGTGAAAATCATAAAGATGAAATATTTGAGAATTTAGGCAGAATGGAATCCTTTTTTAATCAAGACAATCTTCTAGGAGGGTCTTCTTTTTGGAACTCTTTTTGGCCTCTACATAAATCTTAACCAAAGGTATAATGTGGGAGATAGGTAAAGGTATTAGAATCAGTCTCCAGTATGACAGTTGGATCGAGAATTTCCCCTTAGCTAACCTGGCAATATGGAAAAGGGTTGCTCAGTTCTATGAGGAAAAAGGAAAATTCTAGATAAGAGACTTCTTGATCCAAGTGGATACTGTTAGGTGGGAAATCATTGATCCTCCTCAAGAATTTGATGGAGATATCCAACCCTTTTGGGTTCTCTACATGAAATTAAGGGATTTCCATAACCCCATTTTCTAGACCAAGGAGGATTCCATTAAATGGAAAGAGGAAGACTTGACAATTTTCTCAATTAAATCTACCTATATGTTAAATTTCAAGGATGATCTATAAATTGACTATTGGGGTAAGCTTTGGGTGAAAGATCTTATCCCTAAGGTTAATATCTTTTACTGGTTGGTTATCCAAAATAGAATTCTTCTGTGGATAATATTAGGAAAAGGGAATGAAGCTTCCCAATAGATGATCTCTTTTAGGAAATAGGAGGAAAATGTTAACCATATCCTCCTTCATTTCTCTTTTCCCATGATGTTTTTCTTCCATTCTAGATATATTCAATATCTAATGGATTTTTCCCTTGACTATTGAGGAATTTGTTGTTTTCCATGGAGAGTCCCTTTATTTTCTCATCTTGGGTCTGGGCCTAGAATATTTCTCTCCTTATTTTTTTGGGGGTTTATGGAAGGCTATGAATGATTGTATATTCTCAGACTAGAAACTCTTCTCTTGAAATTTAAAATAAAAATTTTGGCTGCCATAAAGGAAAATATCAAACTCTTTAAAGGAAAGGCAAATAAACCCTGCCCAAAAAGGGAGCAGAAAGTTCTTGATAAGTTTTCCCTTGGACCGGTGGAATTACACAAACCTAAACATAACACTATATGGATTAGGCCACGAGGAAAATGTTGTTAAGATAAATTTTGATGGGGTATCTAAAGGGAATCAGGTCAAGCTGGGGGAGGTGGAATTTTAAGAAACAGTGAAGGTGATTGGTTGTTTGTTTATGTTGGTCCGTTAGGATGGAAAACAAACAATATGGCGGAAGCTAGAGCTCTCCTTTGGGGGTTTTGTTGGCAAAAGAAAAAGGTTTCAAGGACATCCAAATTGAGGGTGATTCACTCATCATTATTAATGATCTTAACAATAAGGGTTCCATTAATTGGCCCTTAAGAAATATCCTCAATGATGTTAAGGAAACTTTAAAATATTTTGTAAAGGTTTCTTATAATCATACTTTGCATCAAGGGAATAAGTGTGTGGATAATATGGCTAATTATGGAGTTCTTAGTAATGATTATAAGATCGGTGTAAAGGAGATGATTTACCCATAGACATTAATGAAGTCATTATTAGAGATAGAGGGCACTAAGTTTGATGATGTTGGCATGAGTGAGCTCTGGGTCTATGACAACTTACATAATAAGTTGTATTCCTTGGTTTCTATTGGTGTGAAAGGGGGTCTGAATTTTGAGAAGTGTTAGTGAATAGGGAATTTTGGTTTCATGGAGATGGGTGGTGATAGAATCAGGTTTGAACTAGCTAGCCAAATTATTGAAGCTTTTAATCAACATTTGTGGAACAAGCTTAAGATTGGGGGTTTCAGTAATTTCATTGCTAAATTACAAGCTCAGAGGAATGGAAATTGAGGTTTCAGAGTCCACCATTTCCGTTGCGATGGAGATGAAAATGGACGGGCTCAAAATATTTAAGGATAGAACCCGTAGAGAGCATGAAATTGAGTTGTTCTTTGTGGGTAAGGAAAGGTGCTCTTTCTTTACTGATGGTTTTTCAGTCGTGTATCTCAGGAATATGGAGAGAAGTATGCCTTCAAATCATGAAGTATATTACTCTAGAAGGTAAATACCAAAAAATCTATACTCATCATATAACCCTTCTGAATATGTTTTTCCATAAGGTCATAATGAAAATTCCTTTTTTTCTGTTTATGTATTTGAAATATTATTTGATGGCATTCTAGCGAGGAGAAGGTAGAGATTCCTTTGTATGAAGGGCTCATCCTTCTATTTTTGAAAATGGGAAACCTATTTTGAATTCTTCTCTAAAAGATAAGGTGGAGGAGGATGATCTTACTCTTGCAGAATGCCTTACTAAGATGAAGGCTGGGAAATGTAAAAATGTGGGGGAGGATTATGAAAAAGAGAAGAGTGAGGAAGGTTATGGTGATGCGAGCACCTTGAGAAAGAGGGGTTGGGATGGTAATTTTAAGGGTTTCAAGGAGTGGAGTAGAAAGGTGCAATATTTAGAGGGGGTGCTTCAAGTGATGGAGGAAACCAATGTTGGTCAAAGGGAAACCATGTTGGATGTCATTAATGTTTCTAAGAAAATTGTCTCAGCCTAGGTGAAGTCCAAACAAAAGGTTCTAGAGCTGGATTTTTAGGTCAAAAAGTTGAGTGATAGGTTGGAAGGGATGGAGGAAGGCACTAAAAGGAGGAATTTCAATTTGTGCATCAGTAGTTCTGAGGACGAGCTAGAGGAAGACATGAATGACAAGGGTGTTGAGATCAAAGGAAGTCATGCTGGAAGTAGTGAAGTTTTTCCTAAAAATTAGCTGGGTTTTCTAGATTGTTGGCAGACTTACGTAGTTTTGATGGTTTAGGGCTGGTTTCTTTTCTCTGTTTTACTCTCTTGGTTAAAGTCCTAATCTTCATTATATGAGTTAAGCATGTTTAACTCCTTTTGAGGACTTTTCTGTTTCTTTCTTGCTCATTGGTTTTGTTCCTCCTTTTGTAAGGCCCCTAGGAGCTGATCCCTATTTTTACCTTATCTAATAAAAAATATTTATTTTATGAACAATGTTAAAAAAACAACTATTTTAAAAAAATCAAGGGCAATTTTTTCTAATAATTCACCACATAATTTATTCAATCATATTGTCATCTTATAATCGGTGAAAATATAAAACCTCCCAACTTGTATTTCGAAAATCTCAACATAATAGAATAGAGTTACACAGTACATTCAAAATAACATATGAATGTATATATTATTGGAAATGTTAAGAATTACAATCATAACAAAATTCTAAAAAGATAAATATTTCTTTAGCATTTTATTGCTCCAAGTATTTGATGCCCTCTACCGCATTCAATTCCTTAGACACTATTTGTGATTTTTTTGTGTAAATCAGTCATCAACCATTTATCTTTTTTACAATATTTGTGTCTTATTTTCATACCCACCATAAAATGTTTAGGAGGGTTTCCCTTTGCACCTAGTGTAATACACAAAGTGTTTTTCGACTGCATGAAAAATAGTTTATACTCTAAACCTTTTCTAGGTCTCTTACTACTATTCCCTCGACTACATTACAACGTTCCTTTCCCCAAGTGATTCTTGGATTTAATATGGTTGATATTTTTTTATTGAATCTTGTTGATATCTTTTAACATCAACGAAATGAGAGTGTTGGACCAAAATCTTTGTTCATAGTATGGTGATAGTAATTTGATAAATTTTGACAGCCACCTCGCAGTTGACAACTTTCATAACAAATCTGAATGACATCTTCATATTGTATGTTTTGTTTATCCCATATATCAGGTTCTCCATATCCAAAATAAGAAAATAACTCTTATTGCTACTGCAGGAAGTAAAAAAATTATTTTTTGTCGTACCGCATATCAATTATAACCAATTGAAATAAACAACATTTTAGCTTATGGCTAACACTTAATGTTATCCAATTTTACGCACATGGAAAATTTGGACAACAGGGTCCTATTTTGATCAAAACACAACATTGGTCTAAGGGACCCACTTCTGGTCATCAAGGAGATAAAACAATTTAAATAATTAATAAATTGATAAGTGATCTCACCTAGCCCAACTCGAGCTCAACTCAGTGTCAACTCAATGCATAGCCCAGTGCCAACTCAGTGTAGAGCTCAATGGGGAGCTTGTTCTATGGTCAGTTCGGAAAAGATCTCATGAGTTGTAGTGGAAAGATCGAGAACAAAGCTTGGGAGAGTCAAGGTCTCATCTTAGTTTAGAGTTTGGTCTATGTGGTAGATCTCTATGTGGATCACTTGGTGAAGGGGCCAATGTAGATGGTCGCAACCATCCACTCGGATGGAGAGATTATTTCAAGAGCTTGGTGTGAGTGACTCAGGGTCCAAGGATCAGGCAATTCATAGTGGGCTCATCCATGCATAGAGAGATCGATGCAGAGCGTTAAGAGGCCAACTCGGTATGATATGGGCCTTAATGTTGAAAGATGAAGCGAGATGATGGACTAGTTGATCTTTTGTATAGCTCGATCGAGCTAAGTGGTTATGCAAATTAGGTGAGCTAGCTCATTTGTTGGTATGTAAGCCATCGAGGAGTTTGAGGAGCTTATCTCTCTCGATCAAGCTAAACATTGTCAAATCGTGAACAAAGAGATGAGTCATCAAAGGAATTTTTGTATTGGCCTAACTCATTCATGAATCAGATCACGAGGCCTTAGAAAATTTCATGAGTCAGAAAGGAAAGATCGGTTGCTAAGTTTGGCTCGTCGTAAAGGAAGCTCAATAGGAGTGGGGGATGTTTTGATGGCAGATCAAAATGGAGATCACGGCTCAGCCAAGGCACATTGGGGGAAGTTTTTATCCCATTTCCAGTGAAAGGGGCAAAAGGGTGCCAAACCCATGCTAAGGCATGAATAGGGAAATTTAGGTGACAATTTCCGTGTGGAAACATTGAGACAGATAACCAATACAAACTTTCCACTTTGCGAGGATCGTGAAAAGCATCGTCAAGTGGGAATAATTACTTGGCAAGCCAGAGGATAAATTCTATGAACTAGAATGTGCAAACAAGAGCCCGAGTCTATGGTTGATATTTAGGTGAGTCACCAACCTACCTTTCAGGTTGACGAGATGATTGGTAGGGCAAGCAAGTCATAGGGGAACTACCACTTTTAGAGGAGCTAGTTTCGGGCCCAAAAATATGAAGCATGATGGATTTATATCACTGTGTAAAGGAGATAAATGTTCGTAGAGGTAGGGAGGAGTTTAGTCATTGGAGGTTTGATCTCATGAGAATTATCATTCGAGAAAGCCACCAAATCGAAGAAAAACTTGAGGCATTGAGATAGAGTTGTAGTTCATAAATAAAGAGCATAGGTTCATCGTTTATAAGAGAAATAACTCAACTCATTACACACGAGATATCAATGTCGATCCAGGTCACAGATCTTAGAGAATCCATTGGAGTTGGTTTTGAGTTCACAAGAGCTGGTTTGATGAAAATATAATTAGGGAATGAGCGTATAGTCACTCAGAAAATTATGGGCTCAAGTTGAGCTGGCATATGGAGCTCAATAGGAGAGTTGGAGCTCACTCAACATAACATGGCTATGAGATTCATTGTGAATGGTATGGGGAGCCAAGTCATTAGCATGTGAGATAGAACTTTGAATGCATTAGGTGAAATGTAGTATGGTTGAGGAGATTAGCTGATTCACAAGGGAGAATTTTCCTTCGAACTTGCCAGGAAGGAACAATAAAGTAGTATAAGTTGAGGAATTCAAATGAGCTCACAAAGAGGAGAATTTTAAACCAAGATTGAGAGAACTGTGAAGTATAACGAGCCAAGCCCATGGCTCGACGTTAGAGAAGACTTGGTGTTGGAACATTTTCTGAATTCATGAGGATATCACTTCTAGGTTAGATCAAGAGGAGAGAACGAGTCATATAACAAGTAAAAATTTGAGCCCAATGGGTAATAGGGCAAATGTGAAAGATGTGAAATTCAAGTATTATCTCAACTTAGAATAAGAGCTCCATCGGCTAATGTAAATCATCAATGTTGAGTTAGATATTAGCATGAGTGAAGAATAACTCAAGATCAAGCTAAGGAGTAAGGGATTGAATGTGATCTCTTGGTGGTGAATCTTAGTCGAAGGTGACTTGCATACAACTTTGATTAATCTTGGGTGGATGAAGCTCAAGCCTGGACTAAAGATCACCAGGTCAAGTTGCAAGAAGATCTCGGGTGGTTGACATAGGGAGTTCGTGACTCAATGACATGAGTAAAAGACTCAAGGATGACTGAAGGAAGCCTATCCCAGGTGAGTAACATGGATTGAGAGCTCATATGAAAAATTATTCTCACAGGTAGATGAGCTTGAGACAACTAGGAACCGTGTAAACCACTCGATGCAAGGAAGAATAGTTAATTATCCATTGAGGTCTCATCACGTAGGAAGTAATCTAAAAGAAATAATGGGATTGTGAAGGTGGTGGTTTATTCAAAACATCTAGCTATACATGCATGGACTTCTCAGATGAGTCAAAGTACCTGACACTAAGCTCGGTGAGTGATAAATGGGATCACTAATGAAATAATACCACTGAGGAGTAAGAAGAGATAAATGAGAGAAGAGCCAACTCGGTGTAAACAAAATATCTCATTCGAGCTAAAAGTTAAAACTCGTAAAGAAGGTATCTCAGCTGTGTGAGTCAACTCACTCACCGAGTCATGCAAGAGTGAGGAATGCTTGAGAGGGATCTCGATGTCATGTAGAGAGAGCTATACAAAGAGTCTAACTCAGCATCGGGATATAAGTCTAAAGGGAGCTCGATGTAGAATAGGAACTCGGTGATCGATGAAATATGCAAGGTGGCTTGGTCAATAAGATGAGTTGAAGGAGCTCGATCGGAAATAATGCAAAGTGACTCGTGTATAAATGTCGAGTTAAGACCAAGTGAGTTCAGTCAAAGCACGATGGTTTTTGAAAATTGAAGGATGTCAATTATTGAGTGATGGTGAGTACGCGGCGAGGGACTCGGTGGACTCATGAATCTAGGATAATGTGATGGCATGGAACTCGGACCCAGTTGGTGAGTTTTCTCAAAGCAATCCAACCACCAAGTTGGGCTCTTTTTGGCCTTTTCCTCATGATTCCCCCCTTCAGCACAAACCAGTCAACAGGGGGGCCACCAAAACTAGTAATTAAATTAATATTTTTATTTTAATATTTATTATTATTATTAAAATGTTTTATTTAAATATTATTTTAATTAATTGAGAATATCAAAGTCAACCATGCATTAATGACACATGATGGATGATTCTCAAAGTGGTTCAACCAACTATAATAAATACATCATCTACCTTCGATTTTGGAAGAGAAATTATTACTCAGTCTCTCCTCTCTCTCAACTTATTCTATAAATGTAATTTGGAAGCTCATTCCAAAGGGTTCTAACAAGTCATATAGGTTGGACAGTTAGACATCTTAGGCAAGTGTGTGTTTTTCAAGAATCCTCTTTCTTCTGTAAGTTGTCCTTGTATGTTGAGGGAACTTTCAAGCCTCTTTTTCAAGATTGTAATGGAAACCATTGCCTCTTCTGAATGTATGATGCATTGTGCATGTTATTAAAGTAATAAAAGTGTGTGTTTTGTGACTAATCTTGATCCTTTCATTCTTATATACTTCTTTATGCCTTTTCTCATGCTTGTAGGTACACTATGCAAGTTCATGTTTCTATCGTAGGTTCTTAGATATCTGTGCTTATCAAGTGGTGGAGTGTTACATGTAGTTTAGTTGTGATGCTTGTTCACCCTTCTCAAGTTCATCCTTCTTTAGTGGAAGACTGATAGCTCGTTTTTCTAATCAATTTTTAAAAGGGAACATGTGCTTCCTAGTATGTGGTATTTTGTACCCTCTCTAAGTTGTAGTAGGTGAAGTTGACTTTTGGTGCACACCCTCTTTAGAATAACCCTTACCGATTCTGGAAACACCCTTTATTTGATGCATCACCATCCCTAGTATAGTATAATTTCTTACAAATCTCTTTCCCTAAAACCCATGAAAATGTTAGCATAGGTCTAGATAACCATTTTATTGTAGTAGGAGTAGTACAATACTTAGTTTAGGAAGAGGAATTCGGGCTTCTCCATAGGTTCACCTTGATCCCAAGTCCCATAGCTTGAGAGGTGATCCCATGTGTCCCAATCAGACCGAACATCCCATTAACATTCGGCCATTCGGAGGGTGCGGTGATTTGGTGACAACGATTACCAATTGAGATTGTGGCTTGGATTACACCACCTTTACACATTGTTGGATCTATTGATGCAAGAGCTATTTCAAATAAAAAATAAAAAATTCATAATATATTTATTTCTATTAAATATGCGAGCATAATTTATTTGAAATAAACATTAATCAATTTCATGTTGTGGAAAATTTAAATGGATAAACATAGTGGTTTCTTTGGTGATATGGTAAGTACAATATCAATTATTCTCTATATTATAATTCAAATTTAGTGGTCGTTAAGCTACACTTATATTCATCAAACCACCATTTGGTGGAGAATAGTCCTCAGCTATTGATGAGGATTTACGACCGCTAGGCTATACCATCATTGGCCAAACTACACTTAGTTGGAAAACCTTTAATGAAGCTAGCCAAGTGTTGCTTTACATATGTATGAGCTGGATCAAGCCGTATGTAGTTATTTTTATGATGATGTTGAAGCCAAAACAATGTTAATTCAATGTAAGTATGCAGTAGTGAATCAATGAAACATTATAGATAGTATGTAGTTGTAAATCAATGAGATATTGATGAATGTAAGGTTTTTTAGTCAAACCATTTCTATATTGAATGTGGATACATGGAGTTCGCTAAGCTCTATATAGTTCATTTTAAATTTTTATCGTAGCTTACAAATGGATTTCCTTGAAAAAAATTCTTCGACCCTAAGCCAAGAATATATACTAATTTTTGTTAGTTACCATTTCCTATAAATTTGTGGTCCTTATAAATAATTTTGTTGTAAAATACACATGGATATCATATCGTTTCCTATAAATTTGTGGGCCTTATTGGTTGTTTTTATAATCATTTATTGTCTTATAAATTTTTGGGGCTTATTAGTGGTTTTTTTATAAATTCATACAATTAATATACCTAGATTTGATGTTGTATTCATGTTCATTATTCCCATGTCCTCCACATCTATCATCGAACTACAAAAACATAACTTTGTTAAAAAAATTGAAAACCATGGAAATTGAAGATAGAGATCATTAATAATATTTATAAAATTATTGAAATTAAATCACCATGTTGAATTGGTTGTGTAACATCATGGTGAAACAATTGTACATCAAATTTTATAGCTTTTTGGTTGTCTGCATAAACAATAATTATATAAGTAGCATATTTAGGTTAAAATCCATTAAACAAAATCACTTGTTGAAGTTGTTTCTAGAGATGAACATTTCTTCATATGAGAATAGTAATGTTTCAGAAACATCGCTTGATTATGTGTCTTAACAAATAAAACAATAGATATTTTGGAATCCACCAATGCACAGAGTGTGACATCGCTGCCATAAAGCACTAGTACTAGATAATTTATGAAACAACATTGAGTGAACATCTCAGCCCATAACTCATATGATATTTCACAAAGAAAAGGATGGATGTTTCCTTGTAGGCTAATTTCTCTTACGTTTACCAATTTTTGTCACAATTTCTCCATCTAATTAATAGTGATCTCTTCTCTATAATCATCATTATTGTCATGGTTGTACACAAAAGATATTGTGTACATAAGACACAAAAATTTTAATATACGATTACATTATCATAGATTCTCGTAGCATCCATCTAGAATTGATACTCCAATGTCTTTAACCTTTCCCATGTATCTTTTTGCACTTTGTGTCACTTAACATTTTGAATAACTAGTTGGTATTAAAATAATAATAATACAATCTAGCACACTAGTTCCGATAAGCTCGTTAGAAGCTCCATTATGACATCAGAGGAAATATCGTTGGCCAAATTGCAAAAATAGGTGATCACACATTCAACATTGAAGGGATTAGTCAAAGGAATAGCTGATAAATTAGATGGAACTTGGAATGGATATGCACATTTACAAGAAAAAATGTCTATGACTTTCACCCTTGCTGGTATATTTCCTTCCAATGACATCACATAGTTGTCTAAAATTGTCTAAGCCGCAATGGGAAGAACTTCTTCCACCTCAAGATCTTCTTTCCTTTTTTCCATTTTTCCCCAATATTGGAATCCAAATTTCTTTTTCCATTTCTCTCGTCACCCAATAGTATAGACAACTAGTGGAAGTGTGAAACATGCAATTTAAATTTTTCAATTACATTGGATTCACTGCAGGATGTTAATACAATATTATCTAGATGTTTATTTCTCAAATAATGTAGAAATTTTTCTCTCATTTTGTTTTCTCATTTTATTCTCCAGCAGTAAGAATTAAATGTATCTACTATTACACTAGCCTCAAAAGTCCTAGTTGATTTAGTATTCCTTTCCAACCCATGCAATTTTCATTTAGATGGTTTTATCTCAAATTTATTCAAATATGTTCACCTCATCATAGTAAACAAATTTTCATGTTTTGAAGGTGAAATAAAATATTTTCTATGCAAAAAATTAAAAACAGAAGATGTTTTCTCATTTCTATACAATTTTTTGAATACTATAAATATACCATTTTGAATGACTTTTGCATTTGAACAGTTTTTTCAGAATATGTTATTATCCCCAAATTCCAACCATATTTTGAATAGGAATATGGTATGTTTTTTATGGAGGCATGCATTTCCCATTTCCTAAACAAAGAAAAATCCAACTCCATATCCAGAATAAGAAACTTATTATTTTCAAAGTCAAAGTGTTCCACCTGGACACGCAATGTCCCCAAATCAATAACTTTTGACAATAGAAAAATACCAACTTCCTCATGATTTTCATCTATAAAAAAACAACCATAGGTTGATGTGGTAGTTTTCAGGGAATTAAGTTCCACAAACCATTCCTCATCTCTTTTCTTCCAAAAAATACCGCCTACGATGAATGGAATTGTTTTGAATGGATCACAAATAATGGAAGACATTTTACCTATATTTAGAGTAAAATACATTAATAATTAGGTCATTTCCAAACTTTAAAGTTTTTTTCTCACATTATATGTTAAGGAATTTAAATAGTACCCTAGCGAGACACCAAATTCTAGAGTTCTTTACTATGTATCATAATGAGTAATTAATTTAATGGTTAGTGACCACTAGGCTTCGATATGACATATTATGTATCATTCAACTAGTTACAATAATTCATATTTTGTGGATCAAATCAATAATAACATAATTTTTCTAAAATTTTGAAATTGAATTATGATGCATTGAAAGATACAAAACCATTTGCACCTTTTGAAAGTATTACATATGAGCCAGACAAGCCATAACATTATATAGATGGCATGATAATAATACTAAAAATACACACTTTAGTGTCATATTGACTTCTACTCAACATATAAAAGAAAAACCTAAAACAATTTCAATCCATTTACATGTTTTTAATGATAAATCTTATAGGACATTAAGATATAATATTTGGTATTTCGAAGAGAGTTTGCGAAGCTTGGGATTTTTCATTTTACAAGACTATGTGATTTAAGTGTATATCGGTCATACTATAGTAATGAGGATTATATGCATATAAGATGAACATGTTTAAAGGATAGCAGTTAGAAGATATAATGTTTGTTATTTTGAGGAGATTATTTGAGAAATAAGTCACATTAATAGAGTTAGTGATAGATCATCATTTTTGTTATACAAGACAATGTGAAATATATGTATATTGGACATACTTTTTATTCATTATGTCTAAATGTCTATAACTACTCTAAGTATGATATTTTAAGCGTAGTGCTTGGTGGGAAATTACACAACAAGATATAAAAAAAAGGGAAGGATTACACTTTTCCTAAACATAAGTATGCCCATCTTCACAATGTTTCATATCAAAAAAATTATTTACCTAACGCTTAGTTTCATTAATTATCGAAAGTAATGGCACATCGGACGCTACTTTCAACAATTTATTTTATTGAAAATTGTGATAAAATAATAAATTGTGACCTAGCTAAGTGACCACAAGGATCCTACCATTACGGTCATTGTAAACACTATATGTACAACTTTGGATTGCTAGTGTTTTTCATTGATTATAATTATATCATGTTGGCTAGAATGTACCTGGTAGAGACAATAGTTGCACTACATACCATATAGAGGGATCAAGCCTTACGTATTTCCCATAAGGTATATTGTTTGAAACACATAATTCACTTTGGATCTTATGGGATAAAATTCTTAGAGAACACTAAGCATTTTTTCCTTATCGAAAGTAAGGGAATAGTGGACGCTAGGCTCTCATCATGATTGCTCTGCACCTGAAAACCCATCATTGATATTGTGTTTATAGTTCATCTGATTGTAGTGAAATCTCACTAGAATGGAATTTTAGATGGTCTTACATCAGCCTTAAACCTCAAAACTATGTAATCCAAGTTGACTCCTCTGCATCAACTTCAGCAGAACCCCCTTTCCCTCAATATAGCCATCACAAATTCGGGCCATTTTCCAACTTGCCAAACCCCAACCTTGTTGCAGCCTTTGCACCACCACTTATGAGAATGTTTTTCAATGAGTTAAGCCTCATGCCCCAAATTCATAGGAAACAAGATTTGTCTTGTAAAGTGAAAATAAATTATTACAAACCTTAGCAATAAATATCTTACTAGACGTTACTTCTTATTTTGGTTTAATGCTTCCAACTTATATTTATAGTGTAACATTACCAAAATAACTTAGTTTTATTAAGGAAATTAGGCCTACAAATACAAAGTACATTAAACAAGCAAATACACAAACATTAAATAAGCAACAAAACCCACTATAACCAAATTTGGCATGCTCCTTTTTATTCAATGAAAGAACCATAATATTTAAGCCATTGTTCCCCAATCAAACCTTAAAAACAAACAAATACCTAATACACAAAAACTCAATAAAGAATACCAAAAAAATTACTTCCTTCTAATCAATCCTTTAAAATCGCAACCTCTCCTTCATCGACCTCTAATTGTAAATCCTTAGGATCCTTGCCTTTGAGTCATCCCGATAGAAACACACGTACCCATAATCTCCTTCACATATCCCGCAAGATGTTTTTCCATGTATCGACGCTTCACGAACTTCACAATTTTAATAAAATCATCCAACGAGATGTTCCCAGTATGTTTAATGTTTTTCATCTTTTTCTGGTCACATTCAGGTTCCTTCAGAGATTTAATCACCAAGGTTGTTGCACTAGGAACAACTGTAACTTTGGCTTGATGATTTTCTAAAGTGAAATTCATAATAAGCCTCAAACCCTTCCAATCTATTGTAGTCTCCTTTGTAATGTCTTCTCTGATTTTCTTTGGTGAAAAACCCAAAGGACCAATTTTAAGGGATAATGAAGAGGCTGCTCCAACTTCTCTTCCTGTCATATGGATGAACATATCCACAACCTAATATGGGTCCAAATTTGGTGGCATTTTTCCTCAACCCTTCAAACTGTTCCTCTTCCACAAATTTGTGGGCTATTGCGAAAAGGGAAGACTAGTAAAAACCCTACATTTTTATCTGTACTTATACTTAGGGTTGTTCTCTATTATTTTCTATTTTTAAGTAATATATGTTGTTATTTCTTAGAGTGATTAAGGTACAATATTAAAGGTAGGTATTTTTTTTCCTATGTTCTTATTTCTTAGATTTATTAAGGTATGTGAGGGATCAAACCTTACATACTTCCCATAAGGTATATTATTTGAATCACATAATTCGCATCAGATATTGAGAAAGGAAATGTTTAGTGATAGCTAATCATTTTTCCTTATCAAAAGTAAGGGAATAGTGGATGCTAGGTTCAACAGTTTAATAATTTGAAAACAACGATAAAATAAAAGATCATGCTCTAGTTTAGTGGTCGTTAGGCCCCATCATACTTACTCTAGTGCTAAAAACCCATCATCGATATTTTTTTATAGTTCTTCTGATTATAGTGAAATATCACTTGAATGGAATCGTAAATGGTCTTACATCAGCCTTAAACCTCAAAACTATGTAATCCAAGTTGACTCCTCTACATCAACTTCTAGCAAAACCCCTTTCCCTTAACATAGCAATCATAGATTTGAGCCATTATCCAACTTGCCAAACTCTAGCCTTGTTGTAAACTTTGCACCACCACTTATGAGAATGTTTTTCAATGAGTTAAGCCTCATGCCCCAAATTCATAGGAAACAAGCTTTGTCTTATAAATTGAAAATAAATTATTACAAACCTTAGCAGTAAATATCTTACTAGATGTTACTTCTTATTTTGGTTTAATGCTTCCAACTGATATTTACAATCTAACATTACCAAAATAACTTAGTTTTATTAAGGAAATTACACCTACAAATACAAATTACATTAAACAAGCAAATACAAAAACATTAAATAAGAAACAAAACCCACTATAACCAAATTTGGCGTGCTCCTTTTTATTCAATGAAAGACCCATAAATATTTAAGCCATTATTCCCCAATCAAACCTTAAAAACAAACAAATACCCAATACACTAAAACTCAATAAAACATACCCAAAACAAAATCACTTCCTTCCAATCAATCCTATGGAATCTCAACCTCTCCTTCATTGATCTCTGATTGTAAATCCTTGGGATCCTTGCCATCAACAGTGCACTGACAGAAACATACATACCCAAAATCTCCTTCACATTTCCTGAAATATGTTTTTCCATGGATCAAGTCTTCATGACCTTCGTAATTTCAATACAATTGTCTAACGAGATGTTCTCGGTATGTTTAAATTGTTTTCTTCTTTTTCCTATCATGTTCGGAGTTTCTTGGGCTTTAATCACCAAAGCAGAGTCGCTTAGGAAAAGCGTAACTTTGGCCTAATGATTTTATGTAATGGGCTTCACATTAACCCTCAAACCCTTCCAATCTCTTACAGTCTCCTTTGTAATGTCTTCTCCAATTTTCTTCGGTGAAAGATCCAAAGGACCAATTTTAGGGGCCAATGAAGAGGCCACTCCAACTTCTCTTCCCTTCACATGAACGAACACCTCCACAACATGAGATGGGTCTAACTTTGGTGGTATTTTTCCTCAACCCTTTTAACATGAGATGCCTCTTCCAAAAATCCCCCACAATTCCAAGGCCTCTTGCTAAAAGGGAAGACTAGGATAAACCCTACATCTTTATATGTACTCTAACATAGTGTTGTTCTCTTTTGTTTTTGTTTTTTAAGTAATATATGTTGTTATTTCTTAGAGTGATTAAGGTACAATATTAAATGTAGGTTAAAAAAATTCCTATTTTTGGGTCCTACATTATTAAAGGGAGGTAATTTTTTTTCCTATGTTGTTATTTCTTAAAGTGATTAAGGTATATGAGGAATCAAGCCTTATGTAGTTCCCATAAGGTATATTGTTTGAAACACATAATTCACATTGTATATTGTGGTAGAAAATGCTTAGCGAATGCTAAGAATTTTTTCCTTATCAAAAGTAAGGGCATAGTGGATGTTAGGTTCAACAATTTAATAAGCTGAAAATAGCAATAAAATAAAAGATCGTGATCAATTTTAGTGGTCTCTAGGCTCCCACCATTACTAGCAGTCATTATAAATACCATATGTATATAGTTGTGGGTCGCTACTATGTTTTCATCTATTATTTAGTACTCATAAGACTTATTGTTTGTAACATATAATTCACATCTATTTTTATAAGATAAAATGCTTAACGACCACTAAGATTTTGTACATATTGAGTGGAATGAAATAACCTATTGAATTGAATGGTATAGCTTAGTGGTCACTAGGCTCCTACATTTACATCTTATTAATATAAAAATTATCTTTACAGTTTTGGTTCTCTAGCCTTAATATGTAGTTCCCATAAGATACATAGTTTTCAACTCATATTTTATCTCGTTTACGATAAAAAAAAATGCTTAGTGCCCAATACTCTCATTTACATATTGACATAAATTGAATATTAGACCCTAGGCTCAAATTTTCTTATTTTGAAAGTAGACATAAAATAATAAATCACGGTTTAGCTTAATGGTTGCTAGGATCCTACCTTTACCTCTTCTCATTTTATACACTATCATTACATTTTTGAATCTCGGCCTTGGTATGTAGTTCCAATGAGATACATGGTTTTAAACTCATACTTCACATCATTGTCTATCTAGTAAAATGTGTAGCACCCACTAAGCTCCTTTACTTATTGACAAAAATGACATATCATACCCTAGGCTCAAAATTTTCTTATTTTGAAAGTAGACATAAAATAATAAATTAGGATTTAGCTTAGCGGGCGCTAGGTTCCTACCTTTGATGAACTAAAAATAGGATATTTGTGGTTTTTAACTATTTTATAAGTTAATCTAAATAGAAACTAGGTTTTATATTGAGGTTATAGATCTAAATATTTTTCTTTTATATTTGAATGGATTGAAATAATAGAAATAAGAGGGATATGTTACTAACATGTAAATAACTTACCTCATTGTGTGCTAGACTATAGCAGTGGTATGTGGACCTGGGAAGGATATTATCGAATGCCTTGAAGGACATAAGCTAACTATTTTCGGTACTTAGGTGTCTGGGAGTGTATTAAGGAGCCCGGGGCTCCCTCATCCGAATTCTAGGTCTTTGGGAACTATGAAAAAGCTTAGGATCCATGTTCACTAGTGTCACAAGGAGATATAAAACCCTCCCTATTGGTCATAATGGATTCGTCGAATGAACTGAATAATGACCTACAAAACAAAAGGTTAGTGTGGTCAGACTAACCTCAACCACCAAACTATTGGACTTATCATTGAGAATTTAAGCGCATTACTGAGACCACGATGTAGTTCGGTGCATGTTTGTAATCTTAGGATGCCCTAGCACCGGTGATGTAGTAGTAGGGGAAATAACTAGATGTAAAATTTAAATGGTGGACGAGAATGGAAAAAATACAACCCTTTCACCCTATGTTTGTCTCGATGCATATGTAGAAGAAGCCCAAGTGAAGTCCCTTTCCTTAGTAGATAATTTCCCTTGATGTGTGAGATGTCTTCCCATAATGTAGTGAGTATGCTTTTTTTATATAGGGATATCTTTCTCAAATTTCAACACTAGTGACTTGAAACTTCCAACTATGACCTAGGGAATACACGGGGTAACCATTAGGACTAACCTTGAACAAATAAATTAAAACCACAAATTATGATGACATGGGAACCTAAAATCATGAGTGGGGCGCCTTGAGGCACCCTAGTGCAACCCTAGGTGCCCTAGTGTAGTCCTAAAGATGAAAACTGAACAAATTACAACATCTGAGACACCCTGAAAGATGGCCAAAATTATAGAGACAATAGATGACTAAACCAAAAAAAAAACACAATGATACGAATAAGCGACAAAAAGACCTAGAGATGGGTCACTAGTGAATACTTTTATCATGCAAGATCCATATATAAATTAACATACCCGATAGTATAAATGTAATAGTAAGTGTGTGATTTTGTGACTACATTTTCCCCCACTTTATGTTGGTGAGTAGAAATCTCAATAACATAAAGTAGATAGAGATGCGTACCTGAGGAAAATTTAGAGAAGCCCAAGTTGTATAAGAATGCGTAGATGTGTAGTAGAAGTGTGTCGATAGAACCATAAAAATGTGTTGACCCATAGATTAGTGGGTTAATCCATGCAATGTAAAAGTTTAAGTTTTGTGATGAAGTGTGGAAAATGAAAATGATGATTAGATGATTTTGAACGTGGTTAAATATTAAATAGGTGGGTAGGGAGTGATTAGTTCCCAACCTAAATGCTTGTATATGAATGGAATGATGGGAGGATTTGGGCATCTTGACGCTAGAGGAAGAGTGTAGGGAGAAAAGTGTGTTATTCTCCAAGCTTTAACTACATCCTCAAGATCTAGCCGCTGCAGATGGACTCAGATCAAAAAGTGGTGATTTTGGATCTAGATGATTTCGATTAAAATAGTTGACCCATATAGGAGTGATAAGGGGAAAGGAACTCTTTCCCCACTTCATGGGTGTCACTGTAATGTAAAGGCTTCCAAGTTAGGTCATGAGGAAGCGGACGTGATAGAGAATGAGATGGCTTCCAAGTTAGGTCATTTGGAAGTGAACATGATAGAAAATGAGATGGCTTCCATATTAGGTCATCTAGAAGAAAACATGGAGTATAGAATAAAATCCCAAGTTATGTCATCTAGGAATGGAATGGTGAATGTAACTCCCAAGTTAGGTCATTTGGGAGACTGCTCATGGATTTGAATGGTTTGATTTGAACGCGTTGATTTTGATTGGTTGATTGGTTACTTGTGGAGAGGTTTTTGCTAATTCCCCCAGTTAGGTCATTAGGGGAAAGTTGCTAGAAAATATTGAGAAAACATATAAAATGATTTTTAGTCACTTGTTTCCCTAAGTTAGGTCATTAGGGGAAATTGATAAGTTACGATGAAGGTGTTTGGAAAACATTAAATGATTGTTTCCCCCATATTAGGTCATTAGGGAGATTGATGGTGAAGTGTCATGGTACAAGTTATGAGGTGTTAGATTCACAATATTAGGACATGTGGTGACATAAGGGGGATTATAGGGGAACCCCCAATGATATGTCCCCCTTTCGGTGAAAGAGGAAGTATTAAGCGGAACAAACTCCAAGCCTAAAATAATGGCAAGAGGTTAAAACTCAGTTATAAATAGTAGAAAATAATGGCAAGCTGTATAATGTGGGTGAAACATGTGTAGTACAGTGGTAGGAATAATTTTGAATAGAATTCCACAAACATGAGGGTGCAAATTGGAGTAAAAACACTCAAGATATGACCAAAACGGTGTTGCGTGTATTAGTTGTGGTGATAAGCATGAAATGTAGACCATAATAAAGGTGGCAATTGTAATGGGCTTATAAATAGTGAAGTGAAAAGGTAACTTATCACTTCATTTGTTTATAGCACGAGTTTAAGAGTGTATACGGAGTAAGGATGCTTCAAGAGACACTATTATGTTTGATGCGATTTGAGAGAGTAGTGGCTAGCGGTACCATCGTGTACTACCGTAGAGTTGGTAAGTGCATTATTTTTGCTTAAATGTAGGGTGGAATAGGTTGTTGAGGTGAATTTTTGCATTTTTATATTTTTAGCTTTCTCAGCATTTGGGACCTAGACAAGAGTGGTGAGGGCACTAGTGACCCTTGGGACTAGAGTGCCCAGATCCGGGTGTTAGTGTCCTACTTTGGGGCACCCCAGTCCTAATGTTGGGTGCCCTGGTCTAGAAAAATTTTGTTTTGGAGGTAATGCTATGGAAGTTATTTCTAACATGTTGAGTAGTTGTTTGGGATCATGTAAAGTGTTCTAATCATTACGCTTGTTGTTTTGTGTTATACAAAGGGGTATTCACTTAAGGGAGTTTTGCGGTGGTTGGAACTTGATTACACTACTAGGATTGGGTTTTTGAGATGGCAAGTGATATGTGTTGGACCATGCCAGCCTACAACATATAGTACGGATGGGAAATGTGCCCCATAATATGCCTATGTTGATTACATTATGAGAGAAATTTTGTATAGACACATGCACATTTATGTTGCCTACAGGAGAGATGACCATGATGCTAGAGGATATATATTATATATTGTGGTTTCAATGGTTGGGGAGAGAGTACAAGTGATGGTGGTAGTGGATATGTAGTAAAAATGCACTCATCCAAATGATATTTAACAAGGGCCAAGGTTCCTATGGAGGCCCATATTAGTTTGGATGCAATATTATAGTCGAGGGTTCCTCATTTCTAGAAGTCCATTGATGTGGTGATAGTGTCTTATATAATAGTGGAGGGAGGGGGTGTCG
The DNA here is from genome assembly GCA_018340775.1 of Taxus wallichiana var. yunnanensis. Classification (NCBI taxonomy): domain Eukaryota; kingdom Viridiplantae; phylum Streptophyta; class Pinopsida; order Cupressales; family Taxaceae; genus Taxus; species Taxus wallichiana. The sequence continues at coordinate 157,332,872 of CM031244.1, read as the reverse complement.
GCATCTTATATAAAATACATGACATATGTCAATAAATAGATGAGGATGGGATGAGATATGTATAGGCATGGTTTGTGTTAGCCCACATGTACAGGGACTTGTATCGGTTCACACATGCTGAGCATGGAAGAGGTATAGGGGACACCACACTATTACATGTATGGGAATATGAGCACATAGCCGTATTGAGACTAGTTGCAGGGCTATGAGGGGAGTGGGTTTGACCAAAGATATTTTCTTGACAATGGGTAGATATTTATGGTAGGAATATGGACATTGATAGCTGCGGAGGACACGATAGACAGGATGGGATCTGATTCGGTGACATGGAGGCCATATCATGATTACGAGGGATGGCCTAAGGATGTGACAGAGTTGTAATGTATTTGGAGGACCATGTGGTTAGAGGACCACTTTCCAGGTGTAGTGGATCTATTTCAGGTGGAGAGAGTATTGTGGTAGTTTGGGATGGCACAGGATGTGCCCTTAGAGCCATATATATGGCTATGGGTCGTTAGAGCCCCTAGGAGGGTAGGTGCTAGGCCAGGGCCCACGATGGAGTAGTTGGTACCACTAGGGTTAGATGTGGTAGACCCAATGATAGTGGTTATGGATGGCGATGATGCGGGGAGTACGGAGGATTATTGAGTGTGGTGGGAAGTACATCAATGGGTGTTGTTATACCCAGTATTTGTAGGTGCTATAGAGTTACCAATACGAGGAGAAAATGAGGGAGGTTTCTCTCGACCATATAGCAGAAGTGGTTATAGATTGTAAGTATTTATGTATGCTTAAGGTTGTAGTTAAAAATGTTTGATGTGGTTTTATACATGGTTGACTAACATGAGGTTATATGTGATGTATGCAAGAGATTCCTATTGGTCATTGATAGTAGACACATCAATATGCACACGATGTGGAATATTCCTAGCGATGTATTATGTGGAGGGATACTAGAGTGTGTGGATGACATTGTGGGTGAGCATGACCATCAATTTGATCCAGTAGCCATAGCAGCGGTGACATGTATGGTGTTGATGAGTGAGAAGGATGAGGCATGTGAGGAGACTCATTATTCCGAGAGATGGTATGTGGCGGTCCCCCGGCTTAGGACGTGTTTTCCGTTATGGGAATTTGTAGCATCACTTCTCGAATTATAACATGGAGATTAGTATGTTACACAAATAGGTGGAGAATTTTGGGGGCTGTAAAATTCGCCACCGTGTCGATGGTGAGGAAGCGAGTTCTAGGGCTCTCGTGATATATGAGAGCAATAATGATGATGGTATATGATCTAGGGGGCTTTCCCAGGTGATGAAACATGTTTTTGTGATGATGATTGGTATGAATGCTATATGTATGGACACCTATTTTGGATATGTATGAGATCGATATTTGAGATGTTTTGTTATTGTGATGTAATGGATATCATATGGTTGTATGGTTATGTGTATTGTTTTGTATATGATCAATATAAATTTGTATGATGATTTTAGTAACATAGATTAAATATGATAATGTAGATAGCTAATGTAATTTGTTGATGAGATCAATAAAGTATGTATTTTTACGTCTTGTAATGGTGATAATAGAACGAATGTGAAAATAGATAAGTGTAGCATAATTAAGATGTGTAAATGTAATATAATGGTAATATGATAAAGTGGTGAAAATAAGAGGGGAGAAGATTAATGATGTCCCCCAGTGTATGGATGAATAGGCTCATGTGATAAGACCCCTCGTAATCAAGGATGAGCTGCATAAGCAAGAATGAATCATCGGGAATTGATTGAGGTGCGCTAGATGAAAGACTAAGCGTGTGATGGAAGGTTCTTAAAACTAATCCTTCAATATTGTGTGCAAGAACCGTAAGAACATAAGTATGTCATTAAGAAATGATTGAGGTGGCTAGATGAATGATTGAGCACATGATGAAACGTTCTTAAAACTAATCGCTCAACAATCATGTAAGAACCGTAAGAATGTAAGCACATCATCAGGGGGTAGGGTGATAATGATCACCTACCAATGACCAAGATGACGGGTGTAGATGGATGCATATGGAATGAATGGATCTTGAATGTATGGATCAACGTGTGTGTCATATGGAGTGACCACAAGATATGTAGATACTATTGAAACCCATGGGATGGATGTGATGGATAGTGTGAGTGAGGCAGATGTAACGAATATGGAGGTAGAAGCTATGGAGGTGGTGGATAGCGTGCATGTGATAGTGATGATTGATGAACAAACTCAGTACTAGGTGGAGAAGACATAGGGGGTGTATTCATATGCTATCATGGTGAAGGAGACAATGATCTCTCATGAGATGCAAAATATATGACACCAATTTCCTCTAAATGTTATAACCATTCACGTAAAGAAAGAAACTCATTTTCACAATGGTCACTAATATGGTGACAATTATAGTAATATTGATCATGTTGGTGTTGTAGACGGTCTAGATGGTGGTGGTGATTGGAAGGAATTTGAATTAATATCTCATTAAGTAATATATGCAAGACATCATGAGGTTGAGCATTAGGTGAAAACATAGAGGCCACGGTACTTAGGTGAAGTAGTAGTTGTAGGAATTGGTCACAAAGGTGGAGAGACATGTGTAGGAGATGGAGGAGGAGATTGAGGTTTTTTCATTTGCACTTTCGGTTGAGGTAAGGGATGTTTTGGATTGTTTCTAGGAGGGGAAGTAGGAGTAGCACGGTTTGTTCGAGTTGTAGCTAAGGGTGGAGGTTTCTGAGGATGTAGAACTGGAGGTGTAGGTGGAAGAGAAAAGGGCCAAGTAATTGGAGAAATGTGGGAAGGCTCTGCTAAAGCATAATCAAGAAGGTCCTATTCTAGAGAAATAACCTTGTAAATACGAAGTATAAAATACATATAAGTATCATACTATAAGTGTTGCTTTAGAGGAGGAATAATACCATGATAGAAGAGGAACTTCTTTTCCAAGTCACTAGGATGAAAGATAAGTTGATGTATGCATACATTAAAGTGTAAGATGTAATCTTGAATAGGTTCAAAAGATCCATGATGGAGAGTGGGAATGTGATCATATGTGACCCAAGGACCATTATTGATGATAAACCTACAAAATAAGGCATCCTCCATGTCATAGAAAGTGCTAATGGAATCAAAATGGAGATGGGTATACCATTGAAGTGCATCATCAACTAGAGTAAACCGAAAGGCCTTAAGTAATAGGTGATCATTGGAATAAGAGTTCATAAGAGTGTGATAATTTACAATATGAGCATGAGGGTCACTAGTATCATTGAAGCATGTAAATGTGGGCATGATGAAATCCTCAGGAAAGGTTGAGTTATGGATTTTTTTGGGAATGGTATTATCATGCAAGGAATTGTTATCTATAGACATGTAGTAATCCTAATTTCTAAGGTGAGAGAGTGAACCTGAGACTGAAGTTGACCTACAACATGCATGAGGGATATAATGTCCTGTGATGGAATAGAAAAAGATGGAAACAATGTATTAAGAGGTTGGAGCTTGCCATTGTGTGTGATCATAGGTATATCAAGAGGTGAAATAGTAGGCTCCAAAGCTAAAGATGCATGAGGAGTGTGTGTCGAAGGAGCCACATGAGATGATGAAGGGGAATTTTTACTAACTAGTATTAGAAGTAACATGTGGTGTGGGTGAAGTGGAAGAAGGAAGCATAGATAAGGTAGGATTATATTGATAATAAAAACAATAGGTAGAGACTCATGTACTATGGTAGAATTAATATTAGGAGAAGAAGAGGATGGAAGAGGGGAGGCACTCTTAGCAGTGTAAAAATAAGGAGACTTCATAGGAACGAGAGACGAAGTAAGATGGTCAATGTTAGCTGAAAAATACTATCAATAGGATCATCAAGGTAATAAGAATGTGTCGATGAACTAGAATGGGATGTTGGGGAAACATAATGAGAAGTGGTAAGAGACATGGGAGTAGTAATAGGAGTGAACAAAGGAGAGGTAGGATGCATACTAGGTCGGGAATCAATGCCTAATAGATGTTGATGGGCTGGGAGTGGTGTGATCAAGTCTCATGGTTATGTGCTTTCCCACTCGTGTTCAAATCCCCCCAAGGCATTATCCTCCTCGGAGGTGGTTTCTCCCCTAGATACAACATCTTTTCTCATTGTTTTGTTGTTAGTCACTACTTCTCTCATTGTTTTCACTAGTCACTACTGTCTGGTTGATGCCTCACTCACTTTCGTCACTGGTTGTTGCTTCATTCGCTAGTTTTTGCTTCTCTCGCTACCGTCACTAGTTGCTTCTCCACTCACTTGTGGTCATTTTCACTAGTCGTTGCATCTTCATTATGGTTTCATGGTTGCTTCAATTTGGTTCCTAATGGTAGTTACCTTCATTGTAACCAAGTTTGTGGATCCTTTCAAAATCCTCAATTGTAGAAGGATATGGGTACTTTTAACACCCTCAAAGTTTACCCTAATTCAAAAAAATGCCTAATGAGATAATCAATGATAGAAGGATCTAAAATATCAAGTGGCATATCAGAAGAAGAGTAAAAATAATCATAGGCCATTAGATGGCATGACGTATAATGAGTAAAAGCAACAGGGTCATCAACAAGGCATATGCTGATAGGAGAGTTAGTAGGATTGGTTTGCAAATGTTTTTGACCTTCCAAGAGGAGTTGTTGAGTGGAATCTGATAAGATCATAGTATCACTATATAAATCTATAAGTTCAGTGATGGTAGCCTCATCATAAATAGGGTTAACACTAAAATGTGACATGATAATAAAAGAAGAGCTATGCTAATGACAGATAATAAAAAAGAAACAATGTTTGAAATGACAGGTTCACCAAAATGATTAACTAAAAATAGGATTTTTTGGTTTTCAACTATTTTATAAGTTAATCTAAATAGAAACTAAGTGCTATATTGAAGTGCTAGATCTAAATATTTTGATTTTATATTTGAATGGATTGAAATAATAGAAATAAGAGGGATATGTTACTAACTTTTAAATAACTTACCTCATTATGTGTTGGACTGTAGCAGACTAGTATGCGAGACTAGGCAAAGCTATGACCAACTAACTTTAGGAAGGACAAATGTTGACTATTTTTCTATACTAAGGTACTAGGAGTGTCTTGGGGCACCCGGAGCACCGTATTCTAAATTATGGGTGTTGGGAGCTATGAAAAATCTTATGATTTGTGTTTGGTAGTATCACAAAGAGATCTAAAACACTACATGTCTATCACACCTGTATTTTCGGATGAAGGCTGAATAATGGCCTACAAAACAAAAGGTTATTGGGGTCGGACTAACCTTAGCCACTAAACTAGTGGACTTGTCACTAAGTGTTGCACTACGTTACGGACCCTAATGTAGTTCTGATACATGTGTGTGAAATCTTGTGCCTATGATTCCCTAGCACCAATGACATGGTAGTAGGGGGAAATAACTAGATGTAAAATGTAAAATGGTGGATGGAATGGAAAGAATACAACCCTTTCACCCTATGTTTATGTGATATAGATGTAGAAGAAGCCCAAATGCAATTCCTTTCCTTAGTAGATAGATTCCCTTGATGTGTGAGATTTCTTCCCATAATGTAGTGAGTATTCTTTGTTTATATAGGGATCTCTTGCTAAAATTTTGATAATTGTGACCGAAGCGCTAAGTATGACCTAGGGGAATACACGGGGTAACCGTTAGGACCGACCTCAAACAAATAAATTAAGACCACAAATTACAATGACACGGGAGCCTAAAATCACAAACCGGGGTGCCTTAAGGCACCCCATTGCAACCCTAGGAACCCCAATGTAGTCCTAAATATGACAATCGAACAAAATATGACATCCGAAATACCTGAAAGATGGCCAAAATTACAGAGACAATAGACGACTGAACTAGAAAAATAAAATGACACGTGAGTAACTAACCACAAGACTTAGATCCATAATTTCATCATGCAAGATCCATATATAAATTAATATAGCCATTCGTATAAATGTAATAGTAAGTGTGTGATTTTTTAGTACAACCTTTACCTCTTCTCATTTTAAACACTATCATTATAGTTTTGGATCCTTAGGCTTGGTATGTAGTTCCAATGAGATACATGGTTTTCAACTCATACTTCACTTCATTTCCTATCTAATAAAATGTGTAGTGCACGCTAAGCTCCTGTAATTATTGACAGAAATGACATATCATAACCTAGGCTAAAAAATTTCTTATTTTGAAAGTAGACATAAAATAATAAATCACAATTTAGCTTAGTAGCCGTTAGGCTCCTACCTTTACCTCTTCTCATTTTAAACATTATCTATAAATTTGTGGATCACTAGGCTTAATATGTAGTTTTTATAAGATACATGGTTTTCAAGACATATTTCACATCGTTTCTTAACAAAGAAAATTCTTAGCACCCATTATGTTCCTTTACTTATTGAAAGAAACATTGTATTAGACCCTAGGCTTAAATGTTTCATATTTTGAAAATAGCCATAAAGAAACATTATCCGTAAAGTCTTGGATCTCTAGCCTTAGTATGTATCCCAAATAGCTTGTTCAAACTTTCCACGTGACACGTTTTAATTGGATAATTAATTTAAATTAGCACACACTATATCTAACAATATAGAAATCAAATTTAATAAAGAATGGAACATAAATGTCTGTATATTATTCTAATAATCTTCAAAACCATCTTTAGGGTTTATTACTTTTGTTTTATTTTAAATTTTTTTTTCTATGCTTGGTTCAATTATATGTTGTATAATATATTTGTTATTATGTTTATATTATTATAGGCTATAGACAATGAATTAGGATTTATTTCTTCTATTTTTTATATATTTTTTTGTTATGCTTGGTTCAATTATATGTTGTATAATATATTTGTTATTATGTTTATATTAGTATATGCTATATAAACAATGAAAATATTTACTTTTTAATTTTTAAACCATGGGAAAATAAAAATAGGTAAATTTGAATTCCCGCATTTTTAGACATTTGAACTTTCAATAGCCAACCCTTTTGCTTTTAGAGGGGGAAAGTGAAAATTTTAAATTTTTGTATCCTGCTCTTTTTCTTTTTTGAAATTTCTTTCGTGGAATGTGCTAAAAAATTATTAAATACCTCAGAGAAAAATTGAGTAGGGTTTCAGATTTTTGGGTCAAAAAAGCATGTCTTCAAAATAAAACAAATACGCATTGCATAGTAGATTACATATATGAGTGTTCAAATCCAAGTTTATTTACATGCGATTATAATCTTGTTCATAGAGAAAGGAACACAAAAGAATCATAGAAAGGATGCATACAAAGGATGCACATGAAGGAGGATAACAACAGAGGTTGCAAAAAGAATCATGATGATTGTTTGAATGAGATAGAAAATGGATGTTTCACAAACAACATAAATTACGAAATATTTCTAGATATTACTAAACCCAAGTATTTATAGTAAAGTTCTACCATTTTTATTGCATGATCTATTAGTTTCTCTATAGTCGGATGGTTCTCGTGTTTTACATGGCATTCTAATCATGATCCACACAAGCCCTACTTTTTCCTACTGAATCGTGCTCTACATTCAAGCCTTGCTTTCTAGTTTTTTTATCTTTATGCCAAGATGTCTTGTTCTTCTTGAAAACTCACTTTTTGTGTGTTAACGAAATAAATATTAATCACTTTTCTACTCTAGTATTTATCTCTATTTAACACTTTCCCATTTTTGTCATTCTATGTCACTCTTTGGCTATTTTTCATTTTGAATTTTCCGTGCTTGTCCCTGTGATTGTTTTTAGGATAATGATAGCTTCCAGCATGATTACCTTATTTTTAATTTTATATTATTTGGGAGAACCAAAAATAGTTTAATGTTGTTCATCAAGATGATGTAAAGAAACCTCGTTAATTAATGCATATTAGATTTTTTACATGGTTGTTGCTTAGATATTTTAGGAAAATATATGAGGTTAAAAATATTAAATCAAAACTATAAAACTATATTAAGAATTCAATTGTATGATGATTATTTCCAATTATATACGTGTTTCCATGTAAAATTAACCAAATATAATGTCTTCATCATTTTTATTGTATGTACATTGGAAGTTAAACACATTATATATGCAATCATATTATTAAACCTAATTTTAATCCATATGCATTTTATAATTAATATATTCTTCCTTTTGATGCCACTAATCTATGCCAAAAATTAACATAGCTTTGAGGACACCACGATATAATTGCTTGTTTCAAAAACCTATTGATGAAAACCAATTCTATTTTGAATTACATATAGGATTTTACACGTATATTTATATATACATTATATAAATTGTGGATTTAATTGTTATCATTTGTATCTTTTTAATATGATTTATTTTTATGAATAAACTCTACCATAGGAAAAATTTTATACCCTAGCGTCTGCTAGGCTATAATTCTAATTTGGAAAAAGAATTCATTTTCCTTGGCACCTCATGGATCAGTTGTTTTTATATAGGAAACACAACATTTTTTGGTCCTAGCAATCACTTTTGTTATTTTTCAGTTGTTATATTCGCAAAGATTAACAATTTAGATTTAAAAACATCTTCTTTTTGAACATGATATATTTACCTTTAAGAATAGATTAGCAGCTAATAGGATGCAATGAGTAGATTGCATCGTTTATAAAATACTTGTTTTATAGATTCTTAGACATAATTTCAAGTTTCCATATTTTTTCCAAAATCTTTTAAGAAGTAGATAAAACTATACATATACCTATATAACATATTAAAGTTACGATTTTACACGTATATTTATGTATCCATCATATAAACACCAGATTTATTTGTTATATTTTATAGCTTTTACATATGATTTCTCGTGTATGAATACACTCTAGGAATAGCTTAGTGGCCGCTAGGGTGCAATGAGTAGTTCGTGTTATATTTAAAAACTTGTAGTATAACTTCTAGGTTGTTAGTCCAGGTTTCTTTTCTTTTCCTAAATGTAAAAATATTCTACCAAAATCTTAGAAGAAATATAGAATTCTAGACGTATAGTTGTGTAGCACATGAAAAACATGATTCTAAACTTACACAACTTCATTATGAACATGATATATTTTCCTTTAAGTATATCTTAGCAGCCACTAGGGTACAACGAGTCCAAGTCTATATGTATACTATTATATAAATTCCATATTTATTTCTTCTTGTTTAAATAAACTCTTGTTTGAATACGATCTAAATGAAAAATGTTGGCTACTCTAGCGACCACTAGGCTATAATTCATATTTGGATGAAGTCTTCGTTTCCCTTTGCGAGACTCAAGGATAGGTGGATTTTGTTACAGGAAACACACTTTTTGGGTCAAGCGATCACTTAGTTTTTCCGTCATGTTAAATACGCTTTGTTATTTTTAGGCAACACACTTTTTTGGGTCAAGTGATCACATTTTTATGACTAAGAATAGCTTAAAGGCCATTAGGATTCATCGAGGATATCACGTTGTATAGCATTAATACCTTAAGGTTTTTGGATTAAAAAAATTAAATTAAAATATTTTTAGATAATGTGCATTAGGTAATATTACACTATAATATTTTGAGCTTAGTGTGTGATATAATCTATCCAAATCACCCAATTATATTTTGAGCTTAGTGTCTGCTAGTTTATGACAAACATAATATTTAGATCTTAGAAATATCTAGGTTTTAGTAAAATAAAGTACAATATTATAAGCATAACGGTGGGTAGGTTATGCCAAAACATAATAATATGATCTTAGTGAATATTTGTATTAATATCTTAGTAGCCGCTAGGTTATGCCACAAGATATTATTTAGGTATTCAATTCACTAGTTTATGTATCGTAAGAAAATTGATATGTTATTTTAAATTAAGATATTTCGATCTTAGCACTCGCTAGGTTTGTTAGGGAATAAGAGATAAAATATACATAATAATCCCTTACTTGAAATACAGAGAAAATAATATGCAAAAATATTATAGATCTCAAATAAAAGTGCGAGAATAAATAACACAACACAGAAAGCCAATATTTAACGTGGTTCACCCAATTTGGGCTACGTCCACCTAGAATCACTTGCTCATATTTTATTATAAGCCTCCACTCTCTCTATACAATACCTAGATCCATTTGGAGCTATGCTCAACAAACTCTATAGAATTCACACACGAGTTGAAGCACATCTGTAATACATTTTCTTGTCTATCTATCATATGCATAAGACCATATAAATAGACAATTGCTCAAGCAATTTGATACAAAACTGTGGGTATCAAAACAATGGGTACCGAAAAAACCATGGGCCCAAAAACAACCCATAACGGTTACCCATTACCCATGGGTTAATAAACCACCCATGAAAATTTTCTTTGGGGGAATCGCCCCCAAACCCCCTTAACCCACTCACCCAGCGAGCGGAACCACCATAAAAATACGAATGTAACACATAGAAGGTATACCACACTCTAACATGAAAATATGCTCCACAAACATAACAATCTCCCACTTGGAGACTGATTTCCACTGAGCAAGCTTCTCAACCCTTCACTATCATCCACGAAGGCCAATCAAAGCTGAACATAGCTTTAGTTTATCCCTTGTGACCACCTTGGTCATCATGTACGTAGGATTTTGGTGGTATGAATCTTCTCCAACTTCAACTTATCTTCCTCTAAAGTTGTCTGATGAAGTGATATATCAATTGTATATGCTTTATCACGGAGTGGAAAGCGAGTTCTTAGCTAGGTGTATAGCACTTTGACTATCACTATGCAGCTTACATTCCTTTTGCTAATGCTCAATTGTAACCAAATCATCTCTTTGCTTGCCTCTGTGGCAGCAACATACTCAGCCTCCATGGTTGATAAAGCCACCAGCTTCTATAGTCGTGAAATCCAACTCACTGTTGTCCCACCTATAGTGTAAATATAACTTGTCGTGCTCCTCCTGCTATCAACATTTCTATCCATGTCTAAATCTACATAACCATGTAAAGTGGTGTCTGATCCACTATAGCACAAAACTGTCCCCATGGTCCCTCTCAAATACTGAAGGATCCACTTTACTACTTGCCAATGCTCTTTACCTAGATCACTCATAAATCTACTCACAGCTCCTACTACATGGGCAATATCAGGCCTAGTGCATACCATAACATACATCAAACTGCCAACCGCTGATGAGTAAGGTACCTTGGACATATGGTTTCTTTCCTGCTCTATCTTGGGACACTGGTCCTTTGATAACTTAAAATGGCCTGCCAAAGAAGTCCCAACCGATTTAGCATCCTGCATGTTAAACCTATCTAATACCTTCTTAATGTACTCTTCCTGAGATAAAGTCAGCTTTTGTTCCTTCCTATCCCGAGTTATCCTCATACCAAGGATTTGTCTGGCTACCCCCAAATCCTTTATATCAAAGGATTCACTTAGTTGTTTCTTGAGTACTTTTATTTCTTGCATGTTTTTACCTACAACCAACATGTCATCAACATACAAACACAGGATAATATAACTTCCATCCTCAAATTTCTTTGTATACACGCAATGGTCAGAATGACATATAATATAACCTTGCTCCATCATGAAGCTATCAAACTTCTTATACCATTGACGTGGAGCTTATTTCAGGCCATACAAGCTCTTCTTCAGTTTGCACACCATCTCCTCTTTACCTTTGACTTCATATCCTTCTGGCTGTTGCATATATAGCTCCTCCTCCAAATCACCATGGAGAAATGTAGTCTTTACATCTAACTATTCTAAGTGCAAGTCTTATGCTACCACTATTCCAAGAACAGTTCTAATAGAAGTCATTTTTACTACAGGAGAAAAGATCTCATCAAAATCTATACCTTGTTTCTGTGCAAACCCCTTGACCACCAACCGGGCCTTATATATTTTCTTTCCTCCTTCATCTTTAACTTTGTACACCCACTTGTTCTTGCAATGCTCTTTTGCCTTCTAGTAGCTTCACCAAATCCCAAGTCTGGTTCTCCATGAGAGACTTATGCTCCTCATCCATGGCTTGCTCCCACTTCTTACTAGCATCTACCTGCATTACTTCATCAAAGCTCTCTAGATCTCCACTATCAGTGAGTAATAAATAATAAAGAGAAGGAGAAAAATGTTCAGGTTCTTTTCTTACCCTAGAAGACCTCCTCATTGTAGGATTTTGGGGTTCCTATTGAGTAGGTTCTGAACCGATTCATTCATTGTCCCATCCAGAAGATCCTCTACCCTGCATATTCTTTCTTGGATTCTTCCTTGTTTTCCTACAAGCTTATTGCTTATACATGACTTTCTCGTAACACCCACATATCATGCATACAAGACTACATAGGAAAACACGGGATAATTTATTTTATTTTATTTTTTTTTTTTTTCAGTATTCTTCAATGACAAGGTCTTGTTACCACTTCACATAAATACATAAAAGAAAAAACGGGATAAATATATTCATACCCAATAATGACCATCCACTAGTCAATAACACATGATTTTAAAATACGATCAAATCACATAGAAGTTAGATAGAATAATTAGACTCTTATCAAACATGGTACGACTCTATATCATCCCAGTAATGACCAGAATTGCTGCAACTAATGACATTGCTCAAGCACTTCAAACAAGTATTAACCTTGGACACTCAAGGTAATCCAAGCTATGGGAATGAAACCACCTAGTTTTAGCAATACCAACATATCCAACGATAGATCCAATTAATAACAAGACGTTTATACGCCATAACTACATAACCAAAATATCCTGCATTATTCATTATATCCTAAGAGGGAATGATATCTATACATCTCAAGTTACATGTATAATTCGTATCGTACCTCCTTTAATAAAACACATCACCCCGAGTTATATCTTACTAAACTCAGCTGTAATATAAATCTGGAAACACAGCCATTCTGAGGTTTATTTGTGCTTACGTATGGGGTCTATACTCCCTAAATTCACCCCAAAGTTAGCACATATTATTCCTCAATCATGGTGATTTAATACACCTGATGTAATCATCCTATAGAGATTAAAATCAATTATAACAACTTCTCATAATAGTAATATTAAAATCTGCAGTAAGGATTGATTTTAAGAATGGGAACAACTAATTTCCCTCCCATTGCTGCATCTTATATATATATATAGAGCAGCAAAAACTTATCGAACGTAATCAAAATGTCCACCAACCAAGGCCCCTTGATTTCAACTAAGACTTCTTAGTTCTTTCAAGGAACATAAAACAATCAACACTTAATCATTATCCATCAAGGTTCAAGCTCCCATCGAGCTTTCCTCAATAATGAGATTGTTCATAAAAACATGTAACATCTAAAATGAATGGACTTCAGAAGGAAGAAGAATTAATTTACTAAACTCGGTATAAAATAATTTAGGCTCAGCTCTTGAAGCCCAATCCCCAAATTTATTTGTTGTTCTCTAATATCGATTCGAAAATGGCTTATACAACTACTTTGAGGAGATAGTGATAATTATAATCCTTAAAAATTGAATTGATTTGAAGGATTTACAAAAACTGTATTATATTACATCAACCAAAGGTGGTTTCCATATATAAAAAGATACTCATGATGAGCTTTACAACCTATCCAAGGCTGAAAAGTGACAGAATTAAATTTATTCTACAACTCGTCCACAGTTCCTGCGGAAGGCAAAGAAACTAGAGGTAATCCTGCTACCACCCCATAATTTCTCCAAGAGCTATAAGGTCCAATATACCAGCCAAGGTTGACACGAAGTGTTACCAGCTCAAAAGGACATAGTTCAGACTGAGCCATAACAGAGAGATTTACACCCAGAATTACTGCGAAGAGGGAGCGACAAGAAGATGTTTTCTTGTAGACCTCTTAAAATAAATTGCTAAGTTGGGTGAAATAGAAAATCCCAAATCTCAGCGAAAGGCCTTTTCCTTTATCAATCGATGGAACAAAAAAAAAAGAAACTGTAATAACCTAAGTATCAGATATAATCACCAAATCATCCTCGGTGTATGCTCAATACAGCTCAGTTTCTCTTTACAAAAGATACGCATAGACCAATCGTGAAAGGAATAAAACACGAGAGCTGGAATCATTTTATTTTCCAGATCCATACATCAAGATTTTGGTTTCATAAAGAGAACCCAAGAACTCAAAATCATTTTTTTGCACAATATTTTAATATTTGCACAGAAACCCATTATTATCTAGGTCGACCTCCTTGACAAGGAGTATATAGAAAATTGCTCATTTATAGTCACACTAGGTAAACACGATTTGACCAGAAGAAGATAAAAAAATCAGATACCCAGATTCTTCAGTCATACTATTTACTACTTTTATTTGTAAAAAAAAAAAAAAGAGTATAAAACAACAACCCCTAACTGTCATGCACCCATTTTGTTCTTCACTCAAACCAAAATTACCAGTATGTATTTATTATAACCTCTGATGAATTAAAAGGGTAAAAGGGATAAAGGATGTTCCTTGCTTGATTTTTCCATGCCTCTTCCCACAGCCACGCGTAGGAAGACATCCTCTTCCATGTAGTCCATGTGGACCAAAGTGTTTTGTCTCATCCTTTTGGCAAGACTCCAAGTTGCTTCCTCCAGTGTATCCCACACGGCCAGTAGCAAAAGGGAGAGCAGGTTGCAAGAATGGCAGGGCAGGGTCGGTCTAGTGCACAACCAACAAGAAGGAAACAGTGGTTTCTTCCCCCAAAATCCTCCCACCAAGAAAAACGTGCCAGAGGACTGCCAATGCGCATTGAAAAAAGGAATAAAGGAAACCACGGTGAAGGATAGGCAGGATTCCACCCACCCCCAACTCCCTTACGCAAAGACAGAAAACATTAATGACCATAATGGTTTGCAAGTCGGTGGTTGGGAGAATTCACACTTCCATTAACATGAAATATAAAGTATGCGTGGATGCCTGAAAAGGCTTAGTAATTTCAAATAAAGCAATTTATTAAGCAGATCCATATGTCTATTAAAAAAATATAATAGATACTCATATCTCCACGCCAAGCAGAGAGAAAAATGACCAAACAAATTCACAAGTCTATGGATGAGGAATGTGGCCTGACAAGGCTTTATTAATTCAACATAAAATTTTATAATTTATTTACACAAATAAAAATACCACTGATACGGATTCATTTATTAACTATTTTTATTATGCTTTAAAATGTTCTAACCCCAAAACGGGGTTCGAAAAAAAGTCTTTACGAACTAATCAAAAGTGCCAAAACAAAAGTCACTTACTCGAGAGCTCGAGCGCAAGAATGATCATTAATAATAAAGTAAAAATAATTTGCGGTAATTACTAACAATATTAATAAAATAAATTGACACTAACCCAAATAATCGTCAATCGACAAAATAAATTACAATGTTATTTTTATCATTATTTTTATGATCTTTTTTTATGATTTTATATAAAAAAATAAAATTATTAATCATATTACCAGCGACCAACAGGAAAGCTTGACAGGGTGAAGACACTAATGTTTCAATGGAACGCAACAACGTTCAACCCTTAGAAGCACGGTCGTCGTAGAATAAAAGAGCAATGATGAATGGGGCATTACACATTCTCATTAAATACCACATCCCTAGACCGAATGATTTTCTTGTCCTTAATGCTCCAAGATTTAAATCCAAAGTCATCACCACCATAAACAATAAAAGTGCATTTTTTGATTTAGCCTCTAGCTTGGTCCTATCATCCTTGTCAATATAAACAAACACCTCACATCCAAAGACTCTAAGAAATGAGTAATTGACTTTCTTACCGTACAAGCTTCCTCAAGTATGCCTTCATCCAAGGCACTTGAGTGTCCTCTGTTTATCAAGTACATAGTTGTTCTCACCGCATACGCCCAAAAATAAAGAGGTAGTCCTGCATGTATCCTCATGCTCCTAAGCACGTTCCATTATTGTTCTGTTCATCCTTTCTCGATACCCCATTACGCTACGGGGTTCTGGAACTATCTTTTTTTCGTGGATTCCATTCTTAGAACAATAATCATCAAATTAATTGCTGCAATAATCCCCTCCATTATGTGATCTAAGACATTTTAACTAAAGACTGTTTCATTCTCTACAAAGGCTTTCTATTTAACAAAAGTACCAAATACATTAGATTTGTTTCTAATACAATAAACCCAAACTTTCCTTGTGACATCATCAATAAAAGTAACATAATAACTTGAACCCCAAGAGATGATACGAGTGGCCCCCACACATCGAGAATGTACCGGCTCTAACTTACTCTCTTTCTTCGTAGGTCTAACCTTGAGAAACCTTACTTGCTTGTTTCCCATATATGCAGTTCTCACGAGAAATCCAAACATTTGTTTACGTATATCCGGAGTAAATTCTTCATTATAATGTTCATGCCCTTATGGCTCATATGACCAATCCTATAGTGCCATAATGTTGTATCTACATACGAAGCCACGAGATTATAATCATTAGTACTATTAGTGGTTAAATACAAGGTTCCAACCTTCTTACCTCTTGCCACCACAAGAGCACCCTTGGTGACCTTCCAAGAGTCATTTGTAAATATCACAAAGTCAACCATCACTTCCTAATTTCCCCACCGATATCAAATTTCTCCTTAATGTAGGCACATGTTTGACATCCTTGATAGCCATGTATTCCCATTCTACATCTTAACTTGAAGCAGAACCTTTTCAACTATCTTTGCAAGGCTCATTATCACCAAGAAAAACATGCCCAAAATCCCTTTGAACATAATCAACAAAATAATGCCTATGTGGAGTAGCATGAAAAGAATCCCTGAATCTAAAACCCAAGATTCGAGTAATATTATGCAAAGAAAGAATCAAAGCATCTTGACATACATTACCCGATGCCACATTTGCCTCCTTGTTTTCTTCTTGTTGTTTCTTCTTGTCCTGAAGCTCCCAACAGTCCTTCTTTGCATGCCTAGACTTTCCACAGTGCCAGCATACTATCTTGCTTTTGGATTTTTACCTTGTCGATCCTTTGATTTTCCACGGTTTCCTCTATTCTTCTATCTCCCTCTAGTTTCCATTGTCAAAGCATTCCCTAAAGTAGAAGATTCACTAGAGATTTTTCTTCACATTTCCTTGCTTAGAATCACCCCTACAACATCCTCAAACTTCAACTTTGAGTTAGTAGGAACCAAGTTGTTTACCGCCATTACCAGGCTATTCCAACTCTTAGGTAAAGAGCACATAACTAATAAATCCCTAACTTCTTCATCAAATTATATTGTAACCAAAGCTAGCATATTTACAATCGTATTAAAATCATTTAGATGATCTACTATTGAACCATTCTCAAACAACTTCATATTAAACAAATTTTTCATTAAAAATATCTTATTAGAGGCGAGAGGTTTTTCATACAACTTCCCTAATGCATCCATCAGTTCTTTTGTAGTCTTTTCCTTTGAAACATTAAATAATACCAAAGATGTAAGACACAGCCAGATCATTCCAAGTTCCTTCCGATCCAACAAATCCCATTCCACATCTGTCATACTCGAGGGTTTGTTCACCTTCTTAGACAATGGAGTATAAAGATCCTTCTGATAAAGGTAATCTTCCATTTGCATCTTCCAAAGACTAAAATTCTGCTCGTTGAATTTATCAACCCTAGATCTTCCATCATCTTCCATAGCTCCCATTCAAGCTAAAAAAATTCCTACAATTCAACACTTCAGCAAACCAAACCAGGCTCTAATACCAATTTTTAGGGAATAAGAGATAAAATATGTGGAATAATCCCTTACTAAATCGTAACAATAGAAACGAATATGCAGAAAATATTACAGATCTCAAATAAAAGTGCAAAATAAATAACACAACACGAAATACGATATTTAACATGGTTCACCCAATTTGAGCTACATCCACCAAGAATTACTTGCTCAGATTTTATTACAAGCCTCCACTCTCTCAATACAATACCCAGATCCGTTTGGAGCTATGCTCAACAAAATCTATAGAATTCACACCCAAATTCAAAGCACATTTGCAATACATTTTCTTTTCTATCTATCATATGCATAAGACCATATAAATAGACAATTACTTAAGCAGTTTGATAAAAAACCGTGGGTATCAAAACAATGGGCAAAAATTGTGGGTATCAAAACAATGGGTACCGAAAAACCATGGGCCCAAAAACAGCCCATAACGGTTACCCATTACCCATGGGTTAATAAACCACCCATGAAAATTTGCTTTGGGGCTTTTCCCCGAGCCCCCATCGATCGGGGGCTTCACCCCCAAACCCCCTTGACCCGCTCACCGGTGAGCGGGACCACCGTAAAAATACCCGAGTGTAACACATAGAAGGTGTACCACACTCTAACATGAAAATAGGCTCCACAAACATAACAAGGCTATGCTACCACATAATTATTGGAACCTAGTGATAGTTAGGATTTAGAAACTAAATTGAGGTATTAAGATCTTAACATTTGCTTAGGTTATGCACATAATATAGTACTTGGGTATTCAAGTCGCTAGCTTATGTATCACAAACATTATATGTATCACAAAATATATATATATATATATATATATATATAATTTGAATTCATTCTATGATTTTAAGATATTAAACTAGGATATTTTGATGATAAGTCTTCAAAAAAAGTACATGAGGAACTAGTCCATGATAAGTATTCTAGCAGTGGACTCCCATGATGATTACAAGCAACTTATCTTACTAAATATATGCCAAAATATGGGGAAGAGTTGTAATCAACTTCAATTCACCCACAAATACTTACTATATCGATAAACTTTGCTATACAGACAGCCATTCTAGCCCTTAATCAAAAAATAAAGAAAAATGCTTCCAGGAAATATTAGGTCATTTGGCCTCTCGGCTCCACCTCATCAATGATCTCAACATATCGTCCCCTTTAATTTGATCGAGAGGAGGATGAATCAATACAACATTACGGTATTTTCGGTTTAGTGAAAAAGGGATTTCTATACCCCGATTTTTTGTAACTACCTCCAAACCACGCGTAATCACTTACATACCCCGTGTGAAGGAATGGACATGATATTGAAGGATGACTAGATGCTCTTCCAACTTCTCATTCTCCTTATGTAAGATAAACTTCCCTGAAGATTTGGATAGTATGTTTTCTACACTCAACCCTTGTGTCATGTCAAAAATGTTCCTTTGCCCTTTGACTGGTTTGGGTCAAGCATTATCTTGCACATGCTCTCAAAAATATCATTTTCATCTTCTTATTTGAATCTCTCCATGACCAGACAGACCTTCTCGAGCCAATTTTGTATAGTTGCATTTTGAATTTTTCTTCAATCTAAGAACTAAAATTTTCCCTAACATCCTTGCCTATCATGGCTCTCTGCCTCTTTCCTACTAGGACCACACTCCATGCTACCTAAGAAACCACCAACACCCCTGTCACCATCACAGAGATATAGTAAGCACAATGACCAAAGATGAAAAGAGGAAAGGGGTAGTGAAATGTCCAACCAACCCATAGATATAAAGCCACCAGCGTACAACACACAAAAGTAGGTAAGTGTGACAGTACCAAAGATCATCGATCACATATCCTTATCATAAATATCACACTTCTCATTAAAAATCTTAAATTACCAATTTCATCTTACATGTCACATGCGTATAACCCTTAATGGATTGTGTATATCACATGAATGCAATCTATTGATGTCATAAATGACCATTAAAGTCGTAGATGCCATATCCTATTGTAATTTCCAAAAAGCTTACCCCTCATAATAATCTAACAATTTTTATTAAAATCTTATAAGTCGTTACGTTTTGACAAATTAAATTAATTTGTTTTAATCTTATCGACGTCTAAGTCAATCAACTACGTTAACTTTGGAGAAATGTATAGCAATCAAGATCTGTATAAATTAGTCAACTTTATTGTATGATTTTAAGATTTCAAATTAAGATATTTTGAGCATAGCACCTGCTAGTTTATGCCACCACACAATCTTTTCATCCTATCGGTGGTTAGGATTTGATAAATTAAATTAAGATATTTTCAACATAGCAGCCACTAGGTTATGCCACAACATAATATTAGGATCTTAGTAGTCTCTAGGTTTCAACAAAATAAATTAAGAACTTAAGAATATAAATATTTTGAGCTAAAAAAACAATAGTATTTAACAAACAAGAGAAAGACATTGACTTTGGAGATCTTTACAACAATCAAGACCAGTATAAATTAGTTGAATTTTTTGTATGCATTTAAGATTTGGAATTAAGATATTTTGAGCTTAGTGCTGCTAGGTTATGCTACCACATATTATTTGGATACTACCGGTGGTTTTATATACTTTGAGCTTAGCAGTCGGTAGCCTTTGCCACAACATATTATTTAGAGATTGAATTCACTAGGGTTTAATAATTCATATTTACAATATTTTACAGTAGTTGACAAATTACATGAATATATTTTGAACAACGACATAATATATGGAGGTTACGCTCAATATGATTAAATAAATTAAATTAACATATTTTGAACTATGCGAAGACTAGGTACTTCCATAGTATATTATTTTGATCATAGTGGTTTTTATCATTTAACATGTTACTGAATGATATTTTGAGCTTAGTGTCCACTAGATTATGATACAACATAATATTTGGTGCTAAGAAATCACTAGTTTTAAACAAAAGAAATAAGATATTATTAGTTTAGCTACTTTGGTGGGTTACACCAAAACATAATATTTGGATCTTAATGGTGACTAGGATTTAGGAAATATGAATCAACATAGTTTTAGCTTAGCGGTCGTTAGGTACTTAAACAATATATTATTTTGATCTTCTTGACCACTAGGTTTTTCCAAAACATATTATTTAGTAATTTCATCACTAGGGTCTAATAATTCATAATTAAGATATTTTACAACATCTAGCAAATTAGAGGCAAATATTCATAACTTTTTTGGTGCTAAACCCACAATATAATATTCTCGATTTAGTTTTTGCTAGCACCTAACTAGTAAGAGAATTATATTTTGATATTAGACAAGTGGTACGTTATGCCACACCATAAATTTTTGGAGCTTGGTGGTCATCATGTTTTATCAAAATAAATTAGGATATTGTGATCTGAGAAGCCACTAGGTTATACCAATACTTAAAATTTGGAGCATTGCAATCTTAAGGATGTAAGCAAACTTGTTAAGATATTAAAATTTTAGCCGTGACTACGATATGCCAAAACATAAAACTACTTGGAATTAGAATAAAAGGGGTTTTCCCAAATGACCCACATACTTGCACAAAAATACCTCACGACTAGGTATTACAATGAAATAAGAAGAGAACAATCCTATATGTAACAAAAAAACAAAAAATAAAAAGTATCAAACCAGACAAAGAAAAATTACATTTTATGGATATTCATGAGAGTAGTTGCTTCATCCTTAGCATTGGTAGTAAGGCTTCCTTGAACCAGCATGTCCATTAACTTAATGTGTTCCAGGAAGTCTTCATTGTTTTTCATCTAGTTCATGTCCATGTGACTTTTCCATTTCTTGATATCATATATTAAGTGTAACATAATCTTCAATGGCCACATGCGGGTCAAGCGAGATATTATCTAAATGCTCATGGTGTTCCAAAGTTACACTGGGGGAGCCCATCTTCTCCGATAGAGGAGAAATATGGTAAACAAAGGATAGATCCCACAACACATCATGAGTTTTGGATTCCATGCTAACTTCCATGAAAAAATGAAGGTGGGCATCTGCACATGCTTTCATGATCAGGTAGGTTAAGTTGGGTGTAGCCATGAAAGTGTTTGGGGAGACGAGAGGAGAAATCAAAGAAGTGTCGGCAAGAGGTGGAGAGGAAGTAGATGTTGGGTCTAAAAATGGTTCGAGACCTTAAGATAATTCTCTCGAGGAGTCGAAGGGTTAAGAGTCACCGAAGAAGAAAAGGGAGAAACAAGAGCGAATGATTTAGGGCTAATGACCTTGATTTCTAACTCAGATTCAGAAGGGAGATGAGCATGGTGGTGATGGCGATTAAAATAGGGAGCTAGTTATGGAAGAGGAGGGGGGACACAATGTTGCTTGTCATGCTTAGAGGGGAAGCACAAGATTTATTTTTAGGAAGATTCAATTTTAAAGAGCAAATACAAAAGGCCTTGGTGTAGGAATGGACCTTCATCTAATCTATCCAATTTAAAGGACCTCGCAAGTGATTGAAATAGAAAATCTGCAAAGTTCACCTTTTGATCATGTTGAAGATGTGCAATAAGAAAAATTTGAGGTCCATATATCACTTTGTAGCATTTTTGTAGTGTGAAGTACCTCCTCAATTACTCAACAACCCTATCCTAAGGTTGTGGAAGTGAGTCCCATTCATAGCCTGAGTGATACATTGTCCAATTTTCATAAGGATACAAGGTAATCATCCATCTCTTCCTAAAGCGAGCGTTTAAAATAAATGTCTCCCTCCGCAAGGAGCCTGTCATAGCCACAATGGACTAATATATATATATATATATATATATATATAATTTATTTTTCCCACTTTGAGTCTTCCTTTCTTCTAGGTTTCCAACACACTATTGGTCAATCAAACGAGTGACCAGACAAGTATTTCCATAAACGACGTAACACCACCCTCATGTAAAATATTCCAAACTACTAGGTTGACCTTGACCTCTTCATAGGAAGAAGGCTCAATGCATTTGATGGTGCCACCCATAGTGAATAGGGTTATTCTCACAATGATTTTTAAAGGCCCGATATAGGCAATGCTTAAATAGATATGTCGAGCACCTTCATTCCAATCTTCAACACATCTCCAAGATTTCTAATTGAAATTTTATGTAATTATTAATATTCATCAAGTGGTTCCCCTCATCACACAAATGCAATGTATGAATTCCATAAATTCCCAAAAAGCCTTCAAATACTGTATCCTCTTACCGCCACTAAAAGAGGTTATGCCTCAACATAACGTAACAAATTTTATTGTAATTTTAGTTAATGTTTAGCCAACCACAACATTAATTAGTTAATGTTCATGCAATTACTACATTTAGTGGAGGTTGAAGGTTAGAATGTTAGTGATATTAGATGTATTTAGTTAATATATATTATAAAGGAAGAATATGCAAACAAAATTAAGCAAGGTGAAATAACTTACATTGTTAGACATGATTTCATACTATATATATTATCAGGACAAAAAATCATAAAGCAACATCTTATCAAAATTTCATTATTGACACATCTATTTGTTACATTTAGGTTCTCCAAGGTTGTTCATTATACACATGGAAATGAAGTGGGTAAGCACAAAGATGTTATAAGGAGCACAAGAAGCACCTGGAGATGGGAATTTCTTTGTGAGATTTGGTGAGGTAATTTTAGAAAACATTGTTTGACTAGAATGATATAGGGACATTGTTGTCTCAAAAAAATCATCCCCGTGATTCCTCTCCATCCCATGTTCGAATTTTTCAACGGAGAGCAAGTGTGTTTAGTTCAAACCAAGATAAATTTAAATGTAGATACAATTACATGTACGTGGAAATAATAATATGCTTATTAGGTTTGTGTTCTCTTATAGGTATAATTACATTCACAATTACAGGTACATGACAAGAATAATATGTTTTTTCATCTTTTAACTAGCCTCGTGGATGTTAAAAGTTCTTCTTATATTGAACCCTTACATGACTTCAGACTGGTGTGGGTATATATATTAACTTGAATCAATATTTTTGGTTGTTTATATTACTTCAAGCATAGTGTTCTTTTTCATTTAACAAGTTCTTGAATGATATTTTGAACGTAGCATCCGCTAGCTTGTGGAACAACATAATATTTGGATCTTCGTGGTCTCAAGGTTTGAAAAAATAAATTGAGATATTCTTTTTATTTTAGTGGTCACTAGGATTTAAAAATTAAATCAACCTAGTTTGATCTTAGTGGCCAAATGTATTTGAAGAATATAATATTTCAAGCTAAAGAATCACTATCATTTAACAAGCTAAATAAAGACATATTGAGTTTAGTTTATATTAGTATCTCTAGAGATAACCTCGTAATGAAATTTCACCTAGTTAGAGGATTTAATTGATATAACAAAAAAGGTATAGTAGTTTGGGATTGAAGTGAAATTTGTTACTTGTTTTTAAAAAAATTACTACTCGAATAGAAGTGCAACTAGCATCATGGATGTTAAAAGTTCTTATTGGAAGGATTGAAAGATTTTTTAATTACTACAAAATGCCTTTTATGTTGTACTTATAATATGTAATGTTGTTTGAATGAAAAAATATTGAACATGTTTCTAAAATAGTAGTACTATAATGCTTAAGTATAACACCTGACATATCCGTTATTGGACCAAATATATTCATTGTCAAAACATATGTTATCTTGCAAAGGATTTTTGGAGGAAAATTTGGACTAAGGATTTACTCCCAAGGTCAACAACATGAAGACTGCCTACCTTAACTGGAATTGAATTGTAAAGATTGGAGGATGAAAATTGTATTTATTTGAAATATTTGTTACTACAAAATACCTTTTATGTTTTACTTATAATATTTCATTGTTTGAATGAAACATATTGAACATCTTTCAAAAATAATTTGATGTCTTTTACACGTTCTAGATCAATTGTTTTCACATAAAGGATTTTCCTAAATATGTTTATGGAGATCAATGAATATAATTCTCAAGTATAACACCTGACATATTAGTTCTTGGATAAAACATATTCATTATCTCGAGCCTATGTTGTCTTGAAAGGATTTGTAAATGAAAATTTTGATTAAGGATTTACTCACCAATGTCAACATGTTTTTCTATTTAGCTATAAAAAACAATATTTTAACATTTAACAATGTGAGAAAGGATACAATTAATAATTGGACCATAAGAAATATCCTTAAAGATACTAAAGAAAAATTTCTGAAATAGTTTGATAAATATAATTATTCATACCCCTATAAAGGGTAATAAATGTGAGGATTATCTTGCCAAATTGGGGGCTAAAGGTAGTAATTTTAAAGTGTGTGAGAGGGAGATGATATCACCAATGTTATTAATCTCATTAAGAGCATTAAGTGTTGATGTTCTAGTGGTTTCTTTCCCTCATTGGGATGTCATCCTTGTACTTATGGTTAGCAGGACCCTTCACACATTCAAGATATATGGCAGGATTTGTATTATTTTTTCTCTTACGATTCATTTTGGCCATTCTTTCTTCCGTTTTCAATCTCAGTTGTCTAAAACCAAGGGAGGTGGTCATTTTAGAACCAAGCCCACAAGTTATGGTTCCCTATAGGAAAACCCCTCCTTTTAGCACATTCTGAAATTGGGGGGCTTAGGAATTTCATCTCAAAAATCATGGGGTATGATCCTTATCTTGCATTGGAGTTTGGTTGGGCATGGAGATCCTCGACATATAAATTCATTTTTTATAGGATTTGATATCACAGGTGACTATAATTGAGATGGAGGGATTAAAGATATTCAAATACCATACCAGATGCAAACAAGAAATTGAGACTTTCTTCCATGGTAAAGAAATGGTTTACTTGTTGGTAGACGGTATAGCTAGATTTTGCATTCCTTATATTTGGAATACGGTCTACCTCCACCTTATGAGGTACATTACTCTTGAGGAAAAATATAGAAATATTGTTATGAACCTTCCCTTTTTCTTGTTTATGTCACTCTCTGCGTCGGTGCATGATTTTAAATAGTGAAATATTAATACACCGATAACCCATGGACTAATTATTTTCCTTTTTAAGAAGGGTAATCCAGTGGTGGAAAATTAATTCAAGCTTAAATCTACGGATTCAGGTGAAAATTGTACTCTTACGGACCATATGAACAAATTGAGGAGAAAGGAGAGTAAGGCACCTCAGGGGAATGGAAATATTGGTAATGGGGTTGTAGGTTCTCTGATTGATATGAAATGGGATTCATCTAAAGGGAAAGAGAGACAAGATCTTTAATGTAATGTGGCTTTTGATAAAAATTCTCTTAGGTTGAATCATCTGGAAATGGATATGGAGGCCTTAGGTGAAGTTGGAATGGATATGGGAAACAATTTCATGCATTATATCGACACCTCTAAGAAAAATTGCATAACCCAAAACTCTATCAGGATCGATATGGTATAGATCAAAATTTTGGTTTTGGAGTTGCAAGGGAGTGTGGTCAAGTTGGAGTAGGGACACAAAGTTCACAGGTATAAACTCCACCTCAGTAGTTCTAATGAGGAAGAGCAGGTTGAAGACAACATCCATATCATGAGCGAGTAGGATGATAATATGAAACGTTTGAAGACTAACTAGTTTGTTGGATCTTGGAGATTTTGTTTGACTTTTTATGGACTGCATCATTTGGGATGTTTTCCCCTCCATTTTTTTCTATTTGTCCTTGTATTGATCTATTGGACTATAGTTTGGAATAATCTATTTTTTCCCTTTTTGTCCTGTTTATGTTTTGTTCAATCTTGGTGATGTTCACGATGCATTCTATTGTAAGGTTTCTGGGTGCCTTAATCCATGTCTAAAGTATCCAATAATTATTTTCACATATATTTAATAAACCTATTAAATAGTAATTTTGTTAATGATATTTTAAATTAAACAAGACAGAGCAGAAAGTTCATGCCTCAAAGATGGGAGATGTGCTAGTTGTGCTAGATGTGCTAGTTGTGCGATTGTTTTCATAGAATTGTGATTTTTACTAAATAAAATAAATCAATGTTGTAAAAAGGCCTAATATTTATCAAATCAATACTAAGTAGCAATTAAAGAAAAATATAAATAAGTTTTTACTTTAAAAAACTATTTAAATAAATTACAAGCATTAGAAAGTTGAAAAGTTTTCAAAAAAAAAAATTATTAGTGGATTGAGGAGAAATTTTAAGTAAGATGTTTTGAGCTTAGCACCCACTAAGGTAACCTAATACTTCCACAACATAAAATTTTGAGCTTATGGATTGCTAGCATTTAACAAGTAATAGAATATAGTTTTTAGCTTAGCATTCGTTAGCTTATGACACACCATAGTAATTGGATATTATCGATTGATAGGAATTAACAAAATAAAGTAAGATACTATCATCATAGAGTCTGTTAAGTTATGCCACAAAAACATATTCAAATGTACAAAAATTATTTTCATTTTTTAGAAGGGTTAATATGGGGGTTTTGAAAGGACCTGCATCCTTTTATGAAAAGGTCCTTAAGAAAGAATATGACATTAAACCATAGATGAGAGAAATATTATAGGCAAGCAAAAAAGACAAAAATTCACATAGCCATGACACAAACAGAGAAAAATCACATTTTGTGAAATTTTTTTAGGATAGTTGTTTTCTTATAGTAGCAGCATCTTAGATTTTCTTTGTTCCTCAAATTCTCATTTCACAAATTTGTATTTGTTCTTTTGCTCTCCGTAATTTGTTTGGTTCTCCTACTTTTTCATTACCATATTTTTTCACAAATAGGTCACTATAATCCAACACCAACACATTCAATGGAAACTCATTCTTAATGTGAATATCTTCTAAAATATTGTCATTGACAATGTCAACGATGTCGTAGCCATTGAATTTTGTTGAGTATGTGTAGCAGAGGACTATTTGCAGATAACAATAAGGCCAACAAAATAATATCAATTTTATAAAATACATATGCTCTTCTATTCCTATGCACCACCATGTCCATAAATCGATTCGATATTCACTTTTTTATTGTGAAAATTGAGCCACCATCCATACCACTAGGATTCTTTTTCAAGACTCAACAAAACAAGTTCTTGGCAGGTGTTTTTGGTTTTTAAAAATTCTACAAATCTTCCTCTCATGTTATTACATATTAAGTTGTGTCATTTCTCTGTCAAGATGTGCTCCATTCGTCCTCTTTCACTACTCTAACAAATTTTTACTATATTATGAAATTATTTATTTGATAAACAAAACTACCTTCTACAAAATATTGAATAACAAACTTACTTCCATTTAATTATCTACAAAATCCCTACATGGATATAAGCCTAATCAGCTATGGAAAATTTTACATGGATATAATCCCTAATTAGCTATGGAAAATTTTACATTAACATAATTTTGTAATTTTGGAGGGACTAAAGGTGAGAATGCATACCAATTTTTGGCACAGAGAGGAAATCAAAACATTTTCAAAAATCAAGCACAAAATTTTTATGCTTGTGCTAGTGAGATTTTTCTATTGATCAATAAGTTTACGTAATGATGAAGAGAATAGAAATGCAAATGTTAAAATTATAAACTCAATAACTGTCTACTTATGGTGATATGTAAACTAATACAATCACAATTTCGTTGCGTGAATTTAAGAGGGTAAGCATAGGATTTCACATTGCTTTTCATTAAATACCGATTAATGGTGACAACAGATTACATGATCCAAAAGGTGCACATATTTTGAATGGTGCATGTAATTTTAAATGGCGAATTTTACATGGTGGAATTAATGGATAATTAATGTTGAGGTAAATGCAACATTACTTAGCATATTTTCTTACAAAATGGTTATCATTAATATTGCAAATCTTTGTAATAAAATACTTACAAATATTTGTAATAAAAGTCATACATAAATTACATATTTAATATTTAACTTTCAATTATTACTATAGATTTATATATATATTATAAAATTATAAAAATTTGCATCAATATATATTAAAAATAATGAAATTTATAAAGAATAATTGGTATAAATAAACATTGTTTTGTAGTTTTAAAGGGCATTGTTGACAAATTATTGTTACCTAAAAATGTTTGTGGTGAGTTATCACACTCACACTTTCACTATGCGTAAGTTTTCATTGACTCAATATTCCGCCATTCCCTGAAACGATAAAGACAGAAATAAAAAAAAAGTATCAAATCACACCATCTCTGTAATAGGTGAATGCCTCTTTTTCCCCTGAAGCCATTGGGATTATTTGCAATAAGATATCCGCTACAATTGTGAAGGTCTTATCGATAAAATTGTCATTTCTCTGAGATCTAGGCATAGTCAATTAGAAATTTAGTTATGTGAATCAAGACTCACACTTAACGGTGTGAATCAGGACTTGCACCTAGAAGTGTGATTCATACTCACATTTAGAAGTTCCAGTCGATACTTATACTTAAAGTGTGAGTTGATAGATGTGTGACTCAAGGTTTGCACTTAGACATGTGACCAATAGGACTTGTAAGTGCGATCACTTGCACTTATACACTACTTACAAAATTTATAAATGACAATTCCCTGATTTTTTAACAATGTTTAATATATATGAATAAATTATTTATATAAATGTATATAAATATTTATAGTCACCTTTTAAACATGCGAGTCACACGTGCCAGCTGTATAAAATATTTGAAAGTATGTTACATCTAAAATCATGAAAAGACGTCTAAACAACCATCAAATTTAACATCGTTCAAGGAAGTTCGGGAAGGGATTTTCAACATCAACATTTATTGATTTGAATAAGGTATGCATGAATAGTTATATATGTATGATGATATTAAGATTAATATGTGGCATAAATGACAACAATCACTTACGCACTATATTGAAGTTAGAGGCCGCTTAAACTATTTGGGTTATGTAAGTTAAGAATAGATAAATTGGAACTCAAATAAGTCCGATAATGACAATATTGGAATCCAATATTTCTACTAATGGAATCTAATATTTCTACTAATGGAATCTAGTATAGCCAAAAATGGAATCCAATATACGCAAAAATGGAGATGGATTTCTTCTAATACTTGAAATATTGGAGTCTCAATTCACTTGAATATGTCCCAATTTAGTGAAATAAGCATTAACATATTATTTAGAGCTTAGAAAACTCTAGGATTTCTCAAAATATATTGGATTTCTAGCATTAAGCTAGGTATTGTTACAACATATTATTTATACCTTAGCAGTTTTTAGGATTTCATAAATTAAATTAAAGTAGTATGAAATTAGTAGCCTCTATGTACTTCAATAGCATAATATTTAAAAAATTCTTTCTACAAGATTTAACATTTTAAATGAAATTTATTTGAGCTTAGCGGTTGTTAGCCTTTACAACGATGTAACAATTTAAGCTTTGTGTTCGTTAGGATTTAACACATAATATTCCAGGAGGCTAGCATCCGCTAGAATATGCATACTCATAATGTTTGCAAGTTGGCGGTGGTATGCTTTAACAAATTAAATTAAAAAAATTGATCTACATGTTTTTATCTTAGGGTCCATTATCTTATGTTACAATATATTATTTAAAGATATGTTGTCACTAGGATTCAACTAAAAAGAGGTAGGATATTATGAGGTTAGCGGTTGGTAGGTTATGGCTCGAAAATATTTTTTGAGCATAGCGTTTGGTTACCAACAACAAATATCATGAACTCGATACGTCGCTAAGACGCTGCTGCATCATAATAGTTGAAACATAACGACAGCTAGGATTTAACAAAATATAGTAAGATATTTCAGAATTAGATTCCACTAGATATTTTGGAAAAATATTATTTGGGTCTTAGTGGTTGCTAAGATTTCACTCATTTAATTAAGGAAGTATGAAATTAGTGGCCTTTACATACCGCCTCAATATAAAAAAGTTACACTTAACATTCGTTATTATCTATCACATAATTTGGAGCATAGGAGTTGAAAGGATTAAACACATTACATTAAGATTCTAGGTGGATGGATTTTTGAGATACATGGCATTTAGGTGCTTCCACAATAGAATATTTCATTCTTAGATGTCTTGAACATTTAACAAGACAAAGAGTGAATTTTAAGCTTGGCATCTGCAAGCTTATTTTACAACATATTATTTGAAGATATGTTGTCGCTAGGATATTATGAACTCTTAGGTTGTTAAGATACTACCACATCATAATAGCTGGAACATAGTGGCCATCTGGATTTAACAAAATAGAGAAAGATATTTTAATTTTACCGTGTGTTAGGTATTGCAACACCATATTATTTATATTTTATACCACAATGAAAAATTTGGATCTTAGTGTATCAAAACAACAAATACATCTTTAGGTAAGTATATCATTTGGAATATATACACAAACATTGTATCAATTATAAATATTCATCTATTAACATGTCATGCATATCATAGTGTTTTCTCACCTATCTCACATACTACAATTTATGATTCACTTTGGTTCTTCCTTAACTATAGGGTGTTGTTGATCCGATACCACAAGCTCGGTTGCTTCCTTAACTATGGGTTGTTGGTGAACCGAGCCCATGGGTACAGTTGCTTCCTATGTTTGTTGCTCTCATTCGGGACCTATTTTATCTTGTTGTCGTGCCTCCTCAAAATATTTTTGCAAATCGAGAATCTCTAGATTTTTTTCATATCCAAAATCATGCTTCTATACAATACAACTGACTTGTCAACGAAATCCTTTTGACTACCACATGTTTTTGGGTAGTTTCCTTCAGATTCTCTATTTTTGTAATTTTCCCCTTGTTTTGGAAACAATCTCAATGACATGCGAAGCTTTTCCTTCGTTTGCCTCATTTATTCTCCTTTGAAAATTAACCGTGAATTTTTGAAGGGATGTTTTGAAATATTCATCAAAACCAATGCATGGTTTCCTTTAAATATTTCCATGACTAAAGCTTCTATGAAAACATGATTTCCTCTAGAAATAATGTCATCAAACCGCAAAGAAAGTTTTCTTACGTGTTCATTTCATTCCCTAGTCTTTGTTTTTATAATTAGAATGTGTCCGGCATATACCAATATCGTCCATGGTCATAATCGTAGGGTCTTTAAAAATTCCTTTTACAATGACATGCCCCATCTCGTATTAATGCTTTTTACAACGATGTCATTTGTGTAATGATTTTTCCTTTTTCCCAAGAACTCTTCTATCTCGCTTCTTTACATGGATGTACTTATTTATATTATTGTACATTCAATTCCAATTCTATGTTAGAATATGTGTTGGGAGGAATTTTGTCCTTTAACTGAGTTTCAAGCTCTATATTTCTAGCACATACACCCCTCACCACTTCTAAGACTACTTTTATTTTGGCCCTTATAAAGGATTCTATATCTTCCTCATATTACACCACATGGGATCCTTTGGCTTTCCTTTTATTTGTAAGAGTGAAGAGGTCTTATAAATTTTCATACCAAAAAATGGCTTGTTGTGTTAACATCTTCTTTTTGTTACCCTTTTCAAGTTTCTCATCCTTGGATTGAATTCAATGTTCACTAAGGGATCTTCTTGTGCCTCCCAATCTAGATGTTATTTGTAGGCAATTACAAATTTATCTACTCAATCATTTCCCATTTTTTGTGAAGTGGAGGGAGAAGATTGAGAGGGTTATATTGGGGCTTCACTGGCTAGAGCTTTATTTTATTCAAACCAGACTTCTCAAAACTCAGATCTAGATTCATTTGGTGGAGATAAGGGAGCCCATGGTTGTTGTGAATTTTATGAATACAAATATTTTTGTCTCTTCATAGCCTTCTTTTTAATAATTTATCTCTCGAGGTGGAGCCACCCCTGTCACATTTATATCTCTAATGAATAAGGCTATCTTCTATTTGGGTAATCCATACTTAGTCATTATCATCATGCACATGAGAATACAATATATTTAGATGTCTTTTAAGGGAATTTAGGTGTTGTGAAACTCTATTCCTTTTTCATATTTCATTAAAGGGTGTTCAGGGAGATGAAATGAATTTCTATGGGCCAAGGTAGCCTTCAAATCAAGCCACTTTTTAAACATACTTCATCCCATAAAGACGGGAAGGATAGATGTGTTTTAAGCTTCTTCTCCTTACACTTTAAAGAAATACCATTACAAATATGATATGCAACCTCTTGTACTTCCAATTTTTCTAGAACATAATATGGAAACTGAAAAGGAGGTGTCGATGACCCTAGATCATGATAACTATATATTTTGGATAGAAGAATACGGCTCCTATAATCCTTATAGAAGTGAGGATGGCATCATATATTCTCAGTGCACTGTTTCTTGTAATTGTTAGTAGATATTAGGATACAAAAAAGTGCATATATCTTGAATATGTGATCTAAAATGATGGGTATATAAGTCTGAATATTTCTCATTTACCCTCAAAGGGCTCAAAGGAGACTAGATTTGACAGAAATCTAGACATTTGAGAACACAAATGACGGCATCAAGAAGATAGAAAGCCATGTAAAATGGTTTCCCATGGTCAAAAAAATTATTTCTTTGTGTCACTAAATTGAAACAGAGCACCTTGCCTAAGGAGGAATCTTTTCTTCATCAATAATAAAAGAAAGTAAGGGGATCTAGGAAACATCCACCTTAGAGATTGACAAATTTCCATATAACCTATTCATGAGTGTCATGCCAATGTGGAATCTTGGTCTAAACCTTTTAATAAGGATTTTAGACAGCTTAGAATCATCCATATTATCTATTGGGTCAAATGCCCAACTCGCAAAACATCTCTTACTCTCCTTTTGGCCATCTAGGACTCGACTATGTTTGAGTTGTATAAGCATTCTGACTCTGGAAGTTTATAATAACTTTTGTATGCATTCCCAACAAACAGACCTTTTTTTTCTTGATTTATAAAATAATGACAAATCCTTAAACTTGGCATGAAATAGATAGGAAGTGATAAATTTTGGAAATAGAAACACCCATGGTTTAAAGCAAGTAATTAAATGGAGGTCATCTCTTTTATCACCCTTACATCTGAACCATAGTGCTTTCTCCTTGGTATACCCATTATGTCTACGACATCAACATCAACACTTTCATTCTAAACTATGAAATATAGAGTTGAGTAATGTTGAAATTCGTCATCTAAGGTTGTTGGATCAAACACGGTATCTCTTATTACTTTGTCATCGTCATTGGAATATAAATAAGTATCTACCATCGTCATTTCTGCTCTCTTGCCATGTTGAAAAATTTAAGGGCCACGAATGTTGCATACATCATTAATAGAAACAAATTATGAGAAAATGACGTAATTGATTTTACGGCAATATTCATATGTACCTTATAACAAATATTAGGTAATCTTAGAAAATAATTTCTAAATAAATAAAAGAAGTGTTGATCCTAGTGGTCACAGAGTCAGCAATTACTAAATATTTAGATCTTAGCGGTCACTAGGCATTATTCATAGACTTATTATTAATTTAATGAGAAAAGTGCAACTGTACATGTACCATTGTGGGTTCAACATATACATATTTTTAGCCTTAGTATTCGCTAGGCATCACGGTAGTAAAAATATTAGTGCAAATATTTAAGTCTGTCAATACAAGCAAGCACTCTTGAAGCTTCAAGACTTACGTAGTTCAAATCCTAGTGATCGCTAAGTTCAAAAACTATGAAAATTTGTTCATGAAAATTAACATGTAATCTATTTTGGAAGGATTATCCGTTGTCTAAAAACCATCCACATTACGTAGATAGCTTGAAAGGAAAGATTGAAAACATAGATGTTAGTGACATAGAGGATTTAAGTTGACATACGAATGGACAGTTTTAACATTACTTGTTGTTAATTAAAACCAATTGAATGGACTAGCGTAAAGGCCATTAAGATTTAATTTTTCAAATTTTGAAAAGGGTGTGCAAGAAAAAAAACACAATCATGGGTCTAATGGTCATTAAGTAGAATTTGTTAAACAAAAAATGTTTAGTTATCCCATAACACATTTTGCAAAGAATAACATAGGACCCCTAAATACCTAACTAGTTTTATTTGAAATTGATCATTGGATTATTTTGCAATTCACATCCATTCATATCAAAGAAAATGCTTCACAACAGCAAAACTCCATTACTAATTGAAAGGAATGACTTAAAGACTACTAGGATTTTCTGGTTCTTATATTAAAAGAGAGATACTTTCATTACCTCTTTTCATAGCAATCACTCATTGTACAGCTTTAGAACGATTGTAATTTTCAATGACTATAATTGTATCAAGTTAGCCGCATGTTACCTAGTGGAGCCAATTGTTGCACTACTTTCCATCAAGAGGGATCAATACTTTCTCTTCATATCAAATAAATTCTTAGTGACCACTAAGCTCCCTTATTAGTCTAGCTTAGCAGCCACTAGGCTCCTATCATTAACACTTTCCATTGTAATCACTATTTATTCAACTGTGGATAGCTAAGTTCAAAAACTATGTAAAATTTTTGTTGAAAATTCACATGCAACATATTTTGGAAGGATTATCCATTGTATGACAACCATCCACATTATGTACATCTAATTCTAATCTAATTGTATCAATAGAAGAAATCTTCAGGCTTTAGGACTTATGGAATTCAGATCCTAGTGATGGCTATGTTCAACCACAAAGAAATATTTAGAGATTGTTAATATCTATGTATTATCCTTTGGAAAAATAATAATAGAATGAGGAAAAATATCTAATCTTTGAAATGGTGGGGTGCCAAGATATACACAGTGTTGATCTTAGTAGTCATTATGTTCATCCACAATGAATTATTTAGAGATTCATTGTATCTAGGCTTATTTCAAAGACCAACTATTATTGTGATGGGAAATAAAACACAAATCCTTAACACTACTGAGGGGTAAAAACACAAGTATTTATGATCCTAGTGATCACTAGGGTCAGCTGCAACATATTTTTTAGAGCTTAATGTTTTATAAGAATCATTAACAAATAAGTCCATACTTCTTATCATACTTGTTACTACGATCATCTATAATGATATACCTACAACTTAGTGGTCACTACGTATCATTAACGGGGAAAAATACAAATGCATTAACAAGAAAATGTATAAAGCTTAATGGTCAATAACATCCACCTCGACAAAATATTTAGATATTAGAGTTATAAAAACACCATTCAATAGACATCTATCTTTGACTTAAAAAAATTGTTGTAATACATGTATTCGTAAGGGATCAACATTTACTAAGGTCCGATCGGTTTGTTGCATGATCATGAATACATCTCATTACTATACATCATTTACATACTTACTACTAATGGAATAACGATGCACTATTGTACAAGCACCACTGAGGGGTCAAGATATACATTTATTTAACCATGTCATTCGCTAGGGGTCAATCCAATAAAAAATATTAATGCAATGAGAAAAAATTTTCAATACAAGCACTCTTGAGGCTTCAAGTCTTACGTAGTTTAGATCCTAACGGTCACAAAGTTGATCAAAAATGAAATATTTAGATATTTGTTGTATCTATGATTTTATTCATAGGAAATCTATTATTAGAATGAGAAAAATTATACATTATTTGAAGTGGTGGGAGTTCAAGATATATGTAGTGTTGATCTTAGCAATTGCTAATTTCAGCCACAAAGACCTATTAAAACCTTCTCCATATCTAGGCTTATTTCAAAGCACAACAGTTATTGCAATGACCAAAATAATGCCAATCTGATCACTACTGAGGGGTACAGACATAAGTATTTCTTATCCTAGCAGCCACTAAGGTCAGCCACAACATATTTTTTGGAGCTTAATGGTGTATAGGAATCATTAACAAATAAATATGTGCTTCTTATCCTTCCTATTACAATGATCATCCCCAAGGATATACCTATAGTTTAGCGGTCGCTAGGAATTATTAATAGGAAAATACTAATGCAATTATAAAAACTATATAAATATTAGTGGTTAATAACATCGTCCTCGATAAAATGTTTTGAACTTAGTGTTAGCAAAACAACATTCAATGGAAGTCTCTTTAATTAATTATAATTGTATAATGTCCCGTGTCAATAAATATCACAATGAGTAGTCAACACATATGAAATTCTGTTCCTAGCGGTCTCTAAGGTCAGCCACAACAAAATATTTACAAGCTTAATGGTCATTATGATCAACATTGACAAAATATTTTGAACTTAGTGTTTGCAAGACATCATTCACTGGACATCTATTATTGAACTGGGAAAAGAGTTGTATTACATGTTTTCTTTAGGGTCATGCATTGCTTAGTGGTCATTAGTTTGTTCCATGAATTTGTTTGATCCAAGTGTTACACTAGATACCCTCATGAGGGATCCAGCCTTAACTAGTTCTCATACTATTTACTATAAGTTATTGAAAAGAAGATAAAAATCCCATGTTTTAATTATAAACGAAATATCAAAAGAGGTGGTGATCTATAATTAGTTATTAAATGAATTCTCAAAGGCCATGGCATAATTCTAATAAATATAATGAACACACTCTTTGTATTGTTATTATGAAAATACAGACTCCAAACCCTATGTATAATCTACCTTGTTATTAAACCTCGTAATTTATCATGATATCACATCTCCCTATTTCCATATGCTTTATTGTCACATTAAGAAACAAAATGCATGACATCTTATAATTTTTATTTTTGATATATCATTAGCTAATTTAACTAAAACAACCAGAGCCTATAATTTTAATCTCTAAATGTTGTATATGTCTTCCCAGAACTATCAATTAAGTGAAAAATTATTCAGAATCTTGTTTTTCCTAACTTCTCAAATAGTAGGTTTATAATTCCTTGATTCACTCATTTTCAAAGAGGAACCTACACAAATGGAACTCTTTGCATTTTCTCTTTGGCAATAACTTATATGTTTAAAAATATATCTCTAACAATTTCCTTATGTAATCAAACAATTACTATAAACAAGTAAACAATTATTTGTGTTACTATTACTATTTCATATACTTGAAGTTACTATCATTATTTCATTACTACAATTTAATTAATAATGAAATGTCTATAGAAACTGGCTGCTAATGGTCCAAAATCCCTAAATGATTAACAACCCTAATCTAGAAAAATATATTTTCCTCGTCTTGTCAACAACACCCATTTTGTTCACTTCCAGTAATCATTGATGTCCATCTTAGGTATTTTACAAATCATTTCTCAATCCTCTTGCAAAAACAATACCCATAACATGTTTTACATTACTCGCATGAAGTGGTGTACACAGATATTTAGATAAAAGAACGAAAAAATTATGTCAAACCCTATCAGTTGAGAAGTGTTTGTCAAAGAGTGTTAAAAATAGACAAATTTGACTACGAAAGCGAGAGAAAATAGGGTTTCATTGAAAAGGCTACATAGTATTCTACATACATAAAATTTCAAAATTTGTAAGGAGAAAAGGTGAGAATCTATACTGATTTTTATGCCTTCACAAAAATAATCCATGCTTATAATTTTGGAAATCAAACAAGAATCGATTTTCAATGAATTATTATGCTTACGGAATTTTTCCCTTACGCCAATGTTCTCGCATGAAGCTTCACAAATTTAAGTGTCCTTGAAATATACTAATGAATGAAAATATATAATTACATGGAATCGGCACTTCCAACCACCACTTTATTTGGTACATGAATTATAAAAGACATGTGGCTATTGTTAATTTGATTTATATTTAATGGCTATCAAATGGTGCACATATTTTGAATATCATGTGAACTTTACTTTTTTCGGTTAATGGCCAATTAATTTTAGGGGAACCACTATATTAACCATATATGACACACACTAAAATTATTAATATTAACAAAAATATCATCAAAATAACAGCATGCCCAATGTCAATTTTATCATCTTTAAATTACATAGTGAGTATACAAGTATTCCATACTTTGACTATACTACAAATGATATGTGGTTCAATTGATGTATCACATATTTAATTATCATATTTCAAATATCGCATGAACTTTACATTGTTCATTTTGATGGCACTCACAAATATTAATCATATATGACACATACAAATAATATCAAAATTATCAACATTATCAATAAAAGAACACCATGCTCATTGGAAAAATTATCATCTATAAATTGCATAGAGAGTATATAATACTACCAGGATATTTGGTTCAATTGATGTCTCGCATATTGAATTACCATATTGTCTTGAAAAAAATATTACATGTTTACCAACATCATTTTAAAATTGTTTTGTTACAAAAATAGTATCTCCGAATGTGTGTGTCAATGATCTAGTGACACCCATGATGTTGATCGTTGGCATTGTTCTAAAATAAAAAGGAAGAATGCAAAATAGAGAAGTATTAACTAACTCCAATGCATGATATTTTTTATTTTAATATGGAATGAACGATGCAATACTATATTACTTAGGTTAAAAAAATGGTAATTTACATAGGTAAAAAGACTTGCAACTTGAAGTTTTACACCCAATATTTTCTACATTAGCTTTCTCTCTTGTTCCATTCTTTCATGCTCTAGTTGAAGCCTTCCTTGCTAAATTTATTTCAATGTCTAACTAAATATATGCATGTTATTTTTGATTACCTATTTCAAATCTCCATAAGATTTTATTATCCTCTTCACATATTTTCTCTGAATTCCATTTTTATTCAAAGGGGTTTCTATCTTTACTCCCAAATTTTCAATGTTGATAGAAGGGATTTTTTATTTCCCTCTTATGTCTTTTCAGAAGTACAAATGGTTGTATTAACCCTCTCTTTTCCATTAAAACCAATAACCTTGTGTGTTTTCACATCATATTTTGACCACAACTCTTCTTTGTATTCTTTCATCAAATCCTCTTTATTTATATCTATTTCATATGCATGTGTTATTGAAAATGTTTCTTCTAATTTTGAATTATCGATATCACCAACAATATATGGAGAATTTAGATCGATTTGTGAATGTGGAATGCAAGGACCTAATTTCTGTGCGCCACTTATATTCTCTTGTAAATTTGAGACACTATTTCCATCTAAGTTTTGCAAGCAGAAGTCCTTTACACGGTAGTTGCTTAGCTATGTTGAAAAAACCATATTGTTTTCATAGTTTCTTGGAGTTGATTTGAAAAATTGTGATTTGAAACATGAAAACATGGAAAATGGTGATATTTCCATGTCCTACAAATTTATTAGTTACTATAAACAATCACAAATGAAACAATTTACATACTCCATCTTTTATCTAAACTTAAGTTCATTTTCCATTTTCTGAAAATAAATATATAGGGGGTCTTGTGCTCTGTAAAATCACATAATCAAAATATGTGGAGAACCATTAAAAATTGGTTAATTACCTACTAACAAATGCATTATTTATAATCACTATGAAATGGGTGTATAAAATGAAATTCTTCAAAATAAAATAACAATTCTTTATTTCTTTTAGTTTTGTGTTACTCTGTTCTTCCCCATTTGTCTATGTGCTCCTTATTGTGGTGTGGTCACCTTCAAAATGAATATACAATTTTCCATTTTATTGCATTAAAATACAAACGTTAGCAGAGTTTGTGTGGATTAAAATTTAATATTGTACCACTTAACATTAAATGTAGTACAAAAAAATAAAAAATACTCTCAAGTGGTGGATTTTACATTACATTGTTTAGTGGTGATTTAATGTTTAGGAAGCACAATATTAATTATGTAACATTTGAACTTACAAAATACTGTAATTGTTATTCTATTGTAAAAATCTTAATCTTTCTCCTACACTATGAGGTTTATGGATAAAATTATACACATAGCGGTGCGATCTAAAATTAAGGTAAATTTTTATAACGTAATTTTTAATGTATGGAAAATCCAATTCGACATTGTTCAAGACTTAAATTTAATTGAAATTGAGTCTTTAATATTGAGAATTATTAATAAAAACTACATAGCATGTGTTACTTTTACTCAATATTATATATAATTATTAAAAATAAAGATATAAAAAGTTAGAAACAATTAATACACATAATTGAATCAAAGCATATACCACCATCGTTAATCAAATAAAGTCTAAATTATTAAAAATAAATTTATATTGTTAAAATATTACATAAGATATAAAAATCCTAGAAACAATTAATACACATAATTTAATCAAAGCATATGGCACCATTGTTCATCAAATAAAGACTAAAAATTGAACTCGTATCACAAAATAAGCATAGTTATACAATTATAGAATTAAATACATGAACATTTTACTTTGACACAATATTAATGGCCCTAAATTTAAGTCCAAGAGGTCGCTAGGCTAGACAATTTTTGACTAGAATGGCAGGTGAAAATATTCCCTTCGATATGTGAGTGATCGCTATTCCAAGTGCGAATGCTCACACTTCATCTTGAAAATTCACATACTTTGTCGTGAAAGGTATTGCATGTCAAAGTGTGAGGGATCACACTTCAACGTGTGAGAAATCACAATTGGTAGATGTATGAGCCAGTGACTCTCTCCCTCTAC
Source organism: Taxus wallichiana var. yunnanensis (assembly GCA_018340775.1). Taxonomy (NCBI): domain Eukaryota; kingdom Viridiplantae; phylum Streptophyta; class Pinopsida; order Cupressales; family Taxaceae; genus Taxus; species Taxus wallichiana. Next base: position 157,291,482 of record CM031244.1, on the reverse strand, counting down.
AATCATATATCACCGCCACGTCCAAGTGTGAGTTTTCAAACTTGGAATTGCGCTCGCTTGCACATTGAAGTGAGATCGCCAACTTATGGCCTCCCATTTTATTCAATATTTCAATTTTATCATGTAAACAAAATTATTACGTCACAATGTACCACTAGGCTATACAACTATTGAAAGCCATAGGGGAAAGAAGCCAATTATTATGCGAAGCCAATGAGTGTGAGTGGTAATGTGTAGTATAGTATCACTAGTTGTAAAAATTGAAGTCAACATTTATAAATTGTATACTAAGAATTTAGAAAAAAGGTATCCGAAGAAGACAAATAAAATAAAGTCACATGTATAAAGAAGCCAATAAAAAGGTTACATATCAGTTGTCCCAAAAAGGTGATTTCATTCACAAACAAGGGCCAATATTAATTTTCTTTATACTAAAAAGTACCTATTTTTAATCCCTTGGAAATACTTTTTCAATAAAATTTAAATACACAAAATAAAATGTGTGCATTATAAAAAATTATCTTTCCCCTACACTACGTGGTTTATGGATAAAATTATACACACAGCAGTGGGATCTAAGGGTGTAATACATTTTTTCGTATGTTTAAAGATATGGATTAAACGAGCTTTTAAAGATGTTCATATAAGATGTATTTTTATTTTCTCATTGTGATTTCAATAATCTATACTAATGTTAAAGATTTAAGTGTTCTTTGTACTATTTTTTTCTTTTTATTTATGGATACAATTGAAAATGAACTCTATTTTTAAAGGATCACGTGTGGATTTACTATCCAAAGGTGTGAAAGTTGTGGAGGGACTTTTTATCCATCCAAATATACACTCCATTGTAGATACGTGGGGTCTATCTTATTCATTGTCACAAAAATTATTGTATTCAATGAAAAAGTGAGAATTCCATACACAATTGATGATTGTGAAACCCTAGGAGAAATTAAAAACAAGGGATAATTTATCCCATGGGAAAGGAAGAAAATGATTAAGCGTGTGATTTCAAATGTTTCACGTGTGGGGGTGATGGAATTCAAAATATCATGAGTAGTAACTCATATGATACATTTAAGAAGGATGAGGGTTTGAATTCTACCAATGATACACATTGTTTCACAACTCCTAAAGACAGGATGAATTTTCTATAACCTATGTTGTGCTAAAACATAAGTGTCCTCGAGAAAGAAGGTGACATAGTTGAAGGATTTATATCCCTAGTACAAGAACAACATGTGATTTCGGGAGTGGTGTTAGGACCCACACACTTTTTGTTTTTGTGGAGAATATTATAACTACATGTAATGATTTTTATCCAAGTCTACAATGCAATAACGAAGTTTCTTGGCCAATCAAAAACTTAGTTTATCTAGAAACAAGAACTGAAATTTTTGTGAATGGAAATTTTGAACTCCAAGAAATAACTTCCACATCAAACAATGACTTCAATTTTAATTTCAAGGGGGTTACTACCAAGTTGATACATTTTTGTTCAAAAGAACACAAATTTGTTGTAAAAGTAACAATTATAAATGTATGAAGGAGACATGGTGCAGTTTTAAAAATTATATGGAAATACATTTGGGGTGCATGTTGATAAATTTATCATGTATTTTTAAAAGGGTTTATCCATATCATAAGGATATCTCATCCAATGGCCTGCCAACTAGTTGGCCCATCAATAAGGTTCCATTATGGAAGTAAGGCTAAAAGAAATTTCATAAGAGTTTTCGGTAAAAATGTGGAGTGCAATTGAAGATCCATTTCCTCAACTGGTATACCCAAACTTCGTATGAATCCTCCATATGTAGTAGTAATGAAAACTTGATAAAAATACCTTACAATGCCTGCAAATGCCAAAAGGTAAATTCTAGTTCATTTGGTATAGCAAATGTAGTAAAATGATGAAAAATCAAGAGAATAATTTTTGTCTAAAGTTGAGAAAAAACCTTTCTACAAGGAGGGATGTCTCTATAATCTATCTCTAAGTTCTTTCAATAATAGTTGGAATTTAACTCTAGGTATGAATGAACTTGCCATCAAATAATTTGTACTTAATACATTCACCGCAAATTCTATTAATTTTGATCAAGGTAAACTTTAGAACGCACTATAGATAAATTGAAGTTATGTGGAAGGGATGTATGTCGAATGCATGTACAGATGTCATGGAATCCCAAAATCACCTATTACAGATACAACCAATATTGGATTAATGGTGAAAAGAGATCATTAAATGGAAATATAGGAAAATAATAACAAATGCCAAACATTATCATAACTATTGCATTGATATCCAAAATGGTGGATAAGAATTTTTATATATCCCCACACATGTCTCGTTTAGTGGGATAAGATAGTAATAAAGTAACAATGAGACTATTACCTACATGTTATATTTTTCTTACATACTACAAAAAGTGTAATGTGGCCCTTTCAGTGTTGGACCTTTCTCCAACATCACTATCAAATCTCAAAAATATGGCAAGAACATTTCTCCCATGTTCAAATCACCAAGAACAACTTATTATCCAAATGTGATGAGTGTACGGATCTTAAGAAAAAATGTGCAAAGTGACCTCATATCCAAAAACATTGGCACAATGATTACATTCAAAGTTGTCGTGTAACTTACTATGCATGTAGAGTGTAATCACAACAAAATCCTAGTATCTATTTGAGAATTGTGCATGATAAAATGGACAATATAAAAACTCTAATTCCTAGGATGGGTAAAAATAAAAATCAATAAGAAATTTTATTAATCTCCCCATCACCTTGATTAATATGTTGATACATGGGCAAAAAATGGGGGTTGGGAATTTTGGTCTCCCTTTTGTTGAGTGAGGAGAAAACTTCACAATAACATCATTGGCACTATGTATCCAGAAGCTAGAAGAACCACTTATAGATTAGTATGGTGATTTGTTATATAGTAGTGGGACATCAAAACACCCATTACATGATGCACTGTTGCAAAATGATGCATATGACAAGTGCAAGGAATACAAGCAAAAAAATGAGGGTGCTCATACAACTAATACTATAAGTAGTTGTTCAATTTCATTTAGAAAACAACCACCAACTCTCTACTTACAACTAGATAATGTTGCAAGTGACAACAAAAATCACACATTTTTTGTGTTTGCATCCATGCTAATAGCTAGAAGGGTTTTCAACACAATGTATGTGAGTTTCCTTCTAGTGGGTCACACGCATGAAGACATAGATGGGACATTCGGCTGATTATCAACAACATTGTGCAAATTGGATACATTCTCTTTGCCATAAATAATGGACACTTACAGAACATGCCAAGAGGATTCCAATAAATTTACTTCATACATTATTAAGGAATTCTACATCTTTAAGTCCTTTTGTAACCACACCGCTAGATGGTATCCATAAGATCATGGGTATCAGCAAAAAAAAGATGTTTAAATTCTATGTCAAAGATAAAACGCATTGTCATGGAGTTCAAAGCATAAATATTTGAGTATTTCTAGTCACGCTCAATTGAGATCTGGAAAACAATGGAAGGGGAACCTTTCTTTCCTGAAGGGGATCCTCCATTGGCACCCTTCAAATAACCCAAAGAGATGGAAAACATGAAGAGAGGCATTCAGGCATACATCACACACTCATAAAAGAGTTTAACAGATGGTTGAAAAGCATACTATGTTCCAAATATTTCATATTGGAAAAATGTTCTACGTGCCCTAGAGAATCCCTTTGTCAATTGTAACATGATGAGAAGATATTTTTTTTAAAAACAATTCAGGATAGTGCAATGTATAATCAGATAGTGTGGGTGCACCACATCTTGACATGGATAGATATTATTGTCAAAATGTCCTTTCAAATAAGGATATATATGTTGGACCTATTTGTGATGGACCTTGAGAATAATTAAACTCGGTATTGGATGTGAATGTTGGGAAGATGATACTAGTAAGACCGAGTGATGATAATGTACCTATATTAATGGGCAAGGTAGAACTAAAACTAATACGGGAAGTTCACGCAAACACTCAAAATATAAGGGTACACTAGTGGGAACCCATACGAACAGGAAATATAGAAAAATAAAGGTATGAGGAATGCTTTTGAAAAAGAAATGGTGGAAAAAGTAAGGGACACATCAGATATTTATATAGATAGTGTCATCTAGGGATGGAGTCCAAGAAAATGGAAAGGATTTTAAATTAAAATACCGAATCAAGGTCATGAAGTTATCCAAAGAATACCTTACACAAATTCAAGAACAATAATTAATACCCTTGTGAGGGATCAATGCTTATGTAATTTTCAATGTAATTTTCTCAAAGGATTGATTGCCTATGGAAATACATTTTCAAATCCATTTCCTCAAAACAACTTGTTTAAAGTAATTATTAACTCTTTGTTGTTCTTTATGATTTACAGAATGGAAAATCATAAAAGTAGTTGACTTTATCACATGCAACTTGCATATTTACAATATCACGGTATTTTTATATAGATTTATATAATAATTATATCAATATATAATATACATAAAATATTAAATAAATATAAATTTGAAGTATTTCAATAACTATTGTTTTGTACTTTTTAAAGGGAAATATTGTAAAATTATTGTTATCCAAAAATTGTTTGAGGCATAAGTGACCATCAAAATTAACCCTTGGGCTCATGTAAATTTGTGGCACCTAGGCTTATGTAACTTATCGGTAGCTAGACTTATGTAGCTTAGGGGTGTTTAGGCTTATGAAACTTGCTCTTTGGTATCTTTGGTGTAACTTTCATTTGCTAGAATTATTTCACCTAAATGATTCTAATCTTGTGTAAATTAATGACCACTAGGCTTATGTAAGTTAACAACCTATACACTTATGTAAGCTAGTGGTCTCTAGGCTTATATAAGTTAGCAGGATATACACTTATGTAATATAGTGGTCGCTAGGCTTATCCTCCTTTTATGTAACTTATAGGCCACAAGGCTTACGTAACTTTGACCCCACTAGGTTGATTTCACATAGCATACTCTTTCATCATGTAAGTTAGAAACCACAAGGCTTATTAAGGATAGCAGCCACAAGGCTTATGTAAGATAGCAATTGCTTGGCTTATGTGAGGGATTTAAATAATAACAAAATAGAAATCTTAGCATATCAAAAATAAAATCCAAAAATCAGGATTTATAAATTGGATTACAATGGTGGTGAAATTGGAATCCAATAATAGCTCTATTGGAATCCAATATTAACCAAATTGGAATCCAATAATAACGATATTTGAATCCAATAATAGCGAGATTGGAATCCAATAATAGTGAAATTGGAACTAGGATAAATCCAATATTGTTAATAATGGAATCCAATAATAGTAATAATGTAATCTAGTATAGACAAAAATGGAATCCAGTATAGACAAAAATGGAATCCAATATACGCAAAAACGGAGATGGATTTCTTCTAATACTTGAAATATTGGAGTCTATATTTACTGGAATATGTCCCAATTTAGTTAAATAAGCGTTAAAAACTCGATTTAAATATCATAAATTGTGTTGTAATCTTGAACAAAACAATATTTGAGACAATTTAGACACAGGGAGTAGGTTCTTTTATGATTGATCCCTTGTACAGAACTTGTTGTATTTTCCTTGGTACCTTTTATCATATATTTCATCACCTTGGAAATTTATTTGTGTCATTTATAGATATTACGTTGTTTGATTTTACCTTGATTTTTTTGAATTCTTTCTAACAATTAAGGTTTTCACGTTGCTTGATTTTGTCTAGATTCACTATAGTGTTTGCAAAATGTCTAGTTGGTTGTCGTTATGCTGCCCAAATTTACATGGAACTTCTTTCTATTTGAAGGAGTTCAATCTTACAATCTAGTTTTAGGAATTATGTCCAAACAATGCCAACCATGACTGACTATCACATGGTTCCTCACACTTACAACAATAAGGTACCTAGGTTTAGGCATTCACATCAAAATATGCCCATCACAATGAACATTCATTGGTTATTCATGCTAGATAACACGTTCATGTACCCCTTTCCCCACCTTCATCTCATAGTCAATGATATGATTCAGATGCTTCTAATCCATGTTATTATTCTAATTCACCTCATTCTCCCGATACTTCTAATCCAATAATTTATTCTTAGTCACCTCATTCTCCTAATTATTATAATCCATGTTATTCTTCTAATTCCCTTTAGTCTCCTAATTATTCTAATCTGTGTTATTATTTATATTCCCCTCAGTCTCTTGAGCCTCATCCAATTGAATTTATTCTAAGGAATAACCAGTCTCCTAAACAAATTTTTCCTCCTCTAAGGATTTGTGTCACCAAAAATTCTCCCCATCATTCCTCTAATTTGACTCCTAAGTCATGGTATTCCATTTCTCCATGCAGGACCCCTTTATTAGTTTCCTCAACAATTTCTTCCTCCTTTGAAGATTTGTGTGACTCAAAATTCTTCTAATAATTCATCTAGTTTGACTCCCGAGTCATGGTCCTTCCTTTCTCCATAGGACCCCCTTTATCTTTCACCTCAACAACATTTTCCTCCTTTAAAGATCCGTGTGACTCAAAATTCTTCTTATGATTCCTCTAGTTTTACTCTTGAGTCATGGTCCTCCCCTTTTACAGGACCCCCTTTACCTTGCCTCGATGACATATTCCTCCTTTAAATATCCATGTGACTCTAAGTTCCGTAAGTCAAACATCTAATTCGACTCTGAATCGTGGTCCTCCCTTTCTCCGTAGGACCCCCTTTATCAGTCGCCTCAACGATGTCTTCCTCCTTTGAAGATCCATGTGACTCCAAGTTCCTTCAGTCAAACATCTAATTCAACTCCTGAGTTACGATCCTCTCTTTCTCTCGTAGGACCCTCTTTATCAACCACCTCAACGATGTCTTCCTCCTTTGAATATTTGTGTGACTCAAAATTCCTCTAATCAATCATCCAAATTGACCCCTACATTGTAATCTACTAACTTTCTATGTGATCCTCTTTATCTACCTACATGAATTCATCTTCTAGGAATACCAGCAGTTTCAACCTATTCCAAATCTACATCTTCTTCCACTCGTGAGACATCTAAATCCAAATCTACTTAATCATATTCTTCTATCAATCAAAATCTAATCCCTCTTTGTCCCCTAGGTCATTTCAATCATTCCTTATTCTATCTTCATCAATCTTCTAAAGATCGATGTTTACGTCTATGTCAAACCATTCAAAATAAATGATGTGCTAAGATATATTTTTGAAATATTATCCAATACCATTGTGGGAAAAATAAGGTCAAACCTTCCCATCATATCCATCATCAAATATACTATAAATCTTTAAAACTAGTTGGACCCCTTTATTCTAATCAACATTCTATCATTGACCAAAAATGACCCATACCAATCGATTTATTTCATAATGAAGAAGAAATTAGAGAATTTATAGGGCTACATGATGACATTACTCTAGAGTATCATGAGCAATGATTCTCTTTATACCTTTATTTATTCACACATTGTATGGAAGAGGTTGATTCCTTTTGTCGGCTTTTACAGAGGAAGATCTTAAGATCATCAAACTTGATCCTCCTCTTGTTCTTCCATCTTCACATTCCTCATTATATGATGAAATGGATGGTTCTATCCTTGATCCATATTCTATCTTATCATCACCCCATCATTCTTTACATATCACAATTCATCAATCACAATCTCTCATTGGTTCACCTTTGGGTAGCCCTTTATCTTCTTATATATGTGGGCCACCTCCTAATATCCCTTCATCTTCTATTTGTGGGTCACCTCTAGGTAGCCCTTTATCTTCTATTTTTGGGTCACGTCCTAGTATCCCTTCATCTTCTATACTTAGGCCACATCTTAGTATACCTCTATCTTCTATTTATGGGATACCTCCAGGTATTCCTTCATCTTCCATCTATGGGACACCTCTTGGTAGCCCATTATCTTCCATTCTTGTGCCACATCCTAGTAGCCCTTCATATTCTATCTTTGGATTACCTCCTAGTATCCCATTCTCCTCAATCCTTGGACCATATCCTCTTCTTCCATCATATCATCCTTATATCAACAAATTTGTAAATCATGCCATCACCCCTACCATTCTTATCATCAATCCTAACCATAAACTTCTCTTCCCACTTCTCGAGATAAAAACAATCATAGATTTCCTTGTAGGAAACATCAACAAGTATCTTCATCAAGATAAGATCAAAAGACCAAGGATCTTTAAATCTCCCATTAAATCCAACATGTAAAAATATACAAATTAAACATGATTAAAGAATGCACACCAACGCAACCATTAAGTATGGAAAAAAGTGCAAAAATCTATTGATGTGGAACTCAAGCTCCCACATAGAAAATCCATTTTTCAAGATAATTCGTACTCACTTATCAAGTATGAGCTCACAATGATCATCGAGATTGGATATAATATCACTTTTGATAAGAAAAATATCATATTCTCCCTCATCAAATAAATCCCAAACATCGTTGTTGGATCCTATCACGTAGAGTGACATTTTTGGTCCCAACTTCCCAATCATTCATCTTCAACGTCTTCTCCATTCGTGGTTTTCCTTTGTAAAGCCATTAAAAATTAAAAAATTAAAAAATCTAAAACATTATAAAAAAATCAAAGGTACATAAATTAAACATTGCAATAAAGTATTGCATAGACATGGATGTTCATTTCTTTCTTCATATTCCTTTCGAAACCACCCATCATGTTCATCCCTTTGATGACCTTTTGGTTAGTTTATTCAAAATCATGGGTCATTAATCTATAATGTATCCATTTGACCTTAGTATTTTATTACCTTAGTAAATTAAAGAACTAACCTCCTAGAGATCCTATCACTATTTTCATTTAAATAAACTTGTTGTGAATACTTTTGGGCTTATTTTTTTACACTCGACACTTCCACCTCCTTCCATCAAGCCATCAATGGTTCTTAACCCCTTATAAAAAAAATTGAGAGAGCTAAAATACTTTTTATAAAGCAAAAAATCAATCAAAAATAAAATATCGAAAGTAAATCAATATATAACTCTCTCTTGGGGTATTTCCAGTATCTCTATCGAGGCTATGGATGCCGACTACCAAGAGAGAAATGTTGTGAATAGAATTAAATAAATATTTGTTGGGGATATGGATGCCTAACTTGAAATAGAGCAATGTATGGCTCTCCTTCCACCCTCCATTCACAAATCACCTTTCAAAATAAATCATTCCTACACATTGGCTAGTGTGTCTTCACTTATTACATCTTTAAATCTTCCCTTCAAGAAGTAATTAATTTCCACGTGCACACACTGGATCTTGATGAGTAAATAGGATTAGTATGTTACTAGGTGTTATTTGGACCTTGTTCAGACTCTTACTTTAGTCCTTATTTTGTCTCATGATTTATGCCTTTGGCTCATCACCTTTTCATCGCCAATATTCTAGTTACATTTTCATTATCCTTCCGTATAGTCACATTGTTCTTCTTCTTTGTTCAAAACATCCATGTGTATAATATTTCCTTTTTACCATGTTTGATGGAAACTTTATCCCCTTTCAATAAAATAATTTTCTACTTTTTCTAGCATTTATTTATTGGCCAGCTTACATTGGGGCATGCTTATTCTTTCATAACTCTTCATTTGCTTTATTTTATCATCTTGTTGAACCTAACCCTCATACACTTGATCGACTTATCTTCTTCTTTTATATGCATGGAGTTTCCCCTTATAAACTCTCACCTCTCACTGGGGGCATCTTTGTATATTCATTTTCATGTACATAGCTTCAAAAACTTTCAAAAAAATCCTAAAAATTCACAAAATCCTAGAAAATCTAAAAACATGGTAAAACATCAAAAATCCAAAAACATTAGTAAAACATTCAAAAATCCAAAACATTGGTAAGAATTCACAAAATCCAAAGAATTAGTAAAAGTTCTAAATTTCCAAAAAAATATTAAGCACGACATTCTACCATTTGAATCATTCATAGGACACAACATCCTCAAACATTGAAAATTATGCTGCAAAACATCTTTCTTTGGTTTCCACCTGTTCTTACGCACAACATGTGGATCACTTTGATCTACCCTCATTAACAAAGTTTATTTTCTTTCTATCTTTGTATTCCCTACCCATCCCGATGCTTGGGGAAGTTTAATAGTACACAATTACATTTTCATGGAAATTTTATGTCCTCCGTTTATTCCCCTTACATGTATCCTTGCTTGGGGCATCATTTCTAACCCTTGTCATATAACTCGAACATGTGGGAACTGAAGATGGATAATAAAACCATTGGTGCAACTGTCTTGAATGTTGTTTGTTTCTTTATTGGTCCACTTGTTTACTTTCTCATATTGCATTACTTTATGTATTTTTCTTTGATTTAGTCCTTTAGCAATGAAAAATATAAGTATTATGGATTTTCATGTCATTCTACACTTTTGTTACATGTTTATATCAAATTAAAATTTGGTTTTGAGCTAGATGGTTTTTTGACTACATTGCGATATGATGATAAACATATTACCCCGAGCTAGCTAGTTTTATCTCTCCATTTTCTTCCATGTACATATCAGTTTCATTCTATCTCACTTTCTAACAATCATTTTTCTAGATTTTATCAATTCTAACAATGGCCAACCAGGTCTAGTTTAAATCCCTTCTATTCCTATCAAGATTTTTTTCCAAAACCTTTTGGCAATAAGGACTATATTTATACCCCCTCCCCCTTTGTTTCTTCCATCTGTTGAAACATGGGATTACTTTTCCAATCAAACCACTTGAACACTAGCCTACCAGGCTCGTTTCAAATCTTCCTTTTCCTTCTTATTTTCGATCATCGATCGACCTCTTCTATTACCACATCGACACTCAAGGGGGCATTATTCATTCTACTATTTTTTCCTCTACTCCTTCAAAATGTAAGTGTCTACTATATTAGAAGTGGCATCTCTTGCATTACACCACACCAAAGAGGGGAAAATGTAGGCACCTAAATCCAAGTACATACATTTACTACAAAAATTGCATCGTTTATCGTCTTTCCCTTAATTTTATTATAGTTAGTGATTTCCCACTAATTAGCTAACACTCCCCTTCATTTCATTAAATTAATGACACTCTATTAATTAACTATCCTTCACGAATCCCGAATGCCAATTAATGACAATTCATTACTTATAATCTTCTTTTAATTATAAATTAACCATTATTAATTAATTAATCCTTTTAATCTTCTATTTAATCAATATACCCTTTTATTGGTTAAATCCCCCTTTCAAATCCTATAAATTCTATCAAATCCCTTCTAAATCACCTCTAAATGGCTTCTTAATCTTATCTTGGTCTATTAATTAATCCTAGTTGATTAATTAAATCATCTCCAACTCCCATGAGTTGTTAATTACTAATTAATTCCTTCTAATCATGTTTATCCCTTTCTAATTATACTTTATATTTATCCCACATTCTCTAGGTTTCTAGCTTCTCCCAAATGGGAAAGCTATATAAATAACCTAGTACCTCCATTCCAATATTACATCACACTTACTTGTGTTATTATATGCACATGATAAGAGAATTTCTACTTTAAAAATCTCATTGATCTAGCATCCATTCCCTCTACTTACAAAGAGTAGTAAAGGAAGATCTAAACATGGCCATTAAGCAATATGAGTGAGATCATTTCCTCTTCATGGATATTTCCTTCCTTTGATCACTTGTAATCATGATTGTTTCACGTATAGGAGCAACTACAATTTAGAAATCCCATCAAAAATAATAAGGGATGGCTAAGTGTTTCAAGTTTAATTTGGATGCATTAATTAGATTTTTCCCTTATATAGCTTTATCATTATGTTTATGTTTAATTATCTTAGTTATAGGAACTACTTGGTGTTATTTTCTATTTGTTAACTTAGCCTACTTTTACATGCATATAATTGACAACACTTGTGTTACTTTTACCTTGTTTTATCCCTTTTGATACTATTGACATTTTCTTTCTTGAATGGTCACTTTACTTCTAGACATTGGAAAATACATGACCCAACTCTCGTATTTTCTGTTATACCCTCCAAGAATCTCATATAGTACCACCTATTACGTAAAAGAGAACTCGGGTGCTCTTTGTTCCCTTTTGGGTGCTTCTATCCCTTTCCCGCCTTTTCTCAAGTTAAAAATGCCACTTCATTTGTAATCTTTTTAAAGTTTCTTTTATTGCTTTGGTTTGGAATTTTTGGTTGTTAATTACGAAATTTAAACAAAGGAAAATATATATACATGACTTACTCACTATTGTTAGGATTGGACAACTGGGACATTACTTACTATATACTACTTACGAAAAGAGAAACATTTAAGGACTTCATTTGGATTGCATTATTCACTTCATATGAGGGGCTATTTCTGAATTCCTTCTCACACATTCATCTTGGGGTAAAGTAGTTATAGCCTACTATCTTGGTCTGACTGGAACAAGGGAAACCTAGATTCAAGGGACACAATTCAATCACACAAACACCAAAACTACATAAAGTCTGAAATGTAGTGTAGTGCTCTATGATAATCACATTGAGGTGACCACCAAGGTTAGTCTAACTTAAGAATATACATTATTTATTCCATCTAATGTTGTTAAAGCCTTGTGTAGGCATTTAGGTTTTGTTTTGTAGGTTCATTTGCAACATTGAAACCCTGTAGTGAAGTGGATGTGATAAATAGATAAAATAAAAAACATCTTCATACCCTAAAAATATTATATCCACAAGTCATTTCGAACACTAGTGTCTAACTCAGACACTAGTTCTCGTGTGGTCCTATTTATATCTAGGTGATCTTCTCAAGCAGTTTCATATTACAGTTATCTATACTAAGATTACTCAATTCAAATCCTACATTCTCATCCTATTTCCCATATCAGGATCAGTCCAAATCTAAATTCACTCTTATCTCACTATTGTTTATGTTTTCTCATCCTTTTTCTTGATATATATTTCTTACTACTATTATATTTGTTTGATTTCAGTCCTTTGAAAAGATTTAAATTTCATTAAATTATTTGGTGAACCCAATCCCTCGCATGTTCTTTAATGATTCATTTTTCTCCAAACCTAAACCCTAGTTACATTAGGATGCATATCTCCATATCATCTTCATATCCAACCTTTATTTTTATCTATCACCTGCTATAAATTAGATCTCGCAAAACAAACATAAGGTTGCATGCTTCATCCTACCCTTTGGGTCACTTTCTAGGGCTCTTAATTTTCAAATCACCTTTTATTTCATATCTCAATCATAATGAATCTATTTTAAAATTCCTTTGAGGTTATTTTTAATTTATATGGATTTAATGAAAACCATTTTTTTACCTAATTCCTTCCACAATTTTCAAAAAATCAAATTACACTTTTTTGTAACGAAGGAATAATTTTAAAAATACATACTTTTGAGACAATCCCTTGGATGTTTTTATTTTACATCATTAGATTCAAAAATCCTATTTTTGTTTTATAAAATTTAAATTCTATTTTGATATATGGTCATTTTATTCATTTGATGATAGTTATTTTTTTATCAAACATCACTTTCTATACAAATTAATTTATTTGTGTGGCTTTCTTGTGTAAATTTATTTTATGATTTATCCTATAATTCGTCTCCATTTTATATTTAGGTGCACATTCATAATGTAATAGTTAAGTGTTCTTTATTTAATAATGGATTTGGTCTTACTATATGCAACATTTCCTTTCTTCATCAAATAGGATTTTTTGTTGTTGATCTAACTCCATCTAATCTACGTATTTTGGTTGTGATAACACACATAAGTGAGTGTTGGGAGAAATAAATCTACCAATTACTATATTCCCTTTTCACTCTTAATGTTATATGTTATGTTATGCCTCATTATATCACTTATATCCTTCTAGGTCATCCTTGGTTACATATTATATATGCAGTCCTTTTTATCTATTTCATCACACATAATTCCTCAGTAACACCTTCTTCCATGGATAATGCTACAATAGATTCCACACCTCATATTGTTAATCCTTGTGATATCCCTCTCATACATGATAATGAAGTTACTACTTACATTGCACATCATTCTTCTCCAATGATGGACTACAATACTACTTGGTTTACATGATGAAATTTCTATTGACACCCATGATACTCCTCCCACTATGTCTCATTCTCATCCACATGATGCTCAATCCCTAAAGTAAACTATTGCACACTTATCAATATCTAGAAATTTTTCCCCTTTGATAGTTGCTACATCTACAATACCTAAGGTGTTAGGAGACACTCATATCCCCCTTCACAATGTCACCATGACCATGGATTTCAAATATGTTACTTGGAAAACTCTAGATGCACTTCTAATGATCATATGCTTATTGATTCCAATGTTACATCACTTTCCGCACCTTCCTCATCACAAGTTAGAACATAGTGTGTTGATTTAATAATGATTCCTAATGCTCTCACTTTCCAATCTTCTATGCATGATTCATTTACTATGGCTACATCTCATCTTATTACATCCATGGGGAAATCAATTACTCTCTTTCCACATTTATATCTATGGCCATATGGATAGTACATATAACTTTAATACTTCCAATCTTCACAAATTGTACATATTTCTTATGATGAGTCTTTTTTCTCTCCGTCCATTATTTGTGGTTAATATTGATGAGCCTCATATCATTATATATATTACACATCTCTTGACTCAAAAATTGATCCTTATGTTTACACTTATTATTTCCAGCATGCCTAATGTTCCGCCTATTCTATTTTCTCCTAATGGAAACACTCTTACTCTTTATACACTGCCTACTCGTATAATTGGTATCTTGGAATCCATAGGGTTCTCCCCTCATTTTTGACATTTTTCTATGGTGGCTCATTGGATAAATCACCTTAGCTTTTACACTTAGGGGCATACTATCTCCCTTGTTATCCAATGACGCACACTTATTCTAGGTTCAAATGCAATTTTGGAGGGTTTACTTACCTACATGGACCTCACCTTACACACATACATTAGATGTAACCTTTCTCCCTCTCCTATGCATATCATTTCATTCCAATATTTGCAAAAAAATAAAAAATAATAGCTTAGATATTGATTGGATGTATCATTACTTTCTTATATTATTTTATGTTGAACATTTCTTGGCATGTGACTTTGATTCATAGTATGTTCTATCCTTTTCCATACACACATGCAGGTTCACATGGTACTCTTGAGGTGAATGTAGGATATTTAAATTTTATTTCATAATTCATGATACTAGGCATTGACCCTACTAGCCCCACCGAGGCTCCCGGGGTATCTACATGTTCTTATCTATCTATATTCAAGCTCTATCATTGTAGCATCTACTACTTTTATTCCTATTTTAAGTTGTATAAATTTTCACATATAATTAATTTTTCTAACTTGCTAACAGTGATTCATGAGTAGTATTTTTCCTGCAAGATTACTTCCACCATGGTTATCTCGATTTTCTTCTATATTTTCTATGTTTGTGTCTTGATTGTCATTGTTTGCATGTTATTCACTATGCTTGATTACATGCTTTAATTATGTATACTTAAAGTATTCAAGTGTCTAGTGACATCCTAAGTGGTGTCCCATTTATTCAACCAGCTACTCATTGTGTATTTTTTCATGTTAATATGTGTTTTGACTTGTTTCTATTGCATCATGTATACTTATTTGTAAATAATATTTTTGGATATCCTTTCCCATTATTTTGAATGTGTCACGGTTATCACCATATGCATTCCCTATTCCCCTTGTACTAGTTCTATTTCAGATATGCACATTAGTTTCACATTTCCTCATTTGGCCTGTACTCACCTTGGTTCATTTCACGCACCCTGAATGAGTGGGGGAAATAATCAAGTGAATATTTCACCATCTCAAGATTTTATAAACTAGATACGGAATTGTACACAATAGAATAATTACAACCAATAGCTAAAAAATAGGTTTATGATCATAATTGGACCAAAATAAGTATAAGAACTGAAGTTCTCGACACATACATGAGCGGTGGGCACTAGTGTACCACCTATAAAATTCTATCATGGGTGCATAAATAGGTACATTACATAACTAATAGGTTCTCAGTGATAGTCTTTTCCAATTTCCAATAGTGCATAGTTACGCTTAATATCAAGAACAATGGGAACAAAATCAGTGGTAAGTTACATACTTTGGGAAAGGGAACTAATTACTCTATTTTCTTGGTGACCAATTTCTATTGGGTTTGTGACCATCTGTAGTGGCACTTATCTATGGGGAAGCATTAATGGTTAGAGAGAAAAGCCTACAACTCTCCTAATACTCTTCCCTTGGTGATAGCATGTATAAATCCTTAGTTTAGTGACAGGATGCTCAAATCCTTGGTTTAGTGAAAGGATGATCAAATCCTCAATTTGACAACAAGACTTCTAAATCCTCAATACTATTCCCACCATCTCCAATGTAGAAAACATACATTAACAATTCAATCACTTTTCTCATGGCATACATATTTGTCCTTTTTGTATGCCATGAGAAAAGAGATTGAGAAAACATATATAGTCACTCTTATCTCACTATTTCTTATACTTGTTTTTCCTTTTATATATATATATTATTACTATTATATTTGGTTGATCTTAATCCTCGATACTGATTTAAATTTCATTAAATAAAATCTATAAAGATTCATTTACATGATCCTCCTTCAATAAAATTCACATTTTATCCTTTCACGATGTCTCTAATTTTATAAAAGTTTCTTTGATGTAATTTTTCATCTATCCCTCCACCTACTAAGGTCGATACAAGTAAGGCTCAAGCTAAATATTTTTACTCTCCTTCCTATTCTTACTACCATAGATGTATTGGACACTCCATTATTATATGTTTAAAGATTCATAATGTTATACAACATGTAATTGATACTACTACTATTGAATTTTCTTCTTCTCTTAAGTGTGTCACATAGCCTCAACTTAACATGATAGATCACGTTCTAAATGTGCATAATTATGTTAAATACAACTATTATAATAAAATTTAAATGTTCAAGGAATCATTTATGAGCCTTCATTTTCACTTCTAGCTACTATTTTTTATTATACTCCTTGTATGGAAATGGACAATTAACTTATACCGAGTATTCCCATTCAAACACTAATTAATCATGTAATATAAGAAAAATCACATGTGCACAAATATACATCTATAGCTTCCCTATAGTATTAAAGAAAATAAATATGAACTATAGTCTAATCTTAAAGTGACACAATCTTATTATTTGTGTAGTACTCCATTGAGGCATCTACATCCTTTAGTGGTCTATTCTACATATTCATCTATATCAGAAACTCATGGGCTTCAACACATGATGGAATTCTATATTTTCATGACCAGTCTAATACAATATTTGACTAAAGAAACTTTTGTAAAATGAGAGATGGTGGGGAAGGAAAAATGTAAATTTCCTTCAAGGAGGAGCATGTAATGAATATATATAGATTCAGGTTGGAAAAAATGAGTATAAAGACATGTATTGTTTTGGGATTGTTCTTTTCATTCACCATAACTTTAAAGTTAAAGAAATGGGACACACTTAAGAGAAGAATCAAACTCAATAGTATTAGTATCAATTATGTGTTGTATAAAATTTTGAATCTTGAAACATATATTAGTGGAGTTTCTAATAGATCTATTGTAGTCACAATAGGCGCAAAAGTAGATTCAAAATATTTATCTTGATCTTTCTCGTATTGACCTTAGTAGGTGGAGGGAGAGATGCAAGATTACATTGAAGAAACTTTTATAAAATGGAAATTGTGGGCAAGAAAAAATATGAATTTCCTTAAAGGAGGAGCATGAAACTAAAGATTTATATATTGAGGTTGGGAAAATGTGTGTAAGTACATGTATCATTACACGATTGTACTTTTCCTTCACCCCGAGGAGAGCCATTGACCTGGTTAGAGTGATGGTAGCCTAGCACAACTTGATATTTTGATCAGCCCTGATTCCTATTAGGTTTTCTCTTTATCCCATATTTTTGAGTATACTCCTAATTCGAGAATTCTCTCTTCTCTTCTACCATATTTAATCATTATGTCTTTCCCATATTCAATGAAATATTTAATGAAATTTACATAGCTATAAGTTTATTTTCCTCAAGTTGGTTTGGGTTGGCATTACTCTAACTAGTTTCATGCCTCTTCTCGTGGCGAAGGAAAGGAACTATCATGAAAAAATACATTTCTTTATACACATTTTTTCTAACCTTAATATATAAATATTCAGCTACATGTTCCTCCTTGAAGGAAATTCACATTGTTTATTGTATGTGGTCCAAATATATCTCAATAATATGTACTCCTAAATTGTTTATTCTACAAGGATATTAAGGAAACAAGTAGAAAAAACACATGTACTTTGGAATACAAGGGGTGGTATTAAAGGGGCTACAGTGAGCATTAGGTTCACATATCTATAGGGTGGTATCCATACACTAGGTTAACCTATGGTTTCCAAGGATCTTGGTCAAGATAGAGGAAGGCATATTGAGATATCAATGGTTGGATTGGAAAGGTATGGATCAACAATAAATTAAAAAATATGCATGAAATAATTGAAATGAAAGTGATGATAACTAAGGATTTTATAATGGATAAGAGTATTATGCTAACTAGCATCCAAATATATCAAATACTAAGCTAGCATAGCACAAATGAAGAAGGAAATGAACTTACCTATGCAAAATGAAAAGAGATGGTTAGAGCACTCACCTTATACCTATAAGTTGGTCATTGATGCATATATCTCTCATGAGAAGTAGAATGCATAGATATTTTTATTAGGTGGAGAAGGGGAACACCGTTCCTATCCTCGATTCACTATAGATGACCTAATAGTGAAAGAAACCATTCAAGAGGAAGAGTATCCATTTTGATCCAAGAAATATACAATATGAACCAAGAGCCATGTGAGTATATGCAAAGATGATGAAAAATAGAAGAGTTAATGGTATTTCAAAATGATTTGGGATTCCTTTGTTTATAATTTTTAATGAGGTAAGGGTATATATAGGACATCATCACTTGTGGGTAATTGCGTCATCCATGAGGAAGTACAACACCAACATTATTTACCACTAGCAATGATGTCATCCATATATTTTTATAAGAGGTAAAATGTCATGAAAAGTGAAAATAGTGTGTCGTAGATCATGAATATGGATAAACAAGGTGTCAAGTGATGAGATGCAAGAAAGAAATTATGAATGTGATGTGCATGAGACCTAGGAAGACAAGGATACCTAGTGCAAGGAAAACTAAGGCCAAGAACAAATAGCAACACTCTCTCCATGTATTGTCTCTAACCCATAATGGTTACATGAATAATCATTCTCCATTCCTAGAAATCCGCCTGTGCACACACTCCAGAATATATGCATCAATGACCCTTATCTGCACAAAGGAAATTGTTAGTAATAGGTATGATAGATTAAAACTGAAAAAATAGTTGTATACATATGCCCAGTCATTGATCACCACATGTCACACTAGAGAAATATGGGCTGGTCAATGGAAAAAATACAATCTGTAATATTTTGTTTTCATGTAAAAATTTAAACATCAAAAATTCAAAAAGAAATCCATGACAACCTAAGCCACATTTGAAAATCCTTCTCCAGTTAATGTAAACTTGTCCTCCGTAAACCTCACTCACTATTTTACCCTCAAAATGGAGAGGATGAATTTACTAATCATATTTTAAAGTGTGATTCATGTGCAGGGGTTGTTATTCAAGTTTATTCATAAATATTTGGAGATCTAGAGATGGCAAGTGCTTCCAGAAGCTTCAAAAGGGATATTTTGGCCTTTTATACCTAATGAGAACCCTCCGAGAATGTACAAAGAAGAGATAAATTATTCAATAAGTGTTTGGTAGAGATATAAAATCATACAAGGTAGTTTAAGAAATTTTGGAACAAAAATCGGGTTATTAACAAGTTATGCAACACCGGGCTCATTGTAACATGGTATAAAGAAATGAAAGTAGTGAAAAATCTAGTTGGTTTATTCCAGATGTATCGAAGCCTCGGGATGATTTAATAATAAATCAGGTACACTTCATAAATTTAAGAATGCTTACTTCATTGTGCAAAGGGTTTCAGGAAATTATAAGGAGAAATTTTTCATATTTTGACACAAAGAATGTAGATGAAGATCATCGATGCTTTGGTAAAGACTCAATTAAGGATTTTGGGAGTTACAAGGAGATTTGTCGGTTAACTCAAATACCAAAGTGAATGAAACTCAACCCTTTACATGCCCCATAGTATAATTTAGACAAAATTTCATATTTATCTTTGTGAAAGTTTGACCTTCCGATAATCGCTCGTGACTAGAATTGAAAAGGGGCCTGAATTTCAAAAGAGAGGAAAATTAAAGGACTAAAAATGGTTTAAATTGATTCATTTTACTTTTTCTACTTAAAATATATAATCGCTTCCCTTGGAATTCTATTCCTATCTCTGGTGGTGAGAAAATGGACTTGAATTTCTATTTTGGGCAATGTTTGTTGAAGGTAGACTTCCAAAAGTGGAAAATACACAATTGGAGACCCTAATTTATCTTTTTTCCTTTGAAAAAATTGAAAGGGGATATGTGGGACATAATAATGCACCACCATGGTGAGAGATTCATGTTTGAAGGTTGTGTCACTTAAAATGTCACTTGAGGTGTTAGGAAGGTGTTATCCACTCACAACTTAAATTGGCCCCTTCCTCATAAATATCAGACCCTAGGTACACTTATGAGGGGTTAATTTCAATTTCCCACTTAGAAAATGGACATGATGGAAAAAAAAAATTCCACCATGGAGGAGGGATATTTTTCATCACTTAAATCACATATTTGGGTGTTAGAACATGTTTTCAACCTCACCATTCAAAGTTGACCCATTACTCATGATAAGACTACCCCTGGTACATTTTTCAACCCCTGTTGTCCATTTGTCCTCTTTTTCCTTAATAAAAATTTTAAGGGACATGGGGGGTCTAAGACCCATTTCGTAAGTGTGGCCATAGAGGAGGGAGAGTTTTCATCACTTAAGTTGTATCATGAAGTGTTAGGGAAAGGTTTTCAGTCTCCCAACCTCATGCCCCCTTTTCATGATTCCTCCACACTTGGATAATTTTCATTCCCTTTATTTACCTTTTTCCTTTACTAAATTTTTAAGGGATATGGAGACATCTAATAAGCATTTAGCAACTTTAACCCATGCTCTCATCTCATCTAACTCGGGTTAAGCAGGGTGAGTTAAGGAGTGAGTTAGTTAGGTTTGAGAGGAGGGTGAGTATAATAATCATAATTATCCATTTTTAAATCATTTTTCATATTTTTCCTCCCTCCATTACTGCTAGTATGATGTTATGCTACCAAAACCTCCAGGAAACTTCATTTCTAAAACCACACTTTTGCTCATATCTCTTTCATCCTTGCTCTGTTTTCCTTGAAACTTGGTTTGTAGCTTGCATTTATAAATGCCTTGATGATCAAAAAACCTCCTTCTCATTGACTCCCTACATTTATTTATAACATTTACTTTAAAATTTCAATGAAAATTTTTTTCCTTTTCAGATCCCAAGAGTTTCGGTGATTGAAAACACTTGAAAATTAGAGCATGAAACCACATTGAAAACCTAATCTAACAAGACAATTTTCAGCTCAATCAGACACCCAGAAGGAACACTTATATTTTTATTAAGTTGTAACTAGATACTAATAAAAATATTAAGTGTTGAATACAAATAAATAATAATTTTGAAACCTTTGTGTAATTCTCCAAGTCTAGAACTAAATAGACTACAAATTTGAAAATTGGGAAAATTGGCTAAAAATAGAAACTGAGGGTGAGGTGTGACTTACTAAAAATAGTAAGTATCCAAATAAATCTCAAATTTCACACACACCTTCACCCCTTCATTTTGATCCTAATTTTAGAGTGGTGCAATCATCTTCTCTTTCCCTAATTTCATGAATGTTCAAGAAATAGGTGACATCTAAGAAAGGAAATGTGGTCTACAAAGATGTAGTTTCATCTCATTTGGAAAAGAAAAAGAAGATAAATGGTGATTATATTTAAGTATATCCTTATATGAATGTCTAAAATAGGTATAAGGTTGAATAAAATCCTCTGAAACAACTTGAACTAGGTGAGATTTATCCTTATAAGTCTCGTAACCATCTGATTGATCCAGGTGTTCCTATTTAAGCACTTAAATCAGCCCATCTCAGCCATGCTTTGGTCCCTTACCAAGCACATGTGATATATAGTTTTATTTCCACACCTGTTGAGCACTTTTCATGGGTAAGTGACTTACTTGGAGGATAATCAATGAATTTTCAAGAAGTAGTGACACCTAACTTCGAGGCCATCTCAAAATATATGAGGACTAATAAGGGTAAGAAGATAAATCAACTTCCTATTTATACATTGAGGCATCTGGAGCTCAATATGTGGAGGTGGCACATCTAAAGGTAAATAATCCCTTGGGGGAAGTAAGACCTGATTATTAACTGATGAAGGTCTCTTTTGGTCAAGCTACACATGAAGGTGATGCTCACTTGTTCAATGAGTCTTCAACTTAGATTCTTGAATGGAAAGAAGAATACAAACAAACAATTGAGTGATTGGAGGAACATGTAAAAATTCTCAATTCTTACATCCAACCTTTCCTGAAGTCCAATTCAACACCTTCCCTTGTTATATAAGGAATTCCTCCAATCAGTATCTTTGACCCCAAAGTGATCAAGAAAGAACAAGGGTATACGATATAGGAAATTGATAATGAGAGATGGATCAATAGGTTTTGAGAAAGGAAAGACATTATATCCAAAGGTCCTCTCTCTAATCAAGTATGTCCTCACCAATTTGTCAAAATTTAATAAATTGAGGGAGGATATTGAAATAGAAAATATTCACTTGGATTAGGTGCTCCCACTTATGTCCAAGATGATATCCCTCGACTCTCACACCCTCGTGAGTAAAAATGTGTTCGCATCATCTACTAAAAATTTGTCCCCAATTTGGTTCCACATCATGGATGCTATATATCGTATGATTGAATGCAATCACCAAATTGGGCTCTAGTGGACAAATTTCTTTTAATATTTTGAATGATGTGTGTAATCGTGTTTAGAGACTTGATTCCCCTCCACTCACTAATATTTTTTTGTCAAAAGAACTCATTATTTCCCTCTAGGATTTGGTCAAGAAATATTTAGGTGGTCCTCTTTCTTTCAATAAATATACCTTAGATTCCCTTTCCAGAGTTAGGGATATATTTATGGCATTGTAAGAGATCACAAAGAATGGTATAATCAGTACAACAATATCAATAATGTTTCAAATACATGGATCAAGGTGTTGAATTATGTTTTCATTCCTGAAGAAGACAAGGTAGTACACCTTGGTGGTAGCTTAGTTTAGTAAATAATTCAAAGGATAGGATCCCATTCCAGAAACACTACCTCAATGATCAAGAATCAACAACTTTAATTAGAGAAGTCAACTTCCTCCTTCTCTCTTTATTCTTTCTCCTCTTCTCCACCCCTTTCTAATTCTTCATTGTATGTAATCTTGGTATTTCATCTTATTCACTTAAGTAGCTCTAATGTGGCATTGTAAATATCCCTTTTGATTTATAAAAAGGGTACTTATTTCCTCACTTCCTAGGAAGATGAAAATTCACAAGTGTAATAAGAACTCAAAAAGGTCATGTAGGTGGTATATGGAAGGATAATTTGTAATGTTATAAATTGGGATGGATTCTCCATTCCAAGGAGCTTGAATGTTATTTTTTATGTAAAAATTGTGGATTGTTGTATATTTTTGATATTTTTATCACTAGTACACAATAAATAAGAGCTAAATTTCTTCCATTTCCTTTTCTTATGCTTTCCTTTATTCTCTCTCTTTTCTGTAACTTTACAAGCATGTTAATATTAAATAACCAAGAAGGAACTTTGTGTCCTTGATTGATGAATCTAAAGAATTGTGTGTCTCTAGTTTATAATTCTTACTAATTTTTTACATTGTTGTTTTCCTCTAATTGAATGTGGACCTACTCTATTTATTTTGTGTGAACTCTACTAGTGACTACTCACAACAATAAATCTCTTTCCTACTTTCTCTCTTTTATCCCTCATCACTAAAAATTCCTCCCTTGTACCCCATACAACAACTTTTCCATAGGTTCAATGAAGTGTTGTTGTGTGATACCTAGCTAATTGGCCACCCTAAAGAATTTGGGTACTTTACATTCAATAATAGGAGCCTCCCCATATATAAGAAGGAAAGGCTTAGCCTCATGACCATTGGTATAAAATCATTATTTGTAACATGAAAAATTATTTCACCAATATTTTTGGCAAATCCACTGGGGAGAGATATGTCCTTGTACATCCATAAATATCTCTAGAAAATACAAAAAAAAATTATATATTCAAAACAAAAAACAAAAAACAAAAATCAGGTTTTAAATAAAAATCATATTTTGAAGGCAACTATATCAAAGAACGAATCATGTCATATTTGTTTCATGCATCACATTGATGAAGTTTTGAGATAGGTGTTTTGCATCAATGAGTGAAATTAAATATGAATAAGAAGATGACCACCCTAATCAACAATTTTTTTATCAACCATCATTCTTGATTATCCTTGTGAAATAAATATTCTACTACAACGAAGGGTCACTTACTTCAAACAAAAATCTACAATCAGCTGAGGGAAATAAGGTCCATCTTATTTCTATAGTATTCATGAAAAGAATATCCAGAATGAAGAAAAAAATTTGTGAAGATCATGTCATCAAGTTCTTGTGGCTCCAGTTCAAAAGGACTGTTGTTAGAGGAAATAAAATGAGAATCACAACTATTGATGATCAAGAATCCAAGAAATTGATGAGGAAGATTCATAAGAGATATGAAATGTTTTATGAAGGGCATGATGGTGAATAATCTACTGAAGGTAATATTTTCAACTTCACACAACTGAACAAGAAACTCAAAGAACTATATTTTATCTCTCTTCCTTTGGAGGATTTTCTTGCATATGGAGATGAAGAAATGAAATCCTTGAAAAGAGAGTTTTTGCAAAGGATTTTGAGTATGGAAGAAGGAAATTATGATCCCAAAATCTACCATGAAATTCTAAATTATGCATTTGCCTTGAAAAAAGGTATGAGCATCTTGAATCACTTCATAATGTTGAGGAAGAAGAAAATCATCTTTCAAAAGAAGATCTTGATGATTGTCCACATTATGAGGTGTTTATTCCTGAAATATTCTTATGCACTTCTCATGAATTCTCTTTCCTTAAACCTTCGATGAGATTCAAATCAGAACCTTGGAGGATGATGAAGAAAACATGATATTTGAACCTCCATTCATCAATTCATTTTGGCTTGAGGCACAACCCATTGGAGAAATAATGGATACGAGAGAGGAAGATTCTTGTTCTATGATAGATGATCTAGTTCTTGCTAAGGACTCCACCAACCATGAGGATGTTTAAGAAACCAATTCTCCATCCCAAAAATATATTCTTTAGGAGGATTAATTTGAGGTAGTCATGGATAGGTTCCTTTTCAATTTTGAATCTTCATGTAATGCACAAATTCACAATGATGAAATGGAGAAAAGGGAAGAATCCAATTTTCCTCTTGAAATTTTTTTGGATGAACAAATGGATCATGATCTTCTCCGAGGAGATGATTTCTCCGAAGGAGTAAAATTTTATCACCATATCAAGTATGGATTTTTCCCACTCCTTTGCAAATAATAATACTCTATAGGATTTTTTCAAGGTGGAAAATATAATTTTCCTCATGTTACAACATTGTATTCTTCCTCATATCATGAATATGATTCAATGCATCTTGAATTGAAATGTGTACCCTTCCCGAGTAGTTTGGATCTCTTCTCCCTGTCTAAAAATGATAAATACCAGGTATTCCCAAACTTGCAAGAAGGTAACTCATGGATGGAAATAAGTATGTATCATAAAGAAGAGAATTTTTAGATGAATTTTGGCCATGTGTAGATCATATTTCCAACCATCTCATTGAGGCTCAATACAAATATTTTTCAAATGAAGATGCTAATGAGTAAATGGAAGCTTTAAAATAACAATCCATGTAAGAAATCTTAAAGATTGTAGAATAAATTGAGTACCTTATAATAAATCTTGATATTCTCATTTGGGCCATGCAATTGCAAGATAAGTACGATTTCAATTGTGTTTCTCTCTTTGATTCACAATGTATGATAATACATTAGAAAAAACAAGTAATCTCAATGTTGTCTTTGAAACCCTCGAAGATGAGTATGAATGTGAAGGTGAGCCTTCTCCTTCCCCATTTTGTGAAGAAGATTATGAATGGAAAGGAAAGGATATTCTTAAATCTCCTATGGATGTTTTTAGTCATGAAGACAACACCTCTACCATTGAAAATAATATCAAGGCCAATGTTGAGCTTGTATGTATGAAGATAATTGTTCGAACAACAAAATGAGATGCCTTGGGGGATTTTGAATGGGAGGAGAATCAAATCATAGTTACTACTTCTAAGTTCCCCACTAATTTTGTAATGATTTCACGCTACAACCTTCACCTAGTGATGGTGAATACCTTCAAGACAAAATTGATTCTCCTATTTTTGAGAACATGGAGGAATGGCTTATCATATTCATGAAGCACTAGATGGAGACTCTGAAGGCAATACTTGTAAGCATGTTACAAAGTTATCAATAGATGTAAGAGTGTTTTCCATGAAATATTAGTATAAATATGGAATCTTGGTATGTCTCCTTCTTCTGAAACCATAAAAAGACATCACAAGAGCATGACATGATCTTCAAACTTCAGAGATTTGAATTCATCCCATTATTCCATGATGGTGCGCAATTCTCCCAACCCATTGTTGGGTATGTCCACATTCTTCCCCCACCTCTATAAATTTCCCTCACCTATAATATATTTTCCCTTTCCGTTGTGTGTTTGTTTTCCTCTTTTGGTGTGTTTCCTTTCGTCGATGTGTGTTTGTTTGGTTGTGTTTATGGTGAAGAAATGACTTTTAAGCCCAATGGATAAGGCACTTTTCCACATAGTGTCTTGAGATTTTGGGGTTCCTAATTTTCCTATCCTCACTGTGTTTGATAAAAAACAAGTCCCCAAGATAGATCCAGATTGTTTTCATTCAAAAAATTTAGCATTAAAATTTCAAAAAAAAATCATGATAACCTAAGCCACATTTGAAAATCCTTCTCTATCAATATAACATGTCCTCCTACCAACTTAGTCATTGTGTCACCGTAAAAATGGCTAGGAGAAATTTCATAACGTGATTTTAAAGTTTGTTTCATGTGTAGGGGTGTTATTCAATTTTATTCATGAATATTTGGAGACTTATGAGATGACAAGTGCTTCTGAAAGCTCCATTAGGGCTATTTTGGCCTTTTTACACCTAGTGAGAACCTTCCGGGAACATGCGGTGAAGAGATAATGCATACAATAAGTATTTCATAGATATATGTTATCATACAAGGTATTTTGGGAAATTTATGGAAGAAAAAATAGGTTTAGGAACAAGTTATGCAACACCATTGGGCTAGTTATAGCATGGTATAAAGAAATGAAAGTAGGAAACAAACTAGTTGGATTCTTATAGAGGTATCATGAGCCTTGGGATGATTTGAGAAGCATTAAGGTTATCTTTAAAAATATAATAATTCCTACTTCATGGTACAAATGTTTTAGTAAATTTTAAGGAAAAAAATTTCATATTTTGGCTCCAGTATTACAGATGAAGATATTTGATCCCTGGTAAAGACTTAACTAAAGATTCTAGGAGTTACGAGGATATTTGGGAGCTGTTTAAAATACCAATGTAAATAAAATTCAACCCTATGCATACCCCATAGGATAATTTGTAAAAAATTATAGATTTCTCTCTGGTGGCAGTTTGACCTTCGGGAACCACTCATGACCAAAATTGAAAAGGGGCATGAATTTAAAAATGGAGGTATAAACAAGGTATTAAAATGGTGTAAATTTCTTCCTTGGTTGTTTTCCACTCAAAATAATATAATATTTTCCCTTTTAAGTCTATTCCTAGCTCTTGACTTGAGAAAATGGACTCGGATGGCTATTTTGGCAATGGTTAGAGAAGGCAGGATTTCAAAAGTGGAAAATGCACACTTAGAGACCCCTAAAGTCCATTTTTCCATTTTTAAAAAATCAAATTGGATATGGGGACACAATAATTTTCCATCATGGTGAGAGATTAATTTTTGGAGGTTGCGTCACTTAAAATATCACTTGAGGTGTTAGGAAGGTGTTATTTGCTCACAAATTAACTTGGCCCCTTCTTCATGAAGATCAGACCCTATGTACACTTATGATAGGTTGGTGTACCTTTTACCTCTTGAAAATGGGACATGGGGGACACAAAAGTGTGCCACCATGGAGGAGGGATATTTTTCGTCTCTTAAATCACATCTTTGGGTGTTAGGACATGTTTTCAACCTCACCTTTCAAATTTGGCCCCTTCCTCATGATGAGCCTACCCATGACACATTTTTCAACCCATTTTGTCCCTTTTTCCACTATTTCCATTACTAACTATGGTAATGGACATGATGGATCCATTTAGTAAGTGTGGCCATAGAGGAGGGGGACTTTTGGTACAATAAGTTTGCAACATAGAGTGTTAGGGAAATGTTTTCAATCTCACAACCTCATGCCACATTTTCATGATGCCTCCACCCTTGGCGCAATTTCACACCCCTAATGTACCTTTCTCCCTTAATAAATTTGGTAAGGGGCATGGGGACATCTAAGACCCGTTTAGTAAATTTTAACCCATGATCTCATCCCATCTAACTCGTGTTAAGCGGGGTGAGTAAAGGAAGTAGTTGGCTACATCTAAGAGGACGATGTTGGTGTATATGACTTGTTTCTTCGTCATTAAATGAATTTTCCACCATAAGTGGTTAGACATCTCACTTAGTGAGAATATTTCAATAGGGTTAGTTAGGGTTGGTTTTATGTGGCATGCATAGGAGTTACACTTGCACTCCTATATGTACCTCTCTTTTATGATCTATGAGCATGTCAAACACATTGTTGTCTTTTTGTACTTGAATTTTATTTGTGATTTGATCTCTTTCTTACTACTTGGAGCTTTTAGGACACCATTGGAAGTGCAACCTTATTTTATGTTGATGGGGTTCCATAGTTATCCTCATAGAATAATCCAATATGGTATTAGAGAGGATGTTTGGTAAGCGTGCACTCGTTTGAATCTAGTTGTTGATTACTTCATTTTTGGTTTTTGTGCTTCTCCTGAAAGTTTTTTTATTACATTTTGGAATCTTTTTTATAGGTTTAACATCTCCTTTCTTGGAGATTTTGCTAGTTTTCTATTTTTTCATGTGTAGTTTTGTTGCATTTCACAACCGGATCTAGTTAATTCTGACCAAGTTTGGAAGAACCAGTAAATCTAGAGGTAGGTTTTGCATTTCAGGTTTTAATCATTATTTTTTAAACTGGAAGTGAATTTTTTTTTTAATTTCTAGTTTTTATCAGTATTTTTTAATTAAAAGTGAAATTTGTTTTTTTAATTTGTATTTTCGGTCATGTTACAGCCTCCTTCTCTATTGGTTTCTTTTTTTCCTGTCGAGCTCCTTAAGCGAGTTGATTTGGTATTATAGGTGACTTGGTTTGTCTTTTGGGTAGGCCAAGCTAAGTTGGATTAATAAACTGAGCTGGCAAGCTGGTCATTAGGCTCTTTTTATTTGTATATCCTTTTTCCTTATGTTGGCGAGAAACCTTTTCAGGGAAAAATTGGTGGTTATCTTGCCAACACTTTAGGAGTCTAGGTCCCTCTACTTAACTGGTGCAAATTTTGTACGTTCATGTGTGAGTAAAAAGTTACTTTTATCCTGGTGTCCTTTTGGATGGTATCAGATAGGGACACTCTATTAACCCTGTGGCAAAAGCTTGCATATAGCTGCAGCAAGAGAGGAATTCGCTAGGAAAGTGGGAAAGGGAGTGAGAAAGTTAGAAAAGAGAAACTAATGTTGAAATAAAAAAATCACAAACTTGCATACACCAAATGGAAGTTTCATTACATGCACTTAGATTTAGAAGAAAACAAATCTGCATAACAACAACAAGACTAAATAGTGTTTAATGAGCACAAAGTACCACTAAACTCCTTAATCAAAAAGGCTAAAATTCCTTCTTCCTTTATTGAAGCTCAAGAAGAAATTGTACATAACATAGAAGTAGAAGACATTTTTGAGTAGGGAAATGGAAGAAATTTTCTATCTCTTTTTTCTCTTCACAAGAATATCTCTCTCATGAATTCACAAAAACAGCTCCAACATCTAAGAAGTTTTAGAAGTTTTCTAAGAAGAATAGGAAATTTTAAGAAGAAGCTCAAATGAGGAGCTTGTTACAATTTATAGAAGAAGAGGAAAATCTTCATCTTCCGGTGAATTTTCAGATACTTTAATGTGACTTTAGACTGTTCATATTCCACTAAAATATTTAAGTCCCTTTTATAACAACAATGTGACTTAAATTTTAAATTATGTTTCTAAAGTCACTTAAAGTTATATTAAAAAGTGAAAACCTTAATGAAAAAATATAAAATTGATGAGAGAGAGCGTTGGGTGAGAAGATAATAGAGACAAAGAATAAGAAAGAAGAATAATTATGTAGAAGGATAAGTTACTGCAGTGGATTTGATCTCGCTCCCTAACTAGCTTCCACTTCGTGCTCTTGAGAAGGCC
Organism: Taxus wallichiana var. yunnanensis; assembly: GCA_018340775.1. Classification (NCBI taxonomy): domain Eukaryota; kingdom Viridiplantae; phylum Streptophyta; class Pinopsida; order Cupressales; family Taxaceae; genus Taxus; species Taxus wallichiana. The sequence continues at coordinate 157,260,511 of CM031244.1, read as the reverse complement.
TATGTTCCTCCAATCTATTCACTAAAACAAGTAGTTGAAGGTTCCACCTTATAGGCATGAGGAATGGAAATGCGGCTCAAGGTTTATGTCCATCCATTGGCCACACTATTGATTTTTTTGCACTTCCGAACCATGATGAATGTTTCTCTGTGATAAGTGTAATGGAGGCCCGAATCTCTGAGAGGAAGTCAAGGGTATCCTTAGTGAAGGATGATGGGTTACCTACCTCTTTCTTGACATGTTCTTCAAATGGACCAATAAAATCATCGATAGTTGTATCTTCACCCATTGCAAGCACTCCAAGCTTCTAAATTTTCCAATTTACACTATCCTGCAATTTGTATGCTTGTTCCTCTTTTTCCTCCATCTCTGTGATGGCCCGATTGATTGCTTCAAACCTGATTTCCAAGGCCCTCACTCACACATGGGAAAAGTATTCTAACGGAGTTTTAAATATCTTCATGTCGATCAACTCCTAGTGATGAGTGTTTCTCATTTCATCTACCACTAGGCCCAAAGCTTCCCGATATTCCTTTTCTTTCTCCAAGTCCTCTTTGAGTGTTCATGTCCTATTTTTTATCACACACATGTTAGTGAAGAGTTTGATCGCTTCTTAGAGCATTGACTTCCCTTTTTCATAAATTTATTTAATCCATTCATTATTCACTCACCCCTGTATTGTGAACTTGTGTGTCCTCCTAATGGATTCTAGATTGAAGATACTAATGGGCACAACTTCCTCAGTAGGAATTTTCATGGCATTAGGATCAACTAGATGTTGCACATAGAATGATAGAGTTTACACCTGTTCTTTCAGTTCATCAATCTTCTTCTTATACTCCTTATTTCTTGCCACCATGCAAGTGGAATATTTTTAATACATGTGCAAATCCCCTTCATGATTTACTGGTCCTAGTTCAATTGTGCTCATTTCATAGTCAGTTGGTGTCATCTCATCCAATAGCTTGATTACCTTGGACCAGGAGCTACTTTGATGTATTTATTACCCATTTCCCCCCACCGTAGAACCGTGAGGCTGTATGTACAAGCTTATTTTATCTTTTTCTTTTTCCAATGAGATAATTGTTAATAGATCGGGGCTTCCACTTGCTACATATCATGCGGGTGTCGGGGACATTGTTTTACGGCATCCAAGGAAACATCTCATCGGACTCAGGTTCAATTATAGGTGCACCGATGGTACCCTATTCTAAAGGAGGAGCATATCCTAAATGAGAGAGGCATGAGTGTCATTAAGAGGGGAAACCTCTTGTGGTAGCTCAAATACTAAATTTTGAACCATGCGTTCTTCTTCCACTTGTGCCTTTGTCATGGGGATTTCTTCTTGTACTTTTGTGATCAAATCTTCCTCTAGTAGTGATACAGATGAGCCTTCTTCTAATCTAATTTTCTTCATTTTATTCTTATGAGGAGAAGCTTCTAATTCTACGACCTTCATTTTCGAACTCACTCTAGAGTGTTTAGAACTAGAAGTCACCTCTATGAATTTTGAAGATGACTAATGTGAGGCTTGCTTCGACTCAAAGGAACTCCTCGTGATTGGATGATCATGGTTCTCTTCTTCTGAAACCAATTTCTCGTTCTCCTCACCACCTTCTCATTCCACTCTAATATATCCCCTAATTCATGAACATACCAATTTATTGGAGGTATAGGGGACATCTTGACTACCACATACTCATAATCATACTTCTTGAAAAATATCTTCATACCAGGAGAACTTGAAATTCTTCATTTTGTTGATTATCATCCTCATATGATCCTTTTACGCACTTCAAATTTATTTGTGTAATTGGCCAAGTAATCCTTGACTTATGGCTCATGTTGCGATTTTGGGACATGGAAAGAATTGGGATCTTCTCGAATGTCAAAGTTGGGCCTAGCAATGTAGGAATACAAAGTCAAATGAACAAAAGCATCCTCCAGTCAGATGCATCATTTGAGATCTTGCACGTGAATACCCCAAAAGAGATATGAAATGGAATCAACTTCTTCCTCTTCCTTCTAATCCTATTATTCACCTAAATAATCTATCTGCAAAGCTTGAACAATACAATTTGGTCACTAAGGTACTTGGGAAGCCTTAGCGGTGCTTGATCAAAGCCAACAACTTACAGGTAGGAGAATGTCGAGAATTATATGAAATAAGATCCATACTTCTTGATCAAGGACATTTTTATGATGAAATCTTGGCTTCCAAAACTCCTTCCAAGCTTCAAACTACGTATATCATGAATGCATCATTCACATGAGAAAAATGTCTATGGCTTTCCTCCATCACCACCTATGGAATTTTCTCAAACCTAGGCACCTTGGCAGAAATGTTTTGCATAAGAGACAATCCCTTGAATGATCTTGAGCTAGTAAGGACATATACCAAGTAATAATTCATGTGGAACTTGGGTACTTTGAGTAGTTGTAGATGGAGGTTCTCACTAATGATCTGTCCCTAGTCAATTCTATGTTTTCTTTCTGTCAGCATCAAGATGAAAAGGCCTATCCAGTCTTGGAAGTATCTTTTGCTTTCCTCACCCATTACCCTACTAAGGAGAGTGATGACATCTTAATATCCTTCTCAAAACTCATGCCTTGGAAGGTTCTTCGGCATCCTTAAGGGATTTCACCATGTTTTCAACCATGACCCAAGCGCAACCCTTTACACGTATGCATCCATCATTTCCCAATCATTCAAGGCCCTTTATTTCTATATGACAACCATGTTGGGTGATGTCGGTATCTATAGAGAAAGTTAGAGGCGGTTCGAGGTGATGGCCACCATTTTTGTACCATTGTCGGCTTAAATGGTTATGGTCTTAGGATTATAGTGATGAGAAAAGGCTAGGAACTACTCATGACTTTGGACAAATGTTGGGTGTCTTGTGGTAGCGAACAAGCCACTGGTGAATATTTGATCTTTAATCTTCTTTCTATTTCTATTTTTCATGTGAGATCTTAGGTCATTTAGGTTCATGTACAAGACATCATTTTCTTCTATCTCGTACTCTTGGGCAAAGGGTTGTTCCAACTTCTATCCCATCCACTTTTGCTTCATATTTTCCGTAAAATAACAACTTACTATTTTTAGTAAGTGTTAAAAATTAACTCCCTCAAACCTCAACTGAATGTTGCAACCTTGATTCCCATTTTTTCCTACACTCTTCCCTTCTTCTAGATCAACTTTCTATTTTTAGCAAGTGCTCATGGGACCACTTACTATTTTGGTTAAGTGCTAACAATGCCCATTTTGGTGATTTCTTAGCTGCAGTGCACCTCCAATATCTTCGTCTCCTTCCCAAGTTCTTTTGTTCTCGACTTTCTCAAAACAACGAGTCTTCTATACACAAGACCTACTATTTTCAAAAAGTGGGCTTATAGAGGTCGGATTGATGTGGAATGAATTTTTTTGATATGTTATTTTTCCCAATACCATGCCTCTGAAATTTTAGAGCTACCCATTTGATATTCGAAGAGATTTTAAACTTTCAAATTTTAGTTCTCGCGGTGCTTCTAGACACGAAAAACCATTAATGGACCTCAAAATTACAGGGTTGTTTTACTCCTCTGTTTGTGAAAAAAATTATTTTTATGATATGAGTTTTTTCTTCTGGGGCTTCACATGAAATTCTACTTCAATCCGACAAAGGGTTTGACGGGAAATTCAATTTTTCCTTCATTGAGCCGGAAAGGATATTTCTTTACTCTGAATGATCTATTCCATGAGAGGAGAGTTTGAAAGTATATTTTTTATGGTCTTGGACAAAGGAAAAAAAATCAAAAAATGGTTCATTTCTTCATGCACTAATTTCCAAGATTTGTATGAATTTCTATTTTTTGGCTATGGAGGTTTTCTACGGTTCTCTTCATTGTTATTTGTTTCTAATTCTTTGTTTGCTCAAACTTCCTTCTGAGACTTGTATGATTTCATGGAGTGAAGGATATTATTTCTATGACAGGTCCAATTCAAGTTTCAGCAATGGTGGAGTGATGGCACAAAGTTACAAAGGAAGTATGGAGATATGGTTGTGCACGGGAGTGTAAGAAGTTAGAAGCAGAGAAGTAGGTAAATATTTAAATTTTTGAAATCATGTTGAGAGAGGTCTAGTGAATTTTATTTTCCTTGATATCCCTCACCTCAAAGGGACATGAGGGACATCAATTTCCATGGTAAGAAAGAAGATGACATGTGGCATTGATCCGACGGCAGGGAGTGAGTGCTCAAAAATCATCTTTAAAGCACTAAGGGGCTGGAAGCGGGTCACATGGGTGACCAAAAATATATCCTAGAGGGATAGGAACATTTTTCAAGGTTTTATGTCCTTAACCTATGAGGTACATGAGGGACATCAAATTCCACGGTGGTCCTAGACCTGACACATGGTGGAGATCCAACGGCAGGAATTTGAGCTCCAAATTGCACCCGAGGGTTGAACTATCAATCCTGATGGTTGCATGGGGTTCTAGAGGTCACATGGGGGCTGGGAGCATTTTTAAAAGGTTTATGTACCTAACCCTTAGGGACGTCGGGGACATAAAATCCCATCAGGCTCCTGGAGTTGACACGTGTCCTCCCAAAATTTGGCTAAGTCCCAAACTTGCTCCAAGAGGACAACTTGCGACGATGATATCTTGAGCTCCCAATGGAATTTTATGGAAAAAAATTATATAATATACTTGGAAATTTCCTTTTTAATCTAATGATATCCCATGTCTTTATTATTTAATTTGATCCCTAAAAAAGTGGATTTTTGATTTGGTACTTCACATGTGCCTGAGAAAAACTACCTCCAGACCTAATTTTCCAAAGTTTTTTGAAAAATTTGATTTCACCATCATGTAGGGATTCAAATTATACTACTCGGTGATGTTTTTCTTCTCCTAACTCCATCTAGAGCTCCCAGAATCACCTTCTGAAGCTCGGTGGTTGTTTTGGCCTATGCTTGTGACTAGGCACCTGTGAACCTAATTTGCAGCGAAACTACTTCAACTTCTCCAAGCCCTTCCGAGAATCTTCTTGAATTATATCCATGATTTCCCAAGACCTTTGAATCACCTCCACATCTACTTAGGCTCTTCTTCTCTCGCTCTCGTGGGGTTGCTCCATCCCTAGGAAGGCCGGTGATAACCCTTCCCACAATTGCATATAGCTTTTGCAAATGAACTCCTAAAATTACGTACTAGGAATGAATGGACTTTCCTAAATCACTTAGGGGGATGAAAGAACATTATTCAGGAGGTCATTTGGACTGGCTAGATGGACTTGGGGTGTCTTGAAATGATGGGACTTGAAAATATTAACATTCGGGTATAATTGTCAAGCTCAGAAATTGTTAATTTCCTTGTTGCACATTTGTATGACAACAGTTAGCTCTAGCTTGCGGACATGACATAGATTGAGTGAGAAAAGACATGAAATGAGGTATCTAGAATCTTAATTTTAGACCATATTATCTATTGACCAATACCTTATCCATTGGGCCTTATAGAGTCATGTATAATTTATGAGAGAGAAGGAATAGAAGAAGGAAACACATACTTACACACACACAAAATGATGAAAAGGAAACACACGACACACAAAAAAAGGGGAAACACACCTAGAAATCACCTATGGTATAAGGCAAGGGACAACCCACTTTCACTAATGATACAATTTTAGGTATTTCCCACTGTGAGGCAATTCCAACGGTGTTCCATCCAAATATGAGAGTAGAAAAACATTCTCACAGCAAGCTTCACAAACGGAATGGGCCACAAAAAAATGATGTTCCAAGACGAAGTCTCCAAATTTAAATTATCTCGCTTTAGCTTTATTGTCAAAAATATTCTTTACTTTCAACTGATGCTCTTTGATATGGTCCACCACTCGGAGTCTATTTTCTTCTAGCTTCTCAAGAAATAGGATCCTCTTTTTAATGGATTCCTTTTACTATCCATATTCTATTCCCTATAGCAAATTGAGAGACAAAATCTCAATTGTGATGGGAATTTATTCTTCAACCCCATATAATAGTTGGAATGGTGACATACATATTGCCTTCTTTGGAGTGATCATGTCCACCCACAATGCATCATACAACTTTTTGTGCCAATTCCTTTGGTTTTCATCTACGAGTTTATGGACGATGGTCACAAAATTCTTATTGCTTTATTTATCCTGTCTATTTCCATATGGATAGTAGTCTGATGAATGAGATAAAGATATTTCGTATCCGTAACAAAACTCAGTCAACTCCCTTGAAGAGAAATAGGTAGCATTGTATCCTACATTTTTTTGTGGCACTCGAAACGTACTATGATATTCTCCTTCATGAAGTTACATATTGTTTCGGTGTTGGCTTGCTTGTCCAAAATGGCTTCCACCCATTTTTTGAAGTAGTTTTTGTCGGTGATAACATAAGTGTGCCCTGTGCTTGAGTGAGGATTCAGAACACGATGAAATCTAGTCCCCACTATTGAGATGGCTCTTCAATAACAATTGACATGAGAGGTAGTGCAACAAGTTGTGGTCTCCCAATGAATTGTTGGCATGCTTCACATTTGGAAACCCATTTCTGAGTGTCTGCAAAGAGGGTGAGCCAATAATACCATCCTCAGAGGATCTTGTGTGTAATGACCATTTATGAAAAATGTTCACCACATGCTTAATCATGGTATGCTTTAAGAAATTTTTCTTGTCACTCTTTATCTACACACCTGAGGAAGCATCCATCTACACCTCTCTTGTAATGAGCGTGATTCGAGATTACAAACTTTGTTTCCTTCATCCCGAGTGTTATCCTTTGCTTGAAATCAAAATGAGAAGGGCATTCTCAATAATTTAATTAGTAGGAAATATCAGCATACCACTCATTAGTAGTGGTGACAAAGAGATCATGTGGATTGTTTTTGGAACAAGTTGAGCAAGCATAATTTTCTTCATCGTGTTGAGCTTTGAGTGTTTCATATTTAGCAATAAACCTACACAAACCATTTTCCCTTACCAGATTAGAGGTTCGAATCTCTAAGTCATATTATTGATCTTTGCAATCTAATTTCCTCTTTTAGCTCCACAATCCTGTTGTGTCAAGATGGACTTGATTGCACTGTCGGGGACCATCACCATCGTATGAGAGTTGAGGATGTAAAACCTAAAAAATTTCATATCCTTAACCATTGCATAGGCATGCTTCTCCAATTGGTTGTAGTTTAGTTCATGATTTTTCAATGGATAACTCATGAAATCAATAGGTGTTTCCATGTCTTCATCATTCTTCTGAACAAGAACGGAAAAGAGGTATGTTCTAATGCATAACAATACATGATGAACTCTTTGTTAAAATCTAGAGACACAAGGGTTAGAGCCTTGGCAATGGATTTTTTGATCTCTTCAAATGCTTCCTTCCCTTCATTGTTCCATTTGAAGTTTTCATGTGGTTTCATCATGGTGGTGATGTGCTTTGTTAATTCAGCAAACTCCAAAACAAAATGACAAAGAAAATTTACCTTTATGAACAATGAATATCCTTTCTTGTTTGAGGGTAGAGATAGTGCTTTAATGGCTCATACTCTCTTAGGATTAATCATGTGCTCCATGTTTATTCACAATATATCCTAGTAACTTTCCTTCCGTAACTCCAAAAATGCACTTTTTTAGATTTAGTGATATGCCTTGTTTTCTACATCTTGTAAGTACATGTTCTAAGTGATGGATATGATCACCCCTCTTCTTTGAAAACACCATCGAGATCATCAAGATATATGACAATGTAATGTTTTAAATATTTGAATGGAAAATTCATCACCATTTGAAATTTATCTCCCGCATTTATTAGGTCGAAAGGAATTTTGTTGTAGGCAAAAGTTCCCTAATGCATTGTGAAGGTTGTCTTAGTGTGATCCTCCTCTGTCATATGCCAATTTGATTTGATTGTGCCTTAAGAATCCATCAAGCAATGAAATAATTTCAAATCCAATCATTTCTTGCAAATGTGGTCTATGATAGGTAGAGGATAATTTTCCTTCAATGATGCGAGTTCGGGTTGCGAAATCTACACATATTCTTATTTCATTGTTCTTCTTACGCATCGGCACTGTTGACCACCCATGTTAAATGATGTATGGAAAAGATAATCCTTGCATTAAGCATCTTCATTACCTCTTATTTGATGGTATCATTAATCTTTGGGTTATATGTCCTTTATTTTTCCTAAATGTCTTGACATCCGCTTCAAGGAATTGAGTGATTCATTTCCTTCGGTTGGAAGGTTTTGAGTTCATCATAAGAGCATGCCAAAACATATGAATATTTCTTGAGTAAACAAACTTTCTCTTCTCCTCGGGTGAGAAACATTTTCCAATATTGATCATCCTTGGCTCCTCCATGGTGTTGATGTTTTCCTTATCAAAATCAGTTGAGCACCGAGAAGATTATTTTTCTTTCTCTTGAATGAATGTGTCGTGTTTGTCAAAGAGGTTTTCTAGAGAAACTAGACCTTTGGAAATATTATTTCCTTTCAATTTGATCACTCCATCAATCCCTTCAATTCCTTATTTCTCTTCTTCGGCTACCACTTCTCGGTGTGGATTTTTTCTTCCTTCAAAGAAGAGATTATTGAAATTATCCCTTTGTTCCAAAAATGCTAGAATCTGGTTATCATCATTAAAGACTTGCCAATGATTTGCATTATCTGGTACACTAGGCCTGAATACCATTTCAATGGTCACCTTGTCTTTACCAAAAGAAGGATGAGGTGTCACTAGGGAAGCCAACACTACAAGAAGAATCATCCTTTTCATTATTTTCTCTTGGGATAGCTTTGATGGAAAATGCATCAAAAGATTCAATGCAGTCCCATACTTTATTTCTATAATGTGAGTCTTGGCTTTTTCACTTGATATTATTTTCAGACTTATTTTACCATCACCTTGACATCTCAAATTCTTGATTCCCATGTCATCCGCCACGCCCATGAATAAGAGGAGAGCTTCATATCCTACCATGTTATTTTTATTATCAAATTGTAGCTTGTAGAAAAATGGGTACAATTCATCAGAAGGAGAGTACAAAGACCACGCCTTCTCCCAAACCTGCACTAGAATGACTACCATCAAATTCCATCATCCAAACTTTATCTTCTTCCTCTTCCATAATAAGTGGAAAGTTATCATCTTTTTCTAATGTGAGGAAGTAGTTTCCTAGCCCGCTATCTTGAAAAATAATGTTTTCCTTTAGATCATCAAAATTTTGTACTGTGAACTTCATCTTCCTTACTAGAAGCAAATTCTTATTCTCTCCTTTCACTAGAATAGTTTCATATGACCTATCTATTTTTATTTCTCCACCCAAGTCTCTGCATAATCTTCAGCTTTGTACCATGCCAAAGGATGTTGGGATGTCTGCCAAAAGGATGGTTAGAAGCACCTTCTTATCTGGAAAATCAGCTAATGCTACATGTGCATATTTAATTATTCATACCAATGGTACTTGTTTGGATTCCATATAATAGCAAGTTCCACTTTTACGGGTCAAGGTAAGGCCTAGATCATTTGCAAATTTGATGGGCATTATATTATATGTGGCTCTAGAATCTATGATACAATTATTTAGTTGGAAGCCTTTAATGAGGAGTGAAAAGTAGAAAGGTTCAACCTTGTTGGTTTTGGAGGCACTAAGGGCTAGCATGTTTTGAGAAGGTGGTGTGGATAGTGTGGGGAGTAATCCTTTAGAATTTGGACCTGATGTTATAGGATTACCACCATGGACTACATCAATGAACCTATCAAATTGGGAAGGGTGTGTTTGTAGGTATTCTATTTCTAAGAGTTGGACTTTAGTTTTTCTTGCGTGTTCCACAAATTCAAATGGGGTTATGGTGGGAAAGGTAGAGGTTCTGGGAATGACATAAGATTTACATGGTGAAGGTTTTTCTACTTTGGGGAGTGAATTTTCCTTCATGGGTGCAGCAACTAGCTTGAAAGGAGGTGGGGATGTAGGTTTGGATAGAACCTTGGATGTTTTGTGGAAAAAACATTTGAAGGAGAATTATTTTTAGTAATTTTTGAGTTGGGAGAAGGATTGGATGACTTACTTGGTATGACAGCATGATCCTTGCTAACCAGTGGGTCCAATTTTTCTTTAGCCAACTCCATCAAAGGTGGTAGTGGTAATCCTATACTAATGATTTTATTCTGTGGAATCTCCACATGAGAATATTCTTTCTTTTTCTTGTCATTTACCACAACTGTTGAGGATGGATCACCTTTCTTGAACTGTGTGCGAGTGAAAATTGCACATGAGAAACTTAGATCTTCTTTATCATCATCATCTTCATCATTAACGTACTCAATTAGGCCGTTGTGTGTATCACCATAAAATTCCTCAACCTCAAGATAGTTTTCATCATCCTCCACATTTTCTTCTTCAGGTTCTTCAATTTCCACTTCCTCCTCTGGTTCTTTAGTGTTACATGCAGCATTGATTGGTGGTGCTTCGAGAGTGATTCGACGAGGAGGTGGAGAAATCCTTGGTCTATTTGGAGGATTTGGATTCCTTAAAGTGTTCTCGCATTGTGATCTGGGAGAGTTATTTCTTCAAGGAAACCAAGTCATTTGCCATTTTTTGGAACATTAGGTCCGTGGTGACTGAGCTTGAATTATGTCCTTTTTGCTTTCCATTTGGGCCTTTCACTTTATCGGACAAGATTAGATCATCATCGGTTTCTATCATGTGGTCGTGAGCTTCCCTCAATGTTCTTAGTTGGGTTCTTCCAAGGAAGAAACCTACTTCTAATGGAAAGAAACTGATGAAGAATCTCTTCAAATTATTTTCAGGAGGCACCACATCTTGAGGGATTCTTTGTATCACTTTGTTATATCTTACTACAAAGTCTCACATTAATTTGGAGGTTTCTTTCTTCATTATTACTAATTGGACCAAGAGATCCTAACAATCTTCCATGGTCTTGAACCTGTGTTCGAATGCACTTCTAATATCTTCCCAGTAGGTGACAGACCATGAGGGTAGGATGTAGAACCATTCAAAAGATTTTTCTTGGAGTGACTCCACAAAGAGCCAGACTACCACATCTTCATCCTCAATGCCCAATACATAGAAACTGGTGATAAATGTTGCTACATGTTCTTCAAGGATTTGATAACCATCCCCTTTGAATTTTGGAAATTTTTTTCTTGAGTCTTTTGGTAGCTTGTGAAGTGTTTAAGCAAGGGAAAGTGGGTCGGTGTTTCCACCCCATGGTACATTATTCCTATAGACCTCATGATCATGATCCCCATTTTGTTTCTGTTTCTAGCTTCTAACCTTGCTAAGGTTGTGGCTTTTGTTTCTGCTCTTTCATCTACCTCGGCTTGAAGTCTTTCAATTTCTTCAATCTGAGCCCTTATTTCCTCTTCCACTCTTGCTTCTCTTTCTCTAGCTTATTCTTCGGTCTCTACGTCAGTGAAATCTTCAAGGTTCTCGTTGATGTATGGAAATTCACCATCTAAAGGATTGGCAACACTCAAGTTCCCAATGTGACCAATTGCTTGATGAAAGGGAGACCTCTGAATTCTGAGAAGCTCTTATCTTCTTTGAAGCTCTTCAAAAGTGGGGTTGGTTTTTCCTCCTTGTCTCTATTTCAGTGTATCTTCTATCTACCAGCTTGGAAATATATGCTCTTCTTTGTGGTGCTGGAATTTGTCTTTTTCTTTCCAATTCGAGTGTACGTTACTCTTCAAGGTCAAAAATTCTTGTCACAATGAAGTACTAGTTGACACTTCGTCTGTTATGCCAAATAGCTTCTCTCAAATCTGAAGTAATATCCTCTTGGATGTGGAAGAGAAATTTGGGTCTTTCAACAAGAGGATTGCCCAAAATAGCCATGGTTTGTAGACATGAGGCTTATATAGCTATTCAAATTGGAAATTTTCTTTTTTAAAATTCTCAATTTTCTAAAAAAATTGTATTTTCTCGACCTTCCTATCATTTTCGGTGTAGATTCTGCTAAAATCTGCCCCATTTTGGGCACCAAAACTATTGACAAGAAAAATTTCAGAGAAAAATTGGTGGTTATCATGCCAATGCTCGGGAGTCTAAGACCCTCTACTTAAGGGTGCATCTTACGTACGTGCATGTGCGAGTAAAAATTAAGTTTTATCCTAGTGGCCTTTCGATCGGGGATCTAACGGGTGCACTCCACCGACCCCCGTAGAAAAATCTTGCATATATCCTGTAAGAGAGGAATTTGATAAGAAAGTGGGAAAGGGAGTGATAAAGTTAGAAATGAGAAACTAATGTTGCAAGTAGAAAATCAGAGACTTGCATACACTAGCCGAGAAGTTTCATTACATGCACTTAGATTTAGAAGAAAACAAATCTACATAATAAATGTGACAAGACTAAATAGCATTTAATGAACACAAAGTACCATTAAAATCCTTAATCAAAAAGGCTAAAATTCCTTCTTCCTTTATTGAAGCTCATGTAGAAATTGTACATAACATATAAGTATAAGACATTTTTGAGTAAAGGAAATGGAATAAATTTTCTATCTCTTGGTTCTCTTCATAAGGATATCTCTCTCATGAATTCACAAAAAATAGCTCCAACATCTAAGAAGTTTCAGAAGTTGTCTAAGAAGAATAAGAAGTTTTAATTATGAAGCTCAAATGAGGAGCTTGTTACAATTTATAGAAGAAGAGGAAACTCTTCATCTTCCCAGTGACTTTTTAAATACTTTAATGTGACTTTAGACTGTTCATATTCCACTTAAATATTTAAGTCCCTTTTATAAAAACAAGGCAACTTAAAGTTTACATTATATTTCTAAATTCACTTAAAGTTATATTAAAAAGTGCAAACCTCAATGAAAAATATAACATTGATGAGAGAGAGTGTTGGGTGAGAAGAGAAGAGAGAGAAAGAAGATGAAGAAGAAGAAAGAAGAAGAATTATGCAGAAGGATGAGCCGGTGTAATGGATTTGATCTTGCTCCCTGATTTGGATTCCTTGCATGCTCCAGAGAATGCATTTGTTCCTCCAAGATATTTCTTGAAATGAGTAGCTACAAGTTCCACCTTTTCGGCATGAGGAATGCAAACGAGATCAAGGTTTCTTTCCATCCATTGGCCATACTATTGATTTATTTGCACTTACCAAACCATGATGAATGTTTCACGGTGATAAGTGCAATGTAGGCCCAAATATCCGATAGGAAGTTGAGGTGTCCTTCGTGAAGGACAATGGGTTTACTATCTCTTTCTTGATGTGTTCTTCAAATGGACCAATTATATCATTAGCATTTGTACCTTCACCTATTATGGGCACTCCAAGCTTCGAATTTTCTAATTTACACTATCCTATAATTTGTACGTTTGTTCCTCTTTTTCCTCCAACTCTTTGATGACCTGATTGATTGCTTCAAACCTAATTACAAGGCCCTCACCCACACATGGGACAAGTCTTCGAGGGAGTTTCAAATATATTCCTATCAATCAACTCCGGCGATGAGTATTTCTCATTTCATCTACTCTCGGGCCCAAAGGTTCCCAATAGTCCTTTTCTTTCTCCAATTCCTCTTTGAGTTTCCATGTCCTATTTGTTATTACACACATGTAAGAGAAGATTTTGACCACTTATTGGAGCACTGAATTCCAATTTTCATAAATTTATTTGATCCATTCATTATATTCTCACCCCTGTATTGTGAACTTGTGTGTCCTTCTACTGGATTATGGATTAAAGCTACTGATGGGCACAACTTCCTCAGTAAGAATTGTCATGAGATTAGGATCAACTAGATGTTGCACATATAATCATAGAGTTTACACCTGCTCTTTGATTTCATCAATATTCTTCTTATACTCTTTATTTCTTGCCACCATGTGAGTAGAAGATTTTTGATACATGTGCAAATCCCCTTCATGAGTTACCAGTCTCAGTTTAATTGTGCTCATTTCATAGTCAGCTAGTGTCATCTCATCTACTAGCTTGATTACCTTTGGAAAATCTACTTTGATGTATTTATTACCCATTTCCCCATTATAGAACCGTGAGGTTTGTATGCGAGCTTCCTTGATCTTTTTTCTTTGGAAAATGAGACAATCATTGATAGATTGGGAATTGACACTTGCTTTGTATAGTGCGGGTGTCAAGGACAATTTTTCTCTGCAACAAGAAAAATATCATTAAACTCTGGTTCAATGATAGGTGCACCAATGGTACCCTGTTCTGAAGGAGGAGGAAAATCCTGAATGAGAGAGGCATGAGTGTCATCAAGAGGGGAAACCTCCTGTGGTAGCTCAAAGATTGAATTTTTAACCATGTGTACTTCATCCACTTTTGCCTTCATCATGGGGCTTTCTTCTGCATTTCGTGATAAAATATTCCTCTAACAGTGATACAAATGAGCCTTCTTCTACTCTAAGTTTCTTGGTGTATTCTGTGAGGAGAAGCTTCCAATTTTGTGAACTTCCTTTCCAACTCACTTCGGAGTGCTTAGAACTAGAAGTCACCTCTATGAATTTTGAAGATGACTGATGTGAGGTTTGCTTCTGACTCGGAGGAACTCCTCATGACTAGATGATCATGGTTCTCTTCTTCTGAAACCAATTTCTTGTTCTCCTCACCAAATTTTCATTCCTCTCTAATATATTCCTTTATTCACAAATATCTTGGTTGATTGAAGGTAAAGTGGACATCTTGACTACCACATATACATCTCTATCCCATCATCTTGTAAAATATCTTCATACCAGGAGAACTTGAATTTCTTCATTTCGCTGATTGTCATCCTCATATGATCCTTTTTACGCACTTCAAATTCATCCATGCAATTGGCCCAGTAGTCCTCAACTTGTGGCTCATGTTGTAATTTTGGGACATGGAAAGAGTCAGATCTTCTCGGATGTCAAATTTAGGCCTAGAAATGTAGGAATGTAGAGTCAAATGAGTGAAAGTAGCCTCCAGATGAGATGTGTCATTTGAGATCTTACACATGAATACCCCGAGAGAGATAGGAAATGGAATCAACTTCTTCCTCCTACTTCTAAGCTTGTTATTCACCTGAATGATCTATCTACAGAGCTTGAACAATACAATTTGGTCACTAAGGTACTTGGGCAGCCTTAGCAGTGCTTGGTCGAAGCCAACAACTTGTAGGTAGGAGAATGTCGAGAATTGTATGAAATAAGATCCATACTACTTAATCAAGGAATCTTTTTATGACGACAGCGTGGATTTCATATCTCCTTCCAAGCTTCAGACTACATACATTATGAACGTATCAATCATGTGAGAGAAATTCCTATGGCTTTCCGCCATCACCACCTATGCAAGTTTCTCGAATGGAGGCACCTTGGCAGAAATTTTTGCATGAGATCCAATCCCTTGAATTATCTTGAGCTAGTAAGGAGGTAGACCAAGTAAGAATTCATGTAGAAATTCTTTGTCATGAGTACCTGGAGTAGTTGCAGATGGAGGTTTTCGATGAAGATCTGCTGTTATCCAAAATGTGCCCCTGCTCATTTTTGTGGCTAACTCCTTGTGTTCTTACCTCTCTTGTGCCTCAGTCTCCATTTTTATTTTTAGGCACTCAAATCTTTCTAAAAATGGCACCATTGGATAGAGCTCTCTCTCAGCTTTCCAGAAAGGTAAAGTTTTCCTCCTAACTCCTCATATTTTTCAAGTTATGGCTCGATGGAGTTTTTGTGGGAAATTTTCCCTTAGGAGGCCCACGGCCAATAGGAAGCTGCCATGTGGCACCTGGAGTGGCGGAGTGTGGGGAAAATTTGAAAAAATTTCCAAAGACCAAACGGGTAAAAATTCAAACTTTTGCCCGCCGATCCGATTTTGGCCTGTTTTTGCCCTAAATTTTCAAATCGCCATATCTTTCGATCCAGAGCTGATTTTTGTGTTCTTTATATAAATGGAAAGCTGGTGAAATTCTCTACATGATTCCGAGTCAATTTTGCATTTTGGTTGAGTTTGGAGAGATAAAATCAAGAAACACCTCTGGCACGTGGTAATGGCCAGAAATGACGTTTCAACAACCAGTTTTAATGCAAAATGGGTCGCATTCTTCTTCAGCATGGCCAAAAATGTCAGGGCATGGGTCTGTAAGGATGCCCATGCTATTTTAATGCATCTTCATTCAATGGGGAATGGCTTCCACATTTTTACACATTTTCTCTCTCCTGGGCTCGACCCATGCATTATAAAAGCCAGATTTGGCTCATTTTTTGAGGTTGAACATTTTTTTGGATAGCAAGCTTCTTATTTCACCTTCAACAAGTGATTTTTGCAAGTATCAGACCTTCTTCATGATTGTAATAGGTTTCTTCCTCTTTGATGTTGCAAATGCAAGGATTTTGACAGTGAAAAATGACAGTGCAGACTCTGTGATCAATTTTCAGTCCTTTGTTTGTATTGTCTTGCTTCATTTCAGACCTCTAATTACATCTTATCAGCCTATGTATGATGTTTCATGTTGCATTTTATGAAATTGTGTCAATTTGCATGAACAAGAAGTGTTCACCACTCCTTTGGTGTATCACCTATTAGTTTAGTTTCAATTTTTGCACTTTCTATCTCTGTCTCCTTGGAATTTAGAGTAGGATTAGGATTCAAACCTCTGCAATTATGTAAATAACAGATTTGATCAGAGGAGTTTGAGGAACTAGCCTCTAATCTGGAGATTCCTCTCTCATTTTACAAGTCCCACACTTGGAGAGAGGTTTCAATGTTGTGTAATCACACTGGATGCCTGAAACATCAACTTAGAAACATGATTTGCATCCAGGGGTGCTGCTGATTTGCAACAACAGTTTTGGCACGCCCGATGGGACATAGAAGTCTTCATCTTCATTGCAACAAAATTGATGTGCATTTGTTGCAAGTTTCTTGCTTTAAAAGAGCTATAAATTGCACATCTGGCAACTCCAAGGAAGAAGAATCAGCTGGTTTTAGCAGTGCAGACCTGAAAACTCATGAGAAGAATCAACACAAGGTTAAGAGTTACGAGAAGAAGAGGTGTTGTTTGAATATCTACAGTTATCTCCAAGAATAAGGCAAAGTGGGAGGAGAATCCAAAGGTCTCCATCTCCACCAAATAGAACTCTCTCAACTCCTCCACCTGGTAGGCCTTTCATTTAGTCAACAAGGGTTCTAAGACCAATTAGAATGGCACAAAACAACCCCTATGTCAATTTCACTAGCAGCAGCCCACTTGCTCTCAATGCACAAAATCCAATCCCAGTTGCAGCATTAAAGAACATTCCATACTTCACTGGAGAAAATCAGACCTCACCTGGTGATCATGTTAAGGATATTGCTAACATTTGTGCAATCCATGAGATCAATGAGATGCAAGTTGCTATCAAATTGCTGGCATCTTCATTCAAAGGGAAAGCTTTGCAATGGTTCAAGAGTCTTGCCTCAAGTTCTATTCAAAATTGGAATCAGCTATGTATAGCCCTCCATGAGTAGTTTGGGGAAAAGGGAGACAACTTGTCCCTTTTGGAGCAGTGACAACTATCAAAAGAGCTCCCAATAAGCGGTGGTGATTTTAATTTCAAATTTCAAAGGACTTGGGAGATAATTCCCAATGGCAAAGTCGAGCCAACAATAGAAGGTGCTTTTCTTTACTATCTCAAAGCTCTAAATTCTGATATTTCTATGTTGATTCAGTCCATGGGAGGCATAACTATCCCTATGGCTTATAGCATTGCCATTAGGGCTGAAAATTGTTTGATCCAAGCTAGAAAACTAGCCCCTAGACCTCCCATGCCATTGTTTCCAAGTTTAGAGAGCCCAAACACTAATCAAGCACCTAATTTGGCTCCTTCTCCCACTCCTAGAAATCAGAGTTCAAATGAAGCTTCTACTTCATCTCTAAGTGCCCCAAATGAGCTTCAAGAAGTCATGAAGCAATTGCAAAATTTAGGTAATGAGCTGGTTACTCTCAAGAGGCAACAAGCCCAAGATTTAGACCTTCCTTCCAGCCTCAAGCTCAGCCTAACAGCAGCCATATCAACCTCATAGACCACCCAATCCAGCTGTAAATCTAAATCAAGCAAGGCCTCCTGCCAACAGACCATTTCAGCCCTATAATCCAAATGCTATATCTGTCTCTAAGGCATTGGTGCCAACACAAAACAACGTTGCTCAGGAGTATGATTGGTGTTTTCCATGCAATGAACCTCACAACTAATCTATGTGCTTCAACGGTGCCTTGAATCAAGCATTAATGGTGACAACTACTAGTGTGGAGGGTGAGGGCGTCAAGGAAACAACCAATAACAAGAAACATTCCAGTGTAATCAGCTCCAAATGACACCACACTTGTGAACTAGGCGGGCAGAAGATTTTTGTGGCATAAATCAAATAGTCTCTCAAGGTGTTGCAGCCAACACAAGGTCAAAAAGAAGGAATTTAGGTGAATAATAACCATTAGCTCCAACCAATCCACAACCTTTTATGGCTCCACAAATGGTTAGAAAATAAAATCCAGTTGTAAATGCACAAGGGCAGCCAAGAACAGCTCTAGACCAACTCAAATACCGGTTGTTGCTACCCACATGCAAGGGATGAATATGCAAACCAAGGGATAGCAAAGAGATCCTTCATCACCATTTAGTATCATTGATCAGATGAAGAAGACAAATGTAAATATATCAATGTGGGAATCCCTATCTATCCCAGGCCAGAGAGATTTGCTACAAGCTGCCATGAAGGACTGGCCAACTTCAAATCAGCAAGTCCAAATGCAAGAGAAGGTGCTCACAAATGCTGCCCAGCCTGAAGGGAATCATGGAGGACAGCAAGGTAAAATGTTGAAGCCCCCTCCTTTTTATGTCTCATTAATCATTGGAAACCAATTGGTGCACAATTGCATGATTGATTCCAGGGAAAGTAGCTCAGTGATGCCCAAGCAAATAGCTGATCAGCTAGGACTTCAATATGAAACCATATCCAAAGGGGTAGTGCAGTTGGATGGGACAGCAGTAACAACAGTTGGGGTGATTAGAAACTTGAGTCTTACCTTGCATGCATGTCCAAATGTTGTTGTTTTACAAGATGTATCAGTTATAGACCTTCCACCACTCTTTGCCCTATGTTTGTCAAGAGATTTCATAGCCAAGATTGGAGGATATTTGTCTGCTGATTGGTCACACATGCTTTGTTGAACAAGGTATGGAACCAAAGCTACAATCAGGTCTGAACCTATTGCAAACTTCCACATTGAGCCCTACACTCCAAGTCAAATCAATGCCAACTGTTTGGCATTTGATCAAGAAGATCACCCAAGCACTGATGAAGATGACACCAAGGTTGGAAGCATCCCGGATCTAACTCTTGATGAATGGGAAAATAAGGTGCATGCTTTTGATCCTTATCAAGAAGTAGAAGAATCTGAGCTAGGGGTCTATTGCATACATCAAGAAGATCAGCCCATTCCTAGCATCACCAAGCCAAACCACAAGGATGACAATGAGGTATGGCAGCTATTTTTTCATGGATCAAGGAGTAGACAAGGTGCAGGAGGTGGAGCTATGCTTATTTCACCTCAAGGAGTAAAGTACTATTCATCTTTTAGATTTCAGTTTGCATGCTCCAATAACACTGCTGAATATGAAGCCTTGGTGCAAGGGATGCATTGGGCAATAAAGAGATGAATAAATAACTTGCAAGTCTTTGGTGATAGTGAATTGATTGTAAACCAAGTTAAGGGGTAGCATGCTATCAAGAATAATCTACTCAAGTGCTACAAGAATAGGGTGTGGGACCTCATTGAAGATTTTGAGGGCTTTAGCATAAAATCCATTCCTAGAAAAGAAAACCAAGCTGCTGATAGGCTTGCAGTAGTTAGGGCAGCCTTTGATATTGTGGAAAGCATTCAAAAGGACAAGGTACAGCCAAACATCCATGTGATTGTGAGGCCTTCAGTGCCGGATAACAATGTAAGTTGGCAAGTGTTTGAGAATGACCAGCAAATCATCCATTTCTTACAAGAAGAAGCTGAGTTCTCAGCTAAAAATCAGGAAAAATTAGAACAACAGTATGGTGACCAAGTGGTACAGCTGAGAACTAACAAGCTGCCCAAGGACTTAGTGACCTTCCGACACTTTGGAGTCCATTTTCAATCCCAATGATCAGTTTAGGAAAGAGAAAGCAAACATTCAGGTCAAGAGAGAAGATTCAGTATCCATCTTGGTGGAAGAGAACAAACCATTGCAAATTGGAAAGATGACAACTGAACAAGAAAGGTATGAGTTCATACAGCTGTGTCAAGAATTTCCGATGTGTTTTCTTGGAGCTACAAAGATTTGAAAGGTTTCAATCCCAAGTTAGCTCAAAGAAAACCATTGAGTTGGATCCAAATACTAAGCCCATAAAGAAACAAAGGCGATCAATCCACACATGGAACCTCTCATGAGGAAGGAATTGAACAAGTTGATTGAGTCAAGAATCATATTCCCAATCAAGCATTCTAGTTGGGTTGCCAACTTAGTTAAATCAAAAAGAAGAGTGGAGAGATCAGATTGTGCGTTGATTTAGAGATTTAAATAGAGCATATCTCAAGGACCATTACCCACTTCCTTCTATGGAGCAGGTTTTACAAGTTGTTCCTAGCTTGAAAGGTTTTCATTGCTTGATGGCTAGGAAGAGGTACAATCAGATTATGGTGAACTTATGCATACGGGAAAATGCCATTTGGGATGGCCAACGCTGGAGCTACCTTCCAAAGAGCAATGGACATGGTGTTCAAAGGTTTGATTAACAACATGGTGTTGATATATCTTGATGATATCACTATTTTTCAAAGAATGCAGCAGACCACCTCTCTCATTTGAGATAAGTCTTCTAAAGGTGCAAGAGATTTGCGAGTGTATTTGAATCCTAAGAAGTGTATCTTCCTATCACATGAAGGAAAGCTCCTTGGCCATATTGTCTCCAAAGAAGGATTAGAAATTGATCCGAGAGAGATTTGAAGCCATAAGAGCACTACCATTGCCAAGCCACAAGAAGGCACTTGAGTTTCTTGGGGAGAATAAATTTTGTTCGAGAGGTTTTGTTGATGCAGAATCACAAAAGCACCCCTAGATGCGATCAGATTTCAAGCAATTTGCACAATCGGGCTTAAGGTTGATCACTCTAGCATCTAGTGTGATTGCACAACATTGAATCCTTTCTTTGAGTGTGGGACTTGTAAACATGAGAAAGGAATCTCCAGAGAAGGTCGGTTCCTCTTCCTAAACTATTCTGCCATAAGCTATTCCGGTGCGGGCAAGCTAATCTAATCCTAATCTAACCACCAAGGAGACATGGAGAGAGAGAGAAGAGAAAAGAACAAAAGCCTACACTAAAAACGAGTGATACACTAGAGAAGGAAAATGTTGAACATCTGTCAAACGCCATGGGACAAGGAGAGGTGAGTAATGGGAAGGATGGACGAGATGCATCATGCCCAAGGATAGATTTCACACACAGAAAATGTCCCAAAACTCCATGAACACGGCTCCAAACCTACAATGAAAATTCAAACATGCACAAATACCCTGCAATGAAGAGAGGCAAGAAGAAAACAAAAAAATGAGCAAGGATGGATAGATGCATCACGAAACACGTTTTTTTGCTTCGAGCGTTTGCAAAACATCATTTCAATAGTAAAAGGCAAAAACGCCGTTACGAGAGAAGGGGAGGAGGTTTGAACTCCATTTTCAACCACGGGAGAAGAAAAAAAGGGAGGACAGAGCCGAAAATATGAACCACTACTTTAAAAATGAGCCAAATCGGCTTTATACAATGCATGGGTCGAGAGCCAGAGAGAGAAAATGTGAAAAAAGCGAAGCCCATTCCAACCATTGACCAAAATGCATTCTTCATTAAAATCAATGGTTGAAACATCACTTGCCTGCCATCACTTGAAGAAGAATGCAATGTGACCCATGCGCATTAAAAGCCTGGCCACTAAAACGCCACTTCGGCCATGTTGAAGAAGAATGCGACCCATGTGCATTAAAACTGGTTGTTGAAACGTCAGTTCTGGCCATTACCACACACCGAGACGTTTCTTGATTTTCTCTCTCCAAACTGAACCAAAATGCAAGATTGACCCTAGGAATCATGTATAGAATTTCACCAACGTTCCATTGATATAAAGAATGCAAAAATCTGAGCTCTGGATCGAAAGTTATGGCGATCGAAGATTTAGGGAAAAAAGCAGCCAAAACGGATTTTGAATTTTTTTCCGCGCTCGCCACTTAGATGATATGTGTCGGGCGTTGATTGGATGAAAAATCTCTCCTTCCTTCCGTGGGTTTTCCTTGAAAATTTTGACTTTTCTTACACTTTGGAAAAATTTCATTTTCCCCCGCGCCCCGCCACTTGGGACACGTGGCATCGTTTGGTTCGTCGACAAGGCGCGCGGGAAAACCTTTACCTTTTAGTTTTTTGGCCAAAACTTTTGTCAAATTTTCCTAAGTCTTTCCTTGGCTCGAACTCCCCGCCTTAGGACACATGTCCCGTGTCCCATTAGCTGTGCCACCCCTTCAAACCTCACCCTTTGAAATTTCTTAGCCATAAAAACTTAGCCAATTTCCATTGCGCTTCCCCTTATGACACGTGGCATGTTCGATTCATCCGCGGGCCTCTTGCCTTTTCACGTCCCACGTCCACTTTTGGCCTCGGATGTCCCAAATTTAGGACAAATTCTGAATGAACCACCCATTCGGGCTTCCTTGTTCTTTATGGCAAAGACACGTGGCAAGATTTCATTGGCTCTCGGCTCTTTCGGTTTTCGCCCCATGCGTACTTTTGTCCCGGATGTCCCAAACGAAAGTCCTCTATTTTGGCCGAACCGGCTGGTTCGCGGCCCCTCGCATACTTTTGGCCCAACTTTCCCTGGACTACTGGGGACAAATCTTTCCGAACCACCCAAAATGGTGACTTGCGCCAAACCTGCCAATGCTGCCCCCGCGTACTTTTGGTCCAACTGCCCTGCATTGCATGAGAAACAAGACTTAGGCAATTTTCTTCATTTTTTTGGCTGGTTCGGCTTTTCGTGCCTCATGCGTCCCGATGTCCCAACTGTCTCGGATGCAACGCAAACCGCCTGGCGGCCTTTTGGCCGATTTGCGCCTTGACGTCCCAACTGTCCCAAGGATGGCCTGGACTAGGACTTAGCCGATTTTCTCTGTATTTCGGCACCAAGCTTGGCTTTTGTATTTTTTCACATTTTTAAAACTTGCTGGGTTTTCTTCTTGGAAAGGAGAGTTAGAAAGAAGCCGAGGGGACCCCAGAAACATGATTTTTTTCCTTGAATCAATATACTTTCTTGGGACTTGAATAATCTAATGCATGTTATCAAAATTACCCGGGGGTGAATTTTGGATAACAAGTTTGTCCCTGCATTTTGTAGCCCTTATCAAACCTATCACCAAGATGTTGAAGAAAAGCATGTCTTTCAAATGGATAGTAGAAGGCAAGGAGAGTTTTGAAGTAATCAAAGAAGCCATCTCTCAAGCACTAACTCTCATCAACTCGGACTTCTCCAAGGATTTCATCCTCTATGCATTTGGGGGTAATGATGCCATTTCTGCCATTTTGGTACAATAGAACAAGGACAATGATGAGCAGCCAATTACTTTCTTTAGCCAAAGCCTAGATGACTATGAGGTGATATATTATTTTATTGAAAAGCATGTACTTGTAGTAATCAGAAGCTTGAAGAAATTCAAGCATCTAGTCTCAAACAACAAGGTTCAGTTGTTGGTCTCTCATGCGGGAGTAAAGGACTTCCTCCTCAACAAGGATTTGAATGAGAAAAGGGCAGGTTGGATCACTCATGTCATGGAGTATGACATTGAGATCAAGGTCACCAAGCTGGTAAGAGGAAAAGGATTGTGTGAGTAGCTGATTCTGGGCAAGCAAAAAGGAGTATGCAATAAAGAAGAGGCTGTTTTGACAGTTCAAGACAACCATGTGCAAGGTAGCACTCAAGAAGAGGATAATGTTGTCCCCACTCCTTGCTGGACCCAAGGTATAATGCACTTCCTAAGCACAGGCCTATGCCCTCCAGAGATGAACAAAACCCAAAGAAGACACTTCAGATTGCAGGTTGTCCCATATGCCATAGTAGACGGTGTTTTGTTCAAGAAAGATGTGAATGGAGTGCTGCTGAGATGCATTAGCACAAATCAGATTCATAGGGTGTTGGAAGAGTTCCATAGTGAACTAGTTGGTGGTCATTTTGCACTAAGGGTGATAGCTCTAAAAATCATGAAGGTTGGTTATTATTGGCCCAAGATTTTCAGTGATTGCTTTGCGTGGATCAAAAGGTGCAAGAATTGTGCATTCTTCACAGGTAAAGAGAGGCTTGTTGCCCTTCCATTGCATCCAATTTCAGTTGACCAGCCATTCATGCAATGGGGTTTGGACTTCATTGGAGTCATTAATCCCAATTCAAGCCAAGGGCATAAGTGGATTTTGATAGCCACATACTACTTCACCAAGTGGACTGAAGCAGTAGCACTCAAGGAAGCAAATGAGTCTAGCATCTTAGACTTCTATGAGGAGATAGTAACCAGATTTGGCATACCTACTACAATAATCTCATATAATGCATTAGCATTGATTGGATCTAAGGTGACTGAGTGGGATGTCAAGAATGGGATCTACCTAAGTACTTCATCAAACTACTACCCTCAGGGTAATGGCTAGGCTGAATCTACAAACAAGAACTTGTTGAGGATCATTAGGAGGACTCTTGATGAGAATCAGAGGTCTTGGCATACCAAACTGAAATCAGCCTTATGGGTTGATAGGATAACTCCCAAGAGATCCACAGGTAACTCTCCATTCAGGATTGTTTATGGAAGAGAGGAAATCTTGCCCATGTCACTTGAGTTACCAACATTGGAACTCATGAAGTAGTTAGAGTTGCTAGAGTTTGGGCCCATGGAGGTGAGATATGCAGAGTTGATGGAGCTCCAAGAGATCAGAGATTAGGCATCCTAAGAAATGGAGAAGGATCAAGCTTTGATCAAGAAGACCTTTGATAGGAAGGCCAAGAGTAGATCTTTCCAAGTTGGAGATCTAGTGTTAAAATGGGATGTAGATAGAGCAAAACCGGGAAGGCATTCAAAATTTGATGCCATTTGGAGTGGCCCATACATGGTCACAAAGTGTAAGGACAGCAATGCCTTCCAATTGTCTTCATTGGATGGTGAAGAACTGCAGATTCCAGTCAATGGAATCTATCTAAAGCATTGCTACTAAAGGGAAATTCTCCACCTTGTAAATATTAGCTTAGGTTTTCATTCCTCCAAGTGCTTGTGCACATTGTTTTGCTTTCCCTAAGTGCTTTGGCACAGGCTTGCTGTCCCTGGAGATGTTTTGCAGTCCTTGCTTCCATCAGGTGATATTCCATCTTCCTCCTTACAACATTCTAAGTCAGTTGGGGTTCCGAACAGAAAATTTTATGACTCCATGCCCAATGGGCTGCTTCAGGAAACTGGTATCTTCATCTAGCAGGCAGATGACCCCTCTGAGTCACCAAAATTGTTATCCAAAATGTGCCCCTGCTTATTTTTGTGGCTAACTCCTTGTGTTCTTACCTCTCTTATGCCTCAGTCTCCATTTTTATTTTTAGGCACTCAAATCTTTCTAAAAATGGTACCATTGGATAGAGCTCTCTCTCATCTTTCCAGAAAGGTAAATTTTTCCTCCTAACTCCTCATATTTTTCAAGTTATGGCTCGGCGGAGTTTTTGTGGGAAATTTTCCCTTAGGAGGCCCGCGGCCAATAGGAAGCTGCCATGTGGCACCTAGAGTGGTGGAGCGCGGGGAAAATTTGAAAAATTTTCCAAAGACCAAATGGGTAAAAATTCAAACTTTTGCCCGCCGATCCGATTTTGGCCTGTTTTTGCCCTAAATTTTCAAATCGCCATATCTTTCGATCCAAAGCTCATATTTTCACGTTCTTTATATCAATGGAAAGATGGTGAAATTATCTACATGATTCCGGGGTCAATTTTTAATTTTGGTTGATTTTGGAGAGATAAAATCAAGAAACGCCTCTGGCACATGGTAATGGCTAGAAATGACGTTTCAACAACCAATTTTAATGCAAAATGGGTCGCATTCTTCTTCAGCATGGCCAAAAATGTCAGGGCATGGGTCTGTAAGGATGCCCATGTTGTTTTAATGCATCTTCATTCAATGGGGAATGGCTTCCACATTTTTTACATGTTTTCTCTCTCCTGGGCTCGACCCATGCATTGTAAAAGCCAGATTTGGCTCATTTTTTGAGGTTGAACATTTTTTTTGGATAGCAAGCTTCTTCTTTCACCTTCAACAAGTGATTTTTGCAAGTATCAGACCTTCTTCATGATTGTAATAGGTTTCTTCTCTTTGATGTTGCAAATGCAAGGATTTTGACAGTGAAAAATGACAGTGCAGACTCTGTGATCAATTTTCAGTCCTTTGTTTGTATTTTCTTGCTTCATTTCAAACCTCTAATTGCATCTTATTAGCCTGTGTATGATGTTTCATGTTGCATTTTA
This sequence comes from Taxus wallichiana var. yunnanensis, assembly GCA_018340775.1. NCBI lineage: Eukaryota > Viridiplantae > Streptophyta > Pinopsida > Cupressales > Taxaceae > Taxus > Taxus wallichiana. The sequence continues at coordinate 157,233,953 of CM031244.1, read as the reverse complement.
TGAAATTGTGTCAATTTTCATGAACAAGAAGTGTTCACCACTCCTTTGGTGTATCACCTATTAGTTTAGTTCCAATTTTTGCACTTTCTATCCCTGGCTCCTTGGAATTTAAAGTAGGATTAGGATTCAAACCTCTACTGATTGTACAAATAACAGATCTAATCGTGAGGAGTTTGAGGAACCAGCCTCTAATCTAGATATTCCTCTCTCATTTTACAAGTCCCACACTTGGAGAGAGGTTTCAATGTTGTGCAATCACACCTTTGGATGCCCGAAACATCAACTTAGAAACCTGATTTGCATCCGGGGTGCTGCTGATTTACAACAACACCGCCCTTAGTCAATTCTTTTTTTTTCCTTCGTCAACTTCAAGATGAAAAATCCCATCCATTCATGGAAGTCTCTTGTGTTTGCTTCTCCCATTACCCTACTGAGGAGAGTGATGAAATCTGAATATCCTTCTCGGAACTCACACCTTGGAAGGTTCTTGGGAATCCTTGAGGGCTTTCTCCTGTTTTCAATCCATGACCTAAGTGCAACCCCTTGCACATATGCATCCATCATTTCCCAATCATGCAAGGCCATGTCTTTTGAGATGACAACCATGTTAGGTGATGTCGGTATCCTCGGAGAAAGTGATATTCTTCTATGGATGATGACCACCATTACTATACCATTATTGGCTTAGATGGTTATGGTCTCGGGCTCATAGTGATGAGAGCAGGCTAGGACCAACTCATGACTTTGGATAGACACTAGGTGTCCTGTGGAAATGAACAAGCCACTAGTGAATATCTGATCTTCAATCTTCTTTTAGTCTCTGGTTGTCATGCGAGTTCTTAGGTCATTCAGGTCCATGTACAAGACATCGTTGTCTTCTATCTCGTACTCATAGGCGAAGGGTTAGGATATCTTCTATCTCATCCACTTCTACTTCATGTTTTCCCTAAAATAGCAACTTACTATTTTTAGTCAGTGTGAAAAAGCAAATCCCTCGAACCTCAACTAAATGTTGCAACCTTGATTCCCCTTTTTCCCTACACTCCTCCCTCCTAGATTAACTTTCTATTTTTAGCGATTTCTCATGGGAAAACTTACTATTTTTAGTAAGTTCCAAAATTCCCATCTGGTGAGTTCTCGGTGTAATGCACCTCAATATCTTCATCTCCTTCACAAATTATTTTGTTTTTGACTTTCCCAAAATAATAGTCCTTTATGTAGAAGACCTACTATTTTTATAAAGTGGGCTTCAGGAGGTCATATTGACATGGAACAAATTGTTTCGATATGGTTTTTTCCCAAGATCGCCCCTCTAAAATTTTAGAGCTACTTGCTTGATAGTCCAGGAGATTTTAAACTTTCAAATTTTAGACCTGGTAGTGCTTCTAGACGTGACACACATTAATGGACCTCAAAATTGAATTTCTAGTTTTCTACTCTTTTGCAAAAAAACAATATTTCTAATACGTTTTTTTTCTTCTGGTGCTTCACGTGAAATTCTACTTCAATCCGACAAACACTTTGACAGGAAATTCAATTTTTCCTTCATTGAGTTGGAAAGGATATTTCTTCATTGTGAATGCTCTGTTACATGAGAGGAAATTTTGAAATTATTTTTTTAATGGTCTTGGATAGAAGAACCAACAAAAAAGGTTCATTTCTTTGTTAACTAGTTTGCAATATTTGTATGAATCTCTATTTTTGGCTATGGAGATTTTCTACTGTTCTCTTCATTGTTCTTCATTTCTCCTTCTTTGTTTGCTCAAACTTCCTTCTGAGACATGTATGATTTCATGGAGTGAAGGAGAGTATTTTTTTACAATTCCAATTTGAGGTTCTGTAATGGTGGAGTTATGGCATGTAGTTGCGGCGGAAGTATGGAGATATGGTTGTGCACAGGAGTGTAAGAAGTTAAAAGCAGGAAACAGTAAATATTTAAATTTTTGAAATCATGTTGAGAGAGGGATGGGCACATTTTCTTATCCCTAATGTCCCTCACCTCAAAATTATGTGAGGGAAATCAATTTCCATGGTAAGTAAGAATACGACATGTGGCATTGATCCGACGGTAGGGAGTGAGTGCTCCAAAATCAGCTTTAAAGCACTGAGGGGATGGAAGCGGGTCACATGGGTGACCAAAAATCTCTCCTAGAGGGCTGGGAACATTTTTCAAGGTTTTATGTCCCTAACCTATGAGGGATGTGAGGGACATCAAATTCCATGGAGTCCTGGACGACACATGGCAGGAGATCCGATGGCGGGAATTTGAGTTCCAAATTACACCCTGGGATGAACTGACAATCCTAATGGTCGTATGGGGTTCCAAAGGTCACATGGGGGCTGGGTGTATTTTTACAAGGTTTATGTACTTGACCCTTAGGGATTTTGGGGACATAAAATCCTGCCAAGCTCCTGGAGTTGACACGTGTCCTCCCAAAATTTGGCTAAGTCCCGAACTTGCTCCAAGAGGACAACTTGTGACGATGATATCTTGAGCTCCCAATGGACTTTTTCAGAAAATTTTTATATGATCCTAACTAGAAATGGCCTTTTGAATCCAATGGTGGGTTTCTCATGTCTTTATTCTTCCACTTGATTCCTAAAAATCATATTTGTGATTTGGTACTTCACATGTGCCTTAGAAAAACTTCTTGCAGAATTAATGCTCTAAAGTGTTGTGAAACATATTATTTCTCCATCATGTAAATCTTGGAATTATATTTCTGTAAATTTTTGTTTTTCTCCTAACTCCATTCGGAGCTCCCGAATCACCTTTGAAGCTCAACGGTTGTTTTGGCCTATGCATTGACTAGGCCTATGAACCCTAATTCTGGCGAAACTGCCCCAACTTCTCTCGATCCCTTCCAAAATCTTCCTAAATCATCTCCATGATGTCCCAAGACCTTTGAATCACCTCCACATCCACTTAGGCTCTTCTTCTCCACTCTATGGGGTTTCTTGAGCCCTAGGAAGGCCAGTGATAGCCCTTCTCACAACTGCATGTAGATTACAAATGAACTCCTTAAATCACCTAGGGGGATGAATGGAATTTCCTAAATCACCTAGGGGATTATATAACATTAGTTGGGAGGTCATTTTTACTAGATGGATGGACCATGGGTGGCTTTAAATGATGGGACATGTAAAAATTAACACTGGGGTATAGTTGTCATGCTCGTAAATTATTAATTTCATTGTTGCACATTTGTATGACAACACCTTATTTATTGCTCACCAAGCTAGTTGGGTTTAACTTGGGCTTCTCTATTGATATATTTCTTACTTCCTTGTGTTTTTAGCATCGTGTTGTGTTTTTTTAACTAGGATGTCTTTTTAACCCCGCTACAATTACATTTTTTAGTTACGTTTTCTCATTTGTTCATGTTTGTATATATATTTGTTTCATTTTATATTTCTTTGTTCGAGTTATCTCTTTGACTGGGTTTTGTGTCTTTGGGATCTTGGGTTTGTTTTTTTCTTTTTAGTAAGTTTCATGTATTGGTTTATGAATTGATTTTTTATTGGGCATTTTTTCCTCTAGCCATTTTTGCTTCTATTTCTTCATGTCATGTTGGTTTGTGCATTATTGCTTATTGTATTGATTTGTCCTACCCTAACTTCAAAATCTCCCATGCACCATTCTGGCCTCATTTTGTCCTTTCCGTAAGTGGTAAACTTCTTTTCTAGAGCCAAACCCACTCGCAATCCATGTTAACCTCCATAGCATGTGATGAGCTCTCTCCCGGTGACTCGGCATCACCAACTACGTCTCCCTGTTGTGATTGTCAATTCCTCCTTGGGACTCGCTCCTAGCCTTGAGACCCTTGCCAAAGCATTGTGGACCAAGCCCTCCCGCCTTTTAACCACTTCTCTTTCCTTTTAAAAACAATCCTTCCCTTTTTTCAACAAAGTTTTATTCAAATCTATATTGTTCTTTTTTTAAATTGTGTTCAAGTTTTAATTTTTTTAACATGGTATTTCACATTAAAAGCTGGGTGGGTCTATTAAAATGTCTAGGTGTTAAATAGATTTGGGTGTTTTTTTAACACAATGGTTGGGGTAATATTAAATATAAGTGGTTGGTTTATTCTAAAATTTGGGGTGGTAATTTCATAAGGTAGGTGTTAGTTTAAATTAAAAAGGTTGGTGTTTTATTTAATAGTTAGATATTAAATTTAAATATCTATGATCTAATTTAATCCTTATTAAAGGTTAATCTAATTAATTGCATTTAGGGATTTAAAATCGAGCTAGGCATCTAGTTTTTTTAATAAGATTGTTTTATTACATATGTGAAATTTAATTGTTTTTAAATATTGGATTCATTTTCTAAACCTTTAAAATTTTCAAAATAGACTTATTAGAACTTTTAAAGTGTGAAAACTAGTGTTAATAGATGATTTTTCTATTGATTTTTTTTTTTTTGAGTGTATAGCACACCTTCTAGCATTTTTTCCTTCCGGGAGTGTTTTTGCAACCTTGTGGTCCCCGAGACTCATCTTGGGCCCATTTTTGCATTGTAATATCCTTTATTATTGTTTGTAGACTAATGAGTGTGCCCACCACATTCTTGTAGCAAGGGGGTTTCTATTGTGATGTGAGATGCTCTTTTTTAAAACAGGACTTACTTTCACCCCTTCTCTTATTTTTAGCTTGTTGTGTTTACTTACCATGTCAATTTTTTGTGATCAATGAAACTATATTGTGGTCTCCTCTCTTACACGTTAGTATGTTAGTTATAAGAGCAAAGTGACTAACTATTTCATGACACACATTCGTACCATAGTGTGTCCAACACACTAAACTATAAAGTTTTGAAATCACGAGGGTTATAATATTATCCTAGGTGGTTATGTTTCTTGTTTTTATTTTTGCATTCCTTCTTTCTCTCTCTTCGCTATGGATGCACTTTCAATTCCTTTTCTTACATCATTCAACTTCTTCGAATGGAGATCAAAAATGGTAATGAAACTAAGGGGTAAAGGGTTATTTCACATCACCATGGGAGCTAAGACTAAACTTGATGATGAGCTTGAAAAATCTAAGTGGTTGAACCAAGTGACAAAGCCTTAGGTCTTCTTTGTATGTCTATTTCTCCCAAAAATTTGTTCCACATTGAGTCGTCCAAAACACCTAATGATGCGTGGAAAATGTTAGATAGTATGTTTGGACAACAAGATGACATGAGAGCGCATGAGTTGGAAAATGAACTACTAGGATTAAATCTTAGTGACCTTGAAAACCTACAGGCATTTTTCTCAAATTTCATCCACACTAGATTGTTGTTAAAGAAATGTAAAGTGAAGAAGAAATATTCTCATATGATCTTGTCAATTTTTTTTAATTTAGATCCCGAATAATTCGTCTTTGTGTCAACTTTTCACGCTACGAAAGAAGATCTGGGAAGTTCTTGGAATGCCATCATTTGACAGTTTTTTGTCCCAACTCATTTGAGAATGTGAAAAACTCATTCAGATGGGTACTCTTACATCCACAAAATCCCATGCTCTCATTTTCGGTCTTGAAAAAATGAGGGTTTCAAAAGAGAAGCAGCAAAACAAGGATCATGAGAATAAAAAGGACCAATCTACTATCAAAATAAAATTTTCCACTTCCTCTTCTAGTTCTAAATCTCCTAAAGAATAGATCAAATTTAGTTCTACAATTATAGACATGAAGAAGAAAAATATTGACATCCTCATGAGTCTTATTGAGAAGAATAACATAAGAGTTTTGTTGGCTAGATTTTTTGCATAGCATCAAACCTAGGCAGTCATGAGATAAATCTCCCTCATTTAACCGGTGAGGCTCCCGTGTCAGATTTGTCAATAAAAATGTGTTATTATCTATCAGGGGTTTTACTTTAATCAAATAGTTCGGGAACCATAACTAAGAAGTTCTGCAACAAGTAAGCAGTTGTTTAAGAAAGGAAAGTTATAGAAGAAGGAAGTAAAGGAAATAAAGAGAAGAAATGGGGAAGATGTGCATCCCAATTAGTAGATAGCAGAGCTAATTACATGCACATAGAAGAAACTTAATAGATATGAACATACAGAATTATAAAACAAAGGCAACTCTAGATCCAGATCTATAATAACACAAAGTTTACTTAAGAGATCTAAGATTTAAAAGCAAGAAACACAAGACACCATGACACAAAGTTCTCCGAAAACTGCTCCTTTGTATTCCTTTTCTCTAAGTTGCTCTCAAAGGTTCAACAAAATTTTAGAACACAGGATTACTGCTTACAAATTCTAATAGATGATTAACCCGGAGGTTCTTCTCCTACTTATAGAATGTAGGAGGGAAAGTACAAATGGAAAACTTAAACTGAACTGAAACATAAACAATAAGTAACGATGACATTTGGAAATCATCCTCAACTATCTTCTCCTTAAGTGACACATGTATCACTTAACTAATAGAATGGTTCCACATGACTTTAAGTAATGGTTGCAAAACCAATAACTTAGAAGTTTTACAATTTCATCCAGAACATAGAAAATAGAAGAAGAAAGAAATAGAAGAAGTCATGCCAGCTGTAACATTTATGTCTTCTTCTTGTTCTGATATTGGATATACTTGTTAAACATGTAATTCAGCATCCTTCCATCTATTTTAGCCACTGCTTATTTCTTTATCCTGAATTGTAACAACCCTTCATTCAACACTTTGATGCACGCTTCCACATCTTCCAAGCTTGGCCCAAACCTTATAATGTCTACTGCAGCGCCACCAGTCTACTGATAGAATTCATCGTAAAAGGCTTGGTAGCTTTATCAATTCTCTTTTGTACCATCAGAAGAGAACCTTCCAGGGAATTAGGCACCTTAGTTGAGATGATCCACACATATGAAGTGACATTCCCGTCCATTATCTCTTCAGTGAAAGAAATGACACTATCTGGTAAATCTGATGTTCTACTCTCAAGTGTCTGCATCCTCTTCAGCAAAACTCTGCAGATTTCCAAACGAAAAGATACTGCAAACTCTAGCTACTTCCCCTTCTCGACTGATCCGTCTAGTACAATCTGTTCCGTAATCAATACATCTCCCAGTAGCTTGTTGATCTCAGCCAAAATACTCAGGTTACTCTCTACAACTATATTCATGCCTTATATGTTTGCCATCAGTTGCTTTAGTTGATTTGCTACATCATTCATAACCTTTATGTAGGATGACACTTCTCCAAGTTATACAGAAACTTGATGAATAATCAAATCCTTCCATTAAATCAATAGCCTTTACTTGATTGCTTGCGTCCTCCATTTCTGCGCATAAGATGATCACTTACCTGCTCGAAATGGGCTGAATGGAAGGTTTAGCAACCTTGGCTATGATCTCACATAATTGAGATGTTTCTGTAGCTCTTCTTTCTCTATCTTTTCACTATCAAGCCTAAGGAATAAAGCATCCACCAATGTCTGCGTGTCCTGCTTCAATCCTTCAGTGGTGGCTTGACCGAGGGGTACTTTGGTCACTGTCACATCTTCCGCCGTGAGCTCCTCCTCTATCTTTCCTTCTACCAGAATTGATATCTCAGCAAACTTCTCTACCGAATCTTTGATGATCAAACTAGAAGTTGCTTTGGCAACTTTAGGCCTTCTATCTCTTCTGCCTAGATTCTGGAGTAGCTGCAAGTTGTGCTCCTCTAATTTCATCTCCATTCTCGCTTCTGGAACCAACTGCGAAGCCAACCATTCCAAGAAGTTACTTTTCAGAGAATGAGAAGTCGCTGAGTGTACTACCATATTCCGCTCTACATCCTCTCCGTCAAAAAGTGCCACAGTGTTATGGCTGCCATCTTCTGAGTCATCCAAGGACAAAGCCCTTTCGAATTCTCGCCATCTGTAGCTTCAACGTATCCTCTGGAACAGGCACTGAATGAAGTGGCTGAGGGGAGAAGATGAATGTCACTGGATTCAGTGGAGGCATGGAAGCATCCTGCTGTTGTGGTGTAATAGTTGGTGAAGCATTGGGTACTAGAGAAACCGGAGTTAAAGTCATGGTCGTAGAAGTGATCCTCTCCTTGGATTGAGATCTTCTATGCACTTTCAACTTCTCGACTTTCCTGCTACTTTCTCCTCCGTGCTTTCACTTGAGGGAATCTCCTGCGCCAAAGTTACCTGTGACTTGATTCATCAATGCTTCATCAAGGCAATATCCCTCACAAGAATCGAGTAACTTGGTTTGAAGTATTCACCAACACAACTCCCGACCTTTCTTCAATTGTGTTGCAGCATCCTATGTTATTCTGCAGTATGGCTTTATCTCCTCCCATTTGATGGTAAGTGTCAAGTACCACATTCCCATCATCTTTAAGATCCATAGGTATCCACACTAGTCTGAAGTCAAACACTTGCTTTGCTGATAGCCTGTTGAAATCTCTCTTTCTAACCTCGTACTCACTTTTGCACTTCATCCGAAATCTTCTAATGAAGGCACATGTGCGTCCTCTGGGAGATTGTCTTCTGGCTACTCCAAATGGATTGAAGTTCAAGCGTGCAAGGAAGAACTCTTGCTCATTCTCGAATAACATTTACGTTTCCATCCCCGAGCTCTATGAATGCTAATGTAGTTGTAATATCCACGGTGATTGGGAAGAAGCCCGTAGACTTGTGCCACTTTAAGCTTGAAGGTCATGTAACTCCACAAGTTACTTTCTCAGCTCCATGGCGATCAATCTATCATTTGGATACCGGGCATCTTTATTGGTTCTCCGTAGAAAACCCCGTAACCCCGAGGTATGTGAAATCTACAAATTGAATGAATAGATCGCCAATCTTGGACATAGACTCCCATGCTTCCTTACTCACCCTATTGGCTTTCAAGTCTTTGTCTAGCACTGTAGATGAAATCGTAGAAGAAGTCATCATTGATCACTTTTAATTCTTTCTCACATGTAGGTGTAGTAAGCTGCGGGTAGCACTTGAAAATGGGATCCTTAGAAAGAACACCACATTAATCCAGCTTGGAAAAGATGCCTTATGAAGCTGCAGCAGATACACTAAGTATGAAGTCATCTTGAAGCTAAAAGTACACTTCACGCCCGAGTTTCTCACCAATGTTGTTGTTAATAATTTCGACTAATTGATTATAGAATCAACCTTGTTGATTTCAATGGTCCTGATGAAAGCATACATCCATGTACAGAAAGTGTAAGCATTCACTTCGCCATTCATCCTGCATAGCAATTTGACGACATCATCTACCTCCTGTACCAAATTGGACCATGGAAGAGTTCTCGAGAACTTTGAAGGAGATCTAGGCTTCTTCATGTATCGGCTATTCATTATGCTCACGCAATCAGCTCTATGCTTCTCCCATCTACTGTCAGCATCCTGAATGCTAATATAAGTCACCACCTTTAAATCTTTGGAATCTTCAAACAATAATTGATGAAATCTGCATCCAAATGAATTATTGTCTTTCCCGAAGCATCACGCACTGATCTGGATGAAGGATGATAAGATCTAGCACACTCCATCACGAACTCGCAATTGGGTTGTAGAGCATGGAAAAGTTCATAACTCGAGATAATTCCACCGCTTTTAACCGCACACATGAGTGAAGTCTTTCCTTCTCTGGATCTATCAATCAAATCGGTAAGAGGTTAGGGCCTAGATCTCGTGTCTCCTATGTCTTCAAGTTTGGAAGCAATGCATGACTTCATCGTGCTTTCTTTTTCATCTCCCTTCACCATGGCTTTGTCTATCTTCATCTGAATAATTCTTTTTCTTCTTACTTGACCAGATTTCTTCAAAATTGGTGTAGATCTGGACAATTCTTCAGATTCAGAGAATATATGAATGTATTGGACATTGATAAAAGCTCATTTTCCTTTGTAAAGCACCTGTATTGAATTCCTACAATTTATTCAGACAAAAATGGCCACCGGAGAATGAATAGTTAATTTTAATTGTAAAAATCTGCACTTTTCAAGCCTACTGCCCCAAAAATTGGTGTTTAATTTGCACATAAAGAGAGCATGAATCCTTTCAACAACACCTGAGCACCTGTAACACATATGCAAACAATTATGCAGACAAAGATCAACCTCCTTCAAAGCATGCGCCAAATCTGGAAGCTTTTAGCCTTGTTGTCACCTTGTCTGAGCAAAATCCTTCTTCTAATGGGGGCGCACTTTTCCACTTGGCTGCAATTCTTTACCTGTGATTTGAATAATTCACCCATATGGCTGCCCATGCTTATATAACCTTCACAATTCTATAATTAATAATTGCCCTAACAATTAAAGGCAATTAATTAATTAAAAATCATGCTTTTCTCTTTTAAAAATAACATGTTTAAGGACAGCCATCCAATAAATTAAATTAATCCAATTTAATCCTTCACACATCACTTCACTTAAGCTTCACAGTGTGCTTTGACCATAGCCACTGAAAATAGAAATTAATTTAATGTTTTAATGCCTTTAAAAACATTAAATAACTCCTAAATGGGGCGCACTTTTTGAGAGGAAGGGGGCAGCCACTAAATAAATTAAATTTAATGCTTTTTAATCCTTTCTTTTATTTCCTCTTTGACTTGTTGACTTCCTCCAAGCTTGGGCGCACTTTTTGAGAGGAAAGATTAATTAAAATAATCAATTTAAGTCTTCCATCATCTCACCAAAGGGGGCGCACTTTTTTGCACATATAATTCTATTTTTAGGAATTTTTCCACAATGGGATTCTTTACCCTGCAAGGCAGGCACCAAAATCCCATGATCCACTTAAGTGATTTGACTTTGACAATGGGATTATTTACCCTGCAAGGCAGGCACTAAAATCCCATGATTTCACTTAAGTCACTTTCCTTTTATTTTATCATGGGAATTTTCACCCTGCAAGGCAGGTAATAAATTCCCGCCTGCCTGCGGCCTCTAACTTTCCCACTGCAGCTTAAGTGAATTTTATAACACGGGAAAAAGTACCCTGCTAGGCAGGTATAAAATTCCCACCTTGCCTGCGGCTTCTATTTTTCCCATTGCAGCTTAAATCCTTTGTTTTCCAAAAATGCACCCATCCCCGCAGGGGCTTTTCCGTGCACGACTTCACTTTTTCTCGGTGATCCAGACCTCCGATGGCGACTTCCTCCAAGAATAATGTGCGTATATGTTTTCCAGCTGCTCCGGACAAAAATCGGGCTTACCCGGCAAAGGAATTGCTCTAGAGAAATTTCACGAGAAACGAAACAGACAACACACAAAAAAATGAAAAATTGCCAAAAGTCACAAATAAAGCATAAAACTTATTCCAAGTTAAAACCCTTACGTACATAAGAGTAATGACATATTCGATCATAACAGAGTTAAAACGGGGTGCAAATAGCCTCATACGGGGCTCAAAATAATTAAATACAAATTTCCCGCAGACAAATCCCGACGACAGAATATAACAACTTTGGGCATCTGGGTATTTGGCGAAAAAGGCTAATATGGCTCTTTGGGATTATCTTGACGCAATACAAGAACTTTCAGGCAATAAAAACACAAAATGACCCATTATTTTAAAAGTACGAAAAATTTTCAGATAGGGTAGTCGCAGATTTCAGGGTGAAATCTGGGTGACACCAAGTTTCATATTCTCTCAAGCCATCTTCATTATCAACTCACAAAATCTATAAGGAAAAATAAAATGGAAAGGAGAAACTGAAAGAAAAATAAAAGAGTCAACTAATTAGAAAACAAAAGCAAGATCTTTAGTTGAAATTATGTCACTTACTCCTACACGGGTGATTGATTCATGTGCATCTCATCATATGGCCTCATACGACATTGATTTTTCTTCATTAGAGCCATGTGACATGTCTTATATTTGTCTTGGTGATGATACTTCTACACCAGTTTTTGGGAGAGGGTTTATTTAGGTGAATGGTAGAACTTTCAACAATTTGCTTAGTGTTCCTTCACTTTCAACTAATATCCTTTCAGTATATCAGATCACTCACCTTAGTTAGGGAATGCGGGTTGAGTTCACTGGATTCTATTTATGTTAGAGATCTTCACAATGACAATATTATTGTAGTTGGTATAGTTTATCATCACACTCAACTTTACTCCTTTTCTCACTTTGTTCCTCCTTCATATTCTTCATTGGATTCACCTGACTTGACAATATTTATGATGATGATGATGAATTCTCTTCTAGCTTGGTTGATTTTCATAGTGATGGGGACCCACCTCCACCATCTACTTATCATCTACCACATATTGAGGATTTATTTCTTGATCCACCTAATTCTAGTCCTCTACAAACTTTTCAGGAGTAGGTACTTTTATTCGGGACTCATTAGACTTCGGGAACTCTTCTATATAGTTACAAGACATTCCACCTTCCTTCTTCACCATTTCTTTGGATTCACCATCCCTTCATGGAGTAGTTTGCACTTCTACCTCACATATGGAGAATTTTTCCTTGGATAGGAATAAAAAAATTCAATGCAGGATATTCTTCTTCACTTGATACAGGGTTATCTTCGGCACATTCTTCATCTTGGGAGGCTGGATAGCGTTTCTTAATCTCTTCTCTTCTTGTAGAAATATTTCAGTTTATACATGAGTAAATTAGTAGGCCTTTATTTTTAGGAATCATTTGATGTATATTTCTTAGATTGTTTATGGGTGTCTTTTATCTCTTTTAAGTGGATGTTTATCCCTAAGTTTTCCTCCATTACTTGATATTTTTATTATACATGGGTACCTCATTAGGGATATTTTTTGGTGTATGCAAGTGAATAAATAAAGTTAAGTTACTTAATCAAAACTAACACCAAGTAGTATCCATAACTAAACTAATATATCAAAAACACCATGATAAAGCTATGTAAAGGAAAATTCAATTAACACATCCAAATTAAACTTGAAACATTAAGCCATCCATTGTTATTTTTATGGGATTTATAAGTTTTAGTTTCTCTTTTGTTGAACCGAATGTGATTACAATGTGATCAAAGAAAGGATATCTCCATGAAGAGGAAAGGATATCACCAATATGGCTTAATGTCCATGTTTAGTTCTTCCTTTACTACTCTTTGCATGTAGAGGATAGAATGGATTCTACATCAATAAAATTTTGAAGGTAAAAATGTTCTTATCATGTGCATATATCTTATAGGTATAAGATGGTGTAAGATTGGAAGGGAGGCACTAGGTTCTTTATATAGCTTTCCAATTTGGGAGAGGATAGAAACCTAGAGAGTGTGGGACAAATATAAAGTAGAATTAGAAAGGGATAAGCATGATTAGAAGTAATTAATTAGATATTAGAAACTCATGGGAGTTGGGGATGATTTAATTAATCAACTAGGATTGATTATTAGACCAAGATAAGCTTAAGAAACCATTTGGAGATGATTTAGAAGGAAATTGGTAGAATTTAGAGGGTTTGAAAAGGGGATTTAACTAATAAGAAGGTTTATTGATTAAATAGAATATTAAAAGGCTTAGTTAACTAATGATAATTTGATTAAAAGAGGATTTAATGAAGTTTCGTTAATCGGCATTTAGAATTAAGGAAAGACTAGTTAATTAAAAAAGTGTCATTAATTGACCAAGATGAATGGGAATGTTTTCTAATTAGCAAGAAATCACTAATTATAATGAAATGACAGAACGATGACAAACAATGTAATTTTAGTAGTAAAATTGTGTAGTTATATTTAGGTGTCTATATTTTCCCCTCTTTGGTGTGGTGTAATGCAAGCAACGCCACTTGAAAGACGATGAGAAAATCAAAAATAATTAAATTTTGAAAGAGTCGAATAAAAATTAGTATAATCAAGGATTCCCCCTAGAGTGCCAATCGATTGATAGAAGATATAGATCAACGATCGAAAAGGAAGAAAAATTAATATTCGAATTAGGATCGGTTGGTTGTTTCTTAATTAGAAGGAGTGGAAATAAATCCTATGTTTCAAAGGATGCAAGAAACAAGTGAGGAAAAATATAATCCCTATTGCCTCAGATGTTGTGGAATAAAATTGTGATAGGAATGGAAGGGACTCATACTAGGCCTAGTTTTCCATTTTTAGAATCAAGAAAAAATTGAAAATGATTAGTAGAAAGTGAGGTTGGAAAGAAGCGTACATATGGAGTATTGGAAGATCGCATCATAAGTAACAAACCATCTAGCTCAGAGAAAAAATTTATTTGATATAAGCATACAAAAAAATTTAAATGACATGAAAATTCATAATACGAATTTTATTTCATTGTTAAAGGACTAACTCAAAGCTATATACGGAAGAAATGCGATATGATAATGTTTCACTAAATAAGTTGTGCGATAAAATAGATAAGGTAATGGTCAAGGAGGAATACCTTTGAGATGTATTTCAAAGTTTGAATGTGCGTGTTCTCGACTTTATCTAAGTTAATCATAGAGAACTCATTTTGTGCGGGAAGGACTACCTGTAGATATAAAGAAAGACCACCAAAAGAGTATTAAATAGCAAGAGTCAAAGGACCACCTAGCAAGGCTAGATCTAAGAAGTGTGATGCTTCCTTAAATGGTTGTCAATCCTTTGTTTAATATAATTCAATGTGAATAAGTAGCTGAAACAAATAGGTGATATTACAATGTAATGATTTAGGTTTCTCATACACACAATACACTATATTTTATGCTAGATATTAGAATAACACTAAATCTGATTAGAGCGGGGTTTGTTCAAGTCATACAGTGTCTCACAAAGGTTTGGTAAAGTCAGGTTAATTGGTTAAAGTCTAGGTTAATTTTGGGTGAGTGGGAAGCTTGTTGGTCTAAGACTGTGAAATGATACAATGACCAATATCGATCTGGTGACTGATTCTAATACGGGGCTAAATCAACGTTGTTCATGGAACCAATGTCGATAGGGGAAATATGTAGTAAATTATTAAAAAGGGGTTTTTAGGCTCTCTATGATTACACAAAGAGTGAGGGTAGTATGGTTTGGGTCATAATATGGCTAAGAAGACTCAGGGATACTAAGAACGAGGTTTAGAATGGTGAAAATGCGTGGGATTCTTGAATAGTGGGTTGGTAGGAGGAAGGTGATGTATAGGAAACAGAGGAAATTAAATACTAAAAGAAGAAAGAGATCTACAAAAGGAATAAGCAAAAATGATTAAAATCACAATACTTACTTGATGTCTTACAAATCTTGGGAGTTGGGATGGTTGATGGTTGATCGGAGAAGAAGTGCTTGAGTCCAAGTGTTGTAGAAGTATGGCCTATGTGCTTCCGTGAGTATTCCAATGCTCTGGAAGGAGAACCGGTTGCTTGTCTTACACTATAGTTGTGTGTGTTCATCATCTAGATGCAGGAGGGCTTGAAGATTTGTGCTTGAATGCAATCAGGCTCCAATAAATGAATGAACAACCCATGTAAAGAGTTTTGAAAGTGTATATAAGGTAACCGATGGCAGTTAGGTGACCAAAGTGTCGGTCAAGGGATAACCAATTTCCGTGAAGGTGGGAAAGTATAGGTTTACCAAAAATAGGTAGATCTTCCCATATTTGGTGTGCTTTCTCATTGAGTTTTCTTAGGAAAGTGGAGTTCATGTGAGAGAAGCTAGGAGAACTTAGAAAAGGTCTAGTTAGGTTTAGGAAGAATTCTCAGTTAGTTAGGTCAAGTGGTGACTCAACACTGGGAGTGATGACTCAATCATTGTGAGTTAAATGCCCCTAGAATGGTTCCAGGGTGAGGTGTAATGATGAGGTGGAGGTGTGAGGATGAAATTAACTTAATTAAATTAATTAATAATGTGAGGATGAATATTAATATGGGATGAAGGAGTCATGATGTGTTAAATATATTATGTTAATTGATTGAAGGGGACCAAGGGAAGTGTGACCCAAATTTGATGTCTACATTTTCCCATTTTTTCACATAGCTTGTACTGGTAAGCAATCTGACAAAAATAGGGAGTCGGTGTCCTGTATAATCGAAGGTTAGGTTTCCCCTAAGTAGGGTTGAAGGTGACCCCTCTCGAACCACAAATTGATGACGTAGGAAAAGAAGTCTGGGAGTGGTTTGATAAATATTTTATTGAGGAAAGTGAGGGCCAGTAGGTAAGGGTATGGTCATTTTAGGTAATAGGTAAAGGTTGGGTCAGGTAATGGGTAATGGAAATCAAACGCATGCACACATATAGATTGCAATACGGTACTAAGTGGAAGAGCTTGAAAACTCTACATTTTCAAAATGGTGATAGGTTTATCTAAATGATGTGGAAGTGATTCAAGTATCCAAGGTATAGGATATGGTCATGAATCACAATGAGGTCAAGTGTAGGAATGGGTAATAGGTTTTGTTCCATGGTGCCAAAGGTATGGTTGGGATAAACATTGCATCATTAGGAAAGGTAAGTTTTTCAAAGCTAAACAACATGGGTAATGAAGATCGCAAGGTATAGTGAGTACAAAAATTCAAATGTCACAAAGGTGGTTCAGGTCAGGGTATGTAGGTCAAGGTACAGGTAGAGACGAGGTATAGGTAAATAACATGTCCCTAAATGTAATTAAGGAAATTTTAAGGTAATTTAGGTGTGTGGGTAATGGTAATAGTTGTATGAGGAACATTGTTTCAAGCTAAATGGGCATAGGGTAGGTCAAATGGCTATGTCAAGTGGTGATGTAAGTTATATCTTAATCGACGTCAGTTGGATAGAGCTCGATATAACCAACGTTGGTCATGTTGATTTGGGGAAAAACAAGAAAAATATGTGTTTTACGGATTCATTTTAACCTTTCCACTTTTAGAAAATTACATAGGAGAAGTTGAGGAGCGAAAAACAACAACACAAGGTATCTAGCTGAGTTGGTGAGCCATGTAGTGGGTGATTGGCATTTGATAGGTGGGGTTGTGAGATCTATTTGATTGATTCAATTGGTTTGTAGGTGAGGAGTTGATTTTGGCATGGTGGAGGTGGGAGAGGGAGTGGGTGGACCACCAGATAGGGACCGAGACATGCCACTCCAAAGACAGCACAGAGTAGAGGTAGGAGACTATCTAAAGCCCATATTTGATTGAAAACAATTTTGTTGAAATCATTTTGTTTAAAATTTGGGTGGAATTTTAATTTTGAAATTATGGGTAAAAATGAAGGAAATGAGGGGTGGGAAGATCAATTATATCTTAAATAAGGTTGGTGATGAAGCTAGGACAGGTTTGGATGGGTTGGGCTAGGATTTTTAGCTATTTTTTGTTAATTTTGTGAGAATGGGGATGGGGTTTTGTTTTATAGCCAAAACATAGACCGACATCGGTCATGGGTTGGTCGACGGTGTTTGGGTTTTGCCGAATCGGTCAAGAGTACTGATGAAGGTTAAGGAGACTTATGTCAGTCACAAGTAAGAGGGAATATGTGAAAGGAGGGCTAGGTAGGTAAGGTAAGTGGGAAAGGAAGGGGTAGATGGAGACTAATGTAGGTAGAAGAGGGTCAGGCACTATGTTGTCGATGTATTATGGGTAAGTAGGTGAAATGATCTAGGATATTGGGTAAGTAGGATAATGGAGTTAGTAGGTAGTGTGTGATACAAAAAGGGGTAAGTGCTAGGTGGGTTTGAGATTTGGGAATAGGTGATTTGAGAGGGATGACTTGATAGTGTTGTTTTGAATGATGTAGGAAAGTGATCAGTTGATTATGAGAGACCGAGTACCACTATTATTGGTATAGATGTGGCGTACCATTATAGTTGAGGAGTGGGAGCACATAACAAATGTGGGACTTAGTTTGATCAGGAACTATAAGCGTATATGTAAAGATCATAGCTTGATGGTCACTCTCATCGATAGAAGGGACTCAGTGACAATACCTTTCATTTACCATTGGGCAAGATGATTGTCACATTAGAGGACATGTATAGGATCCTTTGGCTTCCTATTATAGGTGAGCAAGTGTATTCGATTTCATCAGACGTATCAGTGGAGCTGATATTGGTAGTATTCAGTGAGGAGAGGGGCATGTTGAGCTATTACAGTATGAGTCTGAGCTATGGATACATGTATGTTACCTACCCACATGAGACTAGACTATCTATGCTGATGATGGTGGCAGTGGGATGTTTTGCACTTCTAGATTCTGAGGGTGGGAGATTCCCACAAGCACTGATGGGGATGTTATAGGATATGATTGAGGAGCAGATACACTTTTCTTGGGCACCAGCATTGTTGGTTCAATTGTAGAGGGAGCTATGGGCCTATGGTATGTTGAGGAGGTTTGGTATGTGTTGCACATTTTTGTTACACAGTTGGGTGTATCAGCACATTGTTTTTATGCATCTATTTGGGTTACCAAAGACAGACTAGATTGGAGGTGGTTTGTACAGAGTTGGATTCAAGAGATGGGTACCAGCCAAGGCATAGCCGAGAGTGGTCATGGCCACATATGATGTTATATACTATAGGTGGTTGTTAGAGGGCCTATCAATGGTAGATATCATGTGGTGGCCATATGTTGATCATCCATCATATAGAGGTATGACTGAGGAGTTAGAGGAGCTTCAGCTACTCAGATGGATACTGAGGGTGGTGTGGTGGGGAGCATGAGATAATACATGTGAACAGGGTCAAATAGTAGTTTCAACCTCGGTATGACGTCCCCACCTTTTCCATAGTACCGTAGAGATGAGGTGGAGAGGACAATGTCTCCACCTTGTCCATGTGTTCCCACGGGGTAGGAGGATGAGGTGTGAGATAGAGGTATTGATGATGTGGGCATAACTAATGGGTACATATAATGATGGGTGGCACAACTACAGGTGGCACTAACGAGGCCATGGCATCCTGATTTAACAATAGTCATAGTGTAGAGGATACATTACATGGTCAGTGGATGCCCTATAGCTGATTATAGGGTTATAGGGACAGCTTACGGGGTTAGAGGTATAGTTGACCACCTTTCGGGCATAGGTGATGGCCCTACAACCCTAGGTAGCACAGCACAAGTTCCCACAAAGGGTAGAGATAGGGATGGAGGGCAAGTAGCTTCCCTATAAGCAGAGGTGGCTAGATTATATGTCCATTTGGCCATGTAATAGGAATAGGTTATGGCCCCGCAAGCCTAGGTAGCGTCACAGTACCAACACAGCACAAGGATAGGGTCCCACAAAGATAGGCACGCACACAGGATAGGGTAAACTTTTTTCATACACAGTTCATAGGGGGTAGTTAGGCCGATGGCACCACCCTAGACCATATCTATGGCAAGGTTAAGGAATTCTCGAATGAGGCTTACTATTATCAATACCATCTAGCCACCACATGGATTGATGTGCCTTCATATGTCGAGTACTGAGCCCAACAGAAACTAGTGAGTGGACTAGATCTAGGAATCACAAAGCTCTAGTAGCACATGGCGTCATCGACCCAAGAGACAAGACCATGGTGAGGTTACAATCTCTCAAAGACCAAGCCTGGCAGAGGGCTAGGAGGAGGAGACATGTGAGACTAGAGAGGAGGGCATCAGGTGGGGGTGAGTGGTCACTGTATGGATAGTGTACCATTATTTTTATTTTTGATATATATACCAGCCTACATGCCGAAGACATGAGATTGTACATGAGATTTTTGGAGGTACTGATATTTATTTATATCTGTGTATATATGTATTGATACACAGACACTCCATTATATAGTTGATGATGTTGACTAGATGGATGATGTACTCGTTTTTAATTTCCATTGTTATTGTGTATTATGGAAACTAGTTGAATTAGGCATGATTGAGTCGAGGTCATGTAGGCATGATGGAGTTTTAGGTGATTTAGGCATGATGGAGTCAAGGTCATTTAGGTATGATGGATTCAAGGTCATTTAGGCATGATGGAGTCAGGTATAGGCATGGTGGATTTTAGGTGATTTAGGCATGATGGATTCAAGGTGATTTAGGCATGATGGATTCGGTATAGGCATAAGGCGAGTCTAGGTCATGTAGGCATGATGGAGTCAGGTATAGGCATGGTGGAGTCTAGGTGATTTAGGCATGATTTGGTCATGTTTTTGTGTTTGATTTAATTTCCAAGTTATTAGTAGTATGGAAAATAAATGATGATGTATATGTATGTTGTGGTGTAAATTTCCAAATATTTAATATCATGGAAATGTAAAATGATTAATGTATGATATGATGATGTGATAAAATGATACGTATGTATGCTTTTATGATTGTTTAATTTCCCAGTTTTGTGTAAAATGGAAACTCGTTAAGGTAGAATGTCAATATAAAAAGGAGGAAAATTGGTTAGGGGAAAGAGTGTCTGAACTAACCTCTAAGGGCCCCATGCCCTTAGAGTGCTACCTACATAGCCCCAACAAAAAGGAGTCTCAAGCTGATGTAGTTCTCCCATAAGCTAGGGAAGAATATGATGAGGTATAGGAATGGGTTGGTAGGTTTTAGGCATGATTGAGTCTATGTCATTTAGGCATGGTTGATTTTAGGTCATTTAGGCATGGTCGGAGGAATGGTTGAATTTAGGTTGAATAAGCATGGGTGATTTTGGTGAAAGAGGAATTACTAAAATGTAGGTCTTAAAGGTTTGGTCCTATGTAGGAGAATCAAATAAGTAAGAAAAAGGTGAATGGTAAGAGGAGAAAAAGATCCACCTAATTGATAAGAACCATTACGAGTCTATTATACCAAAGATTGGTGTATGAACATAAAACCATAAAGGTGTTGCATAATTGACTATTATAAGGGTGAAGAAAGTCACATGATCACAAAATGTCACATTTGTGGCACATCCCTTGAGTAGGTAGAAGATTAGAAAGGAAAGACAATGAGGTGAAAGAGGGTGTTTTAGCATAACCTGGTGTGAGACAACATGCCTCTTCTGCAAGATACCCAAAATAAAAAATAAGCAAGTCCATGACAAAAAAGTTATCCTTTTCTTTTATTTTATTTTATAGAATGATTGATGTGGGAAGTCTAGGTGGGATGAATAGAATATCTCCTTGAGGTCTTCATGAATCTAATTGATGTAGGAAGATTTAGAATATTTTTATTTTATTTTTGCAGAATAGTCTTCTTTTTTTTGTAGACTATGTATAGTATGGCTAAATTTGTATAGTTGTCCCTTAAGGAGCAATCTATTTATATAAGCAAGATAGAAAGATAGATGTCCTTTTTGAGGGAGTCATATTTTTATATAATTTTGACTCAAGGAGTTTGAATTTGAAAATCCTGTATATTAATTTTGAATTGTTTTTGGAATTTTAGGTCATGGACAAGACTATAGATAAGTATAGGCTCCTTTTATGAAGAAAAACCATAACACACAGGGATTGGCTATGAAAGAGGTGTTTTAAGTGATGAACAACCATGGGATTCCATCTTGAAAAGTATGAAAAGTATCCATGAGAATCATGCCATGAGTAGAGTCATGGTGCTCATATTGAAGATAAGGTTGAAAGGTGATGGGTAATCACATGATTCTTGTTTAGTCGTTGATCCTTAAAATAGGTAAGTGGAAGGTGAATGGTGCTCAAGGGATAAGCGTTTAATAGACATAATATGATCTAAGACTTGATTCAACAATAGAATGGTCAAAGATGCAAGGCATTGAGGGGCTCAGGTTCGGGTTTACCTTTGAGTGAAGATAAATGATAAGCACCTGATCCATAGGTATGAGTAACGATATAGGGTCCAAGCCAATTAGGAGAAAATTTACCCCGTTTAATTTTCTCTTCTTTTGTTACATGTTGATTTTCCTTTAGGACAAGGTCACCGACCTGGAAGGTTCATTCTTGGACATGTTTATCATAGGCACGTTTGATACGTTTTTGGTAGATTTGGAGGTGATCGAGAGCATTGAGACAACATTCGTCTAATAACTTGAGTTGTGTCAAACGGTCTTAGCTAAAATCATCACCATTGAGTGTATCTTTGAGTGAGATACGAAGAGATGGAATTTGGAATTCGAGAGGCGAATATCCTCTATACCATTGACCAAAGAGAAAGGTGTGGCAGAAATTGAGGTATGAATACTAGTGCGATAAGCCCATAAGGAAAAAGGAATGTGCGTGTGCCAATCCTTTCCAATATCGTCAACCACTTTCATAATAATTTTATTTAAGGTTTTTTTGGTTGATTCCATTTGGCCATTTGTTTGAGGATAATAAGGTGAAGAAAAAATGAGTTGAATGTTGAAGACATCACATATTTTTCATAAGGTTTTATTTTTAATTGTTTTCCGCTATATCGGTGATGAGGTGGTGAGGGACACCAAGGAAAAAAATTATAAAAATGTTTCACCAAATAAGTTGTGTGATAAAACAGATAAGGTAACGGTCAAGGAGGAATACCTGTGATATGTAGGTCAAAGGTTGAATGTACGCATTACTGAATTTATCCAAGTGATTGTAGAGAACTCCTTTTTGTCTAGGAAGGACTACTTGTAGATACAAAGCAAGACCACCAAAAGAGTATTAAATAGCAAGAGTCAGAGGACTGCCTAGCAAGGCTAGATCCAGGAAGCATGATGCTTCCTCAAATGGTTGTCAATCCTCTATTTAATACAATTCAATGTGAATAAGCAACTGAAATAAATAGGTCCTATTGTAATGTAATGATTTAGGTTTCTCATACACACAATACACTAGATTTTATGCTAGATATTAAAATAACACTAAATCTAATTAGAACTAGTGTTTTTTCAGTTTAGACAGGTCTGTCAAAGGTTTGGTAAGGGTCTAGGGTTGATTAGTTGAATTCTAGGTTGATTTTGGGTGAGTGGGAAGCTTGCTGGTTTGAGAATGTGAAATGACATAGAGATTGATATCGGTCTGGTGACCGATGTTGGTATGGGGATAAACTAATGTTAGTTAGGGAACCGATTTTGATAGGGGCAATAGGTAGTAAATTATTAAAAAGGGTTTTTAGGCTCTGTGATTACATAGAGAGTGAGGGTAGTATGGTTTGGGTTATAATATGGTTGAGAAGACTCGAGGATACTAAGAAGGAGGTTTAGAATGGTGAAAAGTCTTGGGATGGTTGAATAGTGGGTTGGTGGGAGGAAGGTGATGTACAAGAAATAGAAGAAATAAAATATTGAAAGAAGTAAGAGATTTACAAAAGGAATAAGCAAAAATGATTAAAATCATAGTACTTACTTGATGTCTTGCAGATCTTGAGAGTTGGGATGGTTGATGGTTAATGAATTGACATATTTTCTCATCTTTTGTAGAAATGAGAGATATGGCTTCCACCCATTTAGTGTAATAGTTGGTAGCAGTAATAATCCATTGATGACGTTGAGAAGAATGAGGATTTATCTCTCGACAAGATCCAAACCCCATTGAGAGAAAGGCCAAAGGTCTCATGTGACCTGTAAGGCATGACTAGGGGTGTGATGAAGATTAGTATGTTGCTAACACTTCACACAACACTTGACATATTCAAAGCAATCATGATTTAGGGTTGGCCACTAATAGCCCAAGCAAAGAATGCATTTAGCGATAGCTAAACCACTGAAGTGAACCCCACAAATTATGTCATGAACTTCCTTCATGATGTAGGGAATTTCAAAACTCGTAAGACTCATAAGAGGATAGAATCAAAACCACGTTTATAAATAATTCCACCCATGATGACATATTGAGAGACACTTTTGAGAAAGGCTCATTATCCATTGTGAGTAAGATCTGGAGGTAGAATGGAAAGGGAAAGGTAGTCAATAAACTACTTATACCAAAGGTTACATGGGTCAGTTTCAATGTTTCCTACAAGATTAACGTCTCGAATTAGATAAGATGGTGATTCCAACCTTTGTATGATGAAAAATATTTTTGAGTCAGAGGGCAAAGCGGGGATTTGAGAAGATAGACGGGCCATGGTATCTGCAAATTTATTAGTGGAACGCAAGGTGGTATGAAGTTCATAATGGTCAAAGGTAGTCAAAAGTATGTAAACATGTTGTTTATACTTTTGAAGTATCTCATTATGACATTGGTATATACCATTAAATTGGTTCACAACTTGATTGTGATCACCAAAGATATTAATTGATTTAACATGTAAGGCTATGGCTACTTGAAGACCTAACATGAGTGCTTTATATTTGGCAATATTGTTAGTACAATCAAAATCTAGTTTGAAAGATAATGGTATAGACTCACCATCAAGAGGAATGAGGATAACTCTGGCACCACCCCCACACTAACATTTGGAACCATCAAAGAATAAGGTCATATGGTAAACGGTATCATCCAAAGAGAGGGTAGTGATGGATTCATCAGGGAAATCAAAGTTAGAGGATTGATTTTTGGAGAGAGGTGCATATGCAAGTTGGTCAGCAATTGTTTTTCCTTTGACAATTTTTTTATGGGTGAATTCGAGATCTAGGTCTATAAGAAGCATGAGCCAACATGCAACACATTGATGTTGGTAGGGATTAGCATACATGTAATGTAAGGGGTCAGTATTGGTGACAACAAAAAATTTTGTTGAGTAGGTAATGGAGAAGTTTAGTGGCAACAAAAACTAAGGCTAAGCAGAGTTTTTTAGCGTGAGTATATCTATTTTTTTAGTCTAAAAGTGTACGGATTATATAAAAACTTATTTTTCCCTGTGTTTTTCTTCAAGATGAGCGAGCATGACACCCAAGGAATGATTAGTAGCAGAAATATAAAGGTAAAATGGTTGATCATCCTTAGGGGGAATGAGCATAGGTGGTTAGAGGAGGTATTGTTTTAAGGAGTCAAAGTCTTTGTGGCATTAATCATCCCATTTGAAGGAGACATCTTTTTAGGAGATTATGAAATATATGGTAGCAATTGGAAAGCTACAAAATAGAGTGATGAATATATTGCAACTTGCCTTGCAAACTACAAAGTTGATGAAGGTTAGTAGGTGGAGGCATTTTGAGAATAGCCTTGATTTTAGTGGGATCAACTTCAATGCCACGCAAAGAAACAATAAAACCAAGGATCTTTCCAGAGAGAATAGTGAAGATACACTTCTTAGGTTAAAGGTGAACATAGTACTTGATGAGACGGTTGAAGATGACCTTAAGGATTGTAAGGTATTCGTCCTTATGTTTGGATTTGGAAAGAATATTGTCAATGTAATCTTCTAATATGTGATGCATAATGTCATGAAATATATAAGTCATATCCCACTGATATGTAGCACCAACATTTTTAAGACCAAATGGCATGACATAGTAGCAGAAGGTCCCCTAATGAGTGATGAAGGTGGTTTTGTGTTGATCTTCCAAGGAAAGTAATATTTGGTTATAACCCAAGAAACCATCCATGAGTGATAACATCTCATGGCCGGTGGTGAGATCAACTAGTTGGTCAATACTAGGTAAAGGAAAGTCATCTTTGGGGCAAGCTAAGTTAAGATCATAGAAATCTATGCAAATACGGAGTCCCCCTATCACTTTTGTGATAGGAATAATATTAGAGATACATTAGGGATAATTAATGGGTAGGATGAAGGAAACCAAAATAAAGCATTGGATTTATTCTTGACAAGAAGGGAAATGTGAGGATGCCTTTTTCGGAGCTTCTATTTCACGGGTTTGGCCTCAGGAATAGTTACAATATTGTGGACCACAATTTTTCGGTCAATACGGGCATATCAGCATAGGACCAAGAAAAAGCATTTTTATGATCCCAAAGGAAAGAAGTAAAAGATTCTTGTTCAGCAACATCTAAAGATTGGCCTATTTTTAGAATGTGTGGGTCATCTTGAGTGTGAATATTGATTTCAATGGTTGATTCATTCAACATGGTTTATGTCTCAAAAGGTAATGATTGATGAATATAAGAATATTTTGCACCAAGGTAGGTGAGAATAGACTCATCGTCCTTACATTGAATGATGTTAATAGGTGTATCGTCATTAATCATGTCGGGATACGGGAAGGTAAGAGAAGAGGAGACTCACCATCTTGTTGATAAGTTAGAGGTCCCATGGAAATGTTGTTCATGAAAAAAATAAGGAGGAATGGATTCTGGATCCATAGAATCTGTAGGTGAAGGTGGTGAAGTTGGTAAATGGGGTGGGGAATTTTTATCATCCTCAATGAGTTTAACTCGGTCTTCTTGGGAGATAGTTTAGAAAATCCAATACCACTACATTCTTTATACTTATGATTGGTGCAAGGAATGAAATTAATGCAGCACTTTTCATAGAAACCAAAGCCAAAGCCCTTCCAAGCACAGTGGTGGAGGAAGGTGTGGGTGAAGTAGCGGTTGGTGAGAGATTGAAGGTCAGATGAAAATGGTCGAGTTTCGGAAGGTGGCTCAGACGAGTAGGTAGAAGCATCAAGTCCCCCATACATTAAGTTGGTGCGAAGGTGGGGAGGACCATAAGGGAAAACCTCGCCTATGCGGTGATCATAATGGGGATGTTGGTGAAGGTTACCATACTCTTGAGGAATAAGGAATGTGTCAATATTATAAAGGTGGTACTCCCTAGAGTGAGGCATCGAAAATAATATTCTAAAGGATTAGTAGTTGATATGCGGGTAAAGGAATGGATGAATTACTAGAAAACTAGGAAGAAGAAGAATTAGTTGTTTGAAAATTAGGTGGGTTGGTTGATGGGTCAGCTACGGCTGACAGTGAATGGGAATAGAGGAGTTAGTTGTGGAATATGTAGAGGCAGCATTGGTGGATGAGGTAGTGGCTGAAGAAGAAGTGGTAGCAGTGGTAGATGCTTTAACCGGTATGAGGATATCATTTTGTCGATACAACATGTTATAGATCTTGAATGGTGAAGGGTCGGGGGACGGTATATATGTTTCCTTCATATTCAAATTTTAAATAGTGGTGTAAGGTTGAAGGAACACAACCCATGGCATGGATCCAAGGTTAGTCAAGCAACATGTTGTACTAGAATTCCCCCTCTAAGACATAGAATAATTCAAGAATGGTATGGGGCCTACACGAATGTGGAGAATGATGGTGCCAAGGGTGGAAGTCATGGCATCATTAAATGAACATAACATAACTAGGTTATTATGCATGCAATTGGTAGGGATGCACATTTGGTTGTATGCATGGGAAGAAATTATTTTGATATTGGAACCGCCATCGATCATAATGCATCAAATGCGTATATTATCAATGTAGATGGAAATTTATAGGAGGGATCAAGATCATCTAATTGGATAGGTACAATCTTGTCATCAGAGAAAATAAGAGTGGCTATTTGATGAGTGGTAACGAGTGCAGAGGAATGGGATGAAGTGGAGAGAAAGGCCACGTGGTGAGGAATGATAATGGATGCAATAGGAGTAGGTTCATTTAGTAAAACCTCAATAGATTTTAGAACCTAAATGAGGGTCTATCGGTGAGACTCAGAGGTTTGGACAAGGTCGTACAAAGACATTTTGAGAGGATATTGGTGCAACTATTTAAGCATTGTACGATGGGAAACCCCGTCAAAAATAGGGTATGTGGGTCCATAGATGGTGATTTTTGGTGTAGGTGTAGATGGAATATTGGGTAAAAGAGTGGCAAATGAGTTGGTTGTTTTCTCCTTTCCTTTTTCCTTCTGGGCTCGAGTGGCAATGTGAACCATATTAACTTGTGGTAAAGGATCAAGTAAGTCATGATAGGTGTAATGATAGGATGGGGGAAAATATGGTGAAGGCATATATTGGTATTGTGAAAACAATGTAGCACATTGGCATTTTGGCGAAGGTTTGGCTAACTCTCTTATGTGGACCATATTGATCTCAAATGTTGGAGGAGGATAAAAGGGTTTTGGAGGGGGAGATGAAGGTCGCTGAATAGGTAAGGGATGAGGATGTGTGATGACAGGTGAGGTGAAATAGGGTCCTCATCTAAAAGATTATCATCATCAAATTTTCCTTTGGGAGAACATAGTTAGAGAATAGTCTTAAGAGATTTGATTTTCCACATCATGCCCTAATACATGATGGTAAGAACAAATTTTTGTATCGTCAAACCCTTCGGTTTAATTTTGAGTGGGTTGTAGGGTCTAATTGGTGGCAATGTGATGACATAGGTTTCCAAAAGGTTAACTAAGATGTTAGCGTAAGACCCTACCAATGGATCGCCTTTGTGAAGTAAGCGTGGGTCTAGATGGAAGTGCAAGTGATTTTGGTTGGAGAGGTGCCACGGGAGGTGGAATTATAGGTTGCGTCAATTTGACCACCTGCTTGGTAGGTAGTATGGTTTTAGGTTTGGATTGCACCTTCTTGGGCAAGCAGGTGAACTAGTGGTTGAAGGTGGTGTAGGTTTAACTACCTCTTTGGAGGGTAATAATTTTTGGACTTTGGTTACACCTTCTTGGGTAAAGGTGAAGAAGGTGTGATTTATAAGGAAGGTAGATGGCATAAGGGGGCGAGGTTATCCAAGGTGATAATGGAGGTGTAGTGAAGGCTATGGGAAGAGGCAATGTGGAAGGTACTGGTTGAAGAGAAGGAAATATCATAGGTAATGATGAGGATACTAGAGGTGGTGTAGGTATAGGTGGTAGAAAAGATGCGGAGTAACGGTGAAGGGGTAAGCTATGTAGGTAATTTGGGTGTAACATAGGATTATGATGAGGAAGGAGGTGGGTTGTTGTGATTTTGATTTACTTGTGGTAGGATGCTACTTGAACAAGGTCTATGGGTGGGGTATTAGGATAGATGGAAGGAGTAAAGGTGATAGAGGGGTAGTGGGCAACACCATTGTATGTGGCCGAAGAGGTTGGGTCTTCCTCTTAAGTGGGGAATAGTCTTTGCTGGCTTGTGAGGACATTGTTAAATACAATTTTATAAGGGGGTAGGTTAGGCTTGATGTCGGCATGGATCCTAATGTGGAAATGGGTTTGGACGCAGAGGAAGATATAAATGTAGGTAATTCTTTATACATTTGAAAAACTTAATTTTATGGTAAAGGTTTAGGTGTGGGTGAGGGTGATGAAGAAGAGGTCGCTACATCTAGCATGGGCATGGTTGGTTTGGTTTTTCAAACACCTTTGGATACATGGTTAGCATGGGCATCGGTAGATATGGTGGACTCATCCGTGGGTGAAGGAAGAGATAAGGGAGACTCCTATATGGGTAAAGGAGCAGATGAATCCTACCATGGATAAAGGAGCTCGTGTAAGAATCTCTTTGATAGATGGAGTAGGAGGAAATTGAGGAAGAGCTGGTATGATGTCAAAAGCAGTATAAACCTCACGAATTTTATGTTATTAGATGAAGTTTTGTTGGTTTGGTTAGGGAACATCTTATTTAATATGTGAAGGTTTTGATTAGCCAATGCATTAGGGTTATCCAAGATAAGATCTCCACTATCTAACACTTCTTGGACGATATTTTTGAAAGTTATACAATTATTACCGCTATGACCTTTAACGTGATCATATTTTTAGTAATCATTTTCTTTGTACCATGCAAGCATAGGATGAGAGGGTTCAAAACCATTATGTGGTTTGACAAGTGGAATAGTGATTGCTTCATATTTTAGAAGTTTTTCTAAAACCGAAGAGTAGGTTTCTCCTATAGGAGTGTATTTTCATTGCTCCCACTTGAACTGGAAAGCCTGAATAGGAGAAATATTGGAAGAAGGCTTTGATTGGTTGGATGGATGAGATGGTCCGGATTTCAAAACTACCATGTGGGCATATCCTTTTTCTTTGGAGTAATTATTTTTGGTTTGGAAGAAGAAGAGGTATCATTTGATTTAAATACAATGTTCTTGTTATGCAATTGTATCTTCTTCTCTTCAATGGCACGAATTTCAAGTTTTCAAGCCATGGTGAATGCCTTGTCAAACATGTGGAAGGTTTGAACTTGGAGAGTTGGCGAGATGTGCCTAGCACAAGCCCTAGTGAACAACTCTATTAACTCGGTTTGAGGTAGTTGAAATGTGAGTTGGTTGATTAGGCTTCGCCAACAAGTGACAAAATCTATGATAGATTTGTCTTTGTATTGGCATGTTGAGTACAAGTTGGTCATGGTGACTTTCTTGATAATGTTGATAGAAACGTGATCTAGGAAAGCTTGAGCTACTTTGTTAAATGATAAAATGGAGTGCCTAGGTAGAGCACTATACCAATCTAAAGCGAAATGTTTGCAAGAGAAAAGTTTCATCATGAGCGATCAGATAACACCCATGTTTAAAATACTACAACTGTTGTTACAGGTCTTCTTTTCTTGTTAAATCGGTTGAATTTAGGCATTTCCCAATGTGTAGGGTATGGAAGAATTGGAATGGATGGGTGAATGGGCTCATTACAAATCTCATCATATGTTAGAGAGTTACGTGAGATGGAGACCGATGCTTCCAATGTTTGCATCTTGTCCATCATCATTTTGATAAGATCATTAGTAGGTTGTGATGATTGGGCACCCCCTACAATATAAGGGGGTAGATGATGAAGGTATGATGTGGGTGGCATCCTAGTATGTGGTGGTTTCGAGTACAAAAATTGTGAGGGAGGAATAGATGTAGGTGGAAAGTATCCTGAATAAGTGATAGATGAAATAGGGGTTGTTGGTGATAAGTGTAGGTAGGTGGAGTGGATGTAACGACTCGTAGAAATTAGAGGAAGAGATTGTGGGATGGAGAGGACAATTTTTTGGAAGGGAGTATGGGTTGTTGACACCATTGGTGACTGAGATGCAATAGGTATATGAGAGGCATCGGGTGCGAGATAGACTTGCACTCAAGGATATTGATAAAGGAATGGTTAACATCACAGGAGAAACTGACGTCAAATGCGTGACAGATGTCATCGGTGCAGCATATATTGATGATGTAGGGTCAAGTTGGGACACCATAGGTGGTAAGGTGGAAGAGGGTAAGGTCGAGCTAGTAGTAGCTGATGCAGAAGTGGGTACAAGGGTAGGAGGAATGGACATAGGCATGTCATATACAAGCTTCCCTAATGAATCCCGAGTGGATGAATGGGCTAAATAATATTGTAAAGCAGTGGGGTTTTGATCAAGGAGTCTTGTAAACTCCTCATCACCGATATTGATGGTAATAGGTTGATTGGGATCCATATGTGATAGAATGGAAGGCGGTGATGGGCTAGGCGGGAGTGTTTGAAGGCTAGCGTGGAACATGAGGGTGTTGGCTTGGCTACAAGTCAAAACCATGTGACTAATAGTAGACCTGGTAATTTGAGCTTTGTAAATGACACAGAGTATAGAAGGAATGGATAAAATGGTTCCAAAAGGTGAAAATTGATCGTTGTTTTAATTGAAAAATTAAAACAAATAAACCGATGGTAGTTGCGTAATTGGTATCGGTAGCAGAGAGGGTAATCGATGTCGGTTAGTGGACCTGATACCGATCACTATGGAAAATAAAAGGACTTGTAAATTTGGAAACAAATGATGAAAATGGAGAAAATTTGGATCTTGACATAGTGATTTCAGAGACACAGAGATATAGTAAGGTAATTGAGGAAAATACCAGAAAGAACAACAATGTGGTGAATGCTACTTTGGTTAAAAATGACCAAAAAAGTAGGAAACCGAAGCGCTGGTCAAGAACCGATAATGGTTAGATTAGGGAATGGATTGCGATCCTTTGGATTAACACCGATTCATCGTGAAATTTGTGAAAAGATGGAAAAAATGATTTTGGTCATTTAGATCAAGTAAAATACCAACCTAGAAATGTAGTATGGAAATGATTAACCCTAACACACTTAGAAAGAGACGTAATACACCAACTATGATTATGGAGTGTGAAGGGAGAGAAAAAGGAATAAAATAAAATCACACCTCAAAACACATATCAAGAAAAAACTAGCAAACACGAAATCCTATGTGGTGGATTTTATGTTCTAACTTATGCCATTTAGAAATGACTTGTGAATAGAGTAGAGTTTTTGTTTGATAAAGGTGCCCTACAAAAATCCAACAACTAAGGATAGTTTTAGGTAAGTTTTGGCGAGGGAGATCCTTTCTCTGAGATAATAACTAGATAGAGAAACTAGTTTGGAGCCCACTGTCAATCCTCTAATCATGTGATCATTGACAACTTCTTCCGAGTAGGATGTTGTTTAAGAAAATGAGTAATTTATTTTTAGTGGTTTGGTGTAGAGAAAAAAGTGTGCACTATGGTTCAATTTGTCAACCATCAATTGGGCATGACTTCTAACATATAGGTTGCCCACAATTTTTAAATGAGCTACAGATGCAACACTCGAAATGATATGTAAATATTTTAGACCCAAATCCACAATGAAATTCGATGAGAGAAATGATGAATAGGAAAGAGTATGTCTTTCACTAATGCAATATAAAATAAAAAGAAGTATTCTTTTTATTCTAAAATATGAGTGTCACTGAGACCACCAGAAGAAAAATAATGTTCCAAGGTAGAAAATTTAATGTGAATTGTTTCAAAAGGAAATAGACACACAATGATTCACCTAGGAATGAAAAATGCAAAATAACCCAAATGCATCCCACTGGGCATGCCAAAATGAATCACCAAATAAGTTGTGTGATAAAACAGATAAGGTAATGGTCAAGGAGGAGTACATGTGCTATGTAGGTCAATGGTTGAATGCACGTGTTGCGGCGACTTTATCCAAGATGATCCTAGAGAGCGCATTTTTGTGCGAAGGACTACTGTAGATACAAAGAAAGACCACTAAAAGAGTATTAATTAGCAAGATTGAGAGGACTACCTAGCAAGGCTAGATCTAGGAAGCGTGATGCTTCCTTGAATGGTTGTCAATCCTTTGTTTAATACAATTCAATGTGAATAAGCAATTGAAATAAATAGGTCCTCTTTATGCAATGTAATTATTTAGGTTTCTCATACACATAATATAGTAAAATTTATGGTAGATATTAAAATAACACTAAATCTAATTAGAATCGGGGTTTGTTCAAGTGAAAGGTTTGGTAAGGGTCTAGGGTTGATTGGTTAAAGTATGGGTTGATTTTAGGTGAGTGGGAATTTTTTTATCCGAGACCGTGAAATAACACAGAGACACCCATCGCCTAGTGACTAGTGGCCGTCTTTGGTGTCGGGGCTAAACCAACGTCATTCAAGGAAATGTTTTCAATAGGGGAAATAGGTAGTAAATTATTAAAAAGGGGTTTTATGCTCTCTTTGATTGCACAAAGAGTGAGGGTAGTATGGTTTGGGTCATAATATGGCTGAGAAGACTCAGGGATACTAAGAAGGAGGTTTAGAGTGGTGAAAATGCTTGTGATGGTTGAATATTGGGTTGGTGGGAGGAACGTGATGTATAAGTAATAGAGGAAATAAACTACTAAAAGAAGAAAGAGATCTACAAAATGAATAAGTAAACCGATTAAAATCACAAGTACTTACTTGATGTCTTACGAGATCTTGAGAGTTGGGATGGTTAATGGTTTATCGAAAAAAGTTCTTGAGTTGAGTGTCGTAGTAGTATAGCCTATGTGCTTTTGTGAGTATTCCAACACTTTGGAAGGAGAACAAGTTGCTTGTCTTACACTGAAGTTGTGAGTGTTCCTCATCCGGATGCAAGAGGGCTTGAGGATTTGTGCTTGAATGTAATCGGGATCTAAAAACTTAATTACCAACACATGTAAAGAGTTTTGAAAGTGTATATATGGTAACCGATGGTGGTTAGGTGACCGGTGTTGGTTGAGGATAATCAGCGTCGATTAAGGTGGGATAATGTTTTGAATTTTTGAATTTTTACCAATTTTTTAGATTTTTGAATTTTTAGGAAGAATCTAATATAGAAGAAAGACAATGTGTATAGTACAATAATCAGGTCACCGGGAAGCAAGAATATGCCCTAGAAGAGGAAAAGGTCGAGAGGAAGTAAAAAGATGCCCCAACAAGACAAAAATGTGAGCTAAAATGATGATTTAAAGACATAAATCATCGCAATAAAGTGGCAGCACATAGCGGGAAGAAAATAGAAGAAAATTTTAGTAATCTAGCCCCTATAAGGAAAGAAAAATGAAGTAATAGGGTTGGGGGTATAAATATCGAGGGGGATAA
Organism: Taxus wallichiana var. yunnanensis; assembly: GCA_018340775.1. Taxonomy (NCBI): domain Eukaryota; kingdom Viridiplantae; phylum Streptophyta; class Pinopsida; order Cupressales; family Taxaceae; genus Taxus; species Taxus wallichiana. The sequence goes on along the minus strand of CM031244.1, from coordinate 157,200,028 downwards.
AAATCCATTGTGACCATTTGTGCTATTATACCTTTTTGCCCATTATGAGGTTTTGAGCTCTCGATTTTGAGAGAGATGGCATGTATAGTTGATGTAGACATATGTAGACCGTGTATCGAGAGTACAAGAGGACCCTAAGAGATGGTGCCCATGTATGCAATGCAAAATTTCTTATTTTAAGCTCACTTATTTCACATTTTAACTAGAAGAAAATTATTCTTTGACGTAAGTTCATGCTATGGTGCGCGCTAGCATATCTCTTAAGTGTGTTAGCATGAATGCATGTGCTATCTTTGAATTGAGGAACAAGCATGAGCATGTCTTTTGCTAGCATAGTAAACGCATTAATGTAAAACCAAGTATGCTAGCATAGACATAGTGTGTGCTAGAGTTAAAGTAGGTGAGCTAGCATGAAATACACTAGCATAAAAACAAGTGTGTTGGTGTAGAAATGATGTGCAATAGCGTTAAGGGAAATGGGATAGTATAAAAGAGGTGCACTATTGTATAAGAAATTATAAGAATGTAGAATTGAGTATAAGATGAACAATGAAAAAATGATGTTAGTTTTTATGTTTTTAGGAGATCTGCGAGAGAGAACATGAGCTTTGGACATGCGAGAGCATCATAGACGTTTACATGAATTTGAGATGACCTTCACTTATCACGTGCAGAGGGGATTGAATGTAGTACTTGAGGTGGTTAGCGTGCGGAGCTACTTACAACATTTGCATGCGAGTTGTGGTAGATTATACTACATCACGGCCTACTTACAACATTGGCAGAGAGCGATGGCACGAGTGAGAGCTAGAACTTCCGGCTTCCCACTAGGAGATGACTCGACCTTGGAGGATGTCTATTGAATCTTGGGGTTTTGATTCAAGGAATTTTAGTTGTATACAATGATGATACTAATCAGATTTAGGTACACGTCTGGGACTTATTCCTCCAAGAGGACATACGGAGGGGATGGCATTTCACTTATATAGTTGTTTCAATATTAGGAGGATACCACATATTCCCTGTATATATGATGGCTCTTATTAGTGGATACCTACTATCTAATAAGACTCGGGACACATTTCTAGCTTATTTTGAGTATTATATCGTTTGATGGATGGAAAGGTCTTCACGTGGGGTCAATTCATATTGGTCCACCTATACAAATATATTCATTTGATTACATACCAATGGATGAGGAGTCTAACTCCCCAACCCGTTATAGATATGGGTGTGGGATCACATAGAAATTATGCACCCTTTGGGTATTTTACGATTCTAGTAGGAATAATATCCTTCATGCTCAAGCTAGGAGACAATGGGTGTGGATGTTAGAGTTCACTTGGGAGATGTCGCCTACTACATGCAAGAATTTGACAACTTTCATTTATATATGGTAACTTAGAGACCATCCCCTTACACCAAAGTGGCACACAAATGTAGATAATTTGAGCATAGCATAGGTTGATCATTATCTAATAGAAATCCACCGCCACATTCCGAGTGGTACAGAGTTGACAGAGTGTAGCACCAAGCCTTGGCATGATTCAGGGATTCCTGGGGATGAGTCATGGTACGCACATGTAGTGTGAGAGAATTTTGATTTTGGACCCGAATCGGACCCAAGATAGAATTGGTGAGATTTTGTTTTGGGTTCCCACGTGTATGGGATGTGCATGCACAAATAGTGGATCCTAGGACCCCAGACTAACTACCTAGCTTGGTACATGACATTATTGTCAAGGTAGATCGCCACTCTACAGCAGCCATACCAGCTGGCATAGCAACAAAGAAAGAGGGAGTTATGGGCCAGCAACTATGAGGCAGGCGATTAAGCTAGTAGGAGGCCGAGGATGCAGAGGCATAGGCATAAGCACGGGGCTAGGGATAGGGACAAGTACATGTACCAAAGATTTAGCAAGTGTCAATCATTCAGCAATTGCATGTACATGTACAAAGATCTAGTTATACAACGTATAATTTGATTATACATGGTCCACCATCACCTCCTAGAGTAGGTAGTCCAGGTGGTGGTAGCAGATCATGGGGGTGATGGGGATGGAGATGGAGTTGTATAGGGGTCACCTCTATAAATACCAATGCCTATATTTTGGTTTATACCCGAGTAGCATGTGGTCCATCGGTGGCCTCATTACTGTTAGAGAGAGATATGGCCATGATTTGAGGATATGTTTCCTTGATTAAGTGCGAGACCATTAAGAGGAAGTCCGAGTAGAGGGCCGCATATCAAGATACCTATAAATAGTAGTTGTAATAGGTGATAGTGGAGTGAGATCATCTCACTACATAGAGGATGTAATTGGTAGCTAAGAGGACATAGCTGCAGGTGGATGGAGCCCACATTATAGGAGATCATGATACTCTTTATCATGTAATAAGATGTGAGTGGAATCTAGTGATTTGGTCTAAAAAAATTAGTAGATTCTAGAGAAGTTGGTTATTACGGGGTTTGTATTAGGATGTGGTGTCGGAGGCTCGAGAGGTTTATTCCCTACAACTAGCTCGAAGTAGCCGATCGGGGTCATGTAAACCATCCCAATCGGTGAGATCACTTTAGATGTCCTCACCTAGTCATATGCTAAGTAGTCTTGGTGTAGGAGAGAGATAGTGTTGACTCACTTATTGTATGATGCACTTTATACATCTATTATTATTATTTTGGTATTTTCCTCGAGATAAAGAAAAACATTTTTGATCGATGTATATGTATGTTTTTGTATATGCCTCAAGATGAAGGCAAAAAAAAATTATCAATGCCCCTAGTGGCTTTTTTTTTGTATTTAATTGTATCAAGAAACACTTATATATGTACATTGATGATTTTTACATATATGATGATGGATGTTGATGTGCATCTCATTTTGATTTATGAGACAAAGTTGTTAGCCCATGTTTTTATTATGGTTTATGATGGGGGATAGAAATAATCCCTATTACCCCATTGATGATGTCATGTGATGTGATGTTAGCTTAGCATACATGTGGATTTTCATTTTATAATGATGTATCTTAGGATTTATTGATGATATTATGTGATGATATTAGATATATGTGATGATATGAGATATATAATGAAGTGATAACCTATAATTTATGAGAAAAGAACACAAGCACAAGAAAAATTTAATAAAATATAATATATAAACATGTTAAACAACATAATAATATACAAAAATAACTAAGCAAGCAAACATACCCAATATGAAAAAGCATGAATTAACTCACAACAAAGTTACATATGAACTACGATGCTAACAACTTAGTTGTAATTGGTCTATATCGCAATAAAAACACAGAGTAAGAACTAATCAAGTGAAATAAACAACAAATTAATCTAAAAGCATGCAAGACAACACACAATATGTACAAACAAGAAAAAAAAACTATGAGCAAACAAATAAATAGGAAAGGAAAGTATTACCTTTTTGTTGGAACATTTTCTAAATGTTTTTAATGTTTTTAGTGTTTTCACGAGCCAATGGTATATTATTTTTGGGTTATTTTAGTAAAACCTATATTAGAATGTTTTTGATATTTTCTAAAAGTTTTCCAAAGCTATATAAAATAAAGAGAAGATGTATGGATACACCCAAAGTGATAGATAGGAATGTACAAGGGTAAACTCCATGCATATATACGAGAGTAGGATCAACTAGATCAAGTCCATGAAGGATAGGCTCAAAATGATCTCATAAATAGGTTAAAAACTAGCATAGAATAAATCAATCATGCCCCTGTGTGTGAGATGCTTGTGAACAATGAACCATCCTATGTGATTAATCTAAAGTGTAATTTATGAGCCTAATCTAAATGTTATAGGAACAAGAAATGAATAACAACTAAATACAAAAATGATACACAAAAAAACTAAACAATAATTAATGAAACCCTAATTACAAGGAAAGGGTAATAAGCCTTAGTTGTTTTGAAAAATTTGGAATATGCACGAGTTACAAAAATTGAAAATATGAAGCACTAACCATCACACTAGAGCTCAAAAAATGCAGATCCGGAGGAGTGAGCGAGGCTGGGGCACTTTGAGAGGGACATGGGTGATGTGGGCACTCTAGACCTATTTCTAAGTGTCTAGGTCTACAAAAATCTCAAAAAACCTCCTCTAAGGTGTCACAAGGTGTTCACCTTTAGTCACCTTTGATTTCTCCGAGGTTGCACTAAGATCACCAAGGTCACTGGAAAAATGTAATGAAGAATGAACCTGTAAAACCCTCAAATAGATATCAAATCACAAAAATAAAGATGTGGAATGAGGGGTTTGACTTTCCTCATTGTCACAATGGTGAACTTACGAGTGAGTGTTGCACTACATCTCGGACTCCAATGTAATTATGTGTTTGTGTAAAATTTTACCCTAAGTTGATCTTATGTATGTCACACATGGATGGCAAACAAGTATCTATATATAGAATGTAGTAAATATGTGCATGGAATAGAATGAACTTCCATCCTATGAAGTGTGATAAAAAAAAAAACCAACCCTTGTGTCCCTTTTCATGGTGTTAGATGGATGCAAGGCATCTCTTAAATGGCTTGATGGATGCAACCTTAGATGGTGATAGTTAATACTTAGTGTTTGGTCATTTATTATGATCGCATAACTTTATATTTATATGATTCTTTTTCTTGAATTTCATAATTAACCTCAAAAACACCGATTACCAAAAAGGTAAGATGTTAAAATGGCTAGATCGGACCCAAAAAGTGTGAGTAAAGTACAAAGGGGATAGGGGCAGCTGAAAGGGACAAGGGTTCCCAAAAGGGACTAAGGAGTTTGGCGTTGGTGTCCTAGATGGGAGCTGGTGTCCAGGATGAAAATGTTGAAGAGTAAAAATACATACTCAGAAATCAAGGTTGAAAGACCGAAAGTAGCAAACAGAAAGTAAAGAAAGGTGGATAAAGACATGGGTTAATAAGTATTTTTCTTACTTAGGAATCATATGAACAGTAGTATGTAATCAAGACTAGATAATTACCCAAAGAGCGTGATTTTGTGTCTACATTTTCCCCACATTATTTTTTGAACGAAAAATCAATAATATAAAGTAGGTAAGACATGTGTACCTAATAACCACATAGATAAATGATGAGAGTGTGCCAAGGACAAGACAAAGTGTGCGAGTGCTAAAAATGTGAAGAGTGTAGATAAGGAGGATAAAGTGTAAAAAGTGATGATGAAAGTGACCCTAGGTTGAAAACGCATGTGAGATATCACGATGTGTTTATTGTTAATGTCGATGTTGATGTGATTATTGTTGTTGATGTTGTGAAGTGACTACTGCTTCCCATAAGGATGGACCTACAAAAGAGAATAATAAACAAGTAGTCAAATACGCATGTATATGATTGAAATGTGTAAAAATTATGTAAAATATGAAAATGAAAAAGTAACATGTGCACTTGATCCGTGATTAGAAAAATGGTGTAGAAAGGATCTGAAGATGTTATAGATGAACAATTTTTCAAGAGTTCTCACACCAATTACATTAGCCACAAGTTTTTGGGATGATCTCACACCAATTCAATGAAGAAGTGTAAGGATAAAAATTTGGTGTTATCCTCCAACCTTTAACTATTTCCCACAATGTAGAACACAATTGTAGTTGTTGTGTAAAATTTGAACAATTTGATCCAATGCAAAAGTGAAAAATGTTATGTAGTGCATGCATGTCAAGTGTTACGGACATTGTGCTCTATAAAATTTGTTGTGTGGAGTTCTCAGAGACTATTCAGAATCGCCAAATGATGTGTAACTACCCCTAATCATAGGCATCTAGGAAGGGTCAGGGGCACCTAGGTGCTATTGTCCTGGTCTCGAGTGTTAGTTTCTATGTTGTGCTAAGGACCCAAGTCTAATTTTGATCCATGTCTGATACTAACTACCGTGTGTTGTACCATTATTGTACTATGTTATGTGATGACTTTATAATGCTATATGGGGTGACTGATTCACCCAAATGATTCCCCCTTGTTTAGGGTGCATACGATGTCATTAAAGGAGTATACAGCCTGAGGAGGAAGACCAACCATTGTGCTAAAACTATGTCGTGCGTGCGGGGAAGTAATGTGCTTGGTAGAAACCAAGGCACACACAAACAAAGTGGCTATGAGACAAGTGTTAAGACAAGTAAAAATGCATGTAAAATTTAATCTAGAAGACAAGATGACAATGGGTAATCTAAGACACAACAAGACAATGTAGATTATTAAAGAGGGTTTAAAACATGGGACACCACTCATTATTTTGCAAGACAATCAAGGCCAACAAATCCAAAATCAGACAATGTGAACACAAGACAAAGGGCAAATCCTACAAACAATATCATACAAAGAACAAACAATGACAAGTAATGTAACAGATAATCATGGAAGAAAATAGACCTGCATAACAAATGTTACACATGAAGCACCCATTAGCATGTTAAAAATATAAAAGTATGTCAAACATGTATAATCTAATATATTAATGTGCTATGAAAAATGAAACAATAGCATCGTAGTGTATGAAAGTGGAATCTCCCAAGATCCATTGTGGGAAATGTAATATATATTGTGCCAAGAATCCATATTGTGTGCAATATATCTTTATAATCTGTGATCACAAATAGAAATGAAATTAAATGCACATGTGTGTATGATAAATATAATGACATACAAGATATCTATCTAGCATGTGTAAAAAGTGTACATGTAAAAGAAGAAGTAAGAAAGAGTAAATGCAACCAAGATATGTAGTATATTTGGGATGAGACGAGAATGAAATGTTGAGTGAGTGTGATAGGATTTATGTTCCCCTAGGTGAGTATGGATGTGTATTAATGTGATGAGTTTCATTTATATATGCCCCCTCGAAGTCAAGAATGAACCACAAAGTTGCAAACAAGAGTGTGTCATCGGGAAATGGGTTGTATGTGTGTACTAAAAGATGTGATCATTGAGCCGTAAAGCATAGAGTGTGTGAATGAGTGATTGAACATGTGAATGTGATGATATCCATTTTAGATTAATCTAAATTGTATTTTATGAGCCTAATCGAATCTATATGAGTAGTAAATGAATAGCAACTAAATACGAGAATGATACTGAGAACAAACTAAACAATAAATAATGAAACCCTAATTGCAAGGAGAGAGTAAGAAGCCATAGATTTTTCATAGAAATATAGAAGATGAACAGAGTTAGAAAAATGGAAAATATGAAACACTGATTGTCGCATTGGAGCTCGGAAAAATGTAGATCAGGAGGAGCGAGCAGAGGCTAGGCGTGGCACCTTGAGAGGTACAAGGACACCCATGGGCACTCTGGACCTTTTTTTGGGCACCTGGGTCTATGAAAAATATCATAAAACATCCTCTAATGTTTCATAAGGTGTTCACCTTTATTCTCCTTTGATCGCTCCGAGGTCACACAAAGATTCACAAGGTCATTGGAAACCTCTGATGAAGAATGAACCTCAAAACCCTCAAATAGACATCAAATACAAAAAAAGAGAGATGTATAATGAGGGGTCGACTTTCCTTAGTTGTCACAATGGTGAACTTAGGATTGAGCATTACACTACATCTTAGACCTAATGTTGTTTTTGTGTATGTGCAGAATTGTGTCTTAGGTTGCTCTTGTGCATGTCGCACTTGGATAACAAGCAAGAAGTTATATGTAGAATGTAATAAATTTTTGAATGGAATAGAATGAAGTTCCCTCCTATGAAGTGTGATGTAGAAAACCAGCCTTTGTTTCCCTTATGATGGTTCTAGATGGATGAAATGGAGCTCTTAGATGCCTTGATGGATGCAACCTTAGGTGATGATAGATAATGCTTAGTGTTTAGTCCTTGATTGTGATCACATAACTTTATATTTATATGATTCCTTTGCTTGCATTTTGTAATTAACCTCAAAAATTCCTACTACCAAAAAGATAATATCCTCAAATAGATAGAAAGGACCCAAAAGTGTGATTAAACTACAAAGGGGATAAGGGCACCCGAGAAGGGATGAGGGTGCCTTCCGTTGGCATCCTAGATAGGCATTGGTGTCTAGGATGACAAATCTTGAAGAGTAAAAATGCAGATTGAGAAAGTAAGGGTGCAAGACTGAAAGTAGCAATAGAAAGCAAAGAAATGTGGCCAAATACATGGGTTAATTAGTAATTTTCTTACTTAGGAATCATATGAATAGTAGTATACAATTAGGACTAGATAATTACCCAAAGTGTGTGATTTTGTGTCTACACTATGGTGCTAGAAACCGGTTTTCACCAAAGGACTTGTCCAAAGTGCCAAAATTGCATGGTTTTCACACTTGGATGAATTTATTTCTCTTTACTTTTTGTTGATATTTCTATAGGTCTCCATGCTTAGGCATAGAAACACTTGAGATGCATAGCATTTATGGGTTCTGAAGTTCATCATCATCATGATATGTAAGCTTATAAGCATCTAAACCAAACTTAACCACCACATTGTATGGCCCTAACTAGTTAGGTTCAAACTTTCCTTTCTTCTCTCGCTCTTTTTAGTGTTGAAATGATTCTCTTTAAGAACAAGGTTTCCTACCTCAAATCGATGAGGTGTGATGCATTTTTTGTAGCTCCTACATACTTGGTTCTGATACAATTTGAGGTGATCCAATGTATGGAGGTGCTTTTCATCTAGTAGTTTTAACTCATTAGCCTAGACACTCTATAGTCTTCCTCTTTATCTAGATAATATCTCAAGTATATTCGCAAAGAAGTAAGATCAATCGAAGAGGTGAAATGGCTTTAGTGCAAAATATAAGGGAGTATGGAGTTACACATGTAGGTGTATGGATAGACATTTTGTAATCTAGAGGCAGGATGGATTTGAAGATGTCAATTACGACCAATTTTATTAACCATTTTCTCCATGATAACAAAAGTCTTGTTCGAGGCTTCTTCATGTCCATTACCTTGAGGGTAATAGGGGGTAGACCATTTCTAGTGGATTTGGAAGCATTGGCATAGTGCCTTCACTTGTTTTTCTTGAAATATTTACCATTGTCAGATATAATGGTAGAAGGAATGTCGTAATGGTAGATGATGTGATTCATGATAAATTTGGAAATTTTGCACACCGGTAACATAAGTAAGAGGAACATCCTCTACCCATTTTGTAAAATACTCGGTGGAAGTAATGCTAATATTGTGGCCATCGAGGCGGTGGTTGTGAGATTTCTTATGAGATCAAGTCCCCATTTTGAAAACAGCCATGGTGTCTTGATAGGTTACAAAGATTGTGATGGAGCATGTATTAGGTTGCCATATTTTTGACATAGTAGACATTTCTTCACATACTAAGAGTAATTATTTTTCATAGTAGGCCATTATTATCCTGTTGTCAATATTTTCTTGGAAAGAACCATTCCACTTGTATGGGCCCCACATATGCCTTTGTGCACCTCTTTGATCACTAGGATAGACTCTTTTGAGTTTAGACACCGTACATGATTCCCATCATAGACTCGATGATAGAGAGTGCCCGAAGTATTGTATAATAGGATATATATTGGATGAGGTTACATTTTTTGGAATGGGTAATGTTGGGAGGGAAGGTTCCATCCTATAATTAATTAAATATATCGAGGTACCAAGGGAAGGGGACTAACAATTTCACATACCAAGCAATATTTTGGCATGTCATATGGTGCAACCATCAAATGTTCTATAACTAATTATATGTCATTGTTACCTGATGGAATACGTAGCAAGATCTGATTGTATCCATGGCATCCACCAAATTTTTTGTGCTCTTGGTATCTATTGAAAGGTGATTTGCACAAATAATTATTTTAAAGTATCTACCATTTTTGTAAGGGATGAACTTCTCATCCTTGACCTTATACTCATCATTCACTTATTTGATGATCAATTGGGAGTCACCTATAACATTGAATTTTCGATATCCTACCGTATAGTAATTTTCAATCCGAAATGAGGGCTTCATACTTAGGTATATTATTGGTGAATGGGAAAGAAAGTCTAAAATATTAAGGAATCAAATCACCTATAGGAGTGATAATAACAACACCTGCTCCGAGACATTAAAGGTTAACGATCCATCAAAGTATATTTTCCATGTGGTAGGTTCCTCAATATATAACATAGAAGCATCCATAATATACAGACTTAATGGTTCGGTTCTGGGTAAAGGGGCTTCAGCTAGTTGATCTGCGAGCACTTTTTCCTTGACTAATTTTTGGCTGACATACTCAATATCAAATTCACTAAGCAATATGATCCAATTGGCTATCTGTTAGTAAGCATGAATTTAGATAAAAGGTACTTGAGTAGGTCAATTATAGATATTATCTTGGTTTTTATTCAAAAGATAGTGATGAAGTTTCTTAAATGGAAAAACAATGTACCAAGAAAGCTTTTTCAATTTGTGGCTAGTTGAGGTCATAAGAGATCAAGGTATGTATAAGATAAAATATGGATTTCTCTTTTAATTCAAATCATATTAAACTAAAATCGTGCCAATAGAAGATTGAGTAGTCAACATGTATAACATAAGGGGTTTGTTAGGGGTTGGTGGCATAAGAATAAGTGGATCAACCAAATACTCCTTGAGTAAGGTGAATGTTTGTTGGTATTCAGAACCCCATTGAAAATCAACATCTTTCTTGAGAATATGAGTGAATGAATAACATTTATCTGCAAGTTGGGAAATGAATCTGTGGATGGCTTGGATTTTACCTTAAAAACTACACAACTACTTAAGGTTCTTGGGAGGAAGCATTTCTATAATATGTGTGACCGTTATTGTGTCTACTTTAATTCCTCTTCTAGTTATAATGAAGCATAGTAGCTTCCTAAAATCACACCAAATACACACTTATTTGGGTTGAGTCTAACCTTATAATCTCTTAGACATTGAAATATACATTGTAGGATTTATGGATGTTCTTATCTAGTCCTAGATTTTTCTAAGATATCATCAACATAGTCTTCCATAATATCATGTAGCATGTCATGGAAGATGACATTCATGGCTCTTTGATAAGTTACTACTACATTCATGAGACTGAAAGGCATGAATTGGTAATAAAAATTACCCCAAGGGGTTTTGAAATCACTCTTATGTTGATCCTATTTTGTAATTTTTATCTAATTATATCCCGAAAATCCATCCATGAGGGATAGAATCTCATAGTTTGCGATTGAATCGATAATCATGTTGATTTTTAGAAGAGGAGAGTCATATTTTGGACATTATTTGTTAGTAACTCTAAAATCCCTAAAAAATTTGATACCAATAGGATTCTTGAACATGCATTATCTTGGAAATCCATTCTAAGTATTCAATAGGCTTGATGAATCCTACTACCAACAAATTTTCTAGCTCCTCCTTGACCAAAAGAGCCACATGAGGATGCATCTTCTATAGTTTTTATTTGATTGGATTTGAAGACTCATACACAACCAAGTTATCCACTACTAAAGAAGGATCCAATCCTGGCATGTCTCCATAGGACCAAGAAAATATATCTGAGAATTCCCAAATAAGCATAACAAAAGTTTTTGTTCTTACAATGAGAGAGAAGATCCCATCTTAACCATTTTAGGCTCATCATCGATTACAACGTTAACATCAGTAGTCTCCTTTACTATTAATTTGGATTCATCCTCCATATGCATAGTCTATGGGAGAGATCAAAATCTTTCTCTGTGGGTGTCATAACGAAATTTTCACCCATAGGCTAGTCATAGGCTAGTCACTTTTATATCCTTTGATTTTTCAATTTTTTTGTTTGATAGTGCCTCAAAGAGGTGCGCACTATGGGACTTAGATTTCTTCTATTGATGACACTTTTTAGAAGTTATTTTTCCCTTGTTTTCTTTTTTGTTGACTATAATACTCAGCCTCCTCCCCGAAATACGTGTATGCACCAAGGTTGATATAAAATCCCTTTTTGTGGTTGCAAAAGGAATGTCATCCCATAGACCCATGAATTCACCAATTTCTTCATCATTCTAGAAGAAATAAAATTATATGTGTTGTTGTTTGTCCTAGTTTACAAGGGATGGGTGAAAAATATTCAATTTGGTTATAGAAGGGGATAAGGTAAACATAGTCATGTTGGGAAATAGGTTCATAGAGGAAAGGTATATGTAAAGACTACATAGGAACTATGTTTTGCTAACATAACTGTAATAACTATCATCACATTTAGAATAGGTGGCTTCAACCTCCGGAGGATGGGACCCATACGGTCGAATACCAATACCATATTTTCCATCTTGTTATGTGGTGTCAAAAGAGATTCCCGCATACCCTGTTCATTTATACCCCATTTATTGGTACCCCATGGCATACATCATCTTGTTAGGGATGGCATATTTAGGAGCTTGATAGAAAGAGGTCATCGTATCATCAAGAGACTGGGATGTAGAAGTGTTAAGCATTTTCTCATCTACTAATAGGCCACCAAGAAGGAAGGAGTCAATATTATAATGTTCTCTAGATTGTTGATGTTGATAATTGGGTCTACCACATGTCTTGGGTGATAGTTAAATTTTTGAAATGAGGAGGGCCTATTCAAGGTTTTATTCTTCATATCTGGTAAGAAGAGCCTTCATCTCCCATGTAGCAAAGGGAGATACAGATGTAGAAGCATCACCTTCACGTAAGCACAATGTATTAGGATCAATACGAGAGATAAGAACCTCAGATTGAATCGAAAAACTATTTCGGTGGAATTACATTCATATGTAGTTAGGAAATAACCAAATAATGCTCTGTAATGTGCAATGGTTGGTGCGGCCTACATGGAATGAATCTATGGGTGGCCGAGGAGCATATTATAGGGTAGTTCCAAGTCCAAGACATGGAACTGGGTATCATGAATAGTGGGCCCAACTTCCATAGGAAAAGTTATTGTTTCAGCTAATTGTTGCTTTACATTATCATAAGCCTTAATGGTGATTACATTAGGCTATAATTTTGTATCAGTGCATCCCAATTGTCTAATGAGATTTAAGGTACAAATGTTCGTGCCACCATTGTCCAAAAGCACCCTTTTAATCATTTTTGAGTAACAATCACTTTAATGTACAAAGGAGATTGTGTGTATGATCATCCATTGGAATCTCATGTTGGCTAAAGGTACAATGATCAGAAGGAGTAATTTTTGCAACCAAGGATTGGAAGCGTTATGGATCAATATTTTTCAAAATCTTGACCCTTGAAGGGTTTTAAAGGATATCTTTATGAACATTAGATATCTTAAGAAGATACAAGATGGAAATCTTGGCAGTAGTCTTCTCAAGCTACTCAAGGAGATCATAATGATTATCCATAGGGGTAGGCAAAGGAGGTTCTAGAATAATAAGATGAGTGCGTCATGTTGCCACAACAAACTTATGTCTTGATCTTAATGGTATTCACATGCTCAATAGGAGGATGAACACAACCAATGAGGGAATCAAAAGAATGAGTTTCTTTAGCAGCAACATGATTGGAATTTTTATTTTGGGATGAATTACCTTAATCTAACTTTTTCTCTTCCTATTAATGCTCATGAAATGGATCTATACAAATTCCCAACTATTTGTTAGAGGTTTTTTTGGGTTCGAGATAAATTCATTTCAACATCTCCACTATTTATGAGGTCTTGAATGAAGTGTTTCAACTTCAAACATTTATCCGTGGTATGGCCTTTAACATGATGATATTTTAAATATTCGTGGTCTTTGTACCATGTCGGTTTCAAAGTGCATCATCAAAAAGGGTGTATTATTAAGGAATTTAACCATGTTTGTTGCATCCAATTGTTTTGAGATTGATGACTAAGAATTTGTAAGTAGAGTGAACACTCGAGATTTTATTTTAGGTGTAACCGATCCTTTGGAAAGTTTCAAAGGAGAGTTATTCTAGACCACTTGAACACGTTTTGAATCCATGATTCCATCACCTACAACATTCTTGTCTTTTTTAAATAATTTGGGTTTTTGGTAGGTTTGGATGCATGTTTATCTCATTAAAATGGTTTTAAAGTCCCTTTAGCTAATAAATCCTTCTCAATTTGGCTTCCTTTCTCAATAACTTCTTCGAAAGTGCTTACACAATGCATTTGCAAGTGAAAGGCTATTTCAGGATGTAATTTTGGTACAAAGATACTAACAAGTTGTTTCTTTGGGATAGAGCAAGGGAAGCGACTAGCTAACCCTTTCCATCATTGTAGGAAACCAAAAAGTTCTCATTGTTACGTTGTTTGGTGTTACATAAGTCTAACATAGTGATATCACTTTCCATATTGAATGAAAAGTGACACACAAACTTCTCAGCTAATTCAAAAATGTGAAGACAGACCCTTTGGGTATATGAAGAAACCATTCAAGTGTTTGGCCTCTAAGACTTTGTGGGAATAAGCAAATAAGATAGTTATCATTATATGTAACTTCCTAGAAAGCCATGAAAAGTATTTGACATGATCATGCAAATCAATTTTACCTCTATATTTTTAAACTTTAGGAAATTGAAGCTAAGAGGAAAGGGCATGCGTAACATTTCCCAATCGAAAGGATATAGACGCCTTGATTCTTCAAATTGATATTTCTTCTTATGTGTCTAGCATTATTTTCTTAGAGACTTGTAAGGTCATTCCTCATGGATTTTTACTCTTGGTTAAAGACCTAGCCACGAGAAGGTGTAGCGGTATATACACACATTTATACTTTGACATTTCACCACCACAATTTTTAGTGTAAATCTCATTATATGTGACCTTAGGTTTCTCATTACGTGTAACTCTACCTATGTCTCTGTGGAGATGGAAAGCTAAGTTTTCCATTTGACAACTAAGGGCTTGTAATTGTTGTTGAATAGTGACCTCGTCATTTTGGGGTTCTTCTTGATTTTCACATGGAGGAGGTTGTTCATGATCTTCATTCTCACCTCTAGCTTCATGATTAATTTGAATGAGTGGTATGTGATAACCACTTGTGTTTTTAGGAGCTGTGTCTTCTTCATTGTTATTTCTTTGACTAGAAGTAGAAGCATGTCCTGGATTTAATATGTCCTCAATAGATTGAAGGGGATATTCTGCTTCTTCTTCTTTGTGAACCATGTTTGTAAGAATAGTATGGTAAAATTTAGGTGGCAATTCAGTCCCTAATTCTATAAGTCGTACTAGAATCCATGAATTCAGGTTGCTGCAATTTAGCCCTTGATCTCTATTTTGGAAGAGAAATTTATCCATGTGTGCATGGTCAAACTCAAAGTTTTCTCAAGGATTTGTCACCTCATCACCACTATGCTTGACCAAATTTTCATCTTCAAGTCATGTTTGCAAATTAGTACCGATGAAAGTATTTGATCCTAATCTTCTATGTCACGTTATAATAATAGGAGGCATGAGATAACAAGAAATATTTTTATAAGGTTTGAAAAATGTATACAAGTACTATGATGAACCTAGGTAAAATTAAACAATGTGACGGTTGCAAATGTAACAAATAATCACAAAGAATCAAGGTAAATTGAACAGTGTAGTAGCTTTAAATGTCGCAAAGAATTTTCTAAGGAGATGAAAATAGACAACAAAAGGTTTCCAATGAAAAATATAAGAAATTTCCAAAAAGGGATTAATTGTAAAGGAACCTACTCCCTATGTCAAAAATATGTCTCAAAGATTATCTTTTGATAAGATGACAACACAATTTTAATATTTAAATCAAGTTTTGGACAAAAAGATTTAAGTATTAAAAAGGGGTTGAAGTAATTTGACCAATGTAACAATACAAGGTATATACTCTAAACCAGTTTAATACAAACAAAGTCCAAGTTTCAAAAATGGAGGCTACAAATGCGAGCAGTGTAACAATACAATTTGGATACTTTAATCAATTTTTAGGAAAAAAAGATGTTAGTATCAAAAATGGATTGATATAATGTGAGAAGTGTAACTACAACACCTTCCAAAACTTAAGTCAATGTTTGAATAAAAACAAGGTCTAAGTATATCAATGAGTCGACATAATGTGAGCAGTGTATCAATAAAATTTAGACACTTATATCATGTTTAAGAAAACAATATGTAAGTTTCAAAAATGTATTGATATAATGTGAGTAGCATAACAACGCCAAGGAGATCAAGGCAAGATACCTTCTATAAAGAGACATCTCAATAAGGATGTCAAGACAAGGCTAGCAAAATATGAATACATACCAACACATTTTCAATGTTTACCATTGCAGTTGTAATAAGTAAGGATGTAAGCGTGTGTAAAAATGGTGGACACGATCTTGGAAGCACTTTGCGTTAATTTATTTTGACAAAAAAATCAACAAGATAACAAGGGAGATAGTACAAGTGGTGATGAAAAATATGTAGCCCAACTTTGGTAGAGTTTCTCAATGTTCGATAACAAGGTAGAAATGAGGAAAAAAAAATAGTTGTAAGTTTCATGATGAATAACAAATGGAAAAAAATTCCATAGACTCTCACCTTGTTTGAATAACAAGTTTTTGACTCCAAGGAAGTTTTTTTCTTTGTGAAGGCTCTTTAGAACATGATTGGATAAATTCAATTTGGTTACAATGCCAAATGGCTACCTAGGATTTTTTTCCCAACACTCACCAATAATTTTCTAAGAGATATATGCTTCGCTAGATGACTCCTAGATGAGGAAAAATTACCCCACAATAAAATTAATGAAAGAGACATCATATGGAAAACTTGAAGCATTTTTCACGGGTATATCTAGTCAAGTAGGTGATGGGGAACTTCCCATTTTGTCAACCAAGTCCCTCAAGGTGTTGACTACTTTTGGGTTCTTGCGGTAATCCTCATAATGATTTTTATGGTTTACACCAAGATACTTCACACGAGTTTAAAGTGGGCAGGTTTTAATCCTTATTCAAACCTATAATTACAATGTTTTGATTAAATTTTTTGCTTTTTATCTTTGATTAAAAGTGTGGTTTAGCACACTATAGGAAACCTACACAAAATGTTATTATTATTATTGGTTTTAATTTGATTCTTTAACAAACGTATGGTCCTATGCACAAAAGATTTAATAGTTTTCCATGAAACCCACAATATTTTGAAAGAGGATCAAGATCACTTTTGGTTCTCAAGATCACCCAAAGGCGCAAGAGAAGAGCCAATGATAATTAAGTGCATTTTGAAATATTGATTCTTTTAAACAATTAAAATGATGAAATTTCCAAATGAACCAAAATGTTAGAAAAGAAGACCAAAGTTGATTTTGATTCTCAAGATTGCCAAAAGGTGCAAGGGAATAGTATACACAAACTTTGATCTAGCTTAAGTAAAATGGAAAAACAATGTTTATCAATGCATTTAAACATGTTAGAAAATGATTTAAACGTGTTGGAAAAGGTAAATCTTGCAAAATAGAAGTTAGAAAACCTGTAAAACAACAACAAACACCAAAAACCAGAGTCTAGAATTTTCAAAATTTGAGCTCAAAAATATACATAGAACGCTAGTGCATGGAACAAGATAACACTAGCATATGTAAGCTAACGTTGGTGTACGAGGATGAACGGTAGTGCAAAAATTCTAACGCTAGTACAAAGATGGTTTTTGAGACACAAATTAACCAATGGAAATGCACAAGTAACAACAACACCAAAAATCGAGATAACATAAACACACAAGGGCATACGCACACACAAATCAAACAATGGTAGTGTAATAAGGTTTAACATAAACGTGTGGGGACCCTCTCATGCATGTAGAGGAATAAAAACACAGAGATAATGATAACACACAAGATAATAACACTAGTGCACATACATCCATGTAGATGCAAGCAAGATCAATGCTATCATAGAGATAGGAAAATCTAACATACAAATAGCAATACTAATGCATGAAGATAAACATAGACACAAAGAGCATTAACGGTAATGTATGGATCCTATATAACTTCAAGAACATGGGAAAAATGACCCAAAAAGTCAAAAAGCTCAATTTTTTTGATAAGATTCAAATTTATACGCACTTTACTTCCTTCAATTCTACAAGGAACACTCAACACAAGAAAACTCAACAAAATATGTTAAGAAATAAAATTTATATCAACATGTGCTAAATAGAGGTTAGTATGCAAAAATGAAACTTAACTACAAAAACTTAAGAAATGTGCATGAGACAAAGGAGTGTCCCACTAGGCATGCCATATGTATGCAAGTGAATAAATCAAGCTAAGTTAATTAATGAAAACTAACACCAAGTAGTCTCCATAACTAAGCTAATCTATCAAAAACACCATGATAAAGCTATGTAAGGGAAAATATAATTAATTCATCCAAATTAAACTTGAAACACTAAGCCATCCCTTGTTATTTTTATGGGCTTTCTAAATTGTAGTTTCTCCTTTTTTGAACTGATCGTGATTACGATGTGATCAAAGGAAGGTTATCTCCATGAAGAGGAAAGGATCTCACCAATATGTCTTAATGTCCATGTTTGGTTCTTCCTTTACTACTCTTTGCAAGTAGAGGATAGAATGGATGTTAGATCAATAAGCTTTTCAAGGTTAAAATGCTCTTATCATGTGCATATATCTTAGAGGTGTAAGATGGTGTAAGATTGGAAGGGAGGTACTAGGTTCTTTATATAGCTTTCCAATTTGGGAGAAGCTAGAAACCTAGAGAATGTGGGATAAAGATAAAGTAGAATTAGAAAGGGATAAGCATGATTAGAAGGAATTAATTAGATATTACAAACTCATGAGAGTTGGGGGTGATTTAATTAATCAACTAGGATTAACTAATAGACCAAGATAAGCTTAAGAATCCATTTGGAGATGATTTAGAAGGAAATTGGTAGAATTTTAAGGGTTTGAAAAGGGATTCAACCAATAAGAAGGTTTATTGATTAAATAGAAGATTAAAAAGCTTAATTAACTAATAATAGTTAATTAATACATGATTATAACTAACAAAGTGTTATTAATTGGCATCCAGAATGAAGGAAATGATAGTTAATTAATGAAGTGTCGTTAATTGATTGAGATGAAGGGGAATGTTAGCTAATTAGTGAGAAATCACTAATTATAATGAAATGACGGAAACAAAACAAATAGTGTGATTTTAGTAGTAAAATTGTGTAGATGTATTTAGGTTTCTATAGTGAAGAACCCATTCTTCTCATCTTCTTCATTTCCGAAATATTATTGTTTGTACATGTTTACCTTATCAGGCATAATTATTGGGCCCCATTGACACATATTTCTTAGTTGTCTCGGGGAGTTATTTTTGTTCGACTTTCCATGACCTCTACCTTAGCTTCTATGAAGGGTGGTGTTAGTATATATGATATGTTTCTTCGTTATTTGATGACTTTTCTACCATAGATGGTTAGTCATCTCACTTAGTGAGAATAGGTCATAGTGGAATAGGTCAATAGGGTTAGTTAGGGTTGTGTACATGTGTCATGCATAGGAGTTACACAACACTCCTATATTTACCTCTCTTGTTTGATCTATGATCATGTTAGACATGTCGTTTTCTTTCTATAATTGATTCTTATTTTGTGATTGGATCTCTTGATTACTACGTGGAGCATTAATGACACCATTGGAAGTGTAACCTTGTTTGATGTGCACGGGGTTTACGTAACAATCCGATAGAGGGTGAGTATAATAATATTACTTAGCCATTTTTATATCATTTTTCATATTTTCTCTCCCTCCATTTCTTTTGTTATGTTTTTATGCTGCCAAAAATTCTAAGAAACTCCATTAATAAAGCCACACTTTTTTCATATCTCCTTGATACTTGCTCTATTTTATTTGAAACTTGGTTTAGAGCTTGCATTCCTAGATATATTGATGATAAAACAACCCTCATTTCCTTTTATGCCCTACATTTTTACATAAACTCCTTCAAAATTTAATAAAAAAGGTTTCCTTTTCAAATCCCAAGAGTTCGGTGATTAAAAACACTTGAAAATTGGAGCATGAAACCATATTGAAAAATCTAATATAACAAGACATTTTTCATCTCAATCAGACACCCAAAAGGCACACTTATATTTTTAGTAATTTGGCACCAAAACCAAACTAAAAATAATAATTTTTGAAACCAAAAAAACAGTAATTTTGAAACATTTGTGCAATTCTCCAAGTCAGGAACTCAACAGACTACAAAATTTGAAATTTGGGAAAATTGGATTAAAATAGAAATTAAGGGAAAGGTTTGACCTAATATAAATAGTAAGTATCCATATCAAATTCAAATGTCACACACACCTTCATCCCCTTATTTTAATCTTGAGTTTGGAGCAATGAAATCATATTCTCTTTCCCTAATTTCATGAATGTTCATGAAATAGGTGACATCAAAGAAAAGAACCATGGTTTATGATGATGTAGGTTCATCTCATTTGGAAAAGATAAAGAGGGTAGATGGTGATTATATTAACGTATCTCCTTTTGTTAATCTCTACAATATGTGTAAGGTGTAATAACATCCTTTGGGATAACTTGAAGCATGTGAGATTTATCCTTTTTGGTCTCCTAACCATTTGATAGATCTAGGTATTCCTATTGAAGCACTTCAATTATCCCATTTCGGTCATTATTTTGTCCTTTACCAAGAACCTAAGATGATTAGTTTTATTTCCACACTTGTTAGGCCTTTTCATGGGTAAATGACTTACTTAGATAAGAATCAAATATTGTGTACGAATAATTGACACCTAACTTTGACACCATATCAAAATACATGAGGACCAAGAAGGGGGAAAAGCAAAAGCAACTTCTTATTTCTACACCAAGGCATCCATAGCTCAATATGTGGAGGTGGCACATCGAAGGTAAATAATCCCATGGGAGAAGTGACACTGATGATTATGTAATGATGAAGGTCTCTTTGGGTCAAGCTACACATGAAGGTGATGCTCACTTGTTCAAGGAGTCTTCAACTCGATTCTTGCATAGAATGAAAATACAAATAAAAATTGAGAAATTGGAGGAACATGTAAAAACTCTCAGTGCTTACATCCAACCTTTCCTGGAGCCTAATTCAACACCTTCTCTTGTTGTAGAAGGCATTCCTTCAATCAATAGTTTTGAACCCAAAGTGATCAAGAAAGCGAAGGGTATATGATGCACGGTAAGTTTAATGATATATGGATCAAGAGGATCATCGAGAAAGGAAATACATTGTTTCCAGAGGTCCTCTCTCTAATCAAGTATATTCTCACCACTTTTTGGAATTGAAGAAAGTAAGGGAGGATATTGAAAGAGAAAATATTCACTTGGATGAGGTGCTCCCACTTTTTTTCTGAGATGAGCTCCCTCGAATTTCGAACCATTTTGATACAAAATGCTTTTGCATCATCTCGGTAATTTTTCCCCATTTTGGGTCTGCATCATGGATGCTAGATATGGTATGATCAAAGATGTAGTGCCCACTTTCCTTTGGCACCTTTTATTATTGATCATGATACTGTAGACTATATGATAGACATTTTAATAGTTTTGATTTAGTATGGTGTTAGATGTCAGATCCTAGATTATTGTTGAATCTGATTATATATAATGCATGGTGATTATTAGAGACACTCATATGTTGATGATGATATAGTTGTCGATATAAATTGTAAATGATTTCATTGATTACCTTGGTGATTGTTGTGATTCATATGTATAGATGATTTTGTGATTTTATTATATATTCATTTTGGATGTTCTGATATGGCCATGAGGCTAAAGGAGGTATTTGTGTTTTGTAGGTTTAAAATATCACAACAAATATCGGGGATCGGAGACCAACCACAATAGAATTCTAGGTGAATTCAACAAGGTCACCATGGCAACATGTCTTGTTTGTGTGTGTGTTGTATTTTGTTAGGGATTCCCATGGGGGGATTTCCTTTATATGTGACCATGGGTTTGTGTATTTTATTAATGTGTTTCTTTTATTATTGTTGTATGTATTTTATTAGTAATGTGTTCCTTTAATTAATTATGTTGTGATAGAATTAATGTGAGAATCATATGATTAAAATTTAAATAAATTAAATTGGGATATGGGAAAGTAATCATAAGAGTTGTTGGTTGTTTGTATTTAATTATGTAAGGGATGTGTAAGTTGTGTAAGAGCTTGTGTAAGTCAGATTTTGGAGTAAGAAATACTCCACCTCCATGGAAATTCGAATTTGTCCTTGGGAGTTGTTTTTGGAGGCTTGTGGGACAAGTAAAACTTGTCCCATACCTCTAAATTTAATATACCAACCATACTTATGGATGGAGATGTGATTTGTGACTTTTAAAATGCATTTTATTCTTCATGTTGCTTGTTTTGGATTGCACTCTCTTAAATTTCATTTAATTTGTTGTCCCTTGAGGTGTGGGCTCTTTTGAGTGTGCAAGTAACTTGTCATTTTTCACCCACCTCTTTATTGAGCCTTGGAGTTTGTCTTTGGTGTTTGAATGTGAGGATGTATGATGTGGAATCCTACATGGATCCACATCATCCTCTTCTATATATTGCAAACTCTCTTCTTGTTTTGGGTTGTTAAAACATTTTACATGCATCCTTGGGCACATTTTTCTTGTGATTGGAGCTCTTACTTTGGAGAAGCTTTGGTGAAAACTGTTGCTTGGTTGTTGAACCTCTTTGTATTCATCCTTGGGGAAAAAATTTTCTATGATTAGAGCTCTTGTTGATTTGGAGGAAATTGGAGAGCATTTGATACTTTGGCATTGCTGTTTTGGACTGTGTTTTCTTGGCATTTGAAGCTTGTTGTTGGAAGCAAAGTTACCATGGAGAGGTAGGAGTTTATTCCTTCTTTTATTGCTGTTATTTTCTTGTTGTGTTGTGTGTATGGAGAATGTTTTATTGCTTTTGTTGGCTAGTTGGGTAGACTGCCTTTAGGAAGGTGTAGGAGAAGGCTATGGGGAATCCATGTGGGGGGGCATAATGAGGGGTTGGGAGGCATAAGGTTTATGGGATATGATATGTTATATTGGCGGTATGATTATAGGTGGATGCCCAATTCCCAATTGGGAGGCATAAGTAGCTTCCCCCATAGTCCTTGCTCCTTTGGCTTACATGATCAAGCCTGAGTTGTGATTTGAATGTTTTTATTGCAGTTGTAAACTACTATTTTGTATTGAGTTATGTTTTATATTGACATGTGCATGTGTGAAAGAATGTTATGTTGTGGAAGCCAGTTGTTGCCATGGGTTGAATTGCATCTAGTATTGTACTTTGGTTGGGGCTCGGGGCCAATGATGAAGGAAGGCTTCTCCTTTCATTGGATGTCTTGGTTGGGTGGAGAGCATTGCCTTTCCCCCTCTTTTTTGTGATCAACTTGGAGAAAAGAGAAAATGAGCATGCTGCTATTTTTGAGCAAGAGGAATATACAGTTTGACAGTCCCTTCTTTGAGCAAGTTCATTGTAACCCTTCCCACTTTGAAGTGGATGAATTGTATAGCAATTTTTAATGTGAAGATACTTGTATTGATGATGGAAGATTGAAATTGGAATGTGAAATGTAAAGAAGTTATATTCTACTCTCTATTTTGAAAAGAAACGTGAAAGAATGTTGTATATTTTGTAAACTGTATTTGAAACCAAATGGAAAAGAGAAGTTGTAAAGTTGTAATTTTTGAATTCAATAAAGGAATGCACTACTTTTCTCAAACTTGCATTGTTGCTTGGAATTGAATTGCTATTGTGAATTAAAATCTCTGTTTGAAAGAAGAATGAGTATGAAGGAAAAAGGCAAGTGCTTTGTCCTCTTTGAAATGAGTTGAAATTTGGAAATCAGACTTTGCTTATTGATTGTTAAATGTTGTGTGAATTTGATGGAATGTAATAGACTTGCATGGAATGAACTCCCACACTTGGAGAATGGAAAAATGTTTAAGAACCTTTAATGTTTGATCTCTGTTTTATTTTCTAAATCTGGCAATCAAATTTATCAAAGAAATGAGCAGCTCAAACTTGCACCAAGCAATAAGATATGAGACATTGAATTTGAGACTTAACAAGTCCTAAGGAACTCAATTTGACAATAAAACTTAAGAAAGACCTTTCAGTACTTTGTAAAATCAAAATCAAAGCTTGTGCAGTCATCCTGCTGTCAAGTGATGCAAAATTTCAATTGCAACTCTCCTAAACAAATTGAATCTTGGAACCTTCCTAAATTCATCTAAAATTATCCATGTCTGTTTGACATGTTGAGAAAGTAGGAATTCAAATTTAACAAAAAAAATAATGAGTTAGAAATTTCTAGTTTGCTTTACAAAACCCTGTAGATTTGTTTCTCAAAATTGACCTCTTAAACTTCTTCAAATTCCAAAATTTATAACTTTTCGTAAAAGGGATTTGAGATATTTCTAGAAAGTCCTTGTTTTCCCAAATCTGAGCTTCCTATCAAAAGTTATGGCCATTTGAAGTTTTACTTCAATTTGGCATTCAAAAATAAAATAAATCTAACTGTTAACTTTAATTTTTGACTTTGGAAAAATTTCCACAAAAATTCCATGGCCCTCGCCATCCCACAACCAATCGAGACCTGCCACATGGCACCTCAGAGGGGTGGACCAAATTTAAACTTGTCTTTTTGAAAATTTTACCTTGGGAAAATTTTCCCACTTTCCCTCGCATCCCCGCTAGCCCGCAGCCAATCACATGCTGACACGTGGCACAATGGAGAGGCGGACCCCTTTGAACTTAAACCTTTTAAGTTTTGGACCTCGAGAAAAATTTCCAAATTTTTCCCACATCCCCGCTAACCCGTAACCAATCGCATGCCGACATGTGTCTAGGCGGAAGTGCGGGAGGTTTTTGGACTTAGCATTCTTTGTTCCCCTTTGGAAAAAATTCATTTTGCCTCTGCGCCCTGCAGCAGTGCCTGCCTTGGAAATTCCTCCTTCACGCACGTGCGGGCCCACGCAAGTTTTTTTGGACTTTTCTCCCTTTTGGCATAATGCCTTAGGTTTTTCTCGCCGCCCGTCTCCGCGCCAATCAACGTGCGAGACATGGCATTTCTACGGTGTCGGCGTAAGCATGGACCGGTCGGTCCCCTTGCAATTTTGTGAAAGAGACTTAAAGTCTCAACCCACTCCGTCGGCCCGCCATTTCTCCCAACCAACCAGGGAGCGACACATGTCTCCCTCACCGGGCTCACAGTGCATGAATGCAAATTGTGCTTTAAGCTCAAGTAGGAAAATGCCTCTAAATTCCCTACCACTCCACCAATTCCTCACCCCTTTCCCGCTTGAACCAGGGCTCGACACGTGTCCACCAGGGACCTGCGGAGGCGCGGGAGAAAATTGGAAATTGTGCCGTGCAATGGGAAAATTTTCTAGAGCGCCCCGCGACCCACCAACCTGCCAAAAAGGTTTTCCCCTCCTCTTGACACGTGTCCCCTTGGGGAAAATTTGACCTAAAAACTCCGCCCACTCATATCTTGAGTTCTGTAAGGAGTTAGGAGGACTTCTTTATATCATCGGAAAGGTGAGAAAATTTCCTATCCATTAGGAATGGTTTAGGGAAATTTTGGAAGCATTAAGTAGGAGAAAAATCTAGTTGAAACTCTGAGCATGTTAGAGAGTGGGTATGGGGGTAAATTACTCCCTGAACCTAACTAAAACTTCTAGCCCTAAGTTTTGGACCTTGTGACCTCTGTGAATTGTTAATAAAAGAGAATTTTGTTCTTGTGGATTTGAGTTGTTCTAGAATCTGTTAGTGGTAGCATTTGTCTAGCAACTTAGTTGTAGACACTCCTAATCGAGTTTTGGGAGTGGGTAAGTGAGACCTTACTCTGTTGATTTTAAATATGTATCCCTTTCTCACTGCAATTAAACCCTACTCTTGTCTTGATCTTGTGGAAATTAAATACCTTGGGTATTTAATTGTTTTGGGTCCCTTAACCCTAAAATTTAATCAGGGAATATTTAGCTAAAATGTCAATGTAATCAGTAATTAAATTAATCCCTAGGAAAATTTGAGCTAGGTGTGGAATTATTGCTCTTGTTTCTTTTTAGTGTGGTATTAGTAATTATTATCATGGGAAAAGTTATCAGTTGAATTTAACTATCTTTGAGACCTTGGTCATTAACTCCTAATCAAAAAAACATTATTCCATAATTTTCTAACTAAACCTAGCTTGTTCATGGTTCTCAAGTGAGTTGTTTTGAACGGGCATCACAAAAGACGCAATCTTCAAATTGGACTTTAGTGGAGAAAATTCTTTTAATATTTTTAATGAGGTCTATAATTATATTTATATACTTGATTTCCCTCCACTCACCGATAATTCATCATCAAAATAACTCATTATTTCCCTCCATGAGTTGGCCAAGAAATATTAGGTGATCCTCTTTCTTTCAATGAATATACTTTAGAGTCCTTTTCCAACATCGGTGAATTTATTAAAAGAGATCACAAAGAACGGTCTATCAATGCAAGGATATCATTGATGTTTTAAGGACAATGATCAAGGTGTTAAGTTGTGTTTTCATTCCTAAAGAGGACAAGGTGGAACATGTGGTAGCTAAATTTAGTAAATAATTCAAAGGACATGAGCCCGTTTCATAAACTTCCCTCAATGATCATGCATCAACAAGTTCTCCATCATATAAGGTTGCATTTTTATCAGAGTAGTCAACTTCCTCTTTCTCTCTTCATTATTTCTCCTCTTCTCTCCCCCTTTCTAATTCTTCATTGTATGTAATCATGGTATTTCATCTTATTCACTTAAGTGACTCTCTAATGTTGCATTGTAAAAGTCCCTTTTGATTTATAAAAGGGGACTTATTTCCTCACTTCCTAGGAATATGAAATTCACAAGTGTAATAAGAACTTGAAAGGTCATGTGGGGGTAGATGAAAGGAAAATTTGCAATGCTATAAATTGGAATGGCTTCTCCATTCCAAGGATCTTGAATGCTATTTTTTTTGCATTAATTATGGATTGTTGTATGTTTTTATCTTTGTATCACCACTACACAAGAAATAAGAGCTACATTTCTTCCATTTCCTTTTCTTATGCTTTCCTCTATTCTCTCTATTTTGAAACTTTGCAAGCATGGTAATATTAAATAACCAAGAAGGAAATTTGTGTCCTTGATTGATGAATCTAAAAATATGTGTCTCTAGTTTGTAAGTCTTACTAATTTCTTACATTGTTTCTTTCCTCTAATTGAATGTGGACCTACTCTAGTTATTGTGTGTGAAATCTTCTAGTGCCTACTCATAACAATAACTCTCTCTTTCCTAATTTCTCTCCTTTATCCCTCATTGATGTAAATTCCTCCCTTGTACTCCATACAAGAACTTTGCCACATGATCAATGAAATTTTCTTATGCGATCCCCAGTTCCTTGGCCACCCCATAGAATTAGGATAGTTTACATTCAATAATGGGAGCCTCCCCATACACAAGAAGGAGAGGCTTAGCCTCATGACCATTGGTGGAAACTCATAATTTACAACACGAGAAATTATTTCACCAACACACCAATATAGAAAGTAAGTAGCGAAATAACTTTTTAAATGCCTAGCTAAAACAAAATATACCCACCAATGCATAGTTGATAATGTCGGTCGTCTTGCCATGTGTGGGTGTAATCTGTAAGATCCTTGAAGAAGAAAAACTAAAAGGAAACACTAGAGGATCATCATTAAAATAATACATAAATAACCTAGTTAGGGGGCATGGGACGGATATCGTGATATCGTGATGTTATTTCGTATGGTGTCGGGAAAATAGGTGAAAATCAAATATCGTCAAAAGTAGTCAGTGTAATAGGTCAAAAAAATATCTTGAGATCATGTACATTACACAAAAAATGGCATGTGTTATGGAGTTTGGGATAAAAATTGATGGTCATTGGAATATTGTGGTCAATCGCGACCGATTTTGAATAAGAATTTTGAGTTTTATATAGTGATTTTTATTTTTATTTACTTATTACGGTTTTTGGAATTTAGAAAATTGAGCTCTGGAATTCCAAATTTGTGAAGTATTTTGATGTCATGGAACCTATATAAGGTGGTGATGGAGGACAAAGAGGTGAAGCACATAATGGGGCACGACCACGGGTAACTAGTTACATTTAATTTTGTTTAGTCAATTAGGTTTCTTTTGTTATTTAAATTTTTGGAGTCATTAGCACATAAAACTTAGTTAAATTTACATCATGGGGTAGGTTATGACAAAAAAACAAGTTGATTTGGGAGGGATTCAATTATTAGTTTATCATTTTGTTAATTTTTAAATTCAAATTTTTGGAGTTCACGGCCATGATTTGGCCAGATGTCATCAGCCCCTTTGGAACATGAGGGCCAATGGCATTGGGATGGGGAAAGAGGGAGTCAAAGTCCTGATGGCATTTTCTAGAGGGCCAATGGAATAGGGGAAACATGTTAGGTGCCGATGGCATCTACGATGGGGATGATGGCATAGGGAGGTTGTTAGAATGGATTGTTTGCTTTGATTTTTCTCATTTTTTTGATGCGAGTAGACCGCCCAATCCACCTATGTTGGAGCATAGATGTGGCATGGCTTAGTGCGATGATTGTCGATTGTCATAGGTAGAGGTTTCTGATTGTATGGTTAGGAATTTTGGGGCATCATGCATATGCCTAGGATACTATTGGATATGGATTTCTTACATATGTTTTTAGTTACGTGGGGGACCCAGTCCAACAACTTTCGATGGTGGATAGGATTGGAGTGATAGAGATGGCCTTGACTTTAGAAGGCGTACATGGGATTTTTGGGTACTGATTGGAGGTACCAAAATTTATTATGATCGACACATGACTTTGCAAAGTAGATAAAATCAGCCACAGGGGATATAGGGAGCAATACATATGATGAGTGCATGTTATGCATTTGACTTAGCGTAGTGTAGGCAACAAGAATTCTAGATATACTAAGGGTAGTAATAAGGATCATGGTGGCATGGATAGTGTGCCACAAGGAAGATATATACATTTTGTTGTTCTTGGTTGTAGTCCGCATATATGTAATCAATCATGGAGTATTGTTTAGTTGGGGCACCACCATATGGGTGCGACTAGTTCATGGTTTATACAAGGTTTAGCACAGAGTATATGGGACCAATCATTTTGTTGACATCCTAGATTTATGAGAGGTTACTTATGTAGAGGCCAAAAAGGACACCACATGTAGTAGTAGTAGTAGATTACTTGAGAGTAATTCATTGGGTTTATGGGCTAACGGTGAGAGTACTTAGGTTATAATGGCCATTAACACATGTGGGTCCAAGTGAAGTGATATAGAAACCATATATAGTAATGCGAGAATAGTGGACTAGCTAGCCTAAGGAATATTTCTTAGATATTATGATAGAGGTGATGAGACATTATGTTTACTAGGTGGAGACCCACATAATCAATAGGGTCCTGAGATAGTTTGGGTGACAGTTTCAATGGTGATACGATTGTTTCCACCTTACCAAAGATTCGTCATGTCGGGAGGCTGCAAGAGGAAAGGTATGAGTACTAGCACTTTGACCCTGTAGGATATGGCAAGTGGGCACACACCTATTTGGAGGTAGAGGAGGCGCGGTGGGGATGATCATATCCCACTATAGGTCATAGTAATTAGTGGTTTGGAGGAGGGATATAATGGAGGATCCACAAATATAGGGTTACAAGCTGAAGTAAGTCCTAGTATTGTATGAGGGGGAGCTAGGTCACTAGCACCATGGTTTAGAGAGAACAATATGAGACATCCAAGCGGAGGTTTTTATGTTGTTTGGATTTCAGATGGTAATGTATATGAGATAGAGGCCCAAACCGCATCGGTGAGGAGATATGATTTTGGTGCCCCAAGACAAGTGGGCACATATGTAGGAGCCATACCTCATCATGGTGACGAAGAAGAGGAGATGTTGGGCAGCTGAGGAGATGGTAAGACTATCACCGAGAGACCTAGGAAGCCAAGTATTATAGTATTATTATATTAGTTAGATTATTTTTATATACATATGTGATATTGTTAGTTATGTGTGGTGGTTTTTAGTTTTGCAGAGTGGACGGTGAAGGAGTGTCACATGTTGATTGAGAGCACCCATCATGATATCTTAGACTTTGTGTTAGATGTCCATGATCTTGTAGTGATGATGTATTTATTAACATTGTCGATCGTGTGATTCGGTGAGATCATTTTGTCTAATGTGTGAGGCATTCAGGAAATTATGGAGATATCGGGTTGTGCAGAACATGTGGCTATTGGAAGCATAGATGTGATGTTGTAGTATTTATTATAGGTGTAGATAGCCCGATACAAGAGCATACACTCACCTAGCAGATGCCTAGAGAGTTGCAGTGTGGAGAACATCATTAGAGACCTAGGTGGTGAGAGCGTAGGGAGAGGAACCTACATCTTGATCTAGGGCGACATCCCTAGCTCACCTAATGAGAGCATATAGCACATTCCCATCATCCCAAAGCATCTAGATACCACCCATAAGGGGCGAGGGTGCTTGATTTATATTATAGATGGTCCAGAGCCATTTTGTATGGTTTTTTTATATATAAAACTAATTTGATATGTGTGTGTGTGTGATGATTTTTTATGATATTTGGATATTTGGTGATGTGTTTGTCATTTATTTATCATTTTCCTACTTTACGCATGTATGTATGTGATAATAAAATGGTGCTTAGTAATAATGATAATTTGATAGATAGGTAAATCTGGAAAGAAGGGGATAGATAAGATAGCCCAACTCACGTAATGTTAAGAATCCAAGAGGCAGAAAAATGCCAAGATATCCTATGATAATATTTCACAAAACGGATGGTGATGAATCCAAGTGGAGATAATGGCCCAGGAAAGGATTTAATGATATTTTTGGATAGTGTGATAAACTCAAGGAGGAATTGAGATCCCAAACGAGGATAGAGGATGTTTTTGTAAAACCAAAGTGGGGGTCGAGATCCCAAGTGAAGGTGAGGGATCATACCAAGGAGATAAAATAAGATGTGATCAAGGTACTTGTAGGTAATCAGCCACATGGGGGAAAATGTCATAATGTAATGATGATAATATCATCAACTTGATGTATAATGTGGCTTTTGGAATAGGTCATGAGATCCTCAATGGCATGTTGTTTAATAGTAACTTTTCCATGAACTTCATACCATGTGGTGAATAAGGTATGATTGATCTAATCCTCTAATAGAGTGATAAAATCACGTTGAATAACAACCATTGTAGGATGAGGATCATAATGAGGCGGGGGTCCATAGGTAGGTTATGGTCTAGTTGATCAAGGGGAAGGTGTTTGACTCAAGAGGAATCAGCTCCATGCTTCCAATTACAAGAGGAATTTTAAAGATTGGGATGATAACTACGAGAAAACCCGACAATTAGTATCAGTGTGCACACAATATCCATGATGAGAGAAAAATAAAGGAGCAGAAGAAGAAGCTTATATAGTGTAGCCTTTTTAGTTTGGTCATGTTTAACCTCAACTTTAAGTATCTTCATGTGGCATCAATAGGATCTACAATCAAAACATCATACCTCGAGCCTCGTTCCTCGTGTCATGTATAATATGGATCGATCGTAGAATACCGAGGAGACATAAGGGCCAAAGGTAAGGGGAGAGGTATAATAGGAAATAAAGGGTTGGTGAGAGTATATGATGAGGGAGCTAATATGATGGGATAGGTTGGTGTCGATGAAGCGGTGTGTCACTCAGTCATTAAGGCACAATAAATATGATCGTCACCCTTGAGATTGTAGACACTAAAATTTTTCACTCACCTATGTTCATTTAAGTATCCCATTTGCAATAGATTAATTATATCAACATAATTAAATAAAATATTTCTTCACATACACAAATATCATATCCTATGATATTTTAATTTACCTCATTTAGTTCTCTAAATATTGTTCAAAATCACCCCTAAATCCTTATTTCAATGCATCAATCAAAGACATAAATCCTCCATTATCTTGTCAAAATATTATTTATTTGAGGACAATCTTAAATAAATCCTAAAATAACTTCCTAACATATATTCTAAACAAACTCAAGCTAATTTAGATAATAATCTAACCTACCTTATCATTTCCTAAAAAAACATGACACCTCATTAGACAACATGACACTTTCAAAACCAACCAACAAACCCATCCTTTGAAATTTTGAACAAAAATCCCAAAATTATAAAATTGTTCGAAAACAAACTCAAGAATCCTAAAATCACCAGTGATTATTTAAGCCCAAATTACAGTCTCTTTAGAGGATCATCTTCTCACATTTTCAAACCTCAGTATTTTATTAGAGTTCATCATTGTTGTATTGTATCAACATCAACACGTTACTGTCTAGCATTAGCATCCACATTCATCAAGCAAGCAAAGGAATCACTTTAGATTTTGTGGGAGACCAACAAATCACCAGTCATCTTCAAGCCTTGTCCTTTGCACTCATTCAAGGTTAGAATTTATCCTGCAATTTTGTTTCTTGATTCAATTATTTTATTTTGATTTATTAACTCATATTAGTCCTTTGAAAATCCATAGTCTCAAATCATATTGATCAAATATTACAATTTTATTTAGTTTTTACAACTCCCGTAGGTAACTGCCTATGATTCCTGCACATTCGCTTACATATAATATTTATCCAATTTTATCTATCTTCTCTATTATATTTGTATTAATGCTAAAACATTGTCGAGCATGGATTGTGTAAATGGATTTAGGTGGTCAAGAACATGAGATAACTAGCATCCATTCACTACATGTTATCCACCATCCCTTATACTAGGAACAATACAACATTCTCCAGGATTTGGAATTGTGCACAATTCACTCATCCACTTTAGACCAACTATAAAACATCTTCGAATCTACTCGGAGGATTCGTGAGGCCACTGGACAAGTTTTAGGTGGCCTATTTCAATTTTTTACGCATTTGAGTCGACTTGGCATGGTTCAAATACCAGTATGAAGCTCAACTAGAATAATTAAGCTCAGTATATGAATCTAAATACTGCACCGATTCAAAACAATCGATTCTCGATACAAAAGAGGAAGAGCGCAGTACGTATCGACTTCTTTAGCGAAGATCTAAGTGACCACAAGAATTCAAGCTATCCTAAAGAATTTGATTTTCATGAAGACGAAAATTCACCTTCATCTAAAAACTCTGACACCGATTTAGACTCCAAATTTTAAGCCATAGTCTACATATCTCATATTTCATTATCTACTATATATTTTTAATAAAATCTGAATGTTTCAAAACATTTTTTATCCGTTATATCATGTCCTTTTTCAAAACTATTTGATTGTGTAAACATCAAGTTGACATCCTTGCAAGGAATTCATATGGCTTCTTGGGACTAGCCTTTGCCAAGCAACTTGTTAACTATTTTTACTTATAAATATTTTGTGTAGTGTCTATGATTACGTAATCATTTGTAGGATAGTAGTTAATTCATTTGATACATGGATAACAACAATTAAACATGTTCCATCCACATCCTGTGAGTACCTCTAAAGCCCACCATTTCAAGGTTTGGTATGTTTTATTATCTTGTTTATTAGGTTAAGTTGAATAGGTAAAATTTATTCTAAAAAGATATCATCGGCTTCGTAGTCAAAGTTGGCAACCTAGTCTTATATCAAGGAAAATGGGTCAGCTAAGTTGATGTTTTTATGTGAGCATGTAGCCATTGGATCAAAATGAGGCTCAAGATATGGTTGGAAATAATTTTCAATTACTCTCGAAGGATCCTCTTATACTAAGAAGGCATTCATGTCATGATTAATTTTGGTGCATATGGTTTCTTGTTAGTGTAAGAGTTCCGAACATGAATCTAGATTTATCCATCCAAATGAGGATCGTATAAGGCATAACCATCATTGTAATCTGATATGGAAGCATCCACCATATAGGAGTCGAATATGGTCTCAATTTGGACCATACACTCTCATGGGGGATATCATGTTTATGAGATAAATATAGGAATCGAAGGATCCTTCTTGCAAGGTTTCAAGGAAGGAGGTAGCTAAAATATGATGAGTTGAGGAAGGTCAAAAGTATTAATTCTAAGTGTGACTTCATTGGGTTCATCTTCATCTGATTCCAAGAGATTGTGAGGTGTGTTCTCGACCAACTCAAGATGACCGACATTACCACGAAGAGTATCTATAGGGTAGTTAAAGTGTTGATATTCCCGAAAGGGGATTGGTGATAATTCATCAAGCATGGGGAGCTTGTATTTCCCCTTTTCTAAAGTGTATCATAATTCCAAGGGTTAGTGTCCCCTTAAATCTTATAAATAGCTCCTGGTGAGAAAACTTCACACATTGACATGCGGAAGAAGTAGTGAAGCACATACAATGAGTCCAAGGCCACCCTAGGAGAATGTTATAAGATAAGGAAAAAATGAATATCATAACTTTTACAGTTACTATCCTATGGGAAATGGTAATGGGTAACCAAATACACCCCATCGGAGGCATCTGTTAGTGATCGTATCCTTAGAAAGTAGTTTGTGTGGATTTTAGGTTATTAATAGAATAACCGAGAGCCTTGATGAAATACACATTCTGCTCCCTCATCAATGAGAGAATACTTAACCGAAGTGTGATCAATTTGAACTAAGATGAAAAGAATTGGATTTTCTAGAAAAAGCAATAGCTCATCTAGAATCACAGAAAAGATGGGATAATGAATGCATGAATGAGCATCCATGGTGATATCGGTATGAATGGAGAGTTCCTCACATTTTCGACATATACTTTCTTCTCCGACCCATGTAATGTAGGACTCTATCCTAGAGAGGGATAAAAATGGATGTCCATATCAAACACCGTAGTCTTGTGATGCTCACGATGGTGAGGTGACATACATATAAGTTCCAAGAAGGGAACTGGACCAAAAATTTGGGCAAGTTCTTCAAGAGGATCCCAATCATCAAGAATGGATTATGCAGTAGAATGAGAGTGTTAGAAGCCCTCGAAACCAGATCTAGAAGGAGCAAGGGTAGTTAGAGAGACTTCTGAAACTAATTTTTTCTTAACTCCTACAACATTGTCCCTACTATTTTGATTTTCATATGGGGCCAATCGTGTTTGTAGATGGAAATGAAGATCCAAACACAATCGGCCCTGTAGGATAATTTCCACAGGGGTTGATGGCATCTGGAGGAGGTAGGTTTTTATTTGAGGAGCTTGATTCTAAGGCACAAAAGGATAGATGACTCTATGAGTCGAGGTTGGAATGCTATAAAAATTCTAGTTCTATATAAGTTATAACATGTTTTACATCATCAATTACAAATTGTATTTTCAAGAGGGTAATCCATGTCAACCACATTATTTGTAGCATTCTCTTTCTTCTTAGAGATTTCAAAGTGACATCATGATTGGGCATAGGATTAGATAAGATATTTATCTTTTCATTAGCATATTTGATGGCTTCATGACAATCCTTCTTTTGATTTATGTCATGATATTTGACCGCTTTGTTAAAATGCTCATGAGTGATGGTGTTATAATCAAAGTTAGGTCCTAAGAAGAAGATTATGGAAACCATTCGAGTGCATGAAAATTCTCATGTGAGTGACCCCAATTAGTGTGCCACCAACAAAACTTACTCTCATCATGCCAATGAGGAATGGGTTGAGAAGGATCTAGGATCACAGTAAATGGTTTAGGAAACCAATGTTTCAAATCTTCCTTACTTAATTGTTAATGATAGTTAGGTTGGATCTTTTGTTGTTAGGTTATTAGTCAATATTGAAAATATTCCTATTTGAAAAATTAATAGAAGGAAGAGTATCTAAGACTACACCATTTATCGCATTATTTTATTTAGAACGTTAAAGGATTTGGACTTATTTGTTAGTTAGTGTCTTGGGTGGAGCCTTCTCAAATTCATCCATGAGATAGTCTTGACTTATGGCTTGTTTAAAGGCCTCTTCCAAGAAAGTAGCAGAAAATGACCTCACCTTGTCGAAAGCAAGCTTGAAGGGCTCCTAAGAAAATTTTAAATATCTTATCATTGGGCATGTTATGTTATGCCCGCATGGATAAGGTCTTCTAATTCTTTATATATCCTTATGTTACTTCATTCTCGAATTATTGACAATTGATGAAAGAGTTTATGTTTTTTTCATGTAGATTCATTTACTAAGGCTATCACTATGGACTCTCACTCAAATATGGAGTTAGGAGGAAATTTATAGTACCAACATAAAG
The DNA here is from genome assembly GCA_018340775.1 of Taxus wallichiana var. yunnanensis. Taxonomy (NCBI): domain Eukaryota; kingdom Viridiplantae; phylum Streptophyta; class Pinopsida; order Cupressales; family Taxaceae; genus Taxus; species Taxus wallichiana. The sequence goes on along the minus strand of CM031244.1, from coordinate 157,163,773 downwards.
CATCTCTTGTAAATTTTTTTATTAGGAGCTTGGTAGTAGCATAAGAATTGGTCCTTATCCATTCCTTGTAAATATTTCCAAAGGCCTTGATATGAAGGGTGGGATCAATAGGCCCTTCGTAAGAGATAGATGGAGCAATGCCACTAATATCCATACTAGCTATATAGAGTATTAAAGGATCTTTTTGGACTACTCACAAGACTTTTTTTAAATGGAGGGTTGAGTGATGGGAACCTCATTAGTTTCATTTAGCAAAGGACGGGGTGTGGTGCCCCAAGATCTTGTTGGAGGGTGGTGTTATCCAAAATTCACCCTCAAGGTAATTTTGATAACATGCATCAAATTATTCAGTCCCAAGCAAGTAGATTGATTCAAGGCCCAAAATCATGTTTTTGTGGCCCCCTCGGCTTCTCTCTAACTCTCCCATCCAAGAAGAAATCCCAACAAGTTGAGAAAATGGAAAAAATGCAAAAAATAAGGTTGCAGGACTGTTTTAAAGCATTTCGGGTCTGAAGGGTTTGGGTCGTACTGAGGTTCATCGTACCAAGCTTGGGGCCGAAAAAACAAAGAAAATCAGCTAAGTCGGACATTTTTGTCCCAGGCGGTCCATGGGACAGTTGGGACGTCGGGACGCGAGGACGCGAAAAGCCGAATTGGCCGAAAGCAGGGAAAATCATCAAGTTTTTGTTTCACGCGGTTTGGGACAGCCAGGACAAAAGTACGCGTGGGACGCGAATCAGCCGATTTGCCGAAAGATGGTCCATTTCGGGCAGTTCGGGGATTTTTGTCCAGGATAGCCGGGACAAAAGTACGCACGGGACGTGAAAAGGTGAAAAGGCCGCAAAAGAGACAAGATCGAATCGGCCAATGCGGGAGAATGTGTCCGGGACAGCCAGGACAAAAGTACGCGTGGGACGCGAAAAGCTGAAACAACTGAAGGCAAAGAAGAAAAGTCAACATTTGACCCGTGAACTTCAAACGGCCATAACTTTTGACTCGAGCTCGATTTTCACAAAATTGGACTTTTTGGAGCGAGCACGACGTCCTCTATGCCACAAAAATTGGATTTCTGATTTTTAAAAATGGTAGATATATTTAAATAAAAGAAACATATTCGGCTCCAATCAGTTAATGCTCATTCCCGTCAAATGACAGAAAACGCCTGCCAGACCCAAAATAGTTACCCGCACTCAGAAGGCCATAACTTTTGCATTTCTCAATGAAATCGCACAAAATTGGTACCGTTGGAATCATGGCTCGAGCCCGACACACAAAAATCAATAAATTCTAGATTTGATGAGATATTGGTGGGGATTTTTCACAAAACGTGGACGGGTTCATAACAGTGTTTTATTTGGTGGTTGGGAGTGCAATTAAGAGGCATGGTCATCATTCTTTCTCTCTGCGCAGCACTTTGGGACGATGTATCGGGATCCTTTTGCAAGTAATATATAATCATTTTACTCCATTTAATGCCTCTTACAAGTGGTTGAAGGATAGATTTCGGGATTTCCATTTTCCCTTCTCTTTCCCTTCTCATTTTTCTATAAATTGGAGTGTTGGGCTCATTATAAGGGGGGTAGTTTTGTAGCAAAGCTCTACCAAAATTTCTTTGTGAAGCCAATGTGTTGCAGGCCCTTGTTTTGGACTCCTTGCATGGTGATCCAGGCCCTTATCTTGTAATCGATTGAACTGTGCATACCAGGAAGCAATAAAATACAAGTTTGTGGATGTATCTTCCCCTGTTGTGTTTTCTTGCATTCTTCTTGCCCCTTTAACCTTGATTACAAGAATATTGTGTCTATTATTATGTTCTTGCAGGGATCCATTATCATTGTGTATGTTTGAAATATTGTTGTAAAATGCATTTTGCTAGATTATGGAGAACTATCATCACCCCTTCTAATGTGCACTTTTCTTCTGTATCTCACGCATTTGAAGACTACTCTCACACCCTCCTTTTCTGGTGTATCACCACTGTAGTGTAGGATTTCATCTTATGCATTCTCTCTCCCTGGTCCCTTGGAAATTTAGGTTAGAATAGTTAGTTTCCCCTGCATTAGAGTAGATTGTGGCAGGTAGTTTAGGAGCAAGAACCAGCTTTCTCTGGAGGTCTATCTCAAGTAGCAAGTCCCACAACTTGGAGATAGTACCCATGTTATCCAATCACACCGTGAGTTCAAGTATATGCACTTTTACAAACAGATGGGTGCTATGATTCGGTGATAACAGGTGGTTGATGTTGACAATGATCCTTACAGATGAACCATCAGCGTCGTAGGAAACCTTAGGTTGGTGAGACGTGCACCCTAAGGTGACCTCCATATTTTAAATAAGCTAGCTCTTCTCTAGTAGTTGGGGTAGGGTTAGAGGAAAGCATGTAAATGACTAAAAATAAAAATGTAATGCGCCCATCTAAGAGAAGTGAAAGTGACATAATACTTTGAAACCTTTATCTAGAATAGTTGAAGGGCTACACAGCACAATCTACTACTCTGATAACACATATGTCTGAGGAACTGAAATGATTGATTTATAGATAATAAACGAAACAGGGAAATTCTAAGGGCATCAAGCACGATGAATTTCCTAACTCATTTAGAACTACTTCTCATAAAAGAAACGAAGATTCAGAACATATAAAAATATGATTGCACAAAATAAGAACTCTTTATTCATATAAATAATGGGTACATAAGGCCCTCAAAAGCACATATTACACTTCTCTTCTATGACAGAGGCTTACTAAGGCTAGACTTTACAAAACATACGAACCCTTCACTTTCCTCCCTGCTCTTTTGCTGAAAAAAAACTCTCCTTTGCTTTCATTTTTACCTCCTTTTAAGGACCTCTTTTCCTTTGTTACTTTCAGCTACCACATTTTTTTCTTTCAATTTTGATAAGGCCTTACTCTTATCCTTCTGGCTCCTACCCCCAATATTTTAAATGCAGCACTACCACTGTCAGTATTTTAATTCAGATCTGGAATAAATATTTTGCTCCTTTATAGGAATCTATGCATCCACTCCCTACTCGGTATTACCACTGAGTCTCTTTCTGGCCAATGAATCTCCCTTTTCTTGCCATGTGGAGGGATCATGCTTGTTTAGGGTCCTCTTTCCCCAACCTTATATCAAACATACACCGGATAGACACATGGAGATCTTCTATGAGGCAGACGTATCTTTGACTCTTTAACTTGATTTGGGAGTGACCTTGTCAAACCATGGACACTGGAGAGCTTCCGTGAGTTTGAGAACCCAATTCAAATTTCCATCTTTGGGGTTGCCCTGATGGGACACATTGAAGACTTCCATAGGCCTTTTTATACTTAATTGATTTTGGCCTTTTTAATCAAAAGAATCTAGAGTCGGGGAAACAAAAATGCTTAATAAAAGAGTCCTAACAAAATAATATAATTAGTTTGGTGACTCACCAAGGGATTTTGTGTTAGTCATGGAAGAATCTGACATCTCTCACCTTTCCAAAAATAAAAATGTGGCTCACAGAGGGCCACTTAGAGCTTCTGCAAAGAATCCTAGTATCCGAGCCATTCTTGCTCTGTTGGGTAGGTTCTGCGTTGCAAGTCTTAAAATGCTCAGTCTAGCTCAATTATCTCCTTATGGGAGAAACCCTGGAGGCTTTGCATTACTACATGCAGGTGAAACTCTAATTGTATGATAGGATTAATGATGGCCTCGACCTCATTGACACTAGAATCCTATTTCAAATACTGGAAGACCATCTTGTCCTGACACTTAGCGATCAAACGTTGTTGAATTTGGTCCTTTGATAAGACCATATACTCATTTGGGAAGGGAGAGGACAAACCTAGTTGTACTAATTCATTGATATTTTGCTTTCTTTCCTTTATTCCCTGGCAAAGCTATGCCAAGAGATTTTTACATTTGATAGAAGCTTTGTTACAGCTCAAAATCTCATTGATCTTCACCATTATCAACCTCCTGTCAGTGATTCTTGCATTCTAAAGAGCGGGGTATGAGGCATCATAGAGTTTTTGAATCAAAATATTTAACTCCTGGACCTTGGCGGATAAGGCGTTGTTGATGGTGGAGACTACACTTTGTACCTTAGAGCACAACTCCTATGCATTAGATATAACTCGAGTGTTGGGGATAGATTTTGATAATGATGGAAATCTTGTCACAACATGAGGCATACAATCCCTACAGTAATGATACAATTCCCACCTTCTGGGATCATTGCCCCAATTGGTTGGTCAAGTCCTTGACCATTTCATTGAAATATTTTATCCTAGCCTGAAGGCCACTCTTTTCCTATGAGAGAGAATTGACCAGGGCCTCGGATGCAGCGAGCTTAGCTGCTAGAGCTTTTTCTCTGCTTGAGAAGTTGTGAGGGCTTGCTTAATCAACATGTCCCTCAACTCCTTCTTGAGTTGATCTACCTCTCTATCCTTGGCCTTAAGCTTGGCCATGTGGCCCGCTGATGTAGCCTCTACCTTTTAAAGGTTACCTTGCACCTTTTTAAGATGATTTTTGAGTTTCAAATAGTCGGTAGTGACTATCGCCGCCATTTCATTCATTATCTCAACCTTGTCCTGAGGCGAATTCAGCAAGGTCCACCACGATAGCACTAATGGAATAGTCATCATGCTACATTTGTTTTATGGGATTGGATACCTGAGGGACAAGGTGAGAGATGGTCAAAGAGCTTTGTTGATGATCATACAAGGATCACACCTACTTAGTTGAGAGCTTCCATCTCCTTCTTTCTTAGTTTGAATCTCCTTTGATCCCAGGCTGACTTAGTGAGACTCTACTTGGCTCAAAAACTTAGAAGGAGAAGAGACCATTCTCCTACAAATGGGAAACCGAGTGGCAAGTCATATGGAGCGAAGAATGGCGGTAATTGAGATGCTATAGATACTAGGGCCAAAGAAGGGGGCATGATCATGCGGGGTGAGAAGCTTGGGATGGCGTAGTAGGGAACTATGGAAGTAGAGGAGTGATAGGTGGAGGAAGAGTTTGAGATGGAGTGACAGACTGAACGGGACTTTTCGAAGGGAAAGGTGGAAGTGGAGGTGTTACAGAGAGAGAAGTCCCAGGTTGTGGTGTGGAATTCACGGGGACTGTGACTAACTTCAGCCTTTTGTGGGCTAGGTGAAAGCGAGTCTCCTTTCGGTGTTTATTTTGATAGGTGGTGATGGAAAAATCGACGAAGGATTCTAAAGAGAAGTGGAAAAGCGAAGGTGATTATGGTATCCGTTGTTGTGGAATCTTGGAAGATTCCACGGTTGACCTAAGAGATTACTCAGAAGTGAGCACAATTATATCCTCACTATCTGGATTAGAGTTATTCTCTGCGTCCCACTTATCCTCCCACAACTCATCACTAAGAACCTCCTCTAATTTTTGTGTGGTCTGGCCAATTTCCTGCCTATACTTCAAAAAGGCCTCAATTTTTCTGGGGCTCTAGTCCCTTCTTTTAAAGGCATCTCAAAGCCCTTTTCCAATTATTAGAGTAGGGTCAAATGCATATTTGACCTGGTGGAATGAATCCTAGTCTGGAGTTGGGATGTTTTAGAGTTTGACAAAAATATCAGGTGATTCGGCTTGGGGGCTCCACTGCAAATCAAAAAATGGCCTCCGCTCATGCTTGAAAGAGTCAGAGATTTTATTTGTAGCCAGAGTAGTAGCCATTTTCCCATTCGGATCATACCTGCATGAGTCCTTGATCAAGGTAAAACCATAAGAGGCCAACTTATGTGATAGACAATGGTTCACTCGCCTTTGAGTATGGTAATCCCTCCTGTACTAAATAGAAACTCATAGACTATTTTCTTCTTTTCGGTAGATCTAACCTCCAACTCGAGGATGATGAGTTGTCTTATGACTTTGAGACCGGAAATCGAGGTGTGGGAATTCTTGAGAGCATAAAGGATTCACCCTTGAATCCATGGACCCAAATTATGGAATGCCCTCGCAGAGCGAAAAGAAGTAGTCATAGGTGTGCAATGGGTCTAAGAAGATAGATCACATAGATTCATGCATTCTTTTATTGATCCCTTTAGGATCAAGCTCTAGCAAAAGAGGCTCCACAAAAATATTGAAAAAATCATAGACATCTGAAGAATGAGATAGTACATGGGTCCATGCAGAACCGGGATAATATTTTGGGGATTTACTTCCGCATCCCACAAGGTCAGAGTCATAAACTGGCCAAAATATTGAGCATTTTGGTACAAGATGAGGTGGAAAAGAAAATATGAATACCTAAAGGTGGACACCATTGAGAAATGTCTGAGATGCTCATAAATTGACCCCATGATGACCTCCGTAAAGTCAAATTTATATGTTTTCTTGGTTGTGGTCCTCATCCGAAAGAGTGTCGCCATCTTACGATCCTCAATGCCTTTGTAAAATTCCTTCCCGAAAATAAAATCCAACATAGAACAGGCATCCTGAGCATCAAGCATGAGGGATTTTAAAGGAATGGGGAAACCTGGAATCCCTAAAACACTGGTGTCTGACAGCCTTAACTCCTTGATGAGGAATGGGACCTTTTTTGACACAAGGTCCATACGTTTCAAAGTTTAACTATATTATAGAAACTAGCCATCGTCGATCATAGGTCGAGCTAACATGTCCCTAATAACTTTTGTGGTGTAATTACCACGGCTATATTTTGGGCTTGGATTGTATGGATCTACGAGCTAAAACAAGTCACACACATTTGTATGAGCTCTAGGCACCGGTTCATAAGAGGAACCATATATTAGGCCGAGTTGTGCTTTAGGTTCTATAGCCGAATGACTCGAGTCTCCCAGAAGGTTGAACCTAGCGCATGTTGCTTCTCTTAAATATTTAGGCCTTTTGTTGAGAATGGGGTCGAATATATCGTCAGTTAGTTTGATGACCAGTGAAGGGTCATTATTGGGACAACAGATCTGGGTATTTTAACTTAGGTTGGTGCGGTCAAGGAGGAATGGGTTGCCTTGCGTAGGATTTTGTTTCTGAATAGAGCTGGAGGTGGCCATGGTGTCTTTGAATCTAAAAATGACTTTGGAGGCTTTAGAGACTTTGATATTCTCTCGATTAACTCGAGAAAATTTAAACACTTTAGAATGACCCTGTTGAATAGCTTGAGGCACCTTTAATAGCCATTTCTACCTAGGGAGTAAAATCTCACACGTACTTGGAGTCACTTGTTATAACTCCCTTTAAGTGAGAGACCCAAGGCACCAAACTCAGTTCCTTTTGATAGATCTTTCATTAATTGTGGGTATTCTTTAAGAAAAGGAGGCTTTACCCTTGATGATGAATTTAATGTGAGAAAAGGCAAGGGTGCTTCCTTTGAAAAAACCAAAAAGAGATGTGGATAGGGGTGGAGGAACAAGTGGACAATTTTCCCAAAAGAAAGAGAAGGCACAAAAAAATATGAAAAGAAGGGAAGTAGATATGTACATATGATATAATTTCCAAGGACACCTAAACGTAGGGTTTCAGGTGAATCCCATTCACTGGGATAGCCAAAGGATCTCCCACCATGGTTTCAAGTTCAAACGAGTTATGTTGCTTACATGCACTGATTTTGAATGGTCTAGTCCACAAGGGGTTGAACTTCCCATGGTTCCTGAGGCTTGGCTGCTCTAGCATCCCACTTTAAGATGGTGGTTCCGACTTGGAAGTTTGGCTTTGATGTCTTTTGATCAAACCATGTCTTGACTATTTGTTGGTGATTGATCATGGTTTCATGGGCGAGTTCATGCCTCTCTTGGAGTTCAACTAGCTCAAGCAAGCCTTGCTGGCATTGCTCTATTCTCCTCTATCTCAATTCCTTTCAATAGTTGTAATGTGGGGATCTCCAAAGAAATTGGCATCATGACACTTTTTCCATAGACTATTTCACATGGTGAAGCTTTCATGAACTATTTTGGAGTGATCCAATCAGCCCATAAGGATGTTTTAACATGCTCATGCCATAACCTTTCATGCTCATGTCCCATCCTTTTGATGAGTCCTATCAAATTCTTATTTGTAGACTCCGTCAGGCCATTTCTTTTAGGGTAATAGTTAGAGTATGTCTTTAGATATATCTCATGCTTGACCACAAAATCGGACACTTTATCTCTTAGGAAAGATTTGGCATTATCATATATATTGGTACAAGAGAGACCAAAACATCTGGTGATATCATACAAGAGTCCTAGGATCAAATTTTTAGTGGACTCCTTGAGTGGAACTACCTCCATCCACCGAGTGAAATAATCAGTTGCTATGAGAATCCACCAGTGTCTGGCACTTGAAGTCGGGTTAACCATTCCAATGAAATCAAGACCCCATTGTGCAAAGGGTTCCTTAATTAGGATGGGATTGAGGGGCAATGCCTCTTTTATTCGAAAACCTATGTAAACTTGACAAACCTTGCATTTGTTTGTTTACTGCGCTATCGGTGAATATGCAAGCTATCGGTGAATAGGCCGAGCTAGAAATATCCTGCTTGTAAGATCTTTATAACCATGGTTTGGTCCAAAAAGTGACCGCCTGAGTCTCCATGATGCAATTCCCTTAATATTCTCTGGGCCTCTTCATCTTCTAGGAATCTTAACATTAACCCATAAAAATTCTTCTTAAAAAGGAAGTTGTCAATCATAGAGAAATGAGTCCCTTATTTCTTATAATATCTCCTCTTTTTTAAGGGGAGATGGCCTCAGTATTCTCCGGTTTGTGTAAAATGAATTATGTTAGAGACCCATCCCTCAAGTTTGTCTTCTGTAGGCATATTATCTACTTTGATTTCCCATTCACTCTAGGGACAGGTTCCTGCATCAAATATTGACACAACCCCTTTCCTCTCACAAGCTTCATGGGTTTTAATTCTATGTCATATTCTAGGATCTTGGTTATCCAATTTTCCCTTTTTAGTTATCTCGCCCTCCATTATGTATTCTTTGATGCTAGGGTGAGCCACCATGACCCAAATTTTGTTATGTGTAACCAGTGTCTGAATTTCTTCAGACCTTTGACTATGGTGTAGGCTTTCCTTTCCACAAAATTGTATCTTGTTTCATAGTCATGGAGGGTTTTTGAAAAGAAATCAATTGGGTGTTCCTCCCCTTGTCATTCTCCTTTTTGAGTTAGCATAGATGCTATGTTATTTTTCCCCATATACATACATAATGAAACTCTTTGAGAAGTCGAGGTTGTGGAGTACATGGGCTGATGTAATAGCCTCTTTTATTAATTCAAAAGACTAACAACCCTCATCAGTCCATTTGAAAACTAGGTCTTTTTGAGTATGAGAGTGATTGGGTAGATAGTTCCTAAGAAATTTGATATAAACCTGCCGACAAATTTGATCTTTCCTAAAAAGGATTGAATAGCCTTTTTGTTGACTAGCAGGGGAAGCTCCAAAATGGCCTGGCTCTCTCGAGATCAATGGAAACTCTCTCCTTTGACACAACATGTCCCAGGATATTTCTTTGGATTCGGAGAGATTCCAAAATCTTGACATTTTTTAAATATGGCTTCTAAATCATCAAAATGCTCTTCCACCATTATAGTAAACATAGTCAAGTCATCAAGGTATATGAGGATTACCTTTTATATCACCGCCTCGAACACAGTGCCCATGCCTCTTTAAAAATTAGCCCCTGCATTTGTGAGCCCAAAAGGCATTTTTGCGTAGGCGAAGGTTCCCCATTTTTCCATGAAGGTAGTTTTATGCCGATCCCTTTTCGCGAGCCATATTTGGTTATAACCCGAAAAACCATCCAACAGAGAAAACATGTCACAACCCACTACCGTGTGTAATTTTTTTCCATAGAGGGCAGGGGGTAATGGTCTTTCGGGAGGCCCTATTTAGATCTCTGAAGTCTACATAGAGTTGTATTTCACCATTCTTCTTCCTCATTGGAACCAAGTTGGAGACCCACGTCATGTGCTTGATTGGAAAAATGATACGAGCTTCCAATAATTTTCTTAACTCCTCAGCCATGAGGGATTCCACCTTAGGGTTCACGGGCCTCTGTTTTTGATGCACAGGCTTAGTCCCTTCCTCCAGGTCAATGGTGTGTTGGATAATGTCTTATCATAACCATGGAGATCATCATATGTCCAAGCCATTACTTTATCATACTTGTGACACAAGGCCACGAGTTGGTCTCTTTCCTTTTGGGTCACTAACTTTCCAACTTTCAGTCATTTGTCCCTAGCTATTTCCAGCTCTACATAGTCTTCTTTTATTGCCTCAAACCTTCTTCAATCCAAACTAGCATCATCTGAGTCGAAAATATTCTCAAGAGTAATTAATCATCTTAGGAGCTTGTTCGTCCTTATATGTATTAGCTAGTCCCCATATGCTTCTTCAATCTTGGGTGGAGTTGATTTCCGAATTGATCAGCTCTGGAGGAAGTCTATGATCTGTCATTCATTATCAAACACTTTCCAATAGTGTATGTTGTCAAGGATAGACGGGAAAATGATCACTTTTATGTTATCTTTATTTTCAAGTAGATCCTGGGTTGGGTCAAATTGAGACCTAATGGTATCCTTCTTGTTAGCCTCGTATTCGATCATGGGAACTATCTTAATATTGACGCTTCAAAATCATATATTAAATCCCATACCTGGTGTTGGTAGGATCTCATCCTTGGGTTCTTTCTTAGTGGCGGCAGTATTTCTTACTTGTGTGACCACCAATTCTGAATCACCTAATACTATTAGTTTCCTGATGCCCTCTTTCCGGGTGGTGGTGCATAAACCATGCACCAAGGCCTCATACTTTGCCTCGTTACTAGGACATGAGAACTAGAAACAAACTAACTGGATTATCTTCTTACCAGCAGGAGATATGAGGAAAAATCTGGCTCCCAAGCCATTTTTTCTTCTAGCCCTGTCAAAATATAGGGTCCATATTGGAGTTTTCATCAAAAATGATGTAAGTGCCCAGGCTGGTTGAATCAAAGTTCCCAAAAGGATCTCGGGGGAATATTAGATAGATGATCACCCTCCTAGGGCTCTCCATCCTCTACATACAGCTCTTCTTCTTTGGTGATCATAACATGGGAGGCCTTGAAACCGAGAAGGCACTTGGTCCATTATATGCTCTTTGGAGAGTGGTTCTGACAAGACCTTCATTTTGGACCCATACTTGGTTCGTAGGATTAAATGGGACCAATCCAAAGACATATACCCACCAATCTTAGCTGTGAAATCTCGGGAGAGGTAGAGCCCAAAGACTAGTGGGACATTAATCACCATGATATCTTGGCAAACAGTTATATTTGGGTATGAATAGAGTTGTAATGTGATTCCCTTGATAATTCATATGGTTGGAATAGATTTCCCGTCCAATTCCATAACTCCCTTCTTTAAGGGTTCATGTTGAAATCCTAAAGCATCTGCTTTATTACCTGAGGCATGACAGAGTACTTGTCTTTGGAATCTATCATGGAGTTATGTAATAAATTCTTACCTATAATAAGAGTTAAAAAGAAGGGGTTGGGCCTCGGCTTACCCACCTCTCCTTGTTGATTTAGCAATATGGCTTCTGTAGGCACTCAAGCATCTTTGACACGTCCTTTTGAGGGACCCACCTTGGTCACTTCTCCTTCTAATTTTAGCGCTTCTTCTGGAGCAACTCCTTTTCGGGAATGCTTAGAAGATCCCACAAAGATGCATTGGTTGGTGCCCTTTTCAGCTATTGGGCTACGTTGATGGGTCTAACCAATGATGGTTTGAGAGGTGGTTGATGCTTCGTTCTTTCCTTATCAAGGTGATGGACCTCTTGATCTGTACAGTTGGTTTTGGAGCTTCCTTTATTATTGGCGATGCATGTTTATGATAATTGGAGGCTCTTTATACACCATGTCAATCAAAGTTGGAGCTGGTGCATCTACTTCAATGATCCTCTTCTTGAAGTGGGTGTTGTATTTAAACTGAACAGGCTTTAGAACAGATACCTCATTTATGAATATGGACTCCTCCCCTTCTACCCAAGAGAAAAGGGAATGCTCTGGTGTAATCTCCAATTCTTGTTCTAGGGACATCCCTTACATCTGGGCAGGCGGTGAAAGCGGTGCTTTGGGCTCCCTCATACTAATGGGGTCTAGCTATATATGTGTCATAACCTTCTCTTGATCGTTGTTCAACTATCCTTAGCTACAAGTTCCCTTGGGGGCAGTCTCTCGGCATATGAGAATTATTGCAAGGGAAGCACCAGGCATTGGGCTCCTCAGCCAGATGGTTTTTTTGGGGACGAGTTCTCTTCCACTATTGGGGGAGTGGTTCAAAGAGGCATTGGTACATGGAATATTTGATTTGATGGTTGAGTGTTTGGTGGCCTTTGATTATTCTAGTATGTAGAGGGATAAGTGGGTTGAGCTACCTTGGAAACTCGATAATTTTTCCTTGGATAATTTGTCGATTCCTTTTAAGGTTCACTATCTCATTAGAAAAACTTCTCAGGATATTCCTCATCTCATCCATTTCGGGAGAGGAATATGAGGCCGTAGTGGTAGGAATGGGAGCCGTAACCATAGGGGTAATTATATAAAGATGTAAGGGCCGAGGCCGGGCTCGGTGTTTGTACTTGTGGAAAGGGGGCTATCTCGGGATTTATCGGTAAAAGAGTTCTAGAAGGGATTTTCCCATCTATTAGATTATTCTCGGCTTGGACCGTAATGTTACAGGCCTGTGGCAAAGAATCCCCTCCCAATGATTGAATCATTACTGAAATATCTTAATTAAGACTTTTAGGTAAAAGACAATAGCCAAGGTTGGAATCCTTTGCGGGTTCTACTGAGAACAGGTGTTAAAATATATTATCAATTCTTGTGGACCCTTTTTAATACCAATTAGTTGTTGTAGGAGTGATAAGCGGTCTCCCTTTTCACTAAACCTTGTCACCCAACCCCCTTAACTAGTCCCAAGTACCAATAGAGTTAGGGGTTAAAGATTGGTACCATTCCAGGGCCCTTCCTTTAAAAGAGGTGGCCAGTAGTCATAAGGCAACATCTTTCTCCCTTATATAATGTACTGTACATATCTTTACTACATCTTGGAGATGCTCCTTGGGGGTTTTGAAATCCTCACCACTAAATTTGGGTAATGCTTTTAACGCATTGGCTAGAATAGGGTTCCATACCACCAGGGGCATGGGCAAAATGAGTGGGCTTCCCTGATCCCACGAAACAAACGGTCTCGAGAGGTGGAGGTTGAAGATGAGCCATAATGATAGGTCTGAGGGTCCTAGTTGACTATGTAAAAGGCCTACCTGGTGGAGGGGTTGAGAGAATCCGGTCAGAGGGGACGAAGACCTTTGAACCTATTTTCCTCTTCTATGTCGTGGAATAGGTAGTTATAAATAGTCAATTATACTCTCTTCCCTTGCTCTCTCCCTCATTCGCATTTGTTTGTTTCTTTAAATGGGTGAGCTGGACCTTACTCCAATTGATAGATTTTTTATTCTACTCAATCTAGGGATTAATGTCCACCGGGCATGTTAGGAAAACTGTTGATGATGATCCTTACATATCAATCGTCATATTCATAGGAAACCTTAGGTTGGTGAGATGTTCACCCTAAGGTGACCTCCATATTTTAAATAAGCTAGCTCTTCTCTAGTGGTTGGGGTAGGGTTAGAGGAAAGCATGTAAATGACTAAAAATAAAAAGGTGATGCGCCAATCTAAGAGAAGGGAAAGTGACAGAATACTTTGAAATCTTTATCTAGAATAGTTGAAGGCCTACATAGCATGATCCACTACTATGAGAATTCAAATGTCTGAGGAACTGAAATGATTGACATATAGATAATAAACGAATTAGGGAAAATCTAAGTGCATCAAGCATGATGAATTTCCTGACTCATTTAGAACAACTTCTCATAAAAGAAATGAAGATTCAGAACGTATAAAAATCTGATTACACATAATAAGAACTCTTTATTCATATAGAGAATGGGTACATAAGGCCCTTGAAAGCACATATTACACTTCTCTTCTATGACAGAGGCTTACTAAGGCTAGACTTTACAAAACATACGAGAACCCTTTGCTTTCCTCCCTACTCTTCTACTAAAAACTCGGCTTTGCTTTCATTTTGGCTCCTTTTAAGGACCTCTTTTCCTCTGTTACTTTCATCTACCACCTTTTTTACTTTCAATTTTGATATGGCCTTGCTCTTATCCATCTGGATCCTACCCCCAATATTTTAAATTCAGTGCTAACACTGTCAGTATTTTAATTTGGATCTTGAATAAAGATTTTGCTCCTTTATAGGAATTTGTGCATCTGCTCCCTACACATTATTGTCGTTGAGTCTCTAGCCGGTGAATCTCCCTTTTCTTTCCACGTGGAGGGCTCACGCTCATTTAGGGTCCTCTTTCCCCACCTTATATCAAACATGTGTTAGATAGACATGTGGATAGCTTCCATGAGGCAAACGGATCTTTGACTCTTCAACTTGCTTTAGGAGTGACCTCGTCAAACCTTGGACACATGGAGAGCTTCCGCAAGTTTGAGAACCCGCTTCAAAGTTCCATCTTTGGGGTTACGTCGATGGGACACGTGGAAGACTTCCATGGGCCTTTTCATACTTAGTCGATTTTGGCCTTGAGCGATCAAAAGAATCTAGATTCGGGCAACAAAAATGCTTAATAAAAGAGTCCTAACAAAAGAATATAATCAATTGACTAATTGAGTCATGTTGGCTTGCATTTGGATAAATTGACTTATCGTAATGAATCGATGTTGGCTCATTTTGTAATTGAGTTAGAGAATGAGGTTGGTAGGATCATAATTGAAGTAATTTTTAGATGATCCTATTTCATTAACTTTCTAGTTTCTACCCTATGGTCAAGTTGTTCAAAGAAAATTTGGAGAAGGCACTTGTCAAGAATTTCTTCTAATTCTCCCTTGTATTGAGGAAACTAAGATGGAAATTTTTAATATCGGGAGCATGGTTAAAAAATTTCATCATTCTTTATTTCTTCTTCCTCATCCTTAGGTGGGCCATTGAAGCGGGTAGAAGGCTTCCTTATAGGTGCTCATACGACACAATAGTCCATATAAAAGGGGAGCTTGGTGTTAGGATGGTATATCTCAAGAATATTTTACACATCGAGTAAGAGGACCCTAGGCCTAGATACTCTATGATAGAGTGTTGATTTGGATGAGAAAAGGTCTTAAAAGGAGGGATAAAGACATAATCAGTCATGAAGGAAAATTTACACAAGGTTCAAAAGCGTACGGAAGTAAATATAGGAGAATAAATAGAATTGTTCAAGTAAATAGGTATGCATAGGGGTATAAGTCATTCAGATCTAAAAACATAGATAGACAAGATTTCCCAAAGGCTATGGTGTCTGTGTGGATGGGTTTTTGAGTTTTTTTGGTTTTGGATGCTTAGATGAGGTCAAAACAAGAGATGTGTGCTTTTAACGAGTTGTGCTCAATCAAGAGGTGCAGTAAGAATCATGTTGGGTTCACTAGAGGATGTATGTGGGCCAAAGCCAACCAAACAAAATGACACTTTCAAAACCAAACAAAAACCCATCCTTTGAATTTCGACAAAAATCCCAAAATTAGAAAATTGTTCCAAAATAAACTCAAGAATCCTGAAATTTTTGGCAATTAGGTAAATTGTCAATGATTATTTAATCCCAAATTTCATCCTCTTTAGAGGGTCATCTTCTCACATTTTGAAACTCAATATTCTATCGAGTTCATCACTATTGTATTGTATCAAGATTAACATGTTACTATCTAACATTAACATCAACATTCATCAAGCAAGTAAAGGAATCACTTTGGAGTTTATGGGAGACCAATAAATCACTAGTCAACTTCAAGCCCCGTCCTTCAAACTCATTCAAGTTCATAATTTATCCTCCAATTTTTTTCCTTGATTTAAATCTTCTATTTTTATCTATTAACTCATATTATTCCTTTGAAAATTCATAGTCTCGAATCATATTGATTAAATATTAAAATTTTATCGGGTTGTTTACAACTCCCCAAAATCACCTACAATTCTGCACATTCTTCTTACCTACAATATTTATCCAATTTTATCTATCTTCTCTATTATATTTTTATCATTGTTAACACACTATCAATCATGGATTATTTATATGGCTTTAGGTGGTCAAGAACATGGGATAACTAGCATCCATTCACTACCTATTATATGGCATCCCTTACACTCGGGAGCAAGACAACGTTCTCCATGAATTGGAATTGTGCACAATTTATGCCCCTTTAGACTAGATGCAAAACATCTTTAAATCCACTCAGAGGATTCATGAGGCTACAAACGAGTTTTGGTAGGCCTATTTTGAATTTTTACACATTCGAGTTGACTTGACATGGTTAGAATACCAGTATGAAGCTCAACTAGAATCATTAAGCTTTGAATCGAATCTCAATACTATGATGATTTTGATACATAAGAGGAAGATCCAAAGTACGTATCTGTCTTCTTTAGGGAAAATCTTAGTGGCCATGAAAATTGGACTATCCTAAAGAATTTGATTTTATTGAAGAGGAAGATTCACCTTCATCTGAAAACTCTCACACTAATTTAGACTCGACTTTTAAGCCATATTTTACATATCTCATATTTCATTATCTACTATATATTTGCAATAAAATCTAAACTTTTCAGAACATTTATTATCCATTATATCATGTCTTGTTTTCAAAACCAGTTGATTATGTAAACAGCGGGTTGGCATCCTTATGAGGAATTCATATGGCTTCCTCAGGATCGGCCTTTGCCAGAAACTGCTTGCTATTTTTACTAATAAATATTTTGTGTAGTGTTTTTTTATTGCAACGTCATTTACAAGATAGAAGTTACTTCATTTAATACACGAGTGCAACAATCAAACATCATCCATCCACATTTGTGGGTACCTCTAAACCCCGTCATTTCGAGGTTTTATAAGTTACCACGCCCAATGGGACCCATTCACTCACTTTTTGTCTTATTTCATTACAATAGAATTTTTTTATTTTCTAGTTCTCTATGTAATAATCACTGCGATTGGGAAAATCGCCAACAATTTCTCTGGGTGTTTTTCAAATCCTAACAATTTGCTTTTTCCTTTTTGTTTGTTGCTTTTTACTTTTTATTTTTCCTAACCTATCTACGAGGTATTGTTTCGGAAAGCTCGTTTGCTAAATTAATGGATTGTTTACTTAAAAGAAAAAAATTCAAACAAAAAACAAAAATAATAGGAGCATGTAATGGTGAGTCCTTAAAAAAATTGTTTCGACATTGTAATTTGTTTGATTGTTTTCAGCGAAAAATGACATTTCAAGTTGGGTTTTAAAATAAAATTTTATTCCTTATTGTTTCACATATAATTAACTAGAAGGATAATCCATTGCATTCATTGTTCTTTCCCTCACACACAATCAAACCACTTAAACACAAAACGCATTTAAAACAATTCCTACCCAGGTGGATACCTACTTGGATTTGATCACCAAGAGGATAATTTGACTCGGTGTTCTGGCCAAGTATAATCATCATCGGTCTGTTGGTATATATTGGCTAAGCACCCAAAACCCTTATCACTGTATGGCCATGAAGCTAGGGTAGGCCCCAATACCACACCCATATCAACAGAAGTACGAGTTGGGCCTCGCATACCTTCGGGTATATCGAGGACTCCACCCTTAAACATACCTCAAACCATCCCTAGTTTTCCATTTCCTAGGACCCTCGTTAACCATTTTACACATTTCACTTTGTAATTAAATCAAGAAAATTTAAAAATATATCTTGTTTGCTTTTGATTTTTGTTTGTAATTAACCCATTTTAATTCATTTTTTAGATAATTTGTGTGTGTGTGTTTGTTTACAATGGTACAAACAAGACAAAAATCTCGCAACCAAATTGCTGAAAATATGTCTCAACCCATATCCACACCCTTACAGCAACAAATCCCTTTATCCACTCCATTTTCTACACCATTTTTGTACCTTTATTCACTATTGTATCTACACCATCATTTGCTATGCCATTACAACAACAAAACCTATTCCATCAACCAATTACATCAAATCCTTTAACATGTGATTAATGAGCTTGGAATGAAATAGAGGAAAAATATAATGAATAAATGAGACAACATCTTTTAAATTCTTTGCTTCATTTTCACAATCAAGAATTCAATACATCTAAACAAGAAGACACTGAACAACCATACTCCCCCAGCTCACAATCAGAATCTTTTGAAACCACTTTCTTTGAAAGAGGAGATCCTATTTTCAAAGAAATTTTGGACTCAAACCCCATTTCCTTCATTCTTATTTGGCAACTAGGGGTGTTTAACTCCAACCATTCACACCAGAGCCATCCTCAAACATTCTTGATCCTTTGTCTGGCTCTTCAAAACAACTTGAATCGAACCATTTTTAAGCTGTTCGACTCTACACAAATCAACAATCTATATCGAATAACCACCTCCATACAATCCTTCCTCTACCATTGCAAGACTTATTTCAAATCAGGAACCTTTCATTCAACAAATACATTCATATCCACCTCTCGAGTCAAACTGAAACGTTAGAAGTTGTGTCTTCCATTCCTATTCTTAGTCTTCATATGGTTTCCTCTCAAGACACAACTACCCAACAACATACATCATCACTTGAGCCTTCTATTGGTTCAACACCTCCACAAAGTAATACTAGTACCTCATTATCTACCCCTCCAAAGCATCCTTAGTTACCCAAATACCTCTAATGAGTTCTATTGTTGCTTCTACTATCATGTCTCAGCCAGCTAGTAGCATTCAGAATATTACCATGTCTATTCTGGCATCAAGTCCTTTAATCAACACTAGTGCAATTGCCACCACTCATCATGTCTCACAGTACATTCCACAACAATCATTTCCATTAATCTCTATACCACAATCTTCTCCTACTCAATATATTCCACAACAAGAACCATCCTTTTCAGCCTCTACTATGGTTTTTCAACAACCACCTCCTTACAACCAATTCCTTATCAATATATATAATCTTCACAACCTTTGGCATCTCAACAATATATCCCAAAGACTACTTGTCTACAACAAAACATCCCTTCTCAATAATACATTCCACAACACTACTCCTTTAAAAAATCATCCCTTCTCAACAATACATTCCACAACAAACTACTCCACAACAACCAAGTATTACTTCCCAATAATATATCCCACAACAAAGAAAGTATTCCTTCCCATCGGTATATTCCACAACAAACTACTCCCCTATAAGAAAATATCCCTTCTCAACAATACATTCCACAGCAAAATATACCCCAACAAAATATTCCTTCTCAATAGTATATCCCTCAACAAAACATTCCACAACAATACAATATTCCTCAACATTCCGCAGCAAAATGTTCCACAATACAACATTCCACAACAAAATATTCCTCAACAATATCAGATGTACTCACAACCCGGCCATTTTGCATTCTAACCCGGTCCATCTTCAAAACAACCAGCACATACTGACCCTCTTCAAACCCTTATGAATCATATATTAATTCTAGAATCTACCTCATCCGTACCCAAAAATGTTCTCTCTTATGATCAAATCTGTAATGAACCCATTCACCCTTCAGTCCCATACAAAGCATACCCTCCTCACCTGGAACTTTCAAAATTTATTTAAGTTCTACAACAAGGAAGACCCTAGCAACATATTTGTTCATTTTTCCATGCTTGTTATCTAATAGCTCATGATCAAGACCTCATGTTGAGAACCTTTCTTATGTCCCTCTCAGCCCTGCTCTAGAATTGTATAATAGCATTCTGCAATATTCCCTTTTCTCCTTCACTCAACTCGCACATTTTTTATAAGAACACTTATCCATAAACATATCCCAAAAATTCACCATCTATGACCTTTAGACTATCAAAAAATTTGAGGATGATTCTATTGTTGATTTTGTTTCTGCTTGAGGGGTAGAATCAATCAATGGACCATATGCTTTTCATTACCACAAACTGAGTTTATTGAATTTTTCTAAGTCGATCATGCACCAAACATATTTCATCAACATCACAAATTCAATTGTTTCAAACCTTCGAAGAAGTCTTTACCATGGCCTGAAAATTAGAATTACACTCTCTAGAAGATGGTTGTGTTAATCTTCGACCTAAGAAACCACAAACTGATTTTCCATCTAAGTCATCCTCTAGTCCCAACAAATCTAAATCTATTGCTAATGACATAATAGTAAAGTCTATTCCTAGAGAAAATCCCACTACTAAATGTTCCCATCCACGACATAATTACACACCAATTGGAGAGAATTATAGTGCATTTTTGATAAACTACTAGATGTAAATATAATAACTCTTCCACCTATTCGACCCATCGAAACATTTGTATCTAAGCCCTCATGGTATCGAGAAAATGACTATTACAAATACCATAGGGTCAAAGGACATGATATTGAAAGGTGTTGTACATTTCACAATGTTCTTCAAGACTTGATTGATAAGGGTGAACTTCATTTAGATAATCCAAATGCACCCCCAAATCAAAACATTGAAATATTCAAATTGACCCTTTCCAAATCATCCTCATCCACTAATCAACCTCAAACAAATTTTGTTCATGTTCATCACACTATTAATATCATTACTAAAATAACTCATGCTCTTGAATCCAAACTAACAACTACACCTAATGAATCGGAAGCGATACCTATTGAATCAACACTTAGATTTACAATCACACCTCTTGAATCAACATCCACATCTATTGACCAATAAACATACCTTTGAAGAAACATATACATCCACACAATCAACAATGACATAATCAATGACAATACTCATTCAACCTAAACATGTATCTATCATATCCCGATCTGTTATCCTTCCATTTTTGTCACAAGTTATTACCAAACCTCTCTCCTTACTAATTCCACCCTCTAGTGTAGTTTTGATGATTATCCTTACGGATGAGTATGCCGAGTCATGCGATACCTTAGGGAAGTGGGACATGCCCCTAAGGTAACCTCCATATTCTATAAATGTTGGATCTTCTCCTAAACTTCTCGTCATAAGATACTCTTAGTTCAGGAAAAGAAAACTAATCATATCCTAACAATCAACAGGTCAGTGAGAGAGAGTGCATAAAAATGAAGCCTACACTAACATCGGTGATACACCAGAAAAGGAAGAAGTTAATCAAGAATCCAACTTCCTGAAATGGGGAAAGGTGAGCAATGAAAAGGGTGGAAAAGATGCACCACATTCCAAAGATAGATTCACACATAACACCACTTCAAACTCATTAAGAAAATCTTCTAAAACCTTTAGTGAACATTAGGAATATTCACGGTATACTTGGTTAGTGGAGAAAATCAAGTAGATACAATAAAAACATGCAAAGGATGGAAAAACCACACCACATGACATATTATATTGCTCCAAAAATGTGCACAATATAATAACATCGGTAAGAGGCAAGAAAAATTTCATTACAAATCTTAGGAAGAAGGCTTGAGCTCCATGCTCATACCCTAGTAGAGAAGAAAGAGGGGCAGAAAGGAAAAATGACTAACTCCCTTGATAATGAGCCCCATATTACAATATATAGAATGAGAAGAAGAGAAGAGAAAAATCTCAAAAATATCCTTCAACCACTTTCCAATTGTAATAAATGAGGTGAAATGACATAAATAGATTTACAAAATCTCCCTCACATTTCCCCATGACTGCAGTTGGAGAAAATGAGGGCCATACTCATTTAATGCATTCTCAACCATTCTCCAGTTGTCTTCTTGAATTGGGCTCATTTTCTAAGATATATATATATCCTCAAATCTTCATCAACCTAAATTTCTTGATTACTATGCATCGGGATCTGATCCATGATTCCAATGACACCAATTTTGTGTGATTCCACTAAGGGATGCTCAAGTTATGGGTATTTGAGTGCAAGTGGATAATTTGAGTTTCCACGAGCTTGCTTCATCTACATGGGACTGTGCATTTAACTCTTTTGTTGAAAATACAAGTTAATAATTTCCTTTCTAAGATCTTTGCATATCTTTTAAAAGATATAGGCATTAAAGTTCCTGGTGGGCTTCATTATTACTCCCACATTGTATTGACCTACCACCAATATTTTGTAACCTACTTTGGGTTCAGAGCCCATCCGTGCTCGAGCTCCATGTGGAGGCCAAGCGCATCTCTAGGGTCTCCGCTTTTCTTGCATCTTTTGGAAGTGCATTGCTGACACATGGTACCTTCTGTGGATCTTTTCATTTTCCTTGAGTTCATAATGAGGCTCGTTACACATTAATACAAGGACCTTCTTTTAGTGGGCCCCTCACCATTTGACCCCACGTCAAAGTCCCGTGGTAAATTGGGGTTTTCATTCCTCCCTCTTTTTTTGGAATTGCACCGAGCTGACACATGGCCCCTTCCGTGACTCTTTTACTTTGCTTCAATTTCATAATGGCTTGGATTCGACTTGTCGAGTCACCTTCCTCCATTTTTTCACCATGATTTGGCTAAGTCCTTACCAAATTTGCCAAAGGATTGACTCATCTCACATTAGTCTGAGATCCTTAGAACTATCTCCACATTTTCTCAAATCCACCAATTGTCATGTTGGCGGGGCTATCCATCTCCTCTATTATCCACAAACCATCAATCGAGCTTATGAGCTCATTCCTACACAACCGAGCTAACTTAGGGGCTTCTTGATTAATCACAACAATAATCTGCTTGTTATCTAATTTCAGTGGGTGGTGGAGGGAATTAGATAACATGTAGATATCCCTATAACTACACCCTCATTCACAAACATAACTATGATACCTCTCAAAACATTCTTAACACAACCAACTCCGCTTAAACCAATTTTGGACCATATTCGTCCTCCTTCTACAAAAACAAATAATGAAATCGACAAAACTCGTAAGTCATTTAGATTACATTAACCATGTTATTCAAACTTCTCTTCCTTCATTAGCATCAACTTCAATAAGCTCACCCAATTCGTCCAAAACCTCAAAAGGACCCAACAAATAGGGCATGGTTCAAGTCTTTAAAATTCCTTATTATAATGAAACATATCGTTTCGTTGCCCTCTGCCTTTTCTTCCATCTCCTCCTAGAAAGGCCATTTCCACTCTTAGTGATCCTCTTGTCATGCCAAGGCCAAGACCTACCTACCAAACTTCCACAACGGGACCTCATAAACAAGACACTATTCAAGATTTTAAAATCCCTATTATGTCCCCCAGATCAAAATCCCCTACGTGGTCCTCGATCCCTTATACCTAGGAATCACCCCATTATTTTAGGACCAAATCCTATCTATCAAGCTTCCACAAGTATCTCTCATCCCTCATCCATCACAACACCCAAGAGCCCTTGGCAACCAATAACATGATAACCCCTGACCAAAATCTTACTTCCATCAAAAGATAAGATATCTAAAACTCCTCGTCATTTGCATTTACATTGAAAGGGTGTTATGCAACTATTTTGGAAGGCCTCCTTCATCAATCACTCATAACATTACCACCTCTCAAAACATCAGACTCACAAGGATGGAAACCCACTTGGTATGACTTCAATGTTTCATGTGAATATCATAGAACAACATGGGTTCATTCCATTGAGGATTGTAAATCCTTCCACTTGATTACACGAAACTAGAAAATTTGGCTTCCCTTCCAATTAAATCACATACAACATTAGAATCTTCCCTTCCTTTTGAACCACATGTAACATTAATATTAGCAGCATCGTCATCTTTATCAAAATCCAAGAAACCTATGATAAAAATTCCTTCCCATCGGGTCGATGTCGTATATATCACTACTCATTCATATAACTATGACACGAGACCCATCTCAATCCAAGAAATATTAAACCTACGTAGCCATACCTCCACCACCGTAAATATCTCCTCCTTCGATAAACCCAAATTATCCATTATGGTGGCTCCCAAAACATCTGGTCCAACAATGGCACCTAAGACCAAGGTTTCTATCCTCGTTGCACCACCTTCCCTATCCACTGTGATGAAAAATGTTTTCATTAAACAATTACACCAAGCTCCCATCAAAATTTTCATTATATGAACTAATACAAACATCACCTCTTCACAAACAAGTAATGATGGAAGCCCTCCAATCAATAATAATACCTTCAGATGATCCATCATCTTTTACAAACTTTGTAGGAGCTCTCAAAGCATCGTCACCATATCATTCGAACCATCCAAAATACCTTCTCTTAAACTGGAAGATCATGACTTACCACTTTTCATCACAACTCAAATTAACGATGTTCGTATCAAAAGGGTAATGATTGATAGTGGTTCCATTATTAACATTATCTCCTCACTTTCTTTTGATCAACTTAAACTACCCAATACCGTTTTCTCCCAAACATCAGTCTTATTATGATCCTTCAACGACACTATCACACCCCGTTAGGCCTTTGTCATTTACCACTAAAAGTTGGTTTTAAAATTCTCCCAAAGCTCTTTTGCATCATATAAGGAGAGTTTCAATATAATATGTTATTAGGACGCCTCTAGATACGCATTATGCGTTACGTTCCATCAACTCTTAATTGTTGTCTCAAATATGAACATGAGGGTCAAACATTCACTATTCCCACAAATCTGAATCCTTTCGTTGATTGTTACATGATGTATCATCCGAATGATGTACTTATTCCTAGATCCGCATCGAATCATCCAATGAAGCTTCCACTAGCATGACCATTCCTTCTTCTAAATTACCAGATGATTCTTCCCTTAGTGATGTTGTACAATGCCTCATGTTGGGAGGATATCGTCTCCTCATGCTTAATCACATTCCTTCACCAAAGACTTACGGTTGCCCTAAAAACAACCGTGTATGATCCTAATGTGGGAGATGTTATCTCTTATGGTCCATCTTATCTTAAAATTAATCTTTTCTATGGGGGACTCAATCATCCTTCATATCGTACTATTGATCAACATTTTGCCATGCCTTTCACATTAGATTTCAAGTCTTTAGATAATCCAAATTTCTCCCATATGTATCTTCACCATTGCGCATGGAGAGGTTTTGGCCTGAACAGGGAATAGAGGATGTGGTTTTCCAACATTCTCTTAAAACTTATGAAAAATATGGTTTAGGCTATAAGAAACCCAGTTCAAACTATCCAAGGCTACTACATCCAAGCCGACAACATCCGTGCTCATTACTAAATTATATCTGTCATCACCAACATCCCTGAATACCCTATGGATGTAGACGATGTTGTTCCCATCCCACCTAAAAACATTATTCAATACCATATCCTTATGACCGCTCACTTATCAATCTAACCACAACACAAACAGATACCTCCCATTTGGCCATAAATGGTTAAGGAAGAATTACCTATTGTAAATATCCTTCAATATCGGGATGAACAGAAATTGTTTCGCATATGGGAGCCAAGGATCACTTCCTTCATAAAACCTTACCATCTAAGACACAAACTCTTCTTAATTAATCCACCATCGACGTTGACTTAGGAACTGTCAAGATCCCCATATACTTAAAATCAGCAAGTCATTGAGTCCATAGAACTAGATGACTTCACCTCATTTTTATCAAAATATTATCAAGCATTTGCCTAGTCATATAGTGATATGCCTGGAATTGATCCCAATATTTTAGTACACAATATTGTCACATATCCAAATGCAAGCCAACTAAATAGAAACTCTATAAAATGCATCCATGCATAGCTCTTCTCATTAAAAAGAGTTACAATGTCTTTTGTCCGCTAATTTCATCATACCTATTGGTTATCCACAATGGGTTTCTAATATTGTTCCTATAAATAAAGCACTGTAAGTTACGTATTTGTATAGATTTTAGGGATCTCAATCTCACTATTCCGAAATATGATTTCCTTTTCCAAACATAGATCATCTCATTGACCTAATAGTGGGCCATGACATTCTTTCCCTTATGGATGGTTTTCAGGATATAATCAAATTCTCATTGCTCACGATGACCAACACAAAACCTCTTTCATCACCCCTTGGGAACTTTCTATTACTTGTGTCATGCCATTCGGCCTCAAAAATGCGGGAGCTACCATCTGAGGTGAGCCATGACCTCATTCACAAAACACTTGAAGATTATGTTAATGACCTTGTAGGAAAGTTCAAAAGACGTAAATATCATCTTACCATCCTTGAGTCAATCTTTACTCGTCTCATCCAATATTGTCTTCATCTCAACCCGAAAAATGTGTTTTTGGTGTCCTCACTAGTAAACTTTTAGGATTCATCATATCTATCCAAGGTATTGAAGTTGACCCAACAAAGGTTAAATCCATCATTGAAATATCTCCACCATCTAATCTTACATAATTACGCAGCCTTCAAAGAAAATTTTAATCCCCACAATGTTTCATATCACAACTCTCTAATTGTTTTCATCCTTTTCATTGTCTCCTCCATAAGGACATATATTTTCATTCAGATTCTGATTTTGAAGGCCTTTGACGAAATCAAGTAGTTCCTCTTATCACCTTTTGTTCTCACTCCACCGTGTGAAGGGGGCCATTTTAATTATACATATCTACTTCAGAACATGCTCTTGGATCCATGCTTTCTCACCATGATAATCAAGGTTGAGAACAAGACATGTATTATATCATTTGCATGCTCCATGAATATGAAACCGTTACACATAATTTGAAAAGTTATGTTGTTCTTTATACTTCACCACTTCCAATTTTATTTGTTACCTTCTTAATCATAAAACATACGTTGTCACTAGCTTCAATCCCTCAAAACTATACACTCTAAACCATATCATAGTGATCATATCACTCGATGGCTTATGCTTATGACTGAGTTTGACCTAGAATTCATATCACAAAAATATATTAAGGGCTAAGCCATTGCAGACCAGCTCGTTGATGCTCCTTTACCAAATAATCAACTTCCTCATGAGTATTTTCTAGATGAATCCATTAGTAATGTCGACGAATATGAATTCATCCCTGTCAAGATGACTCTCTTCTTTAATGGTTCTAAATGTCAAGAAGGGGGAGGAATTGGTGTCATTATTATCCCTCCCCACGAGGTATTCTTATTCCATTATCATTCAAACTCAACTTTGAATGTACTAATAATATGGCAGAATATGAGGCTTTAATCATGGGTATTACCACCACTATTATCATGGGTGTTCACATCTTAAACATCTATGGAGATTTACAACATGTTATTAGTCAAGTTGAAGGGTAATATTAGTGTAAAAACAAAATTCTACAAAAATATAAAGCCAACGTTGACTTTCTCCTTGGCACTTTTGATCACTACACCATCCAAGCCATCCCACAATATTCTAATAGGTTTGTAGATACAATGGCCTCTTTGGGAGCCCTTATCCCATTAAAAATTGAAGAGTCAAAAGATAGCACTAAATTATCCATCATCATTCAATGATTGGATCATCCTTCACATCAAAATGAACTTCCTCCCATCAACATTGTTGATGATAATCCAATTGATTCATGGTATACTCAAATCTATGAATATCTCGTTGAATCCAAAATCCCATCTAATTTATCATGTAATGCTAAATGGTCATTCCTTCAATGTATCACTCACTTCATCATCATTGGCGGTATACTCTATAAATGAAGTTTTGATGGTATCTTGTTAAGATGCCTTAAGTCACATGAATCAATCAAAGCCATCGAAGAAGTCCATGACGGTATTTTGGAGGTCATTTCAGTGGAAATTTCATCACTAAATGTGTTATATGGTTAGGGTATTATTGGCCTACTATTACCAAGGATTGTTGTGAGTATGTTAAGAAATGTATGAAATGTCAAATTCATTCAAATCTTATCCATGTCCTCGGTCAAGCATTACAACTCGCTTTCGGCATTATGGCCTTTCTATCATTGGGAATTAGACCTCTTTAGGGCTATCAATCCCAATTCATCTCGATAACATCATTCCATTATCACACCTTTCGAATATTTCACTAAATGGTTTGAAGTTATCCCTTTTACATCAACTAAATCAGGACCTATTATTAATTTCATATATCACCACATTATATGTCATTTTGGCATCCCATATAAACTCATCATAGATAATGGAAAATGCTTTAAGAATAAAGAAGTTAAAAATCTATGTGACACCATCAATTTAAATTCAAATTTTCATCATCTTATTATCCTTAAAAAAATGGACAAGTCGAAGCCTCTAATAAAACACTCAACAAAATCCTTATGAAAATAGTAAACGATACAAGAAAGAAACTAGCATCTACAAATCCCATTTGCTCTCTGGGCTTATCGAACTAGCATTTACACACCTATAGGAGAAACACCCTATTCACTTGTCTATGGCTTTGAAGCCATTGTACCTCTTGAAATTCAAATCCCATCACTTCATGTATCCTCAAGGACTTCATCCCAGATGAAGAATATCGACAAGATTGTTTAGCACAACTTGAACTATTAGATGAGAAACATCTAATGGCCCTTGAACATCATCAAGTTTATCAAAAACACATTAAAAGAGATTATAACAAACATATCAAAGAACATGACTTTAAATTTGGTGATCTTGTGCTTAAAGAGAATCAAAATGTCACTCAATTAGAATGGAGTAAATGTGGAAATTTTTCTCCCAATTGGATCGGTCCATACATCATTACTTATAAATATGGGTCAGGACTATACCCTCTCACTTATTTTTATGGTAAACTGAAGAGGAACCTTTGAATTCCTTGCACTTATGACCTTTCTATTGTTAAATAATTAATGGTCATTATAGTAGTTACATCTCATTGCTCCATCAAAACCATCCATCATATCACAAGTAGTGATTTGAAAGCATGTGGTTATCTGTCATTATTCTAAAAATACCTTAAAGATGAGCACTGCAGATTTGTTTATCACATCTTTCTCTGTGGACAAGTTCTTCTCCGAAATAACCACTTGAATCAATACGCCCATCTACCTTATACCAACTAAAGGCATGACATAAGGTACGAATGTGTAGATCATATATGCACCTTTTCCCCTCTTTGAAACATTTTATTGGGGATTTTTCCTTAGCTAAAAATATATGTAAATCATTTATATGTGTTTCTCAAAAGTCAAAATAAACGATAGAATGATCTCTTGAAGGATAGTTATCATTCAAAATCATAGTCCGATCCTTGAAGGATGGTTATCCATAAAAAAATTAAAAGTAAAAATTAGATTGATCCCTCGAAGGACAACTACCAATCAAAAGCATAGACCATACCCTTAAAGGATGGTTACCCATAAAAAAGGACTCCCTCTTTGATCAGCCTTGAAATAAATACATCAATATCAAAAGCATCCAGGAAAGCTTCCCGCATTGATCAAATTTTCCATTATAGTAAACTTCTCGCATTGATTAGTTTGCTTCAAAATCAAAATAAAGTGGGGCATCTCTCTTTAGACCTATATAAAAGGAGAATTTGTTTCCCCTCATTGATCTATACATGTTCAAACCCCCTTTCATGTTCAAATAAGAAGCATTCATCCCACATTTTATTAAACATTGTAACTACCCATTGATGATCATATTTAACATTTGTTAAAGGTTGTAAGTGCAAGAGTGTTCAAGCTTTCAAAACCCATCATGTATGTACCAAATCCATAATGGGACAATCATTTCATGTTTATCCTATTTTATTGAGCCACATTTTGATACAATATAATTTGAGATCACATTTTAAGTTGTTTAATTTCATCATATTTTTCAAAAACTATAATATCATATCACATCTAATAACTAACACATCCAAATTAAAAACATACATCACCATATACATTGAGATCAACCACACAAAAGATGAACAAGTATAAATCATAAAAAGCTCATTATATATATATATATATATATATATATATATATATATATAGATCAAATCCATATACATAAATATCAAAAATAAGCTTCTAAGATCCATGTCATCAAAATACATCATATCGATGTCATACAAAAATAGGCTTCCATGAGCCATACAACCACTATGAAATACATATCATGAGTCAATAAACTAAAAATCTTCAATGGTGGCATTAAGGAGTTGTATTTCCCTCTCCTCCTGGGCACCTAAACCTCTAGTTGCTTATGCACCACCCATAGCATCAGCATCTCCTCTAGTTACCCCCTCGCTATCACCCACTCACTTAGGTCTCCGAGGTGGGTGACCCACACTCGTAGCACTAGTAATTGGTTTTCTACCTTCCCAACCAAGTGGTCGCATACAAAATGGCGTCGGGGTAATACTTTGTAATCATCTCAACATAATAAGCATTATCTTCCCATACTACCTCATAGTGAGCACTAGAAAATGTCCCAGACCCTACATGTGGTCTCTGTCCACTAGCATGTGGCCTCACTCAACTAGCCCCGGTCTCTCGCCCACTAGCATGTGCTCTCTAAGCCATCTCTGCTAAATCTCGCACTAGAAATGGAAAGCTTGGTAATCCCTAATTCCTTCCTCATCCCATCTCTTTGTCCCTTGTACCAATCCCTATCTGTGATGGGCTGAGCCAATTATGCACTAATTCCATCCCACTTAGTAATCAAACTATCCCTCTCGTGAATCGGTGTGTCTCTAATGTCAAAGAGGTCATCCCTCTCTCTCTCTCGGTCGTATCTCTCTCTCTCCTCAACTACGTCATTCTTGGACATCACTACCGCAATAGTTGTAACTACATCATCATCACCCTCCTCCTCACTATCATCCTCTGCACCCTCCACTACCTCTTGTGTCACTGCTCCTCTCACTACCTAAGCACATACTCTTCTAACTCTTTATATTACTCTCTCCGAGCACAGATCCCTATCAAATCTCCTCAATGCACAAGTCTTCCATGTTGTATAATCAGGGGTAACCCCTACATCCTCAATCGGAACAATTTGACCCTCATCATTAGGACCCATATTCCCCCTGCTAATCAACAATAACCTTGTGTTGTCACTACTTCCTAGGGTCTCTCGTGTCTCCATTCTCCTATCTATATATTTTACGGGCTCCTCTAGCACTTCCTACACAAATATGAATTGTCTCCTAACACAACAAAACATAACAGTTCATGCTCACCTATTTGGTGAGCTTGCACCCATATATAGGTTGTTGTCGGCTAACCAAATGATCAAGAAACTCAGGCCAAATAGGTAGATCTAGATATGGCCTCCATACCACATCTCCCACTGCAGTCCAGATAAAATCTCTCTTAATATCCTAACATCCTCCTCTTTAGTTCACAACCGACATCATCCCTCCATCTCATGAAACCAAGGTGTCCATCTTCGATCCCCAAGGTAATCCAACTAGTCAAGTAAGCCGCAATGTGCTAGAAGGCCCAATCTGTAGTAAAAATCCAATATCAATACCATATCTCTTGTGGACCTTCTAGGCCTACAGCTCTCTATATGTATGTGCAAGTAGGGTAGGAGCCCACTCAAAAATGGTATGGTGCTCCATCATCTTGACCACAACCCCTGTCATCATCTAAGGAAATTGACCACCTCCCGAATCTAGTAAAGTGTAACAAATGATGTCCATCATCATCATGGTCATCCGAGTGCGACCCTCTGTATTGGTGAGTAAAGTTTGTTATAAGTAAACACTCTTGACTCATATCTAACATCATCTACATCTACACCATAAAACGTAGTCATTACCCCATCCCTCTCTTCCTCAGTAATAATATATACACCCTCTCCCCATATAGGTACTCTCAGGATGTGGTGTAAATCCTCTAAAGTAATAGTGATCTCGCCAGCAAGTAACCAAAAATTATTGGTGGAAGGATTCCACCACTCTAACAAGGCCAACATAAAACTCTGACATTTGTGTAACCAACGATAATGCCTCATGGCACTAAAACCAACATGCTCCCAATCATCATCAGACATATCATCCCTCACCTCATCTAAAATCAATGGTATATGATCACAGATCGTCAACTTTGCATCCACCTGTAAAATGCAAACAAATCAACATTAATATTGTTATTAAAAATGAAATGATAAAAATCATCCAAAACATATCAAAAATTCATCCACATCAACATCAACATCATCACCTAAAAATACCAACAACATCTAAAACATTAAAATTGAATGATGCATCGTTATCGAAAAAAATTCCATATTTGAAAGAAAAAAAAGAAAATTACGCAAAATTGCTTAAATATCAAAATTAATGTTGTCACAAAACAAAATTAGTCAATATCAATTACATTCAACACTAATGTCAACATTGGAACTAAAAACACCATGTAAAGGTCCAAAACATTTCTTAAAAATCATGACAATAACCACAAAAGCAAATTTTGTACAAAAGGGTGAATCACCGGTGATTACATGAATCGTTAGCAATCCCGCATTTTTACCCTAGGGCATCCGCACAGCCCCCAAAAATGGAAAAACAAATCTAAAACTACGAAAAACTATAAAAAATGAAAAAATAGGGATAAATCACTTACCTCGACCATCATGGGCTTCTATTCTGCTTAAATTTTCTATTCCGTCAAAAATTCACTCGCCTCACTCACTCTCTCAAATCGTTTTCACCATGTGGTGAAATGAACCCATGAATTGGCTTTTTATAGCCCAATTTTTACATTAAGGAAATCATTGGCGATTTGCATCAAATCACTTACAAATCATACCCTATTGGCATATGTGCCCATTTTTTCCTAAATCATGGCAATCACACTTTTCCACAAGTGTGTCCAATTTTCAATGGACCCTAGTCCTTGAAACATTAAAACAATAAAATGAAATTTATATCGGGATCCTTCATTTGACTAAGGGACATGTTCCCTTTGGCCCCCATTACTTGGCTTTTATGTTCTGTTAGCCTACTTTTACGGATCCTACGTCTATAAGTGTCAAACCCCTTGGTTCCCCTATCATTTGAATTGTCGTAGCACGTATTTTTCAATAACCCCTATGACTAGGGAAACTCTTTACGAAACACGTAACACACAAACATCGGTGTTCCCTGTGGATCACCCATACTGATTTTCATTGTTTTCTTCTAGCGCTTTATCCATAAATCCGCCTTGATAAAAAGGGGCAAATGTAGACACTAAAATTTTCACTCGCCAATATTCATTTAATTATCTCATTTGCAATAGATTAATTATATCAACACAATTAATTA
Source organism: Taxus wallichiana var. yunnanensis (assembly GCA_018340775.1). NCBI lineage: Eukaryota > Viridiplantae > Streptophyta > Pinopsida > Cupressales > Taxaceae > Taxus > Taxus wallichiana. The sequence goes on along the minus strand of CM031244.1, from coordinate 157,130,559 downwards.
AAATATTTCTTCATATACACAAATATCATATCCCATGATATTTTAACTTACCTAAGTTAGTTCTCTAAAAATTATTTAAAATCACCCCTAACTCCTTATTTTAATGCATCCATCATATACATAAATCCTCCATTATCTTGTAAAAATATTATTTATTCGAAGATAATCTTATATAAATCCTAAACTAACTTCCTAACACCTATCCTAAACAAACTTAAGCTAATTTAGATAATAATCTAACCTATCTTATCATTTCCTAAACAAACTTGACACCTCATTAGACAACACGACACTTTCAAAACCAACCAACAAACCCATCCTTTGAAATTTTGAAGAAAAATCCAAAAATTATAAAATTGTTCCAAAACAAACTCAAGAATCCTGAAATCATCGGCGATTAGGTAAATCACCAACAATTATTTAAGCCCAAATTACAAGCCTCTTTAGAGGATCATCTTCTCATATTTTCAAACCTTAGTATTCTATTAGAGTTCATCACTATTATATTGTATGAACATCAACACTGTACTATCTAGCATTAGCATCCACATTCATCAAGAAAGTAGAGGAATCACTTTTGAGTTTGTGGGAGACCAACAAATCACCAGTCATCTTCAAGCCCCGTCCTTCGCACTCATTCAAGGTTAGACTTTATCCTCCAATTTTTTTCCTTGATTTAAATCTTCTATTTTCATTTATTAACTCATATTAGTCCTTTGAAAATCCATAGTATCGAATCATATTGATCAAATATTACAATTTTATCAGTTTTTTTACAACTCCCCAGAATCGCGTATGATTCCTGCACATTCTTCTTACCTACAATATTTATCCAATTTTATCTATCTTCTCTATTATATTTTTATTAATGCTAACACAACTGTCAAGCATGGATTGTTTAGATGGCTTTAGGTGGTCAAGGACATGAGATAACTAGCATCCATTCACTACCTATTATCCACCATCCCTTACACTGGGAACAGTATGACATTCTCCACGACTTGGAATTGTGCACAATTCACTCAGCCCCTTTAGACCAGCTACAAAACATCTTTGAATCCACTCAGAGGATTCGTGAGGCCACAGACGAGTTTTGGGAGGCCTATTTCAAATTTTTACGCATTCGAGTCGACTTGGCATGGTTTGAATACTAGTATGAAGCTCAACTAGAACAATTAATCTCTAAAGCTGAATCTAAAGACTAGACTCGATTGTAACAATCTGATTCTAACGAATCGATTCGATATAGAAGAGGGAGAGCCGCAGTACGTATCTAACTTCTTTAGGGAAGATCTCAGTGACCACGAGAATTTAGACTATCCTGAAGACTTTGATTTTATTGAAGAGGAAGATTCACCTTCATCTGAAAACTCTAACACCGATTTAGACTCCCACTTTCTATCCATAGTCTACATATCTCATATTTCATTATCTACTATATATTTTTAATAAAATTTGAATTCTTCACAACATTTTTATCCATTATATCATGTCTTTTTAAAAACCATTTGATTGTGTAAACATCATGTTGACATCCTTGCGAGGAATTTTTATGGCTTCTAGGTGACCTTTTTATGCGAAACACTGCTTACTATGTTTACAAAAAAATATTTTGTGTAGTGTTTATGATTACAACGTCATTTGTAGGACAGCAACTAATTCATTTGATACACAGAGCGCAACAATCAAACATCATCCATCCACATCTATGGGTACCTCTAAACCCCACCATTTTGAGGTTTGGTAAGTTTTATTATCTTGCTTATTAGGTTAAGTTGAAGAGGTAAAATTTATTCTAAACAAAGATCATGGGCTTCATAGTCAAAGTTGGAAACTTGATCTTATGTCAAGGAAAATGGGTCAGCTAAGCTGATGTTTTTATGTGAGCATGTAGCCATTAGAGTAATTTAATGCTTAGGAAATGGTTAGGAAGAAGTTTCAATTGCGCTTGAAAGATCCTCTTGTACTATGATGACATTCATGTCATGAGTAATTTTAGTGCATAGGGTTTCTTGGAAGTGCAAGCGTTCCCAAACATGAATCCAGGATGTATCCAACCAAATGAGGATCATATAAGGAATAACCATCATTGTAATCTGATATGGAATCATCCAACATACATGAGTCGAATATGGTCTCAAGTTGGACCATACGCTCTCATGGCAGCTATCATGTTTATGAGATAAATATAGGAATCGAAGGCTCCTTCTTGCAAGGTCGCAAGGAAGGAGGCAGCTCGGATATGATAAGTTCATGAAGTTTAGAAGTATTAATTCAGAGTGTGACTTCATTGGGTTTGTCATCATCTAATTCCAAGAGATTAGGAGGTGTGTTCCTGGCCAACTCACGATGACCGGCATTACCACGAAGAGTAGCTATATGGTAGTTAAAGTGTTGATATTCCTAAAAGGGGATTGGTGATAGTTCATCAAGCATGGGGAGCTTGTATGTCCCCTTTTGCTGAAGTGTATCATAATTCTAAGGATTAGTGTCCCCTTGAATCTTATAAATAGCTCCCTAGTGAGAAAACTTCACACATTGACATGTGGAAGAAGCGGTGATGCACATACGTTGAGTCCAGGGCCACCCTAAGAGAGTGTTATAAGATAAGGAAAATTTGAATATCATGACTTTGAAGTTGACTTTCCTATGGGGAACGGTGATGGGTAACCAAATACACCCCATCAGAGGCATATTTCAGTGATCATATCCTTGAAAAGTAGTTCATTTGGATTTTAGGTTATTGATAGAATAATCAAGAGCCTTGATGAAATATAGTCAAGCCATACACATCTTTATTCCCTCGTCAATGAGCAAAAACTTAACCGAAGTGTGATCAATCTAAACTAAGATGAAAAGAAATGGATTTTCTACACAAAGCAAGAGCTCATCTAGAATCACAGAAAATATGGGAGATCAAATGAATGAATGAGCATTCATGTTGAGATCAGTATGAATGGAGAGTTCCTCACATTTTCGAAAGATACTTTCTTTTGACCCATGTAATGTAGGACTCTACCCTAGAGAGGGATGAAAATGGATGTTCATATCAAACAGTCTACTCATGAGATGCTCACAATGGTGAGGTGACATACACATAAGTTCCAAGAAGGGAACTGGGCCAAGAATTTTGGCAACTTCTTTGAGAGGATCTCAATCATCATGAATGGATTGTGCAAAGTAGTATTAGAGTTTTGGAACTCCTCGAAAACAGATCTAGAAGGAGCATGGGTAGTTAGAGAGACTTTTGAAACTGATTTTTTCTTAGTTCCTACAACATCATCCCTACAAGTTTGATTTTCATATGGGGCCAATGGTGTTTGTAGATGGAAATGCAGATCCAAACACAATCAGCCCTAGAGGGTAATTTCCACAAGGGTTGATGGCATCTGGAGGAGGTAGGTTTTTATTTGAGGAGCTTGATTCTAAGGCACATAAGGATAGATGACTCTATGAGTCCGAGGTGGAATGCTATAGGATATTCTAGTTCTATATAAGCTATAACATGTTTTACATCTATCCCGAGAATGGCATGGGAAAGCGCAAAATGGACGATAGGGATGATCTTTCATCAACAACGATTCCAAGAGGTCTTCAAGAAGATTCAATCCATTAATGAGACGCTTGAAGTCCACCAAGAACACTGTCACCCAGATATAAGGAGGCCCCTGCAGCTATCTGACATACAATGAAATTCAAGTCCAAAACATATGCAACCTCGCAAACTGCCTCGGAGTTTCTTTGGATAAAGGGAATAAACAAAGACCTCTCCATCAAAGAGGTAAATCAGAATGATCCGGCCCAAGTTTATGCCATTGGAATCCTCACTGCTTTTTCCACCATGAAGGATTCCATTGAGCAAGTTATGAATTAGGCTTTTTATTTTGCATCTTGTTGTTATTAGTTTGTTGTTTTTATTTGTTTAGTTGTTGTTTTGTCGCTGCAGCTTGGCTGCTTTCTGCTCTGTTTCGTTTTTGCATTTTGGAGTTTGGCTCCATTTGATCTCCTCTCTGTATCCGGATTTTGATCCTTTCTCTGTTCTTCTCTTGCCCTTTCTGGCTGTTGAGCTATTTTGTACAAGGGTATAGTCCCTTTCAAAAAACTAATTTACCAATAATTAAAAAAAAAACATGTTTTACATCATCGATTACAACCATATTTTCGGGGAGGGTAATCCATGTCACCCACATATTTGTAGCATTCTCTTTCTCTCATATCTTTTAGGGACATCATCATTGGGCATTGGATTAGAGAATATCTTTATCTTTTCATTAGCCTATTTGATGGCTTCATGACAATCCTTCTTTTGAAATGTGTCATGATGTTGACCGCTTCGTTAAAATGCTCATGAGTGATGGTGTAATAATAAAAGTTGGGATCTAAGAATAAATTTATTATCTTGCAACCATTTAGCGTGTATGACAATTCTCATGTGAGTCACCCCAATTAGTGTGCCACCAACAAAACTTACTCTCATCATTCCATTGAGGAATGGGTCGATAAGGATCTAGGATTACGGTGGAAAGTAAATGGTTTAGGAAACCAACATTTCAAATCTTCCTTACTCAATTGTTAATGATAGTTAGGTTGGATTTTTTTCTTGTTAGGTTATTAGTCAATATTGAAAACATTCCTATTTGAAGAAGTTACGAGAGGAAGAGTATCTAAGACTCCATCATCGATCGCATTCATGTATTTAGAACGTTGAAGGATTTAGACTTGTTTGTTAGTTAGTGTCTTGGGTGGAGCCTTCTCAAATTCCCACATGAGATAGTCTTGCCTTATTGCTTGTTCAAATGCATCTTCCAGGAAAGTAGGAGAAAAGGACCTCACCTTGTGTTGAAAGCAAGGTTCAAGGGCTTGTAAGAAAATTTCAAAGATCCTATCATTGGGCATGTTATGTTATGCCCCCATGCATAGGGTCTCCCAACACTTGATATATCCTTGTGTTTCTTCATTCTTAGATTGTTGAAAATTGATGAAAGTGTTTATGTCTTTTTAGGTAGATTCATTTACTAAGTCTTCAATCGGTATGGACTCTCACTCAACTATGGAGTTAGGAGGAAAAGTATGGTACCAAGATAAATCATCTCTTATAAGTTTCTTTATTAGGAGCTTGGTGGCAGTGTAAGAATTGGTCAAAATCCATTCCTTGTAAATATTTCTAAAGCTCTTTATATGAAGGGTGGGATCAGTAGACCCTTTGTAAGAGATAGATGGAGCAATTCCACCAATATCCATACTAGCTATATAGAGTGTTAAAGGCTCTTGTTGGACTACTCAAAAGACTTTTTTTTGAATTGAGGGTTGAGTGATGGGAACCCCATTAGTCATATTTAGCAAAGGAAGGTGTGTGGTGCCCCAAGAGCCTGTTGGAGGGTGGTTGACTAACTGAGCCATTTTTGCTTGCATTTAGAGAAATTGACTCATCGTAGTGGATCAATGTTGGCTCATTTGGTAAATGAGTTGGAAAATGAGGTTGGTAGGATCATAATTGAAGGAATTTTTAGATGATCCTATTTCAAGTGAGCTTTCCCCTTTTCTACCCTATGGTCAAGTTGTTCAGAGAAAATTTTGAGAAGGCACTTGCCAAGCATTTATTCTGATTCTCCCTTGTATTCAAGAAACTGAGATAGAAATTTTTAATATCAAGAGGATGGTTAAAAAGTATCATCATTCTAACTTTCTTCTTCCTCATCCTTAGGTGGGTCATTGCAGTGGGTAGAAGGATGTTTTATAGATGCTCATATGACACAATAGTCCATACAAAAGGAGAACTTGATGTCACAATAGTATGTCTTAGGAAAAATTTGCACATTAGAGTAAGAAGACCCTAGGCCCGGATACTCCATGATGAAGTGTTGATTTGGCTAAGAAAAGATCTAAAAAGGAGGGTTACAGAAACAATCAGTCATGAAGGAAAATTTACATAGGGGTCGAAGGTGTCTAGATGCAGATCTAGGAGAATAACAGAATTGTTCATGTAAATAGGTCTGCGCATAGGGGTATAATTTGTTCAAATAAAAGAAAACAAATAGAAAGGCTTGCCCAAGTGCTATGATGTCGTCGTGCGGATGGGTTTTTGAGTTTTTGTGGTTTTTAGATGCTTAAATAAGGTCAAAACTAGAGATGTGTGCTTTTAATGAGTTGTGCTCGATTAAGAGGTTTGGTAGATTCACGCTAGGTTCACCAAAGGATATATGCGAGACAAAATGTGTCTCAATAACATGCACTCCTAAATCATTTGTTCTATAAGGGTATTGAGGCAACAAGTAGGAAACACACATGTACCGGTATACAAGGGGATAGACTTAAAGGGGATACAACGTGAACTAGGGTCACATATCTAGAGGGAAGTAATCCCTACACTAGATCAACCTAGGGTTTCTAAGGCTTACAATCAAGATAGAGGAAGGAACCCTACTGAGATATCGGTGGTTGGATGTGGAGAGGTATGGATCAGCAATAAATGAAACAAACATGCATGAAATAATTGAAATGAAATTAATGATAACTAAGGATTTGATAATGGATAAGAGTATTATGCTAACTAGCATCCAAACATATCAAATACTAAGCTAACATAGCACAATAAAGAAGGAAATGAACTTATATATGAAAAATGACAAGAGATGGTTAGAGCACTCACCTTTTACCTGTAGGGTGGTCACTGATGCATCTATCTCTCTTGAGAAGCAGCACGCAGAGAGAGATTCATTATTAGGTGGAGAAGGGGAACATCGTTCATGTCCTAGACTCACTATAGGTGACCTAATAGTGCAAGAAACCATCCAAGAAGAAGAAATTCAATCCAATCCAAGCAAGATGCAATATGAACCAAGAGCTAGGTGAGTATATGCAAAGATGACATAAACGGGAAGAACTAATGGCGAGTCTAAAATGATTTTGGATTCCTTTTCTTTTGAGTGTCAAATGAGGTGAGGTTATATATAGGACTTCATCACCCATTGTAGACGGTATCAGCCATGAGAGGAGATACAACACCGAAACCATCGCCCATGGGTTATAATGTTGGTCGTAGATGTTGAAAAGAGGTAAGGTGTCATGAAAAGTGAAAATAGTGTGTTATAGATCATGAATGTGGATAAAAAAGGTGTCAAGTGATGCGATGCAAGCAAGAAATTGTGAATGTGATGTGCATGAGACCAAGAAAGACAATGATAGTTAGTGCAAGGACAAGTAAGGCCAAGACCAAATAAAGACACTCTCTATGTGTATTGTCTTTAACTCATAATGGTTACATGAATAACCATTCCCATTCCCATTCTTGGCGGGACCGTTAAGGCACTGCTCTAGAAATAGATGCATCAGTGACCCTTATCTTCATAAAGGAACTTTTTAGTAACATGTATGAAAGTTGAAAAGAGAAAAATTAGGTGTATACATTTCCTTCTCCGCCATGTCTCATTTTACAAAAGTTGCTTCAATGTAATATTGCATCATACCCTCCACCTACGAGGTTGATATGAGCTAGGCTCAAGCTAAATATATTTGACCCTACTACCTATTCTAAATACCATAGATGTATTGGACACTCCACTAATATATGTTTCAATCTTCATAATGTTATACAACATGTAATTGATACAAATATTGTTGAATTTGATTCTTCTCTTAAGCGTTTCTCATATTATCAACTTAAAGTGACAAATACAATTCTAAATGTGCATAATTATGTCAAACATGCCTACTATAGTGAAACTATCAATGTTTTATAGTGGAACTATCAATGTTTTAAGGAATCCCTTATGAGCCTTATTTTCTAATTCTAACTAATATTATTGATTATACTCCTTACGTGTAAACAGACAAATAACTTATACTCAGATTGCCCATTCATACACCTATTGATCATGTAACATAAGCCACAATCATAGGTGCACAAATATACATCGATGGCTTCCCTAGAGTATTCAAGGAAAATAAATATGTCATATAATCTAATCTTAAAGTGACACAATCATCTTCTATGCACAATACTCCATGAAGAAATTTGCTTCCTTCAATGGTCCATTCTACACATTCATCTATATCAAGACACTCGTATGCTTCGACACATGATGGAATTATAGATTCTCATGAGAAGCTTGATACAATATTTTATCCTCCTTATGATGGAGGCATCGAGATAAGCACACTTTCAAACATTTTTAATATTGCAAAAATACAATGTATGTATGTATGTATGTATGTATGTATGTATGTATGTATGAGGTCGTCTTCAATGAGGTGTGGAAACAGGATTTGGAGCTATGGGAAATCCTTAAGGTTGGTGGTTTCAATAATTTTGTGGATCGTGCAAAGGCTATGACACCCACCTCTCCACCAAATTTTCTAGGAGGTGGAACAATTGTGTTGTCAACTTCAAGGGCCGCCATTTTAATATTATTGAAGAATTGATTAATGTGTCACAAACCTAAGCATGGAGGGCTTAAATTATTCAAAAATAAATTTGATAGAGTGGAGGAAGAGAAGAAATTATTAGAGGGAAATGAATCCCTGGTTCATACTAAATTTAGTTTTCTACATAGATCTCTCTCTCAACCCTTTGAGGAAGTGGGGTTTATTATCTTGAAATTCATCTCTTGAAGGGCACTATCAAGTAATGCATTATTACCATCTAGTTTTATTTAACCATTTTAGAAGGCATGCTCTCGTCAATCTTCCTTTTTACATATTACTTTCTTTAGAGAATTCTATTAAGGTTGCCCAATGGGATAAGAAGGTATTCCCTCTTCACCAAACGTTATTATCCTCCTCTCTACAATCATTTTAAATTTTCCAACCCTAAACCTCATTGTGGTAATCCCTTTCATTATGTCGGGCCTATTCCATTCCCTCTCTAATCCATTTGTGGATTCGAACCCAAATAAGTTCCCCTAGAGATGATCCCCCTCAACGTACTTTGCACGGTCATTCCTTGATGAATAAGTCACCCCTAAATGATTCTCTCCACTCCAAATTCGGGTGACGGTGAATTAGTTGCACTCATCCTTTTATCCTTTGGCAATGTAACCGATAAGCGAACAAAAGCAAGTATCCCTCCATTAGAGCTAAACTTGACTCGCACATGGATATGCTTTCTTGGCTAAGAAAGGACCTTAGGGATCTTAGAGGCCTTTGTTAAGGGTTATAAATTGGTCATGGATGGAGGCAATATGGATGATAATTATTAGGAGTGTCTCTCTAATAGACTCTATAATCTATAAAAGGAACATGCTAACATCATGAAAAAGTAGTGTGACACTGTCTCCTTGTGCAAAGTTGTTTTGGATTTCCTCTCTCTTGCAGCGAACCAATTATGTGTTCTTAAGGATTTACAACCGGTCAATGTGGATAAGAAAGACAAAGTAAAATCTTTGAGAAAGACTATGGCAATAGACCTTAATATGATCTACATGAAGAATCTCCATAATAGAATGGAGAACCGAAGAATACTTTTTCTAAATTTCTCAATTAACATGTTCTTGTTGGTTGTGTATTGCCCTCTTTATGGGGTTTTTTTGTTGTGTTGTTATGTTATAACTGATGCAACTTGGTTGTTTTTCTTGTTTGACTCATTTTTTCTTATTGTTTAATATAGGTTTTAGACCCTTTTTGTACCAAGGTAGAGTCCCCTGTCAAAAACTCTTCTTTTATCCTTACATGTATGTATGTATGAACACACACATACATATATACATACATACATATGTATGTATGTATGTATTTACACACACACGCACACGCACACGCACACGCACACGCGCACACGCACGCACGCACGCACGCACACACACACACACACACACACACACACACACACACACACACACACACACACACACACATATTAATATTTTAATATTTTAAAATTACAAAATTAGGACATGAGCATGATTTGATTTACTAGTTCTTTAATTTTCATATGTTGTTTTTGACTGGTTTGATAGATAGCATATTTTGTATTCTATACACACATGTTTCACGAGGATGGCCTTGTTAATTTGGGGGCATCTTCTACACTATTAGGTGTTATTGTTTCATTTATTATATAATGATCTTTCGCATCCTAGTTATATAATATGTTGTGATATATGCTCCTTAATTGGATTTTTGGGACTAACACATGTGAACCGTATACAGATTAGTATCTCTTATTTTATGTTCCTATTGCTACTTGATTATTTTTATCATTACACATTAGATTGTTTCTCTTCTTATCTTGTGTGTGCCACCCTTAGTAGTTTATGTGTGTGTGAGACATTATTGTATCCCTTATTTATGGTCTCACTTTTCTTTTCTTATGCATTCATTCAGCCCTTGTTTGTGTAAGACAATATTGTGTCACTTTTTGTAGCTCCTAACCTTCTCTATGAGATTATGTGGCATTTATTGTTTCACTTGTGTGCTTATATGTTTCTATGTTTTGTATTCTTGCATGCTTATTGTGTGTGTTCTCTCTTTGTGTCATGATTTCTATCATGTACTCTCTTACATGTCTATGTTCTACATGTTGTCCACCTACGGTAATCTTCTATGTATTCCAATCATGACTATATGTTATATCTTACATGGGAACACTTCAATTTCCTTGAGATGAGAAAGCTATAGTTTATCTCACTCACCATTTAATTACATGTAGAATTACATATTACATAATACTATGGAATAGATTACAAGGACATAGGTATATGAATATATAAAAACCATTCACGAGTAACTTCATTTTGGACAAAACTATCCAAAAGAGGACATAATCATCAGGCATTGTTGTACTAACTAATGGTACCTTCTTAGGCAACATTTGACATCCAATTTAAAAAAATTGGAAAAATAGAAGTTTTCATGTCTCTAGTACATATTCAAGGACATAAACACAAGTTCAAGTACATAGTTCAATGCATTCGTACATAATGTAGGGGAAATGACAGTACAATCCAATATCGAGTTACAAACTTTCTATTTTTGCATGCACACACATTTTCAATCTAGCATAGCAAGGGAATGACCATGGGCATCACTTTGTTTCTACATCTTTCAAATTTTCAAAGAACTAATACAATGCAGTAGGGGTTTGTGCGCACTTCATTCCCTTTCCACTTTACACATTTGGAACCTAAGAACTAATATGATGCATGGTGGGGGCATGAGTGTCCTTCCTTCCCTTTGACTTTGCACAAATTTACATATTTGACATCAAATCATCGGAAATAGTGTGGTTACATGGGTGTGTCATTTTACTTTAGGTCTAGTGACACTTGGGGGCACCATCCCTCTCTCTCTCTCTTTTGAAGTTCTTTGGGCTAAGTGATAGCCAACTTCCTTTTCTTATTCAACATGTTAAGTAAGACCCAATTTCTTTTGGTTACTTCAATGTTGGGACACCCAATTCCATTTTGGTTCACAAAACTCCTACAAATTACATACCGGTCATCCTCAATCATCCATTAGAACAATTTAAATCCCTCTCCCAAGTACTTGAATAGGAAGTTATTACATTTGCAAGGAAAACATGTCTACTCCTTCCATGATCAATTCAATTTCAAGTTTCAAGTTTCATGTTGAATTTTAATTTTGAGTTAAAGTTCAATTCTTTTGTATAGACTTTGACTACACTCTATGTTGCAAGTTTCACTTTCGAGATCTTGCAAACACTCAAGTAACTAAACATCTCAAACAAAGACAAGGTGTGTTTACACAATCATGTATGTTTTCCTTTAAGCAAGCAAATTTCACTTCCTAGCTTAAAGGGCGGCAAATGTACACACCTAAATTTGGTAATTTATAACTTAATATTGTCAATATTGGCTTAATCCCTTAAATCGTGACTTTTGCACCTATTCCAATTTTAATTGTTATATCATATTCTATCATTAGTCATATTGGAAGAATCTCCTCATTACACTACTCATTCATCTACAAATATGCTTATATCACCACAAGCAATTTTTTACTCTTGATTTTCGTGCACAGAGCTTCACATCCCCATTCTCCACTCTTGGACAAAACTATCAAATGGTTCGGTCCTGGGTAGAATGGTCCCATTTAGGGCCACCCAATGGTCATTTTCTCAATTTGGATATCTTTTATGGGTTGATATCTCCATTATCAGTCATATTTAATGCAAAATTATATCCACAAGTAAGTTTAAGACACTCACTCACTTACATGACAATACTTAACACTTTCAAGAGATCATAAATTACAAAACACTCAAAATTCATACAAATCTCTCTTAAATTTCCCTAAAGAAAAAAATAACTTAAGGAGAATCCCCCACAAGAATGAAGCACTCCAAAGAAAGTTCAAATCTCACTATTCCCAAATCAAAATCCCTAAAAGGCAAGTTAAGAACATGTAAGACAAGTCATTATAAAGCATTATCAAGTGATCGAGTTATCAAATATAGTTATTGTTGTCTATTTTTGCACCCTTACAAAAATTGAACAACTTGAAGAACCTGAGCTAGGGATGAAGACCATGAAGAGTTTAGGTATGCCCACGTAATAAAGAAGATAAAGTCGCAGTTTGAGGATAAAAGGCCATTGAGCTCAAAAAAAAGCCGTGGGCTGAAAGAAGCAAGTCTGCGGATGTTTTGAGTGCCGTGGTTTGAAGGAAAGGAAGTCTACGGAAGTCAACATGAGGTCGGGCCATATCAATGTCACAAAGTAAAGCAGAGAAGTTAGTAGAACTATGGAATGGGAGATAAAGTTACGAAGGCATAAAAATGCGTGGAATTAAAACAAAAAAGCCGTGTATCAAAGGAAAATAGCAAGTTTCTGAATGGATTACTAAAATGAACATGAATTTCAATCTGATGATTTGATCTTTGCAAATTTGATAGCATTTGAAGAAATCTTAGACTTTCTATGTAACAAAATCATATTTCATGATTTGATTAAGGAAGGTGTACAAAGTAAAGGAAAACTCCCCAAACACGCAAAAGGTATGATCGGGATGACTCAACCACCAAAATTAAATAAGTATGGGCATCGTTCCTTCTTTAGCAAGGAAAATGGCATGGGGAAGTGAAACTACAGAACAATCAAATCTTCTCATAAAATTAATGAAGGTGGTTAGGGGACAAAAGGGAATTTGAATTTCCCTCTCTTTTCTTATTCTCTCATTTTTATATTTTCTATATATATAGTAAAGTGATGCCTTGTTTCAATGTTGGATACTTTGGAAATACAAGGGTATCATTTTATGTTGCACAAGTGTTCTAAGGGTCGCATGCCTTGGGCTATATTTTTGTAAATGTTTTGCATCTTCCTCATGTATCATGATGATTTGTGCATGATCTCTTAGCAATAAAATCTTTGGCTTTGTGGCTTGTTTTTTCCTTAGCTATTGTTCTATTGCACTATCTTGCCTCATTCATTTCGCAGTGTGTGTTGTATGCATTGTTTCAGAATCTGTGTCTATTGTGCATCATGAAAGTGGAACTATGAACATGATTTTGATCTGTGGCTTTCATTTTGGCCCTCCTCATCATTATTTTCTTCCATTTTCTCTCTTAAGTATTAATCCCCTTATTTTTGATGTTATTGTCTTCTCTAGTTTAGGTTTATGTTTTATGTATCTCCTTCTCACCTTGGTCCCTTGGAAAGTTAGAGTAGATTTAGATAGTTGCATTTTGATTCCTAGGAGTAGTTTAGCATTATGAGTAAGTAGAGGAATTCATCCTTCTCCAGAGGTTTGTTTCAATTCAAGTCCCATAACTTGGAGATAGTCCCATGTTGTCTCAAATCCCAAATTTTCTATGATCCAGCACGGGTGCATATTTGAGCTCCAACAGTTTTGGCATGCCTAGTGGGAGATTTGAAATTAATATTTCCAATTTTATCAAGTTTTGATGTGTATCTTGGTGAAGCTCTAGCCTTTGGAGGCTCTGCAGTAACACATCTGGCGACTCCATTCAAAATATTGGTTTGGTTTCAAAGAAGATCTTGGTGATCTAAGTGTCCCTAATTCATGAGAAGGATCCAAACACAATCGAGGACAAGAGAAGAAGGAATATTTGAATACTTATAGTTGTATGTAGGCAAAGGAAGAAGAGGAAGATAGATCCATAGATCTTCATCTCCTCCAAATCAAATTATTTCAACACCTCCATGTAGTAGGCCTTTGTTGCAATCAACAAGAGTTCTTAGACCAATTAGAATGGCTCATCTACAATAACAGCCACCACCTCAAAATCCATTTGTAAACTTCACAGGAAGTAGTCCACTTACCTTGAATGCCCAAAATTCTATTCCATTAGCAGCCTTAAAAATATCCCATATTTTACTAGAGAAAATCACACTACTTCAGTTGATCACATTTAGGACATTACAAATGTCTGTGATATCCATGATATTTTTGAGATGGACGTGGTGGTGAAACTTTAGCTTCATCACTTAAAGGAAAATCTCTACAATGGTTCAGAAGCCTTGGGGTAGGAACAACTCAAAACTTGGATCAATTGTGCATAGCTCTTTGTGACCAATTTGGAGAAAGAGCAAACAACCTATCTCTTTTAGAGAAATTAACTACAATCAAGAGAACACCTAATGAGAAAATGGCGGATTTCAACTTCAAATTCCAGAGAACTTGGGACAGATTCCAGCTCTTGTGAGACCTGCAGCAGAAGGTGTTTTTCTTTGCTTTTTAAATGCTCTTAACTTTGATATATCTGTTATGATAAAATCCATGGGAGGAACAACTCTACCAGCTTGCTCTATACAACTGCAATCGAGCTGAAAATAGTTTAATACAAGCTAGGAAATTAGCCCCTAGACCACCTATGTCATTATATCCTGAATTACCTCGAGTTGCTCAACCCTTTATTTCTTGTATCCCTAAGCCAAAGCCGCAACCTATTGTTTCCACCTCACAAAGTCTGCTCAGAAAAAGGAGGATGAAGAGATGAAGGATTTGATTAGAAATTTAACAAACAAGGTTATATCCCTAAAGAAAACAGCAAGCCCAATCCTATAAGAATTATCAAAATCAAGGGCAATCTTCTAATATCAACCATGGAGAAATCAAGTAGCCTAATCAAATATATGCACAAAACCAACAGAATAATAGATGGAAAGGTCAAAGTGTTCCTCTTCCATTAGCAACAATCCCTCCTCCACAAGCACTTCCTCCTCCCAATTCAAGTCAGGCTTTAGTTCTTGTGCAAAATAATATGGCACAAGAAACAAAGTGGTGTTTTCCATGTAATCTGCCGCATAACCAACTTGGTTGTGAAAGGGAAATGCATCTTCAAGCATACATGGTTCAAGGCTCTTCAGTCAACAGGAACCACTGCTAGAGGCACCAAATCCAACTACAGAAGTAAATCAAGAGACCAAAAATGACACTAACCTAATGTTCTTTGGAGCTGAGGACTTTTGCGTTGTTAACCAAATGGCAGGGAGTTCTAGTAGACCTTCAATCAGCATTGGTTTATAATACGTGCACAAGAAAATGATGTTGGAGTATCGGTCTTCACCTTCTTCGTGGATTAGATCAAAGTCACGACCAAGGAAAAGAAGATGTGTTGAACAAAAACACGCCGCTTGAGATTCCTAAAAAGCCACAGATAAAAGAGGTTTTCACTCAACCTAAACCGCCCAATCAAACACCGCCACAAGAGAAGAAAGAAGGTAGCATATTGTAGATGCAGAAATTGTAGGCCTCCCATTCAATATTGTTGAGAAAATGAAAAAGACCAATGTCAATGTCTTAATGTGGGATGTGCTTTCTATTCCATCATGGTGGGATCTCCTGTGTGAAGCCCTCAAGCAATTGTCCTCGACATATCCAGTAATGCAAAAGGTTCATGCCACGGTTCATGTCTGTCAAGAAAAGAATGATCAACTAAGTAAAATGGTCAAAACCCTTTTATATGTCGATAATTGTGGGTAAATACCTAGTTCATAATTGTATGATTGATTTAAGGGCTAGTACCTCTGTAATGCCCAAGAAAATTGCTAATATCTTAGGTCTCAAATACAATCCTATGTCTAGGGGATTTTTACAACTTGATGGGTCAATTGTGAATGTCCTGGGTGTAATAAAAGACCTTGAATTGACACTTCATGTCTACCCAAGCCTCACCATAACCCATGATATTTCATTCATTAACCTTCCTCCCATGTTTTCCATTTGTTTGTCTAGAGACTTCACTACTAAAGTAGGCGGTTATTTATCCTCAAACTAGACTCACATGATTTTGAGAACCAGATATGGTACCCGATTCACAATACAATTTGAGCCCATCTTTTCTTACCATATTGAGTCATATGACCCACTCCCATCCAATCAAATTGTCTAATACAAGAAGAACATGAGAAAAATTCAATTCCAGATGAAAGAGATCATTCCTATTTTCATGCCTGATTTTTGTTAAATGAATGGGTTGAGAGAGATCATAAGTTTGATCCTTATGATGAAGAGCTCAAGACCTTTGAGACTGGTCTGGGAACTTACTACATTCTCGGGAGGAATATGTGATACCGCGACATTCAAACAAGAAAAGGAAAATGTTTCTAGACTATGGCGGATGTTCTTTGATGGTTCTAGAAGCAAAAATGGAGTCGGGGTGGGTGTTGTGCTTATTTCTCCAAAAAATGAAAATTTCTTCTTTCTCATAGATTGCAATTTACATGTTCTAATAACATAGCAGTAGAATACAAAGCATTGGTGCATGGTATGTTGATCGCGAAAAAGAGGAAAATCAAGGAGTTGTAGGTCTTTGGAGACACTGAATTAGTCATTCACCAAGTCCACGACAAATGTGTGACAAAGAACAAGTTGTTGAAAGCTTACAAACATAGAGTTTGGGATTTGCTAGAAATCTTTGATGTCATTAACCTACAAAGTTGTGCCCAGAAAGTTGAAAAAAGATGCAGACCAAATGGTGGCCCTTGGTTCTCAATTCTCACCTGCTGAGGATTTGATCAAAGGAAATGTGCGGCATGTGAAAATAGTGGTGGGACCATCTATCCTGATAATCAAACTGTTGGTAGGTATTTGACAAATGATGAACAAATTGTGCAGTTCATCCAAAATGAGGCAGAGTTCTCCTCAAAGATGCAAGCTAATTTGCTAGGAAGTCTATGGGGATCAAATTATTCAACTAAAATCAAACAATTTACCAAAGGGATTGGTCACTCTGGAGCAGATTTTTAGTGTAGATGATGAGTTCAAAGGAATGAAAAATAACATGGCGGCGAAGCAAGAGGATTGTCAGTCAGTTTCAATCAATCCAAGAAAATAACTTCTACTTGGAAAGGTATGTGATGAAAGTGAAAGGCAAGCTTTTGTTTCCTTGTGTCAAAATTTTAATGATGTGTTTTCATGGGACTATGAAGATTTAAAAGAATTCAATCCAAATATAGTCCAACATTCCATTGATCTTGATCCCAACATCAAGCCAATTAAACAAAAAAGAGGCTAGTCAACCCCAAGATTGAACCCCTCATGAGAAAAGAGCTCTCCAAACTCATTGAGGCCAAAATAATTTTTCCAATCAAGTATTCTACTTGGGTGGCAAATCTGGTTCTGGTAAGAAAGAAGAATGGTGAAATATGGCTCTATGTGGATTTCAGGGATTTGAATAGGGCTTCCCTTAAGGATCATTATCCCTTGCCTTCCATGGAACAAATTTTGTAGATAGTATAGGAGCAAAGAGGTTCTCCATGCTCGATGGCTATTCTAGTTTTAACCAGATCAAAGTGAAAAAGAAGAGAACTAGTATAAAACCGCATTCACCACCAAATGGGGAATGTTTTCTTATCAAAAGATGTCTTTTGGCTTATCAAACGCAAGTGTTACCTTCTAAAGAGAAATGGATATTACTTTCAAAGGATATATCAATCAATTCATCTTGGTTTACCTAGATGACATTACTATTTTCTCCAAGCAGAGTGCGGATCACATGAAGCACTTAGAGAAAGTATTTGAAAGATGCAAGGAGTTTGGTGTATCCCTTAATCCTAAAAAGTGCAACTTTGCAGTCCCTAGAGGCAAGCTCTTGGGGCATATTATCTCAAAAGAAGGCATTGCCATTGATCCAAAAAGAATTGCAGCTATCGCGGCTCTTTCCTTGCCAGCTCACAAGAAGGCATTGCAGTCTTTCCTTGGAAAGATCAACTTTATTAGGCACTTCATTCCTAACTTTGTAGGTTTGATAAGACTATTACTCTCATGCTCAAGAAGGATGCAACATTCAAGTGGACCGTGGAAGGGAAGGACACTTTGAAAATATAAAACAAGAGATTGCTTAGGCCCCAACATTGATTAATCCATATTATACCAAGGATTTCATTCTTTATGCTCATGGGGCGGAATCTAGCATAGCCACGGTTTTGACACAACTGAATGATCAAGCAAAATGGAGCAACTTGTGGCATTTTTCAACCAAACACTGAAGGATTATGAGCTCAAATACAGTCACATTGAAAAATAGGTGTTTTCCATCATGAGAGCCTTGAAGAAATTCAAAAGTATGATTGTTGCTAGCCACGTAAAGGTTTTAGTATCACATTCCAGTGTTAGAGATTTCATCATGGGAGAAGAGATCAATGAGAAACGAGTTGGATGGGTAACTAAAATCATGGAGTATGATGTGACCATTAAGGCCACAAAGTTAGTAAGAGGAAGAGCACTTTGTGAGTAGTTGGCCCTAGATGTTGTGGAATCTCAAGAGACTATCCTCATGAATGAAGTGCCCTCAAATGATGAACTCCCATATAATGTTAAGTGGGATTGGATGAGAGAAATGTATTTAATGATCGTAGTTGGATTGTTGATATGTCAAAAATTTTGTCTATTGGTGCATACCCTCTTAGTTTGAATAAAACAAAGAGAAGACATTTGAGGTTGCGATCTATTCCTTATGTATTGATTGATGGCGTCCTATTCAAAAGGAACATTGATGGAGTGCTACTGAGGTGCATTGAAGGTGAACAATGTGACAAGGTCCTGACTGAGTTCCATGATGGTTTCTCAAGTGGACATTTCTCTGCTAAAGCTATAACCATGAAGATTATAAAAGCAGGTTACTTTTGGTCTACGTTGTTCGGATGCTCACAGATGGGTTAGGAAATGCAAAGAGTGTGCGCTCTTCACTGGGAAGAAAAGATTGGCAGCCCTGCCACTTCATCCAATTCAAGTAGATCATTCATTTGCACAATGGGGTCTTGACTTCATTGGTATGATCAATCCTCCATCAAAGACTGGTCACAAATGGGTCCTTACAACTACGGATTATTTCACTAGGTGGACTGAGGCTACGCCATTGAAGGAAGCTATTGAATCAGTCATCCTGGAATTTCTTGAAGAAATTGTTACAAGGTTTGGTGTCCCTCAAACCATCATTTCGATAATATTAAAGATTTTTAGGATCCAAGATTTCTAGTTGGGCTTTGGGACTTGGGATTTATCTGAAAACTTCTTCCAATTATTACCCCCAAGGTAATGGATTGGCAGAATCTACTAACAAGAACCTGATCAAAATCATGAAGAGGACAATGGACATCAATCAAATATAGTGGCACACAAAGGTAAAAATGCTCTTTGGGTGGATAGGATAACAATAAAGAAGGCTATTGGCACTTCTCCCTACAAAATGGTATATGGTAAAGAGGCAAGATTTTCATTATCACTAGAATTGCCTTCATGTGAGTTAGCAAAGACTAGAATTTGAAGGCGTGGATCACAAAGGGAAATCGAATGGCGGATTTGGTGCATTTGAAAAAACAGAAATGCCACCATGGTTAGGATGGAACAACATCAACCAAACAGTGGTTTGAGAAAAGCTAGAAATCAAACATTCAAGGTTGGAGATCTAGTTTTGAAGTGGGACACAGATCGAGCTAAACCAAGGAGACACTCCAAATTTGATGTTATTTGGAGTGGACCATACATCATCACCACTTTTGCAAGGCGGCTAACTCATTGAGTTGTCTGATCTTGATGGGAATGTGTTTCAAATCCCAGTCAATGGGATTCATCTCAAGCCTTCTCATTAAGATATTTCATTCATCTTGTATATAGTAGATTAGAATTTCAATTCCTCCAAGTGCTTTCAACACATTGCATTGTTGGTAGTGTAGGTTTTTTTCCTAAGTGCTTTGCATAGTCTTGTTTCTTGGAGATGTTCTTGTGCACTATTTCATCATGTTCTCAGATTGTTGCTAAAAGGAAGGAGGTTCAAAATATCAAGGATTAGTTGCAGTCACCTCAGAAAATCAAATGTAGAGCAACTAAATCAAACTCAAGAAATTTCAAGCTGACTCCATGCCCAATGGATGTTAAGGCTACCGATCATCTCATCTAGCAAGCAGATGGCCCCTATGAGTCACCAAAAATGTTGTTTATTTTGCACCCTTGCAAAAATTGAACAACTTGAAGAGCCACAAGCTAGGGATGAAGACCATGAAGAGTTTAAGCATGTTGCGGAATGGAGAAGAAAAAGCCATGGCAATCGAGGATAAAAGGCCACCGAGGTCAAACAAAAGTCGCGGGTGAAAGAAACAAGTCCGCGGATGTTTTGAGTGTCGTGAAGTGAGGGACAGAATTGGAAAATCCCTAGAGGCCAAAAGTCGCGGAACATAGCAAATGGAAAAGCCAGCCGCGGGGTGAAAGAAAGGATAGTCTACGGAAGTTAACATGAGGTCGTGCCATATCAGTGCCAAGAGTAAAGTGGAGAAGTTAGTAGAACCGTGGAATGGGAGATAAAGTTGTGGAGGCATAAACCACATGGAACTGAAACAGAAAAGTTGTGTATCAAAGGAAAACAACATTTTTCTACGGATTACTAAAATGAACATGAATTTCAATCGATGATTTGATCTTTGCAAATCTGATATTATTTGAAGAAATCTTAGCCTTCTCTATACAACAAAATCAGATTTCATGATTTAATGAAGGAAGGTGGACAAAGTAAAGGAAAACTCCCCAAACACAAAAGGTCTACTCAGGACGGCTCAACTACCAAAATTAAATGTAGTATGGGCGTCATTCCTTCTTTAGCAAGGAAAATGGCATGGGGAAGCGAAATTGTAGAACAATCAGATCTTCTTAAAAAATTAATGAAGGTGGTTGGGGGACAAAAGGGAATTCAAATTTCCCTCTTTTCTTCTTCTCTCCTTCTTCTATTTTCTATATATTGTAAAGTGATGCCTTGTTTTAATGTTGGATACTTTGGGAATATAAGGGCATCATTTTATGTTGCACAAGTGTTCTAAGGGTCGCATGCCTTGGGCTATATTTCTATAAATGTTTTGCATCTTCCTCCTATATCGTGATGATCTTGTGCATGATCTCTTAGCAATAAAATCTCTGGTTTTGTGGCTCGTTTCTGCCTTAGTTATTGTTTTATTGCACTCTCTTGCCTCTCATTCATTCGCAGGTGTGTTGTATGCATTATTTCAGAATTTGTGTCTATTGTGCATTGTGAAAGTGGAACTCGAACGCGATTTTGATCTGTGGCTTTCATTTTGGCCCTCGTCATCATTGGTTTCTTCCATTTTCTCTCTTGCTTAAGTATTCATCCCCTTATTTTTGGTGTTATCTTCTCTAGTTTAGATTTATGTTTTATGCATCTCCTTCTCACCCAAGTCCCTTGGAAAGTTAGAGTTAGATAGTTGCATTTTGATTCCTAGGAGTAGTTTAGCATTAGGAGTAAGTAGAGAAAGTCGGCTTTATCCGGAGGTTTGTCTCGATTCGAGTCTCACAACTTGGAGACAGTCCCATGTTGTTTCAAATCCCAAATTTTCTATGATTCGAGCACAGGTGCATATTTGAGCTCCAACAGTTACATCCATGTAGTATTGGTTATATCTCTAGATGGATAACTACGCGTAGTTTGAGGCCTCTTTGGAGTAGTGCTAGCATAGGCATTGTACAAATGGCACTTCAATATAACCATTAACCTTTTTGCAAGGGTTTCACCTAAGTTAGGGTTTTGGGTTAAGGTGGTTGATTTCATAAGGTTTCACACATTATCAAGACCTAATATCCAAAGCAAAACATATACTAGTCACTCATAGAAGTTCGAGAGAGTTCAAGAGCACTATTTGTAGCCAAGACCAAACTATCCAATAAGACAAAACCACCAAATTGTTTGGTCCAAAGAGAAAGGTTTTGTCCCTATGTACAAAGATACAATTCCATAGTCAAAGACAAATCATCTACAAGATATTTTTAGCCAATTCACCATTTTGTCACACCCATATCAACCTCCAAACTAGTCAAAGAGCTAACTACACTCATCTTGTTGTGTTTCACTATATTTAGATTGTGTTCTAATTGATCTATCTTTCAATGACCTATATGTATGTTCAAATTTGAATGTTAATGCTTAGATAATAACCGAATACAATTGATCCTATTTTAACCCTACCCCGAATTATAAGTAAAGGAACAATCTTCTTTATTCCTCCTTCCTCTCCACATTTGTGTATCGTACATTCAATATTGAAGGTACATTCATACCTTCCATATCACTTATGTTGTGTGATCTTGACTCGATTTTGTAATCCTTATTACTTTAAAGTTTGATATGTACAAAGCAATCCTCCTCTACTAAAGGATTAGGATGAGTGTACCATTGTAACCATATCTTCATTGTGGAGGAGCACTAGTTGGTTGATTTCAAAACTATCCAGATGCATGGTATCTCAAAAATGACACTCTTTAAGAAGAAATGCAGCCCTATCGTAAATAAAGAACAATTTAGGTATACAAGGATCCTAACCTTATGAAGGGGTTCGTAAGGGATAAATAGAATATTAAGGAAGAAGAGACTTTGATATTGTAAGAAAATGACTATCAATAAAGGATAGTGCGTAAAAGAATGTGATCTAAAAAAATCAGAGGACACCCCTCTAGGATTTGATTTCACACATTCGACCCCCTTGCGCTAAAATCAGGATGTTGTGTTAGGTGACTAGAGAACGACATAAAAGAATGGGATATGCTTGGAGATTAAGGAAAGTAAATTGCTTCTCTCTCTCTCTCTCTCCCTATAGAAGTTGAGCAAGCTTTGATGCGGTGTCTATTTTCACTAAACAATCCATATCCGTCTTGGCAATATGTCCAATTTGGTTGATAAAAATGTCAACAAATTTAGATTTCCATATGCTAGTTTCCTCCACCAATGTTTGTGAATTCCAAGTCATTTTATAATGATGCACATATTCAAAGTGATTACAATTTGTGTGGAAACCTCTTCAATATCGTTTCCCAATTGATTCCCATAAGCAAATGGAAGCAATCTCAACTATATAATATTATGAATGGAACAAGTCCGATGATGTTTCTGTTCCACAAGTTACCTATTGGCAAAAATATTCAGTTCCTTGCAAATCCTATTATGTGTCTAGTTTGCAAATGCCCTGAGACTCTTACTCATGTTTGGAAGATGTGGATTTGCTAAGAACGTCTAAGCTACCATACAAAAAGATCTTCCTGCTATCTTTGTACCCCCGTTTTCTGGGAACAAGTCATTTTGGGTCTAAGAATTTCCCATAATGTGATTGTTGAATCTTCTAGATAACTTATTATAAGTCATTTGTGGAATATCAAACGCATTGCTCTTTTCTATAACTCTTGTATTTTAGTTGAAGCTGCAATTGAAAAGTTTTACACTAACATGATTTTACAGATGCATGTTCTTTCCAGGCTGCTCCAGAATCTCTTGCTTCCAACACTGAATTGGCCCGATAAGTGACGAAGATTGGATAATAAATGAGAAAGATTGAAAATAAGTTAACTTTTCAGGATTAGGTAGTCATTTAAAAAGATTGCAATGTTTTATAGTTATACTTTTGTTCTTGTGCCGAATTGCTAGATGGGCCCGTTTACCAAGATCTTTTGTTTTTGGCTTGGCTCTCTTGCTCTCTGAAATTTCTAAAATTGTTTCCGCATATGGGGTTTCAGCAACGTCTGCTGCTGTTGTTTTTTTCTCAACCTTTTCAATAAAATTAATGCATCCAAGAAGATGATGTGGCCTATATAATCTATATTATTAAAGCATCTGCAAAGGCACAAGGTTAGCTTTTGATGAACAAGTTTGATTTAGGTATGAGGTACATGGTACATTGTTGATATCAATGAATGAAGGGCATACCAAAATTTGAATCGTCAAAACCATAGGATGGGCATTCTTATCAACATGGAAGACACCAATCTAATGGAGATGGTACCGAAGAGCATTTACCATTGATTTAAAATGTAAATTCCTTCTCCAAAATATTTCTCCATCCCTACGATTTCATTGACCCTATGTAATAAAAGCAGGAAACAGAAACTACACTTAATTTCATAAAAACAAATTGTAAAACTGAGGATAAGAACATCTAATATATCCTTCCATTTGCAATAAATCATCTAGATTCTAGATCTAACTAGTAAATATGCATCCTATAAGCAATAGAAATTTCCTCCAAATGTTGACAACGAAGGGACTAGGGCTGAGACCAGCTCTTTTGCATCAATGCAGAAAATGCTACAACTTTTTTATAACAATCCATGCGAATGCCTTAGCTTTGGAACATATCTTTAACCATATGTCATCGTGATTAACAAAAACGGGTATGAAGCTTTTTAATGGAATCGAGCTTGTAAACTTTCTTTGCTTTATCTTTTTTAAATGAATAAAAAAACCTTCAATATCAAGTTGTCAATTACTTAATGCATAGCTAGTTATAATATAATGGTCATTGTAACCGCCCATTTTAATTCGTAACTCTTGAGGTGAAGTAGACTTGTCTTTGCTTTATATCATTTATTAAATCCTCTATCATAGGTAGTAACCATGATGACAATAAAGTTGAAAACATAACTCAATTCCCTACCTATGCTATTATACAATAGATGTTCATCATCCCAATTAGTGATATCAAAGAACTAGAAACAATAATAGTTTAAAGCACAAATGAAGTCCAAAAATGGCTTTTCATAAATAAGGTTTGAAAGATGGCTATAGGAAGACAAATGTTTAAACATTAAGTTTAAAACACTTCAGCTAAAAAGCCAAGTTCAAATTTGAAGGACCGCCATGAAAACATAGGAGTGAAAATGTGGCCCATGATGGCAATAAAGTTGAAAAACGAATCTCAATTCCCTATCTGTGCTAATATACACTAGACGTTCGTCATCTCATTTAGTGATCAACAAACTAGAAACAACGATAGTTCAAAGCACAAATAAAATCCCAAATTGGCTTTTCCTAAACAAGGGTTGAAAGATGGTTATAGGAAGACAAATGTTTAAACATTAAGTTGAAAGCACAAAGTCATTGGAACTTAGGAGCAAGAACATGGCGGTTCAGATGTTGCTTTGCTTATCTATGTAAAGGATACAGTTAAGTCCAGTATCTAGTGTACTAAAACTAAACATTTGTGCTCTTTTGTTTATATTTTTGTATTCTTCATATGATTGAGAACTAATAATGTATTTTATGATCATAAAAATATATAACAACCCCGCCACTCTTCCAAAATAATAATACTCCCTTGTATCTCCAACTAGATTCAAGCACAAGATAATAAACAACTAGACGTATGATTATTTTTCATTTTCTTGCAGCAGTAATAAGTCTGGCTTTTCCTAATGAATTCCAGAGGTAAGGGCTCTTTGCTAACATGGAGTGTTCAACCCTGATTTTTCCAGAAGAGGAGTTAGTTGATAATGTCTATTGGAGGTGTATATTGAGAGGGACATCTTCACCCTTGTTTTGGAAAGCTTCTTCATTTGCTGGATTAAACTGAATATTCCCTGGTTTTTCTTGTGTGCTCAGGTTCTTCACTCTTGATGGTATTTGAGTGTGCGGCCTTTTTAACAGTTCAGCAAATATTGTTTTCTAAAATTTACCTTTACAATGAATGGAGAGTATGCATTTCAGGTTTTAATGGGTTTACTATTTGTGGACCCTCTTGATGTCACAAGTTAAGTTCAAGCAGCAACAGTTTGTTCCCCAAACATAATACTTTGTTCCATCTACTAAAGAATTCTGCCACTAAGTGACAGAATCAACTGTTGAAATGCAAGACAAACATAAGAATCATAAGGCTAAACAGTTAGAAGATAGTTAGCAGTCAAGATTGCCAAAAAAACCATCTCAAAGGGGAACAGATAATAGCCATCCGCCATTTTAAAACCATTCTTTTAAACAAAATGCATGATGCAAATCAAGCTCATTTTTGAAGGTAGACTGAAATTGTTCGTCTACAAATGCAGGGGTTTGGCAGCATAGAGCTCCCCTGTTTAGCAAAACTAGTAAAGAAAAATTAGGAAAAGCTAATCCATATATTATATTTCCATGCTACACATCCAATATTGCACCATCAATCTAAACCTCAAAAAAACTCTCAAGTCTCAACAGCACAATGGCACTCATTGCTGAACAATGCATTTCATATTTCTTCAGCCTATACTCGTTGCTGGACAATGCATTTCATATTTCTTCATTAGGCTGGATATTGAAATCTGCAGTTTCTATATCCTCAAGAAAAAATCAATTCTGACTTCCATAAGAAGCATATAAAGTGTAATTGCAATCAATGCAGCAAAGGATGCATTAGACATTGTATGGATTGACATAAATATACAAAACAACCATTCACTCTGAAGTGGAAGTAAAAGCTATAAGGTTAAATACTAGCTAGGTAGACTAACAGAAATCATAAATCTCACATTAAAGAAACATATCCCTCAAAACCTGCAGACAACAAATCTCAAGTGAAGTCATACAATGATATGCTTTTGTCATCAGAAACGCTTGCAAGTCTTCCTGCTCTCACACCTTGACCTCCAGGTGGACGAAATGCTACACCCCACACTTGATCGGTATGGTTGGTCATTGTCTGAACAGATGCCCTCATGGAAAGGTCCCAAAGTCTAACCGTTCTGTCACTGGATCCCGAGGCAATGGCTTGACCATCTGGACTCACATCAATACTCAGAACCCAATTTGTATGTCCAGACATGGCACAGATGAGGCTCTTGTTTTCCACATCATAGCAGTGAATATGTGTATCATCTGAAGCAGTGTATAGGATCCGTGAATTAGTGGGAGAAAACACAAGGGATCTAACAGGCATATAATGACCCTCCAAATTGTAAAGAAATTTGCTACGTGCCACATCAAATATGGCTATTGTTCCATCCATTGTACTGCACGCAAGTTTTTGCCATCAGAGCTCCATGCAACAGCGAGAACAAATTTTCCTCCAGCCTTGTCTGATGATTTCACATTAGCACCCTCTCCTCTGGGGACTGCAAGAGAAACATCTGTCCGCCATGTAGCAGTATCCCACAGCTTCACAGAAGCACTGCCTCCTCCCGCAACAGCCAATAGATCACCCTGATGATAAAACAAAAAGAATTTAGAGCTCAAGTGCCAGAAGAAACTAAACCACGAGAAACAAAAACTTTGGTATAAGTCTTTCAACAAGATCCCACTTAGCAATTAAAAACACTGAAAGTGTAAAACTTGTTACAAAGCAATGTTTTTTAACAGCCATCATCAAAATAGCAACTAACTAATTGGACAATCCGTGTAGGATAAAAGCTCCCCTCAAAGCATTTAAACCAGCGCCTATGATCTGGTTTACACCAATTTCACATAAAGATCTGCCTCAAACAAACTTCATCATCACATCTCCTTTTCTAAACGGTTACAAATTAATTCTTGGAGAATCTTTCTTGAAGAAAACAATAAGCAGCATTGAAATTTATTATTTCCTGAGTTAAATCTGTTATGGCCTCATTCCCTAAATTTTATTTGTACCAATGGGAACTGAGAAAAATTAAGGTAAAGGTCAAAGAACTTCCTAAATCCCAGCATAGCCAGGGATATGCTGGATCAGAGCCCCCTGCATGGAGAAGGGTACTTTACCCGAGTATTGTTGTAATTTTATACCTCAGATTTCAACCTTGCGGCAGTATTCAGGAGGAAATGGGACCTTGCTAATCTGCCCGCATTGAATACTTTATTAGTAATCAACTTGCCGAGCTCTTTGGGCTTCCGTAGCTCCTCAAAAAATGCCCCACAATTAAGTTGCCTAACATTTGCATTCACTATTCAACTCAGCTTACTATCCTCAAAAGTTAACAATTACACTGATTACTACTGCTTGCATTTTATATACCATGGTATTTGTGTAACGAACACATTGAAGCAACACTGCAGCATATGAGTAAATGTTGTTAGAAGCTGCAATATAATATGAGAAATAAACACCGAAAAATATAATATGCAAATTAAATTCATCCGGGATATTGTATTCATCTAGAGACAGCTTCTTATACGAATTCTTGATCCTATAATCTAGGAGTCAAGTCTTATCACTTAGTCTTTCTCATATCTCTCTCCATGAATCTCTCAAGTTTATCCCTAGGATCACTCACACTCCAGAATAGCTACGTGAGTTGTTTATTACAACACACTCACACTAACTATATTATTAATATGAGTTATATAAACTCGTTATTAATAATATTACAATATATTAATAATGTTACACAATGTATTTGTAACATTCACTCCCCTATTGTTAACATTATTAATTCCCAATATACACTCCCCTAATGTTGACAAGGTAGAAAAATAATCACACTTCCTTTTGCAGCTTGTCGCCTATGCGTGCTCATGATCTGGATGGTTTTGTAGGACAGCCAACAACCTGCAAGGATGGTTTTACAAGGACAGCCAACAACCTCAACAAGGATGGTTTTACAGGACAACCAACAACCCAAATATCATGTTGTTGTTTTTCCTTTGTGCTTTCATCTGTCCACTATGTCTTTCCTTCAGGGAATATGTAGGAACCACTGCTTACTAAATACAAACTGAATAGAGGGAAAATTGAACATTGAGACCATGTTCCAGTTCCCCCCTCAATGTGAACATTTCACTTATTCAAACAAGAACTCTGAAATCATACTCCACACAACTGAAATAAACTGCAAATCTGAAATAAAACACACATACACACACACTGCCACCACAACTTCATGCGGCCCCATCGTTGGTGACTGACGAGAGGTCATTGATTGACCTCCAACCTTCGTTGCCTCCATCCTCCATATGAATCACGTTGCTTACTTAGAAAATTGGACGTTCAAGCTCAAATTTGCACCACCTTTTGTCGATGCATCTTCCCCACAAATATTCGCTTTGGTTCTGAAATTCCAAAGCGGGGTCTGGGGCGGCAGCCCCTAGTGGGGTCAAGGGGCAGCGCCCCTTGCAGGATCCCGAGGCAGCACCTAGGCGTGCTCCCTGTCGCGGTATAGGACGGGGCGAGGGGCGGGGCCCCCGAAGCCAAGCACATTTCCTTCTTCGACGTCATCAAAAATATCATCAAAACTACAATATTATTCATGTGATTCTCCCAAAATTGGACGTCGGGTAACACCGAAAATGCATCCGTGAGGCAATTTTTTTTTAACAATATTTGACTAAAGACGACATACGAGTAATGACTCAATTTGACTAAAAAAAATTGACTTGACAAGCTTGACAAATGATTTGACAACTTTTACAACTCAAATAGACTACAGTAACAGACATATAAATGACTCTTTTTTTGGTAAAAACAATGCGATAAAGACAAAGACTCAATAAAAACAAGACTTGATAACACTTTTAGGATAATAGACACTCAAAATTAAATGATATTTGACAAAATGATCACATTAAATTGTAAGAATTAAAACCAATAAACATAAAATAAATCGAAGTATTAAAACTCAAAACACTAATGTAGAGGTACATATATGTGGACTTACGGACTGTATGCAGAAAATGACCAATCACAAATACATTCTGAACAGATATGATAGGCATGGACTGAGGCGACAACTTTTTGAGCTTTGATCAACAATACAATCTGACACGATGCATACATGGAAGCCAGTAAGAAATCTTGTTTTGCGGCTACCGTATATAGATTGTTAAGGAGAACTTTATCCTGATTCAATTTGCAGATGTAGATTCGATGCTCTGGTCATAGAAGGCCTCATACAGAATTAATGAAATACACAGTTGTTAATACTGTCAAGCGAAATTTGAGCTGGCTGCTTTGTGATGAACACATCAGAAGATGGATCTGACGGTGATGCGAATAAACACAATCTGATAGCACAATGCCGACTCTCTTGACAAGTCTGTGTGTTGACAGATTTATGTATTTTCTCACACCTTTCTACGATCTTCGACGGAATAGCCAAATTCATGAACTCGCCATCTGATGTATTAGCTGATCTGTAGTAGAGGATCTGCACGAATTCTTCTACGCAATTCTGTTATAAATCCAATAGGATAAATATCTCAATGGCATACTAGATTATTGTGGTTGGGTAGATCAGAATGCTGGAAGAAAACTTTGAAAAGATTCTTGAACAAAACACTACAAAACTGTTATGGTACACATGATCTCACACACAAAAAAAAATAGTCTGATATGGGGATGCTAGATGTTGAACACAACACAAGCATTTAGACTCTCATCATGAATACAGTCAGGAAGGGACTGCTCTGATACCACTGTTAGAAGCTGCAATATAATATGAGAAATAAACACCGAATAATATAATATGCAAATTAAATTCATCCGGGATATTGTATTCATCTAGAGATAGCTTCTTATACAAATTCTTGATCCTATAATCTAGGAGTCAAGTCTTATCACTTAGTCTTCCTCATATCTCTCTCCATGAATCTCTCAAGCTTATCCCTAGGATCACTCACACTCCAGAATAGCTACGTGAGTTGTTTATCACAACACACTCACACTAACTATATTATTAATATGAGTTATATAAACTCGTTATTAATAATATTACAATATATGAATAATGTTACACAATGTATTTGTAACAAATGTATTGGCTACATGAAACAGACAGTGAACTCAAGCTGCATTGATCAACAACAAGTACAAGAGATTGTATGATCTCTCTGATTTAGAAATGTTAAGCCAGAAATTGCATTTTCATGGAGACCCGCGAAGCACATTATATAATTTGGATAAGCTCACTGTTTGGGACAAAGATGTCAAGGTTAGATTTACCCCAGAACGGTATTGCTCGCATAATACATATGTCCCAAGTGCTCTTGAGAGGCTGCTCATTTAAAACCTGAGCTAAAGTGATGTCAGGATACTTGCTTGCATCATACAGTAAGTTGGGTCGTAATTGTCATGGAGACATTAATTGTAGAAATGCTTGTCAAGGAGGCAAAGAATACTCTATAACTGGCCTCTACACTGAATCAGACTCCAATGAGTTGTAAGAGGTCTGGCATGAAGAACAGACTCCAAACAGTTGTTACAGGTCTGGCATGAAGACCAAACTGACAAATGAAATCACACATATTTCAAAGATTGATATCAGAACCCCGAAAGTGTTGCTTTCAGAAATGAGACCGGTTGCGCAATGCTGCAAGCGGCTATAATAGGATTACCAATTAAGTTGCCTAACATTTGCATTCACTATTCAACCCAGCTTACTATCCTCAAAAGTTACCAATTACACTGATTACTACTGCTTGCATTTTATATACCATGGTATTTGTGTAATGAACGCATTGAAGCAACACTGCAGCAAATGAGTAAATGTATTGGCTACATGAAACAGACAGAGAACTCGAAGCTGCATTGATCAACAACAAGTACAAGAGATTGTATGATCTCTGTGATTTAGACATGTTAAGCCAGAAATTGCATTTTCATGGAGACCCATGAAGCACATTATATAATTTGGATAAGCTCACTGTTTGGGACAAAGATGTCAAGGTTAGATTTACCCCAGAACGGTATTGCTCGCATAATACATGTCCCAAGTGCTCTTGAGAGGCTCCTCATTTAAAACCTGAGCTAAAGTGATGTCAGGATACTTGCTTGCATCATACAGTAAGTTGGGTCATAATTGTCCTGGAGACATTAATTGTAGAAATGCTTGTCAAGGAGGCAAAGAATACTCTATAACTGGTCTCTAGACTGAATCAGACTCCAAAGAGTTGTAAGAGGTCTGGCATGAAGAACAGACTCCAAACAGTTGTTACAGGTCTGGCATGAAGACCAAACTGACAAATGAAATCACACATATTTTAAAGATTGATATCAGAACCCCCAAAGCGTTGCTTTCAGAGATGAGACTGGTTGCGCAATGCTGCAAGCGGCTATAATAGGATTAGGAAAAGGGTCATCCCAAGGATTGAGCCTAGAGAGCAAAGGATCAAAAAAATTATAGCTATTAGCACCAATACGAATTGAAAGCAATCAAGAAAAGAGATTTGGTTTATGCTGGATTCACCGCTTCGGTGGTCAGAAGTATTAACAAAGACCTTAGATGCATAAGGTCTGATATAGAAATGTTTGATCAGATGAAAGGAAGCATACAAAGGTGTTCTCAAATATTGACTTAAGGCCTCATGAAAAACATGAGGCAAGACACAAAATATATGCAAATTAACCATCATCTTTTTCAGCTTCTGTCAAGAAATACACGATGAAAATCATACAAAAACCATAAATGAATGTGCAGCACGTTATGGCATAAATAGTCTCTTCATTTTTCTACAAGATAAAAAGCTAAAACAGCATATCTTCCTCATACAAACCAACTCTTGTGCAGGCCAATGTATTTATAACAAATTAAAAATATATGTGACCTTCTCAATCCAATATATCTCTTCAATTTCTTTCAAAAATACAATAAATCCAAGTAAAAAAATTAACCACTTGATTCTCTCAATGTTAATGAGCCTCACTGATGCAGGAGCATCATCTTGTCTATAGTCAATTTTGGCTATCCTTCATATTTTGGTTTGAGTAGAAGTTTTATAGGTCTATTAGGTGTTTTTAGGTGGTTTCATAGCCTCCATGTAGTCTTCGTGGGTATGTGAGCCCCTTATGTAATTTCCCTCCTAAAATGGGCTTTTAAAATTTGAATTCTAAGTACTATGTGAAGAAATTGGATGTAAAATGTAGAGGTGGCTACTAATGTAAAAGGTCCATCTAGTCCTCATAAAGAGAAATTAAGTGTTCTTAACCTTGGTTTTGGGTTGTCATGACCTATGGTCATCTTAACCATCTTGGTTAAGCCTTTAACTACCTTTTCTTCAACATAAGGAAGTGAGATTCGAATAGAGAGGGCAGTTATTGCTATTGAAAAGGTGGTTCTAGGAGAAGAGGTACGTGGAAGATGTCTAAGAAACCTAAGGAGGTCTGCAATTATGGAAGAAAGTATTGTAATCAGACCTTTTTGTGTTAATAAAAATGAAGAAATGTTTGTAAATTCTTGTATATACTGCATGCATGGTAATCTTGAATCATGTTGTATTGGAATAATAGTTGTGCATTGTGGTTTGCTCAGGAATGATTGTTAGCAGTATGTGTCATTGGTAAGTGTTGGCTTGTATGAGTCTATGACAGGTAAAAAAGGTTGCGCAGTGTTTTAAGGCATCAAGAGCTTTCATTCATAAGAGAATGTCATGACAGTGAAATAGGCATGTGTAAGATTGTTCCTCAAGATGGTAAGGGTCTTTAAATTGAATGGTTTGGGAAGTTTCAAAGACTTGAAGAGTTGTAGAAAATTACCCTCAGTGAATAAAAGCCTGACAAGAGTCTTAGCACTCATATATTTGCTTAAAATTCAAAACTAGACACTCACACAACTGTGTGACAGTGAGTTACAGTTTCCTTGATGGTGGTTGATGAATTAGAATGAAATCATACAAAACAGAATGCTTGTTAGGTTGTTAAGAGAAGTACAGATGGTTTGAATCATGTAGATGAGCTTGAATTGCTTAGAATGTTTGAAGAGACATAAAGGTTTTTACAATACAAATACAGATTTGACTGTGTCAGGGTACTGAGTACAGAGTTAAAGGAATTCAAGAAGTTGTCATTACCTTACGAAATTTATGGTATTTTTGTTAATAAAATGATGAAGGATAATATGTTGATGAGTGCAGGGTGATAGAGAAGAATGAGATCCATTGAAGTCAAGTCATAGACCAATAAGGAAGGAAACTCGGGTATGGGAGACTATATACAGTCTTTGAGGGTTTTAGCGAGAAGAGAGAGTTGATTAATTTGAAAATTAACCATGGAAAGGGTTGGAAACTTTGCAAATAGGATCATGGTTATAGGGCAGAGAAATGGGATGAGTTTCAGAGTGAATGGAGCAAGGGAACACGTTAAAATCCTTAACAGATCGGTTAGAGTTCGAGCATTACCCTGTTTTAAGGGTTTGAAGGTAAGTAGAGAAGAAAAGTTGTAACCCTCATGTCTTATTCAGAAGATTGGTATTGAGGAGGAGTATGTGTGTTCTTGAAAGTAATTAAGGAACCTACAAACTTATAGAAAACCTCTGAAGAACTAAGAACCAAGACTGAGAGTGCTATTGTCCCAATACAATTACTAAGAAACTTGGAGAAGAACAACTAGAGGAAAGTGAAAGGAAAACTTGAAGAAGGCCATAACTAGAATTGAGGAAAGGGAATGGAGTTAATAAGCATATTGAAATGGTGATGAGTTAGTCAGGTGGCTTAGCCTAGCAAAGGAAAAGTCAAAACAGATCCAAGGGAGATTATAGGTGAAGAGAGCATAAGACTAGTCCAGGAAATTTAAACAAGAAAAGTAATATGAGAAGGGCTTAAAGAATATGTAAACCATTAGAAGATCATGAACAAGCCTAGATGAGGTGGATCAAGATGGAAGAAGGCTTAGAAACAGTGAGAAATCTATGAAACCCTAAGTAGGTATTGGAAACCCTAAGTAGCATTAAGAGCACCAAAAGAGAAAACTAGTAAGAAAGAAGATTGGAGGTGAAAGAACCTTGGAAGAAGCTTGAGAAAGTTTAAATCAGGTGTTGTAAGGTGTATTCAAGGTTGGAACAGAGTATAAGTGATGAAAATCTGGAAATGGCTTGTAAACCCTAGATAGGGCTAAAGAAGACCTAGGAAAAGAGCAAGTAGTGCCGTGAAGATTGGGCTTGGAGTTAGATCCTAAAGTCTACCTGAAAGCAAGAATGAGGTAATGGGTATCCAGATTGGATTTTATTTTTTCATGAAAGTTCATAGTTTTCTCAGAACAAGGAGATTTGCAGGAAACCAGGGCTAATGGAGAAGAGTGTGCAAAAACAGTAGAGGGAGTATAATAGAAAATGGATAAAGAATTGTTGGACTTTCCATACACTTAAAGCAGCTAAATGGGTACTCTAAAAGCTTACCAGTGAGTCATGAAACAGGGTTGTGTGGTTATTATGCTCAAAAATGCCATTTTGGAGGGCTAGAAGGAAATAGTGAGGTCTAGAAGGAGATAGAGTGAAGATGAAGTACTGAAATTTTTTCAAGCATATAAACCTTGTTGATAGGTGAAACATAACATGTGTGAAGTGATTTCAAGCTATTTTAAGCTGTATATAGCAAATTTGTTGTGAAATGCTAGTTTTGGGCTTTGAGGAAAAGTGAAAAATTGGGTGACTTTTTGAATGTTGCTTTCAAATGATTGTTCTAACTTGTGTGCGTTGTTGAATGTAATAGAGCCTCTAGAGTCTACATCACTCACACAGCTATAATGCATTTAATCGTGACACATAAACAACCCACCTAAACATTATGACAGCTAATATCTATGACACTTTATAATTACAAATACTAATAACAAAGATGACCCAAGTCCCTAATTGCAACAGTATGCCTAGGTAGCCAGCCTTGGTAGCCAATGCTCTTGTAGGTTGTTTTTCATGTAACAGGGCTAGATCAAATTAGGAGATCAATTTGTCCTTTGCCTGGAAAACTGAACTTATCTCAAGATCTCTACACATCAATAAGGTTTAACAATGATGTCTGTTAGGCTTACTTGGGGTTTTAGCAACCTATGCTTAACTAATCAACTCATCTAAGAAAGGGTTTTGTGGTTGGCCACGAATTATGAATCAACCAAAACATAGGGTTCAGAATTATCCCAACCAATTGGCAGTCGTCATTTCTAAGGGCTCACCTCAACCATCATTGACAAAAAAATGAGAAGTTCAGGTTTAAAAGGTTTAACCTGAACCGTCTATTCACTCCAAGCTTTGATTATCCTCAAAATTTTGAAATAAATTTAAATCTAGACAAAATGTTGAAGAAATCTGGTGGATCCCTTCAATAAGATATTAATAGGATGGAAAATCCAATCAAAGGCCTCGGCAAGTTGACCAGTCAAAAACAACTGAATACAAACAAATTAGGTATGTTTTTGTAATTCAATTATTCTTTGCCCGGCTTCAATTCTGACCCAAACTTCAACTTCTTTAGATTCCCAAGCCACATTCTTTGTAACTCAAATACTCAATTTCAACTCGAATACAACTCTTTCTCTATTTGCAACTGCTCAATTCAATTTTTAATGAACTTACATTTTTCTGACTTCTGACTTCAGCGGTTACATTATACGGACTTAGATTCGACTTAATATTGACTTCTAGAAGGATCAACATTGCTAACCAGTTGTTTCCAAAGATGAAATCAATGCATGAAGTTACAAATAGGACCAAGTCAAGAACACTTATATGAAGCTATGAAAAAGCCAGTTAAACGGACTTCTGACTTCAGCAATTACTTTATACGGACTTAGATTCGACTTTATATGGACTTCCGGAAGAATCAACATTGCTAACCAGTTGTTTCCAAAGATGAAATCAATGCATGAAGTTGCAAATAGGGCCAAGTCAAGGACACTTATATGAAGCTATGAAAAAGCCAGTTAAACGGACTTTGGACTTCAGCAATTACTTTTATACAGACTTAGATTCGACTTAATATTGACTTCTAGAAGGATCAACATTGCTAACCACTTGTTTCCAAAGATGAAATCAATGCATGAAGTTGCATATAGGGCCAAGTCAAAGACACTCATATGAAGCAATGAAAAAGCTGGTTAAAGGAGATCCAAAGGTCCCAATGGCAAAGCCCAAAGGATCAAAAAAGGTCAAGTATAGCATCGAAGGCTGTTGAAGGCAATCAAGAAAAGACAAGCCTAATACTTTGTCTAGATTTTTCATTCCAAAGGTCAAAAATTATAACAAGGGTTGGAGGTGTATGGTTCCAACAATGAAGATACTTGATATAACAAGACCAAGAATTGAAACTTAAGAAGAAGAGAATGTGTACTTGGACTGCTCAAGAGTATGACTATCAAATAGGAGTCTAACATGGTGGTCCAAATTTTCACACTGAAAAAAGGAAATTTATAAATCTTGACAATGCTGAGAAGTTACAAATAATTTTATAAAAATATTCACCAAGAAGTCAAAACTGAAGCTTGAGAAGAATCTTGTACAGGATTGCACTAGGTCCAGACCTAGGAAACTTAGACATAATCTTCACCAACAATGATAAAACCGATGCTTTCCTGACTAGAGACAACAGGCATAATCTAAAACATGAACCACTGGAGGAAGCTTGTGCCTAGATTGAGTACTGCGTATGGAAGAGGATTGTGTCGCTTTAAGCTTAGACTGTAGGACAGATTGATTTGTCTTGAATGCTCTAGGAGAAGCCATTGACTTAGATTTTCCTGGTCTTGATTGTGGCTAATGTCGAACACTGGGTCCAAACATAAGAAACTTAGACATATAATCTTCACCAAAAATGATAAAACCAATGCTTTCCTGACTAGAGAAAACAGGCATAAGCTAAAACACCATGTATGCATGCAAAGTAGGAATTAGATGTAAAGAGAAGAAGACAAGTCTATCACTTCTACGTATATTGTGGAACTGATGAAGGCTATATGACAAACAGGGTCTACATGAAGTCAATTATTGTAATCAAACACTCCCGGGAGCTGGATTGAATGAGTGGGCTGCAAACACCGTCAAAACCGGAATTGCAATAAATTTTGTATGTGTTGGAATAGAAAGAGAGTTGAAAGATCAAGAAAAATTGCCGCCAGCATACAAAGACAGGATGAATGGAAATCGTTGATCATAAGGGACGAGTAGGCTGATTGGCCAAATATTCCTAAGAATTAGAGCTGATGCAATAGATAGACAGTCTGGACGGAAAGAGGGAATTAACCTACCTTGGAACTCCCAACAAAAACTTAACAATAAAAGAGTAAAGAAAGGAGAATAGATTATGAAACTGTCATTCATAGCTTTGCTTCTGGACTGGAGAACCATGTGAAGGAGCTATGTTGACCAATATCCTGCCCGTTCAAATATGCTGGCCATACTGAAAACAATCTTATGCTTAGAGAAATCTTGCCAATAGCTAGAGAAAATAATCCAGATTTATCTATAGTAGAAATTTAGTGAACTGATTCAGAGCAAGATTAAGCAGTCATTGATATTGCAAATGGAGATAACAGTATATATACTAAAGAGTAAGTGTGGTTGACACTAATGATAGTGTACTTAAGGATGAAAGGCTACGAGAGATACTTGCAATCAGTTTCACATACAAGAAAAGGCCCAAAAGCAATGATTTCAAAGGAGAAATTAGAGATTGCAATGCCAAAAACATAAGGAAAGAAAGAATGAAATGATATTAATGTCCAGAAGTGATTAGAGTCGATCACTGGGACTCCAAATTACATCTATTTGCAAAAGAAAAGAACTATGGTAGAAAACAACCTAGAAGCTGAAAGTGACTAGGACTAAAGCACAAAACAAAAACAAAGAGAAGTGTCACAAGGTGGTAAACCCAAGGCTGGTAAATCCTAGCCATAGAGTACCTGTACAACAGACGTATCAAGGTGGGGAGGATTTCCTAGGGAAATAAGGGAAGAAGAAGCCACTGAAAGCAAAAGATGAATGTGAAAATGAAGGCACAATCACTTATCTGTATCAATGCTCGGAGCAGACAAACAACAACTAGTGTCATCATCCATCATCACCATAAGACCAGCATAAGATCTAATAAAACCCACACGAGAATGTCCTGGACTAAGGGCGCACAATTGGACAATCCTAGGAGGAAGGAAACTTTTCCTGTGACCTCTCCTACCACTCAAGGCCAACAGGTTTCTATTGGTGGAGCTGAAACTGGCAAGACGCCCTTGTCTTGGTACCCCTGACTACGGATGACAAGAACTATGGGACCCGTGATGCCAAGTAGAAATGAATCCATTACACCTACTCTTTGAGTGGACTGGGATATCCTGGTAGAAGCACGCGGACAAGTAGGCTGATTGGCCAAATATTCCTAAGACTTAGAGCTGATGTAATAGATAGACAATCTGGAGGGAATGAGGACCATAACCTACCTTGGAATGCCCAACAAAAACTTAATAATAAAGGAGTATAGAAAGGATAATGTTTTATGAAGATGACACTCATAGCTCTGCTTCTGGACTGGAGAACCATGTTAAGGAGCTATGTTGACCAATATCCTGCCTGTTCAAATATGCTGGCCATACTGAAGACAATCTTATGCTTAGACAAATCTTGCCAAAAGCTAGAGAAAATAATCCAGAGTTATCTATGTTAGTAATTTAGTGAACTGATTCAGAACAAGATTAAGCAGTCATTGATAATGCAAATGGAGATAACAATATGTCAGTATATATGCTAAAGAGTAAGTGCGGTTGACACTAATGATAGTATACTTAAGGATGAAAGACTATGAGAGGTACTTGCCATCAGTTTCACATAAAACAAAAGCCCAGAAGCAATGATTTCAAAGGAGAAATTAGAGATTGCAAAGCCAAAAACAGAAGGAAAGAAATAATGAAATGATATTAACGTCCACAAGTGACCAGGATCGATCACTGGGACTCCAAATTACATCTATTTTCAAAGACAAGAATTAGGGTAGAAAACAACCCTTGAAGCTTAGGACTAGAGCACAAAACAAAAACAAAAGAAATCGCACCAGGTGGTAAACCCAAGGTGGGTAAATCCTAGCCGTAGATTACTTGTACAACAGACATATCAAGGTGAGGGAGGATTTCCTAGAGAAATAAGGAAGAAGCCCCTGAAAGCAAAAAATATATGTGAGAACCAAGGCAGAAAACTGGCACAACCACTTATCTTTATTAATGCTCAGAGCAGACGAACAACTAGTGTCGCCATCCATCATCACCATAAGACCAGCACAAGATCTAATAATACCCATACGAGAATGTCCTGGCTAAGGGGGCACAATTGGACAATCCTAGGAGGAAGGAAACTTTTCCTAGGACCTCTCCTACCACTCGAGGCCAACAGCTTTCTATTGGTGGAACTAAAACTTGAGACACCCTTGTCTTGGTACCCCTGGCTGCAGATGACGAGAACTATGGGACCCCTGATGCCAAGTAGAAATGGATCTATAGCACCTACTCTATAAGTGGACTGGGATATCCTGGTAGCAGCACACGGACAGTCAGGCTGATTGGCCAAATATTCCTGAGACTTAGAGCTGATATAATAGATAGAATATCTGGAAGGAATGAGGGCATTAAACTAGCTTGGAATGCCCAA
Organism: Taxus wallichiana var. yunnanensis; assembly: GCA_018340775.1. Taxonomy (NCBI): domain Eukaryota; kingdom Viridiplantae; phylum Streptophyta; class Pinopsida; order Cupressales; family Taxaceae; genus Taxus; species Taxus wallichiana. The sequence continues at coordinate 157,090,113 of CM031244.1, read as the reverse complement.
CAAAAGCTTAACAATAAAGGAGTATAGAAAGAAAAATAGATTATGAAGATGTCACTCATAGCTCTGCTTCTGAACTGGAGAACCATGTGAAGGAGCTATGTTGACCAATATCCTGCCTGTTCAAATATGCTGGCCATACTGAAGACAATCGTATGCTTAAACAAACCCTGCCAACAGCTAGAGAAAATAATCCAGATTTATCTATGGTAGAAATTTAGTGAACTGATTCAGAGCAAGATTGAGCAATCATTGATATTGCAAATGATGATAATAATATATGTGCTGAAGAGTAAGTATTGTTGACACTAATGATAGCATACTTAAGGATGAAAGACTATGAGAGGTACTTCCAATCAGTTTCATATACAACAAAAGCCCAAAAGCAATGATTTCAAAGGAGAAATTAGAGATTAGTATTTGATCCTTGAGGAGTATTAACTTGATGTTCGTAAAGATACCAATATCAAGTAAGTCGAGTGAGATAAAGAAATGGCATATCTTGGGCAGGAAACCCTAAACCCCATAAACCCCACTGGTGATGCTATAACACGTCAAAATTATAAGTGTTTCGTTAAGCACACCGGATTGATATGTTCGTGCATACGTGGTTACGTTTCCCCTTACCCGGAGGAATATACCGGTGTTCCACGAGTCTCGGAACGGGGGCGGGGAATGGCAACGGGTCTCGAAGACGGGGGGACCAAGGGCCTAGGTTTGGGGACGGCAGGGGTACGGAGCGGGGCGGTGGGATGGTGGTGCAAATATATATAGTACTTGAAAAAATAGTTATAAAAAATGTATAGCAACAAATGAAACTTTGAAATACTAAACACATTGCATTGAACAATGAAAATGCCAAATATCAATATATTAATATTTATATTCAAAATGATAATTACATTCAAAATTCAAATACAGTTGGCCAGTGGCTCAATGCAATGAAGACTTGGCACTTGCTCTAACTCTTGTTGTTACTTGTTGCTAATGTTGTCCCTCTTCCTTGCTAATGCTCTCACTCACTCTTGCTTGTTAATGTTATTGCTCTCACTCTTGCTTATTAATGTTCTCACTCTTGTTTGTTAATGCTCTCACCACCTGTCGCTCTTGCTTGTTAATGCTCTCACCTTCTCACTCTTGCTTTGAATTTTTATTGTGATTTGGAGTGAGGGTGTAACTCTTATTTATAGTTTTTTTGTGTAGTGCTTAGGGGGTGGGTGGGGCCCATTGAGTATTAGGGTTAGGGTTGGGGGCCAAAAATTATAAAACAAATTGATTTTCTTTTTAAATTTTGTGATAGCCTTATGCCTCCAAGGGCGGTTGAGAGTCTCAAGAAAGCTAGGAGTCTCAAAATGTCCCCTCTTTGAGGAAAACATTTTGAGGACTTTCCCCTACATTGGTGGTGGTGGCGGGATGGCGGTGGGACATTTCTAGTCGTCCCCAAGTCTCGAGACGTCAATTTTGGGGGTGTCCTCGTGGAACATTGGAATATATGTATGTAAGCATATAATAATAATAGTGCGAAATGTTACTTACGTGGGGTTTTGTTTTCCTTGCAAATGAATGGGGATTTTCGAGTCAGCAAGCTGGCCCGGAGAAGCACTAAAAGGAGCAAACCTAACCTTGGTGGTAAGATGCATATATGAAAATAAATGTTAATCTCGGGATTTAAGCTATAGATTCAATAAAATAAATTGAGGAATAAAATAAGGAAAAAGGAGGGCACTTAGAATTTTATTTGGTTGTAGTGTTCTTTTGTTGGCTTTGAGCATAATTGGTCAAGGGTGAGCTGGTTCTAGTGGTGGCACCATGGCAGCACCAAAATAAGAGCTTTGGATCAAGGCATGGCACTACTATAGCATTGGAGAAGGGTTTCCCAATAGACATTGTAGTTGTAAGTGCTCCAATAGGCATTTTATGCAAAACGTAGAAGCATTGCAAGGCATGTGAGCTGATCAACAAGTGCCTAGGAGAAATGCGGCCTCATGGATTCAATGGTTGCACGTATGCACAAAAAGGGTTTACTGAAAAGGCCCTTGATACTCCAAGCAAGGTGACTGGCAAGCACAAGCCAAACTTCACAACATGTGTCGCCATCCTCCCAGCTCGCGCTAAAAAGGGAGCTCTTGAACAAGACGTGGTTATTCGTCGATGCATAAGTGAAAAGTAGTTTTCATCTTATATGTAGGTAAAAATAGTAAAAAGCCTTCCAAATTGAGAGTTGTTGAGGGGCGATTGGACACCCATGTAGTGGGGTAAGTGTTCTTGACAAGCCTTTAAGGCTTTACAAAAATAAATTAATTCAAACAGATGCCCATTCATATCAGTCCACCATTGCCGGTATGTTCACAACGTAGGGCTGTTGAAAAGTGTAGTGCCCACCAGTTTTGCCCATAATTTTGATCACGTTGATTCATTGTACTATTCATGATTGAGACATTGGATATACTACTAGTATGGTTATATGATTTGGATATACATTACTTTGTCATCTCTTTATCTTGAATATGCTAACCTGACTTGGCCCTTACACTCCAATGAGTTTTTATATCAAATAAAACAGCAAATACAGATTTATGTATTTTATGTCAATTTCCTAATGCAGATCTGGAAAGTGGACTAGGGTTTAATAGAGATGTCAATGTAAATCACACCCAATAAAAGTACTTTTGATTTCTAATGACTGCCCAGATATTTGGAGGCTGAATTATACAGAAAACTGAACTTATTACAGTCCAAAATAGCCCAGAAAATCAGATCTGAAGTCTGTTATTATTCAGATTGGAAATCTTCAAAATACACTTTAGAAAATGATAAAAAGTACAGCGATCAGTTTACAGTATTATGGCAAACATTTGACAAATATTTTTGGATGAAAATACCTCTGGAATGCTGCCAAACTGCTTACAATAGGTCGACCCAACTGCTGATTGAAAATCACTGAAAATCACCTTCAAACCTCTTCACAAACACGGCTGAACTGAACCTGGAAATCTGATGAATAACGCTGGGAATTTCTGAGTGAAATCCCCTCTCAATCCCTTGGGGTTTTCATCCGCAAGAGATAAATTCACAAGGGTTTTCGTCCTTGGAATTTCTGATAAAAGCTCAGAGCTCTTAACAATGCAAAAGATGATAATAAAAATCTGGATGCCTCCATACAAGTTGACTTGTTCATTTAAAGGGAAATCAGCCCAACTACCACCTCCAACCCAGCCAATCACATTATTTCACTTCTCTATGCTGGTCGCATTTTCTTCTTTTGGGCTTAATGGCACGATTTCCCAAAAATGACTCCCAAGGCAAGTCGCACTTTCCCTTTCTAATACAATTACTTTTAATTGTATTTTGATGTTGACATTTTAATTTATTATTAAACTTTATCATTTATTATATGTGCTTTTCATAATATATTATTTTTTTAAAAACAATAGCACAATATAATAAAATAATAAAGCTTAGTCACCCTAGAAACTCCCCCTTGGCCGTCGGGTAGACAAAAAGGGCCAAAGGTCTTCGCCCAAGCTTATTCGGAAAGAGGGGACATTACAGTCCTCCCTCCCCGGAGTTGCTTGCCCACAAGCAACTGCAGCAACGCGGGGTGCTGAAGAATAGACTCACCCTCCCAAGTGGCATCCTCCAAGGGTAAATCTTTCCAACGAACCAGGTACTCCCGTATCACCTTGTTCCGCAATCTTCTCTCCCTCCAATCCAGAAGTCCCTCAGGAACCAAATCCAGTCTTCCCTCATCATCCAAGGGGGGTAACTCTACTGAAGAGGTCACATGCTGCCCCAATGCCTTCTTTAAGCAAGATACATGAAAAACATTGTGTATCTTACTTTCAGAAGGTAACTCCAACTCATAAGCTACCTGTCCAACTCTCCTCACCACCCTGTATGGACCATAGAAGCGAGGCTTAAGCTTCTCCGCTCCACTCTTCTTAAGAGTACTCTGTCTGTAAGGCTGGAGTCGTAAAAAGACCATATCCCCACCTCAAATGATCGCTCAATCCTGTGCCTGTCTGCATACACCTTCGCTGATTTTGGGCATGCTGCATATTGTCCTTAAGGGTTTTAAGGATATCCTGGCTGTCCTGTAAACACTCTCGAGCCTTAGGAGCTCTACTATCTCCAAACGCCATATCCACGAAGGATCTCGCGTCATAACCGTACAAAGCTCGAAAAGGGGTCATCCCAATGGACATGTGGTACGTAGTATTGTAACAATACTCGCACAAATAAAGCTGCTTGACCCATGCTCTCTGCTGCCCTGAAACATAGTTGCGCAGGTACCCCTCAATCCACTTATTCACAATCTCCGTCTGCCCATCTGTCTGCGGATGATAGCTAGTGCTCGGAGTCAACTCAGTGCCTGCCAACCTGAAGAGTTCCTGCCAAAATGTGCTCATAAACCTGCTGTCCCTATCGCTGACAATATTCTTCGGAAGCCCATGTAACCTGAATACCTCCCTAAAGAATAAATCAGCCACCTGTGGTGCCTTAAAACTCGTGGGGATGGCAAAGAAGTGCCCATACTTAGTCAACCTGTCAACTATCGCATAAATGCGATCATAGCCCTGCACAACTGGTAGTCCTGTAATGAAATCCATAGATATACTCTCCCACCTCTGCTCTGGAATAGGTAAGGGCTGTAATAAGCCTGCAGGGAAAGTATGCTCGGACTTGTTTTGCTGACAAGTCACACACTCTCGAATATACTGTAGAACATCCTCCTTGAGACCCTTCCAAGAGAATCTCTCTCTAACCTGCCTGTATGTCTTGAAATAACCTGGATGTCCTGCTAATGGTGCATCATGGAGTGCATGTAGAATCTTCCCCTTAAGCTTAGATTCAGGTACCAAATAAATCCTACCCTTATAATAAATCAAATCAGAAATTACCTGGTAGCGCCCATCCTGAATTTTGCCGTCCATGATCTCACATGCTAAGGTGTTCTTTGAATACTCGACCAGCAATTGAGACTTCCAATCTGCAGAAATCTCACTCATAGAATATAGGACAGCAACATGGGGCCTCCTCGATAGTGCATCACCACAACATTCTTCTTCCCTTTGACATACTCGATGTCAAAATCATAGGCCTGAATCCTGCTGACCCATTTCTGCTGCCTCTCATTGAGTTCCTTCTGCTCCAAGAAGTACCTCAAGCTGTTATGGTCGGTCCTCACTACGAACTTCCCTCCCACCAAATACTGTCTGAACTTCGCCAATGCATGCATGATGGCGAGCATCTCCTTGTCATAGGTGGAATACAACCTCTCGTTCTCCCTCAACTTCCTACTCTCATAGGCAATGGGATGACGGTCCTGCATCAAAACTGCACCAATACCTGAACCCGAAGCATCACACTCTAAGATGAATGGCTTAGAGAAGTCGGGAGAGCAAGGACTGGACATGTGCTCATCACCATCTTGAGCTCATCAAATACTATCTGTGCCTCATCTGTCCATCTAAATGCGCCCTTCCTTGTGAGATCTGTCAATGGTGCAGCAATATCTGAATAACCCCTCACAAATCTCCTATAATATCCACATAGCCCTAGGAATCCCCGCAACTCTGATATGTTCCTAGGTGGAGGCCAATCCTGCATAGCCTGTATCTTCTCCTGATGGACCTTGACCCCATTGGCCCCAATGACATGTCCCAGATACAGTATCTCAGTAAGTCCAAACTCGCATTTGGACATCTTAGCAAATAGAGACTGAATCTCCATAATGCCAAGTACCTCATCTAAATGCCTCAAATGATCCTCCCATGTCCTGCTGTAGATCAAGATATCATCAAAGAAAACTAGCACGAACTTCCTCAACTGCTTGTTGAAGAGATGGTTCATGCATGACTGGAAAGTGGCAGGTGCATTAGTGAGACCAAATGGCATCACCAAGAACTCATAATGCCCGTAGTGACATCTGAATGTTGTCTTGAGGATGTCCTCCTCTCGAACCCGAATCTGATGGTATCCCGATCGAAGATCAATCTTCGAAAAGTAAATGGCCCCATGCAATTCATCCAAAAGCTCATCAATACGAGGGATGGGATACCTGTTTTTGATTGTCTTCTTGTTGAGGGCCCTGTAGTCGATACACATTCTCATCGTCCCGTCCTTCTTCTTCACCAACACCACCGAAGAAGCAAATGGGCTAGAACTAGGACGGATATGCCCCATATCAAGAAGCTCCCGATGGTCCTCTCTATCTCATCCTTAAATTTCTTAGGATGACGATAGGGTGTAGTGATCACAGGCTTGGCACCCTCCTCCAACTCTATGACATGCTCAAACCCTCTGTCTGGCGGTCTCCCTGGAGGAATATCACCAAAAACCTGCCCGTGCCTATCTATTATGGTCTGAATATCTGTATGCAACTGCTGTCCACCATCTGAAGAAGATTTGGATGAAATGAAACATTGGGCTGCCCATGCAACCTCTCCATGACTGATAATAGACTCCATCCTATGTGCTGAAACAACTCTAGGCCCACCATCCGAAAGAGCTCGTAGCACAATCTTCTTCCCCTCTGACATAAACTCTATCTCCATTCGTCTGAAATCCTGCACATATCTCCCCAGAGACTGAAGCCACTGAATTCCCAAAACTGCATCTATCTCTCCAAGTCCAACTATGTAAAAATCATCTGTCAATGTGTAGTCTCCTAGCTGGATACTAAGCTGTGGAATTCGTCTAGTGCAGCTTAGAGCAAAGCCATCTGCCACTCGTACACTGAACCCCTCAAATTCTTCAACCTGTAATCCCCGCTTCATCACAAATCCCTCATCAAGGAAATTGTGTGTAGCGCCACTATCAATCAAGCAAACAACTCGCTGGCCCTTAAGCACTCCTTTCAAACGAAAGGGATGATACCTAGGGACTCCAGAAAGTGAAGCAATAGTACCTGAGCCTGATGCATCTCCATCTCCTAGCTCTACCTGGGGCTGCTCCTCATGTGCACCATGATCACTGTCCTCTGCATCTGTATCTGCTGAAGAATCTGCCTCTACATCCGAGATAACCTCAATAAGATGCACCTTGCCTTTCCCAAGGTTGTGTCCAGGCTCCCAGTGGTCCTGCAATGGAAACAAAGTTTCTTCCTTCTCAACTCATTCCGAGTCTCCTGATCCATCCTAGGAGGGGGAACACTCTTTTGCTGAGTAGTGGAACGTTGAATCGGCTTGGAGCTTGTGAAGGGCTTCTTACTAGGCTGGTAAGAAGTGGGAGTTGTCTCCAAATCTAATGCTGTCTGGATAGCATCATGTAATGTAGTAGGCCTAAGGGCCTTGACCAACCCTCTTAACCTGTCATGCAGACCCTCAATGAAAAGCATTACCACACGTCTCTCGGGCATCTCGGGTACCATTACTGCAATCCGCTGAAATTCGTTGATGTAAGAATCAACGTGCCCACTCTGTCGTAGCTGTGCCAAATCCCTGTAATATAGTTCCACATCTTTGCGGTCAAATCTGGCAATCAACTTCTCACTAAACTCCCTATATGACCGTAGTAAGTCATGTCTCTGTGTGATAAGCCCATGGTGCCACCAATCATATGCCACTCCCTCCAAGTGTAGAGTAGCAAACTGAATAGCCTCCTGTTCCTGCATAGGTTTGAGAGTGAGGTATGTATCAAGCTTGTGAATCCATGCCCTGGCACTAATCTTTCCACTGCCATCGAAGGTGGAAAGGGTCACCTTATTGGTAACCTGCTTCAATTCTCTGTTTTGCTGGGTCCTAGGCCTCTGTGCTTGCCTAGCTCTCAAGCTCTCCCTTTTCTGCATACAATACTGGTGGAGGGGAAAGGCGTTCCGTACCTCTTCCGGTAATGCTCTCCACTCATCATGAGCTACCATTACATTATCTTGAAAGGCTATGTCTTCAAGTGGGTCCTCAACTAATGGTGGCTCCTCCCTTGGTAGGAATCTAGGCTGCATAGGTCGATCCGCAGTCCTCGTGGGTCTCCTTTCCTCTGTATATCTCCTATCTCGTGGAGGGGAACCTCTTACGCTGCCCACCTCTGTAGGTACCCGGCTGTGCCTTCTGTGGCTGCTAGCTATGGATGCAGATCTTTCCCTTCTATCATGTCTCTATCTCATGGTCTGAATCATTTCCTGATGGGAATCGATCATTCCGCTAAAAAGAACATCTGGGTCAGGTCGCTCACGTCGTGGAGGAGTGTGTGCTCCCTCTCCTCTATCCATGATTCCGGGACTACTTTCAGTATTCAGATCTGTTCGAATACGTGCCTGACTCCTTGTATAATATCGGTGTGGCCCAAACTAATGCTCCTTTGTAGGAATCTAGGCTGCATAGGTCGATCCGATCCTTGTGGGTCTCTTTTCCTCTGTATATCTCCTATCTCGTGGAGGGGAACCCCTCACGCTACCCACCTCTGTAGGTACCCGGTTGTGCCTTCTGTGGCTGCTAGCTATGGATGCAGATCTTTCCCTTCTATCATGCCGATTTCTTGCCCTATCCATAGTCAAATTCTCCATCAGCTGTCTCATGGTCTGAATCATTTCCTGATGGGAATCGATCATTCCGCTAAAAAGAACATCCGGGTCAGGCCGCTCACGTCATGGAGGAGTGTGTGCTCCTCTCCTCTATCCATGATTCGGGACTACTTTCAGTATTCAGATCTGTTCGAATACGTGCCGACTCCTTGTATAATATCGGTGTGGCCCAACTTCTGTAGGCTGCATAAAACAAACCAAAACAAACCCTCCAGGTGGGAGGATTGATGCTCTGATACCACTGAAAGATCCCTAGATGGATCCTCCTTACACTCCAATGAGTTTTTATATCAAACAAAACAGCAAATACAGATTTATGTATTTTATGTCAATTTCCTAATGCAGATCTGGAAAGTGCGACTAGGGTTTAATAGAGATGTCAATGTAAATCACACCCAATAAAAATACTTTTGATTTCTAATGACTGCCCAGATATTTGGAGGCTGAATTACACAGAAAACTGAACTTATTACAGTCCAAAATAGCCCAGAAAATCAGATCTGAAGTCTGTTATTATTCAGATTGGAAATCTTCAAAATACACTTCAGAAAATGATAAAAAGTACAGCGATCAGTTTACAGTATTATGGCAAACATTTGACAAATATTTTTGGATGAAAATACCTCTGGAATCGCTGCCAAACTGCTTACAATAGGCCGACCCAACTGCTGGTTGAAAATCACTGAAAAACACCTTCAAATCTCTTCACAAACACGGCTGAACTGAACCTGGAAATCTGATGAATAACGCTGGGAATTTCTGAGTGAAATCCCCTCTCAATCCCTTGGGGTTTTCGTCCGCAAGAGATAAATCCACAAGGGTTTTCGTCCTTGGAATTTCTGATAAAAGCTCGAGCTCTTAACAATGCAAAAGATGATAATAAAAATCTGGATGCCTCCATACAAGTCGACTTGTTCATTTAAAGGGAAATCAGCCCAACTACCACCTCCAACCCAGCCAATCAAATTATTTCACTCCCCTATGCTGGTCGCATTTTCTTCTTTTTTGGGCTTAGTGGCACGATTTCCCAAAAATGCCTCCCAAGGCAAGTCGCACTTTCCCCTTTCTAATACAATTACTTTTAATTGTATTTTGATGTTGACATTTTAATTTATTATTAAACTTTATCATTTATTATATGTGCTTTTCATAATATTATTATTTTTTTTAAAAACAATAGCACAATATAATAAAATAATAAAGCTTAGTCACCCTAGAAACTCCCCCTTGGCCGTCGGGTAGACAAAAAGGGCCAAAGGTCTGAAAGAGGGGACATTACACTTGAGATGTGTGTGATTATTTCAGTTAGCATGTTTTATCGAGCGAGATATGATGGTTGCGAATTGAGTGTACAAGCGACAAAGTTACGCCACGGGTGAACGTAGGACTCAAGGGTTACACCTCCAAGTTGCACAACAAGTCGGTTGGGCCAAGTTTATTCCCCTTGTTTGTTCGGCCTTGTGTATTATGTCATTTGCTAAGGATAGAAGTAAGGAATTCTTCGTATTGATTGTGTATTAAGTCAACTTGTTGGTCACCTTGGCTTGTTTGTCTCCATTTGAATTAATTAAGAGTTATTTATCCTAATTGTTTGTTTAAGTCACTTAATTTGTTTCTACTTGATTAGGGATGGGTTAATTGAGTTTATCTTTGATTAAGAGGGTTTTGGGCCACCTAATCATGGACTAGGTGGGCCCCACCACCCCTCTTAATGAGCCACTTTTCCCAAATCTCGAATTTGGGCAAAAGTGGAAATTTGGAAGGGTGTTTGGAAAGTTGGGGGTCACTTTTACCTTAAAATGAGCCCCATAGACCATACCTATGGGTAGGGGACTCTTCCCAAGGCTCAAAAGGCTTTTTCCTCCCTTTTGACCCCTCTCTTGTCCCCATCATCATGTTTTTGATTTTGGGTACCACTTTGGATTTGGGGTTGCATATTTATTTTATTTTGTTTTATTTTGAAAATCCTCCTTCACTTATGATTTTTGTCTTATTCTTGAAAGAAGCCTTTGGATGACTAGGAATTGGGAAGGGATGGATGACACACGTCACCATCCCATTGGTTGTTTTTGAGCACTTTTCTTATTTAACCCTTTGTTTTGGAGAGGGTAGGAACTTCTTGATTCATTTTTCACTTGGAGTTTGTGGGAGCTTGGAAGAGGAAGGAGATTTTGGAGGTTGGGCTTGCATTTTGGGTGTTGGTCATCTCTTGCTTGTGAGGTAGGCCTCACATCTCCTAATTTTGTTTATTGTTACTAATGTAATTTTTAATGTCATATTGCTTGTGTTTGGGTGCTTGGAATATTATATTGCATTTGTGTTAGTTGTTTTTGAATCCTTTTGTTTTTCTCCATCCACCCCTTTGGGGAATGGATTTTGGAGTGTCGGGAAGAGGGAAGAATCCCTCTTGCTCCCACAAGGCTTGATGGGCAAGCCTTGTTGGGATTCTTACTATACTCCCTTCATATGGTTGAAGTGGGAGATGGTTTTCCATATGGTTTGGAAACCATCTCCCATCCTTGCTAAGAAAACCTCCAAGATTTGAAAGAACTTGGCAATGAGGCAAGGAGAAATAACGTTTATGGAGGTTTTGGTGGCTTGTGGATACTTGGCAAAGTTTTTAAACTCATTTGGTTATATGGAAAATTTGGATAAAATGGGTCTTTCTACCCACTCTTCCCCACCTAGAGAAGCATGGAGCTTCTTGTATGTGGTTTGGCCTTTGATTTTGGTGAGTTGATTGTATGTGTGTTATGCATTTTTGTCCACTACTCCTCTTTGTGTATCTTGAAGGCTTGCATCTCCTCTCTCCCATGGGCTTGGAGGAAGGCTAGCATGTCCTTATTTGGAGATGGCATGTGATGATGCCATTTGGTTGGGTGGACAACCAAGCCACTTCTTCTTGTGTTTTGGAGATTTACTTCATGGAGTTGAAGTTGACTTTTGAAGCTTGCATGGAGTTTGGTCCTTGCTTTTGGAGAATAAAAGTTCCATTCAAAATTTTGGCATGTTTTTCCCACTTAGTGGAAAGCTTATCACTTGCATTTTAATATGTGGTAATTTCTTATAAATTTGTACGAGAATAGAAATGCAAATTTGTGTTGTATTGGAGTGAAGAATTTATTATACTCTTGCATTGTTAAGTTTATTATGATCTTGTTACTCTCGAGTCTTGAATGAGGAAGAGCTTAATTTGAGTTATTCTTGTTTGGAAGTCATATTGAACAATGTGTAGATGGTTGTATATTGAAAATGAGAAAATGGGTATATTATTGCATTATGAAAGCCCTTTATTCTTTTAGTTGGTCGTTGTTCTAAGTTGAAAAAGAGGATAATGGATTTTGTCGGAGTTGATTGAGCTTAATAGAATTTCCTACTTCTGTTCTTGTTGTGGAAAGGATTGGAACCACGTGTAAATCTTGTACATTGAGATGGGAAAATTTGTATATTGCTTACTGATGTGAAAGACAATTTATTCATTGTTGTATTACAAATGCTTACTAAACCACAAAGTTGCAATCAAGAGTAGAACTTTAGGTGTCGATATAGGGCTCAATAAACTTGAATTTATCTTTACTTAGTTGTTGATATATTTTGTAAGAGAAAAAGGGAAAGGGATTTTCTGGTTGTGGTATTTTAATGGTTTTCCAAATAAACAAAATTGTGTATAACACTATCTTATTTAGCTTGTTCCTTTTGATTTATTTTCATTTTATGCATTCCAGAAAATATGGTCTCTTAGTTCTTCCTTGAATATATTACCCCTTTGGTTTAGTAAGACAAGTGTAAATCTTATTATTCTAACAAGAATTTAAAGGGTTTGTGTCTTGAGATACATTGACATAGTTTATGTATGTATGTATGTATGTATGTATGTATGTATGTATGTATGTAATAGAATAAACATACATATGCATGTGTGTGTAAGATCTTGCATATGGGTATATGACTAAATATATTGAAAGGATTTTGATTTCTTTTAAAACAGGAGTTAATATCATGAATATAAGTTTTTGGTGCTTTGACAAATAGAATCGAGATTTCTTCACACACACTTGGTATTTAGATCAAACAAGTTTTTGAAGAGATTCATGATTGTTTTAAGGGAAATTTTTTGATCATAAAAGGATTCATAAATGTACATATAAAGAATTTGATTTTCTTTTTCTTTTAAAAGGAATATTAAGAGTTGGGCTTCCTTTGAAATATACGTATGTATAATTAAACAAATATGTATTCAAATAAATGCTCCATCCTCTAGTAAAATCATAATAAGGGTAGACAGAGAAAAATACAATGGATGGATATCCATTACAAATCTCCATGGAAGCTCCCGGTAATCTGCAAAACCATCAAAGAATAAAGGAATAAAAAGAAATGAGCGAGGAAACAAGAAAAATGAAAATGTAATGGAAAAGTTATCTAAAATTAGGGTTTTTCAAATCTTTACCTAAGATCAATGGTGGAGAGCCAATTGATCCTAGGGCTCTCCACCCACCTAGAATCTCCCACTTGCCCATTTAGGGTTCTTGGTTGACTTGAATAGTCAAATGACCTCATCTTAGATATTTGAATGAATAAGATTGTTTTTAAATTAACTTAAATTGATTTTTGGTACAAATGGGCATTGGTCCATTTGGATGGGACCCGTGCCCTATTTACTGAGACCTAACACGTGGTTAAATATTACCTAAGTTTCTTATGTTGTTAAGCTAAACTCCATAATGGGGAAGTTCAAATTAAAAACTTAATTAACCCTAGTTAAACCTAAGCAACTATAGCACGAGTAGACGGTGATACTAAACTCGTCTTGTGTAAACATTAGCTCGGTTTATAACTCTCACCCTTGATTAAATATAACGACGTGGGATAACAATGAAATTATAACCCTTCCCTTATGCGGTTGGATCCCTTGGTGGGAAAGACGTGATTAAACTCAAGTGTTGTTAACTGCAAAACTAAAGCTATGGCTAACTTATACATTCTTCATTGCTTATTGTCTTGGAATAGTAATTGGTTTAGTATCGTTTAGTTAATAGCTCAATAAAACCCTGGTAAAGATTTATTTAACAACCGTAATTTAGTGTAAGTATCATTTGGATTATTTTTAGCCATCCCTAATTTGGTTAACCGTAATTGTGTAATATAACTTGAAGATGATTTGTTTAACCTCTTGGTGGCGGAGACCGTAACAAACTTTACTAGCTTTAATCTCACAAACAACGGTATGGAGGCACAAGAACTACTTTAGTCAATTCAATACATCCTTGGAAAGCTAATTGATTTGAAATAACAATGGTTAAATCACGTTTAATACACATGTAATTGTTAGTTAACTTTTTTTAATGTCCCAAATTTTACCAATCTTTGGATGGTTAATTTTGGGTCATGAAATCATGGGCACGACAAAAAGGCCATGCAAACATCTAAGAAAATGCCATTGGCTAGCTTAAAGCCTTACCCCATGACCTTTGCCAAAGCATACTCGCATGACCTCGAAAAATAAGAGCCTTGCAATAGGGTCCGGACATCCATCAATGTTTATGGAAATGGGTTTGTTGTCAAATAATGTAGTTTTAAATGCCCTAGCGGTTATGAATGTGGAATGTGGAATCATGTTTCAAGCACACTAATTGTTTGACAAAATGTCTTAACTTGGGTGTTCCCATGGATTACCAATCGGAGGCTTTGTTCATAACGGAGACAATGGGGAGTCCGGCAATTTCTCAAGCATATGCAAATGGCTAGTGTAAAGCTGCTTCCCTTCATCATCAACATCATCTCAGCCAAATAAGAGCTTTTATGACAAAGTATGTGTTGGCCATGAAGCACCTTTTATGCCTTGTTTCTTCACTTTGCAAGCAAGGATTTCTCCTCTCTATCTACCTTAATATCATCATCGTTTTCTCGATGTATGAGCATAATTTCCATGTGATTGTAAAGTACGAGTGCAAATGGAACAACTACTCAAGTTTCCATTACCTATACACATTAATAATAATTATTCTCTTAATAGTAGCCAAAATTGAACCATGCTCACCTTTGACAACAACATATGGACACTTTGTAACCATTATAATTCAACATGATTCCATACATGTGTGTGGCTTGAGTCTCGAGCCACATTAATAGAACACTCACAAAGCCAACTTTACCATTCTTAAAATAACACGTCAACATTATTCACTTCGAAAAAAGAAGCTTGACAAGCGGCGCATACGTAATTACCTTATATTTAATTTTATGATTAAAACTTGTTCCCTGGTATCTAGAAATCTCAACACAACTTTTAGACCTTACGCTTGGCTTATATGGCATTTATTTGGCACATTGTTGAGCCACTTTGATGAGTTGGTCGCAAAAGGTGCTCGCTTAGCGTTAAAGCAATTTAGAATTTCCCCTACCGCCTCATACCCCTTCTCTTATGCATTGAGAAATGCTAGCCACAATTAGTTACACCTTAGCCTATCGAGAAGTATCATTCCACTCTAGTTTCATGGTCACTTTGGCTTATGAGGTACGAGTGTAAACTTTCGATTTTCGATAATCCCCTTTGGAATGATAACTCCATAATGAGTACTACATATCAAATTTTAGCCTGTCATCGATTTCCTGCATTCTCACCATATATGAGAACAGATTGGAAGTGACAAATTTCCTATCGATTACTCGATAACCCTTTTAAAGGTCATTTTGTGGTTGTTTGAGCTACTTCGAACTATAGCGTAAATTGTCAAACTTCACCATTTCCCTCTAAAACAATGCCTCCAAAATGGGCGTCGCTTAGATATTACCGTCATCAGCTCCTTGGTGATCTCATCATATAGGACAAGAGGTTAGAAGTAGTCATTTCTTGTTTCACATACTTTTCGATCATTTTCGGAGGCCATTCCATGGCCAGTTTAACTATGTTGAGTTGTATCATGGTTTAGTCGACCCAATTTTTGACCCTACCATATAAACCTTATCAAGTATGATTATATGTCATGTTGGAAAGTTTTGTTACACTTTATTACCTCTCTCTGCTCTTTATAAGAACACGAGAATTGTGTGAATATGACAAATGCTATCTCTCCCTTGTTTCTCTCTAGAACAAAATAATGGAAAAGTGACATTGTGTGAAGCTAATGATTTATCTCTCCTATTCTCTCTTTGGAACATCAGCAAAATAATGGAAAAGCGACACTATGTGAGGCTAATGATTTCTCTCCATATTCTCTCTCTAGAACATCAACAAAATAATGGAAAAGCAGCATTGTGCAAAGCTAATGATTTCTCCCTCTCCCTATTCTCTCTCTAAAACTAAAATATAATGGAAATGCAACATTGTGTGAAGATAACGTTTTCCCTCTCCCCATTCTCTCTCTAGAATTCGAAGACAGAATATGAGGAAATTGTGTGTGAAAATAATAAACTCTCTTTTTCCCCTCTCCCTCTCTCACTCTTTCTCAAAAAGGCAAATGAAAGTGTGTGATATCAATGTTAAATAGGATGGTGAGATCCATGTCAGCTTTCATGCTAACACATGTTATTGCAAGTGATTGGAGCTATGGCGATAACACAAATTCTTGGTGTTATTCGAAGATTGAATTTAATGTTGATTTTTCATAAAATTGTACAATTTATTTAGAAAGAGAAATTGTAAAGCTGGATTTATGAAAGTAATCAAAATGCAATTGGATGGACTTATTTACTAGTTGGTTAATGGCTATCAAATATAATATAATAGTGAATTTTATGGAATTTATATCTTGATTGAAATAAGTTAGTAATATGAAACATCTAAGTAGGAGAGATTGAATTGGATCACCTCCTAATGTAGACATAGAAAATATCGTGTTCTAAACACTCATGATAGTGGCCTATCGTAAAACTCCTCTCTTGAAAACCCAAGGCTTGGGAGATGTAACTTAAGGCAAGCCTAGCTCTTAATGAGCTTAGTATTCTCTTCTTAGCCGAGCAACGAATGTATAGACCGCATCCCACTATGTAGCTTCGTGAAGAAAGTTGCATGTATGTGACCCTCCAGAAATGTTGTTTCGTGGAAACCTTATGTAGGCTTTGTCCTTATAAGAAATCCTTGTTAAACAAACTTTAATTTGATGTGAATGACAACTCAGAGACTTGGAAACCATTAATGTGTTTTAACTCTAATACGGAGAGCACACATATGGTGTAATGAATGGAACATTGAACTTGTTGGAACTAGAATAGCTCCCAAATATGAATCACCGTGTCCCTCCTTTCGTGGAATCATAGCGGGTTAGTGGGACATTGAATCATGTGGGAAAGGATCCCTGTGGACCCACATGTTGTATATCACATTTCATATGTAATATGGGTCTTGAATGCCATACATGAACCCACTATCCTAGTTTAGTTTATTGATGTGAATTGATACTAAAGCAACCATACATTAGTATTTGGACCCATCAAGTCTCAACTTTGGGTATCACCTCTTCATAGCTACTTGTAAATAAGTTGGGACTCAATGTGTCTTGCAAGTTGTACCTTAAGCCTAGGATGGGAATATCTCCTTATAAACCTTGTATAGCACAAGTCTAATGTATAATAAATAATGTAGGAGTTGTGTGATTTACACCTAGTTGGGCCAAAGTCTTCGTAAGACTATTGTATCTGTAGACAAAATCATGCACTTTGAGTCATTATTTAGTCTCGATCACATACTACTATTTACATGGTTCCTAAACAAGAAGAGTATTGATTAACCCATGTCTTTGGCCATCTTTCATTGCTTTCTATTGCTACTTTCAGTCTTGCACCTTTATTGGCCCAATTTGTCGTTTTAAACTCGGTTTCACCTTTTGGACTAGAGCGCCCAACCGGGACACACCAAAGACTGGCGCCCTCGTCCCCTCTGGGCACCCCTATCCTCTTTACACTTTACTCTCACTTTTTGGGTCCTTTCTAGCCGTTTGAGCATCTTATCTTTTTGGTAATCAACCTTTTCGGGTTAATTACGAAATTCAAGCGAAGGAATCATATAAATATAAAGTTATGTGATCATAATAAGGGACCAAGCACTAAACACTAACTATCACCACCTAAGGTTGCATCCATCAAAGGCATCTATAGCTACATTTGCATCCATCTAGCTCCATCACAAGGCACTCAAGGCTAGTTCATCTGCATCACACTTCATAGGAGGGGAGTCTATTGTTTCCATGCAAACATTATTTACATTTTACATCTAGTTACTTGCTCATTACTTCACAAAGTGCGACTGGCACAAGAGCAACCTAGGGCACAATTACACACACACACACACACACACACACCTAAAACTACATTGGGTCTGAGATGTAGTGCAACGCTCAATGATAAGTCCATCAATTTGCAATGAGGACAATCGGACCCTTCATATACATCTTTCTTTTTTAAGGTTTTGATGCTTGGTTTGGGGTCTTGCAGGTGATTCTTCCATTGCAGGTTTACGGTGACATCTGGCAAAGTGCAACGGCATACACATGACAAGAAGTGAGGAGTGCAGACATCTTGTGACCCTAAAAATTTGGGTTTCCAACCACTATGCAGCCCAGGTGCCCACAGGCGACCCTATCCTTCCTGTGCGCCCCGGCCTAACTAAATCAGTAGTGCCCACTTCCCTTTGACACCTTTTGATGCTTATTTTGATATTGTGATTACATTATAGACATTATTATGTTTTGACTTAGTGTGATGTTAGACATTTGATCATAGATTATTGTTGATCTTGATTTGATTATGATGCATGATGGGCATTAGAGACACTCACATGTGGATGATAATATACTATTTGACAGGGATGTTTTATGGATGTTCGGACATGTGATTTTGGATATTATGAGTAGATCTAGAAAATAGATATTATATGATGATGATATAGTTGTTACTTCGATGTTGTTGTGATTCATTTATATAGTTGGTTTTGTGATTTCATTTATATCACGTTGGATGTTCTGATATGGCCACAAGGCCGAAGGAGGTATTTGTATTTTGCAAGTTAAAATATCACAACAAAGCATCGGGGGATGGAGACCAACCATAATGGAATTCTAGGTGAATTCGACAAGGTCACCATGGCAACTCGTTTTATTGTGTTGTGTGTTGTTTTGTTAGGGATTCCCATGGGGGATTACCTTTACATGTGACCATGGGTATTATGTATTTTATTGATGTGGTTAATTTTTATTATTGTTGTATGTATTTTATTAGTGATGTGTTCCTTTCTTTATTTAATTTTGTTGTGGTAGATTAATGTCGAAATCATATAGTTAAAATTTAAATAAATAAGATTGGAATATGGGAAAGTAATAATGGAAGTTGTTGGCTGTTTGCATTTAATATGTAAGGGTTGTGTAAGAGTTGTGTAAGTCTGATTTTAGAGCATGAAATACTCCACTTCCATGGAAATTCGAATTTGTCCTTGGGGGCTGTTTTAGTAGGCTTGTGGGACAAGTAAAACTTGTCTCATACCTCTAAATTTAATTTACCAACCATACTTATGGTTGGAGGGGTGATTTTGGACTTTTATAATGCATTTTAATAATCATGTTGCATTGTTTTGATTGCACTCTCTTACATTTTATTTAATTTGTTGTCCCTTGAGGTGTGGGATTTTTGGAGTGTGCAAGTAACTTGTCATATTTTCACCCACCTCTTTATTGTGCTTGGGAGAATGGATTTTGTTTTTTTGTGTTTGAATTTGAGGATGTGTGATGTGGCATCCTACATGGATCCACATCATCCTCTTCTCTTCCCTCTTCTATATAATTCAAACTCCTTGCTTGTTTTGGGTTGTTGAATCATTTTGCAACTTCTTTGGGGTGCATTTTCTTGTGTTGGAGCTCTTGTTTTTGAGGAAGTTTGGAGAAAGCTTTGCATGCTTAGGAGATTGTTGTTTTGGATTGTGTTTTGAGCCTTGAAGTTGCTTGTTTGGAAACAAAAGCTACCATGGAAAGGTAGGAATTTAACTCTTCTTTTATGTTGTCACTTTCTTTTGTGTATGGATGAATGGTGCATGTTTTGTTTTATTTATTGGCTGGTTGGGTAGACTGCCATAGGGATGGTGTAGGAGAAGGCTATGGGGAATCCATGTGGGGGCATAAGGAATGCCATTGGCATCAAAGAGTTTTGTGGAGGGAGTTTGGGTTTGGGATCCACCATGGAAAAGAAATAGCTTGCATTTCTTACTTTGTGGGGGGCATAAGGAAATCTGTGGGGGGCATAAGGATATGTGTGGTGAAATTTATTGGTGGTTTGTTCTGGTGGATGCCCAATTCCCTAACCGGGAGGCATAAGCAGCTTCCCCATAGACCTTGCTCCTTTGGCTTGTTTGATCAAGCATGAGTTTTGATTTGAATGTTTTCAATTGCAATTGTAAACTATTGTTTGGTGTTGAACTGTGTTTTTTTAAATGAATTATGCATGTTGAAAGAATGTTGTGTTATGGAACCCGGTTGTTGCCATGGGTGAATTACACCTCTTATTGTATTTTGGTTGGGGCTCGGGGGCCAATGATGAAGGATGGCTTCTCCTTTCATTGGATGTCTTGGTTGGGTGGAGAGCGTTGCCTTTCCCCCTCTTTTGTTGTGATCAAAATTGAAAAAAATGAAACTTGCATGTTGTTGTTCTGGAGCAAAGGAAAATGCAGTCTTGACAGTCCCTTGTGAAGCTTATTTCATTGTAACCTTTCCCACTAAGATGTGGATGAAAATTGTAATGTATACTTGTGAAGAAAAGACGTATGTAATTGATTATGAAAGTGTATATTCAAAATGTGGAAGACAATTACATTCTGCTCTGTACATTGGAAAGAAATAAATAGACTAATGTTATTGCTTTCAAACATTGAAATATGTAAAGTATATAATTGGAATTAATAAAGAATTGCAAGTTCATCTCTCATTGCATTGTTGGGTTGAGTTGGAATATCAAATTGTGATTGGAATCTCTGTTTAATTGTAAAGGAAAGAAAATACGTATGAAGGAAGTATATTGTTTTGTATCCTTGGAAATATATTAAAATTGGAAATCAGAATTTGTAATTTAGCTTTGAAATGATTTGTTTATAAACAACTAAATGTATTGGGTTAGTTTAGAAATAAAAACCACACTTGAATGATGAATTTGATAAACAAATTTCTAGAAATGGAATTTCAGTTATAAACTTAAAACTGGCAAATGAATTTAATTAAAATGCACAGTTCGGACCTGCACACATTAATCAACTTGGAAATGTTAAAATTTAGTATGTTGTATCATAAATGAACTCAAATTGACAAAGAAAACTTAAGAAAACAATTTAAACATTGCAAAATCGAACCCATTCCCCTTTCACCGCCGTTTTCTATCAGCTTGTTGGAAAAATGTGATTTGAAAATCAAACAAGCAAATCTACCTTCCTAAAACACTTTAAATCCTTCCTAGAGTAATCCTTCATCTCTGTTTGGCATGTAGAGTTAAGGAGATCAAATTGAAAAAAAAATTATAAGTCAAAATTACCAGTTTGCCATTTAAAATCCTGCAGATCATTTTTGTAAAATTGAACCCTTAAACCTCATCAAAATGTAAAATTTATGTTTCCTGTGCAAAGAGGGCATCGAGAGCTTTCCAGAAAGTCCTCGTTTGCCCAAAACTGAGCTTTCTAGCAAAAATTATGGCACTTTGAAGTTTTTTTGCCTTGGCGGGAAAATTTGGAAAAATTTCCCTGGCGGGCCCATAGCCCGAAAATTTCCTGTCAAAAAATCCTTAGAAAAAAAAATTGAAAATTTTGCTTGGGAAAATTTTTGAAATTTCTTCCCGCCCTGCCCGCAGCCAATCAGAGGGCGCCACGTGTCCTCAAGGGGCAACGGCGGAGGTGCGGCATTATTTTGTCCTTGGGACCTTTTAAAACTTTTGGAAAATTTTCATCTTTCTCCCCGTTGCCCACTAACTGAGAGGTTGCCACGTGGCAGCATGGGAGTGAAAGCGGGGTGGGGAAAACCCTCGCAACTTTATCCTATGAAATTTTTATTTGGAAAAATTTCGCCTTTTCTCCCGTGCCCCGCACTCCCGTCCTCGCCTTGGCACGACTCCCGCAAGCGCGCATACCTACGCGCGCCTTTCATCCCATCTCCTTTCTTTGGCGAAATTCGCCGAATCTCCCCACCGCTCCACCTGTCTCCCTCTCCCTTCTCCCCACGGCGAATTGTGAAGCACCACGTGTCCCTAGCAAACCTGCGGGCGCGTAGACGCCAAATTGGCTTTTCTTCCCCTTTGGCGAAATGTCCAATAACATCCGCCGCTCCGCCCTTCCCTCACCCTCTCCCGCTTTGGTTCAGGACCCGACACGTGTCCTTAGAGGACCTGCAGAGGCGTGGCGGAAATGGGAATTTTCTCCTGCGCAAGGAAAAATTCTAAACACTGCCCCGCGACCCGCCAACCCAAAATTGCTTTTCTTCCCCGCTTGACACATGTCCCCTTGGGGGAAAATTTGACCCCTAAGCTCCGCCGGTTGATAACTGGAGTTTTACAAGAAGTTAGGAGGACTTCTTTATATCACCGGAAAGGTGAGAAAATTTCCTATCCAATGGGAATGATTTAGGGAAATTTTGAATGCATTAAGTGTGAGAAAAATCAAGTTGAAACTCTGAGCTTGTTAGAGAGTGGGTATGGTGATATTTTACCCCCTGAACCTAATTGAAACTTCTAACCCTAAAATTTGGACCATGTGACCCCTAGAAATTGTTAATAAATAGAAAGTATGTTCTTGTAATTTTAGACTTGTTCGAACCTGTTAATGACAACTGTTGCCTTGCAACCGGTTGTAGACACTTCTAATCAAAAAAAAATTATTCCATAATTTTCCTGACTAACCCTAGGTTGTTTCTTAGGTCTCAAGTGGGTTGTTTTAACAGCATCACAAAATCACTCTCGAATCTGCATTTTTGGAGCTCATGTGCAATGTTTTCCCATTCCTATCCAGTCGGTCTCCATTATGACACAGCCCCATGCAATCTTCGAATCAGCTAAGGCTCTTCCAACTCTCTTTGCGCATTAGGTTTATACATTTTAATGCTTAGCTTGTTTGGGTGTATTTTAATTATTTTATTGCTTATTTATTTATGCTCCTATAGCATCGATTAGGCTAGGATATTACATTTTAGCATAATCATTTTGGTGAACCCAAACTCGATCTTCACGCTCTTAGATCCCCATTGTTTGCTTTGCTTTACTTTTTCATCCTACAATCTTGTCACTATGAATATCTCTATCCATGCTTATTTGCATAATCATCTTGATTGTATTAATAGACTCAAATCATATTTGGCTACTACCTATATTCCTCCTCACATATCACCCGAATATGTATACCACAAGTTTACTTCGGCCTTATCTCTTAATGAGGATCAAATCACTTTCACATCAGATGAACTACCTTCTCAAGCAATACTAGAGCATGACCCCCCATTATATATTCAGGTTTGTATTAACAATATCGGGTCAAACGCACCTTAGTTGACAATGGGTCTAGCCTTAACATTTGTATTTCGGAAAGTTCTTTAGCTCCTTCATCAGTCTCCATTTGTGGCTTTGACAACATTCCCAAGCGTGTCTTAGGTACTATTAGCCTTCCTGTCACTATTGGTCCATGTACAATCACTATTCCATGCCATGTCATGCCCAATAACCTTAATTATAACATTCTTCTTGGGCAGCCATGGATCCATGCCATGCATGCGGTCCCTTCTACCTTACATACATGACTTAAATTCCGTTATCGAGAGTTGTTTATGATGTTCTGGCTGATCCATCACCTTTCGCGTATTGTAATTCTATTGAACAATCTAGTGATACCCCTAGTTCTTTCAATGTTACTCAAGACTTTCCTAAACCGCTATGGCTTCTCCAATACAAACTCAGATCAACAAGAACTTGGAATAATAGCACTTTGGGATTTTCCCACGCAATCTAATAAATTTGGATTGGGGTATCGTCCCCCACCCATCCCTCCTTTAGAATTTTATACCGCCTTGCACACCTCTTCACTTCCGCTCATCCATCCAGAATTCATCGGTGATAATGCCTCTACCGTTTGGGATACTTTAGACACTTTTGCTACCAATGATGCTCTCTTAGAACACATGGGGGTTTATGATCAATTTCCTTCCTTTCACCATAAAAGGTATTATCCACCGTCACTTCAAACTACCACCTACTTTGGAGAGCCGATACACTTGCTCATGACACTCGATTCTCTTGACACTATTCCTACATATCCATACATCGAAGATCGGTCCTGCCCTTCTTAATGAAGAAACCATCCAATATAACTGGGAACATCGAGAATCCACACATAGTTTTGTTAGTTGCCTCTCTCACGCCTAGTGAACAAAAAGATATCAAGAAAGTATTGCATGACTTCTCCGACATTTTTGCATGGGACTACAGTGATATGTCGGGTATTGACCCATTTGTTGCAATGCATAATATTGTCCTTAACCCCGGTGCAAAACTAGTCCAACAAAAAATCCGCAAAATGCACCCAAAGGTGGCACTCTTAGTCAAGGAAGAAATCCAAAAGCTACTCGACGCTGGTTTTATTCGGGTTGTCGATTATCCCGAATGGGTATCTAACATTGTACCCGTAATGAAACCAGATGGTCGCGTCCATTGTTGCACCGATTTTTGCGATTTAAATAAATCTTGTCCCTAAGGATAGTTTCCCCTTGCCTCATATTGACGTTATTGTCGACTCTACCATCGACTATGATATCCTCTCTTTCATGGACGGTTTCGTAGGCTACAATCAAATCAAAATCAACCCCACTGATCAAGAGAAGACTTATTTTACCACACCTTGGGAACGTTTTGTCACACATTGTCATACCCTTTGGCCTTAAGAACGCCGGGCCACTTATCAACGAGCAATGACGCATATATTTCATGATTATATTCACAAGATTATCGAAGATTACATTGATGACATCTTAGCTAAGTCCAGACATCGTTCCACCCATGCACGAGATCTACGCACGTTGTTTGAGCGCTTACATCAATACCACGTCCACCTAAATCCCAAAAAATGTGTTTTCGGGGTCACAACTGGTAAACTACTTGGATATATCATCTCACAACGCGACATTGAAATCGACCCCAACAAGATTAAAGCCATTGTCGACATGCCTCCGCCTAAAAATCTACATCAACTACGATCATTACAAGGAAAAATTCAAGCTATCTCGAAGATTCATTGCACAACTTGCTAATAAAACTCAACCATTTACACGTCTCATGAAGAAAGATACTAAATTTGTATGGGATGAGCAATGCCAACAAGCATTTGAGGACATAAAGGCATATCTTCTACAACCACCCGTCTTAGTGCCTCTACTAGCTGACTGACCTTTCTTATTGTACATTTTCGCCACGTTTCATGCCTTAGGGGCTCTGCTCGCACAACACAACAATTCTAAGCGTGAAAGAGCAATCTACTACATTAGTCGAACATTGCTCTCTTACGAATGCAACTATAGTTACATCGAAAAACTATGCCTCGACCTTGTTTTTGTCACAGATAAATTGCGTCATTATCTCCTTAACAATGAGGTGCATATCATCACCAAGGTAGATCCTTTATGATACCTCTTACCCCGCACACATCTATGGGGCATCTAAAGACGTTGGGTTACGCACCAATTAGCTACTGATCCCCTTGATGATCATCTTATTTCAAACTTCTTTCGCGATGATTTCACTACCTATGTTATTGATTCTGACACATGGACAATGTACTTTGATGGGTCTCATTGTCGCTCTGGCACAGGGCCAGGATAGTCTTCATCACCCCATATCGATCGTGGTTTTCATGTAGATATAGCATCGCTGAATACGAAGCCCTTATTCTCGGCCTTCTCACCACTCAAAACTACTCATTCACAACCTATGCATACATGGTGATTCTCAACTTGTCATCAATCAAGTAAATGATACATATAACACAAAAGAACACTTAATCCCATACAACACGTTGGTCAAAGATCTCTTGGCTACATTTGAGTCTTACACTATCACTACCATTCCTCATAAGGATAATCATCATGCGAACACCATGGCTAGTGCGGCATCACTCATCCCACAAGATATTACTGATGAGTAGGCCACATTTATCATTACGCACTTGCGACATCCTTCCATTTCCGCTTTACCTCTTGCAGCTTGCGTCATCACGCACAGTCATGACAATCCCGAATGGTTTATTGATTATTCCCATTTATAATTTCTTATATAAACAAACCATTCCCGATACTCTGCAACCTCATGAAGCTCGTCGTTTACGATGTGAGGCTACTCGTTATGTCATCATTGGCACAAAATTATTTAAACATGCACTGATGGTCAACTCTTGTGTTGCTTAGGGCTTGTCGATATCCCTATTGCCATTTCGCAAATCCATGACAGCATGTGCGGCGGTCATTTCTCAGGCAAAGCCATGTCTCAAAAGCTTTTACGCAAGGATATTTTTGGCCTACCATGGAACAAGATTGCCTCGAATACGCTACTCATTTGCGAGAAGTGTCAAAAGCATGACAACCTCCATCACGCACTTGCCTATGACCTCCAACCTATTGCTCCCGCTTGTCGTTCTCTCTTTGAGGATTCGACCTCATTGGCATGATAAATCCAGAATCTGTTGATAGACATAAGTTCATTATCACTGCTACAGAATATTTTACCAAATGGGTTGAAGCAGCCCCACTACGAACAACCGATGCAACTGGTATGGACATTTGCAGTTTCCTCACCACTCATATCATTACGCGCTTTGGCGTGCCATCCGCCATTATTACCGATAATGGATCCCCTTTAAGAATAAGGACGTTAAAAAGTTTTGTGCAAAGTTCAAAATCAAACAATCATTCTCTACTCCTTATTACCCGCAAGGCAATGGCCAACTTAGCTACCAACAAAACTATTGTCAAAATCTTGCGCAAGACAATCGCTGCCAGTGGTGACGACCGCACAATCAACTATTTTATGCTCTTTGGGCTTATCGTACTAGTGTGCGTACACCTACTAATGCAACTCCTTTTTCCTTGGTTTACGTACTGAGGTCGTTATCCCACTCGAACTTGAAATACCCTCTTTACGTGTTTCGCTCAAGGGTATACTTAAAGATGATACATATCGCAAAAACCGTTTACATGAGTTAGAAATGTTAGACTCTCGTCGCGTCCAAGCACTAGAGCATCTTCGCACATTCCAGTCTTGCATCATGCATGCATACAAGCATAAAACTCCTCGTGAATTTAACATAAGCGACCTGATCTTAAAAGAGAATCAAAAGAATAAAAAGTTGAAGCTCCTCTTAAAGGAAAATTTAAGCCTAATTGGCTTGGTCCTTACATTATCACTGACAAACTTGGTGGAGTTTATCGCCTTGGCACCCTTTTAGGGAAGCCACTTAAAAACCCACTCAATGTCATGCATCTAAAGAAATACTACACCTAAAGCAACGGTCACTACCCGATGACGCACTCTAGTCATACGGTCCATCTTTGGACTGTAGAGGGTATACAAATCAAATGGACCTCACCATACTCACACATTCGGTCATTCAATCCCTTCTATCACGTGACATTCCTAGTTTAGTGATATACACATAGGCTACATCATCACTTCCACTTGCATCATTTAGTGGTATACGCTTTAGGCTACATCACCACTCCTCATCTTGTAGTGATAAACGATGTAGGCTACGCTCATCGAGTTACTCTAGTATCATTATCACTTGTTTTGATCATCATTTAGTGATATACACTTTAGGCTAAATTATCACTCCTTCGATCATCTTGTAGTGATATACGCTTAGGCTACATTGTCACGCACACCTCATCTCTATGTCGCATGTCATCACTACACATTCACCACAACGCACTACACACAACACATAGCTCGACCATTTCCCAACGAGCACTCTCAATTTACGGTTCATTCTTGACTATTGAGGGGGCATAAACAAATGAACCTCATTGCATACAATTCCATTCACTTGGGGGGCACGTGGCTCCTATCATTCACACTGCATTCCATTCCATCCATCCACAAAGATACTACATTTTATGGTCGCATTCACACTTGCTTACTCGTGCTTTTACATGTTCAATTTATTACACATGTTAGATAGATAGCTTGTATGTCATTATCTTTATCATACACACATGTGCATTCTTGCTTTCTAGTTGTGATCGCTGACTCTACTGAGTCCATTACACGCAAAGCACGGATGCTTGACACCGATCCCACAAAGAATTCCTGGGGCATACACATTCGTACACTTCGGTGTTATTGTTTCATTTTTATTCATAGCACATTGCTTTATTGGTTTACACACACTTTGACCTACGCTTTATCTTTCTAACATGCTAACGGGTGTTTCATGTACGTATAAAGCATTTGCTATGCAGGAATATTTGTTTCTATACTTGTTTGTTATATTGCTCGCTATTGCTTTTCTTGTTTGTGAGCTTTGCCCTTTGTCTTGTGTGCACACTTGTATGTTTTTGGCTTCATCGGCCTTGATTGTCTTGTGACATCGTGAGTGATGTCCCATGTTTGCAACCCGCTCTTCGCGGTCTATATTGTCTTCTTGGGTGTTTACATTATTTGCTTACACATTGTCTACGTAGTTTACACTTGTCTTCTACATGCATGTTTGTTTGTACTAACACTTGTTTCCTAGCCACTTTGTTTGCATGTGCCTTGGTTTCTACCAAGAACATCCCCTCCCCCTTGCAGGGCACAGTTTCAATTACAACGGTTGGTCCTCTTTTAGGACCACCTACTCCTACAACGACGTCGCATGCACCCCCAAAGAGGGGGCATCATTTGGGTTTACACACGCGTGCACACAAGACGGTACCGATACGGTTCAATTGTCGGTTTTCATCCATGACACGGCCGAGTGGGTTCAAAGACAGTCTACAAAACTCCATACACGGTGGCGTTTACAGGGCAAATTGTCCTTAGCACATGCGTGGGTACACACCAGCTACAATGGTGTTTTTATACGTGGGAAGCAATTAAAGGTTGGAGGACAACACCGGGAAATTTCTCCCTACACTTCTTCCATTACATTGTCGTCGAACCGCAAAAAACAAAGCAGATAGAGATCTCTACAGTTTCGGAAGCAATTACAAGTTGGAGGATAAATCAAACTTTCCTCCCTGCACTTCTTCGGTCAGTGAAGTGAGATTGCCCAAAAACTCGCACTTCATCAACAAGATCCTTTCTACACCCTTTTTCTCATCACGGATCAGGTGCACATGTTCCTTTTTCATTTTCGTACTTTCATTACATGCTTTTTACATACATACATGTGTCTTTACACATATTTTTTTACACATACATGTGTATTTGACTACTTGATCGTCTTCTCTTTTACAGGTCCTTCCGTATGGGAAGCAAGCAATCAACATCACATACAACGGGTACATCACACACATCAATACTAACATACAGGTACATCACACACATTGGCATTCACACACACGCTTTTGCCATAGATTCATGTTCATCACCTTTTTCTTTAACACTTGTTGCATCTTTAGTCTCCATGCTCCATCTTTTCATCACTCTATGCTTTTGTCTAGTCCCTCAAAGACGCTTTCTACACCAATCTTCATGGATATAAGGTATGCATCTCTATCTACTTTATGTTACCGAGAATTCTTCTCGCCAACATAAAGTGGGGGCAAATGTAGAAACAAAATCACGCACTTTAAGTCATTATTTAGTCTCGATCACATACTACTATTTGAATTGTTCCTAAACAAGAAGAGTATTGATCAATCCATGTCTTTGGCCATCTTTCATTGCTTTTTGTTGCTACTTTCTGTCTTGCACCTTTATAGGCCCAATCTTTCTTTTTACACTTCGATTTCACCTTTTCGGGATCGGAGTGCCGGCCAGACACCAAAGCATTAGGCGCCTCGTCCCCTACGGGCGCTCCTATCCTCTTTACACTTTACTCTCACTTTTTAGGTCCTTTCTAGCTGTTTGAGCATCCGATCTTTTTGGTAGTCGACCTTTTGGGTCAATTACGAAATTCAAGCGAAGGAATCATACAAATATAAAGTTATGTGATCATAATAAGGGACCAAGCACTAAACACTAACTATCACCACCTAAGGTTGCATCCATCAAAGGCATCTATAACTACATTTGCATCGATCTAGCTCCATCACAAGGCACTCAAGGGTAGTTCATCTGCATCACACTTCATAGGAGGGGAGTCTATTGTTTCCATGCAAACATTATTTACATTTTACATCTAGTTACTTGCTCATTACTTCACAAAGTGCGACTGGCACAAGAGCAACCTAGGGCACAATTACACACACACACACCTAGAAC
Organism: Taxus wallichiana var. yunnanensis; assembly: GCA_018340775.1. Classification (NCBI taxonomy): domain Eukaryota; kingdom Viridiplantae; phylum Streptophyta; class Pinopsida; order Cupressales; family Taxaceae; genus Taxus; species Taxus wallichiana. Next base: position 157,060,199 of record CM031244.1, on the reverse strand, counting down.
TACATTGGGTCTGAGATGTAGTGCAGCGCTCAATGATAAGTCCATCAATTTGGCAGCTGAGGACAGTCCGACCCCTTCATATGCATCTTTCTTTTTTAGGGTTTTGATGCTTGGTTTGGGGTCTGCAGGTGATTCTTCCATTACAGGTTTATGGCGACATCTAGCAAAGTGCAGTGGCATACACGTGACAAGAAGCGAAGGAGTGCAGACATCTTGTGACCCTGAAAATTCAAGTTTCCAACCACTGCAGTGCGAGACAAGGCACCCACGAGCGCCCTATCCTTCCCCAAGTGCCAATCCAGCCTAAATCACTCGAATTTGCATTTTTGAAGCTCTGTCACGATGTTTTCCCATTCCTATCCAGCCAGTCTCCATTGCGACACACGATCCGTCACATCTTGAATCAGCTAAGGCTCTTCCAACTCTCTTTGCACATTAGGGTTTATACATTTTATTGCTTAGCTTGCTTGGGTGTATTTCAATTATTTTATTGCTTATTTATTTGTTGCTCCTATAACATCAGATTAGGCTAGGATATTATATTTTAGCATAATCAATATCGAACTTGTGCAACCCCGAGATCATAGTTTTATACCCTTGAGGGAGATGGAATAAAGCTAGTCCTATGACCTACTTAGGTGGAGATGCGTTTGCATGTTCTTGTAGCTTGTGACAAACATTCTTTTTTTTGGTGTTTAGTAATACCTTGGTAGGTGTGTACTCATGAACTTCTTGTTGTTGCTTGTATTACTTATGAGTGGTTAAAAAGTGATTTAAGTGCCGTTGTCTTTTGTAATAAGCGCATGTTGTGTAAAAAAAATTCACCATGGTTTCAGCCGTTGTTTTGGGTTGTAAATTGTGGGTGTGACACGAGGTCTCAATTTTCACGTAACCACTAGAACAGATGATGCATGTACATTAAGAGTTACTAATCTTATTTTCTGGTTTTATAGCAGCACAAAACTAAAAATCAGATTTGTGGTGGGATTTAGATTTACTCTCACAATCATTCCTTGTCCAAAATTGAATATCTGCTAGTAAGTGATCAGATAAAGAGTATTTGGGTCGATTGTGCTTGTTCCCTCTTGGTCAAATTTGTTTCCAAGATGGATAGGAGAATCACACGAAGATTCACGTGTGCTGATTTCTTAGGGTTTTATAGTGCTTTTTTAAATGGGTCATTTTATGTTTTATTGTTGAAAAATTAGAAAAAAAAATTTTAAACCAGTTTTTGCCTTGAATATGCCCAAAATATGGCAAGCACAACCCAGTTACTTCTGCAGACGTATTTGACCGTATCCAAACCATCCAGGCCATATTCGGAAGTATCCATATCAAATACAATATTTTGCCTTGTTTTGTGTTGTATCCATATCATAGATATAAACAATAGTACCTCCCCTAATCTCATAGTATATAAGACATCTGATAATAATAATAATAATAATATGTTCCTCATTCTCCAATTTATGAAGAGAACAAAATGTCGTAATAGCTAAAGGCATTACTTTAATGTAGCTATTTGTAGACACAAATTTGGCAATCCATCTTTGGCAATGCTGATCTTGACATTGCACACTTGCATGTACAAATACACTCTCCTCACTCTTGCTTAGCACACCCTGATAGCTCTTCAATTACTTGCTTATCTTTGCACACCTCTCTGTCAATAGTTTTTAAAATTTAATTGCATAAAACACATCTAGAAACATCCATCTTCCAACCCATAAAGTCAAAACATACTTTTTCCCTCACGATCAAAACAGCCATTTTCGGTCGGTTTGTACAAATCTACAAGCCGACTCTATGTACGGTTTTGGGCCGACATGCTTTGGGCTAATTCTTTCAATTCTATCACATTTTTATGATCAAATATATCCCCTTGGTCAGCCTTTGATGACATAATAACCTTCAGAAGCATAAGCAAATAAATCACACCTCATTTAGGAACCTAGCACTTTAAGAATTCCTCATATAAAAGCAAGCACAAAAGGCACTCCAAGCTCCTAAACTACGAAAAAACTCATGCACGTCCATTACGGCACCCTCTACAGGTCTAAAGTCTCCTTCCAGGTCTACGAGTCTCCATCTTCTTTTTACAAGCAAGCAAAGTGACCCTTCCTAAGTATTTGAGCAAGTGTGAAACTCAAGCAAAGCATTGTCAAAGCACAGTTGTCAAGTTCTAATTACACTACGGTATATATCACATGCTAGGAGAACAACATGCGGTTTGAACCTCTTCGGAGTAGTGACAACGTTGGTGGTGCACAGAGGTGCCCACAACCTACCTAACTTTGTTTTGCAAGAACTCCTTGCACTACAAGGGCTCTAAGGTTTTAGCAGAGTTTACAGAGCCATTTTGAAGGTGAGCGAAGAAGACCGACACTCAGTGGCTGGCACCCAAGAAGTTGCAGACCCAAATTCAAAGCAGGTCCAAGACCATACAAAAGGGTCAGAACCGCACGGACGCTTTTTACCTAGTTGTATAGTTTTGACCAGGATTAGTTTCAGTGCGTTTTTGTGATAAAGAATTTTCATTCTCGAGATCAGCCTATTCTTGCACTCAAATCCACATAGAATTAGATAAGTGCATTTCTCCCTTGTGTTTTTTATAGAGCTAGATCAATAGTCACTTTGAAAAGCGTTGCTCGATTTGTGCAATTAATGTTGGAAGTTAAATCAAAATATCCACATGTTACATTATTTCATCCTTTTTACACATGTTAATTAAACATTCTTAAAACTTAAAAAGGAATGAAATAGATTCACAATAAAGTGAAATCATTTGGTGAACCCGACATCTTCCCATGTGAATTCAATTTTGAGTCATATTTCATCTCCTTCTATTAATAATGATGACACATTCCATAAGGCTATCTTAGAGTCTATTCAAGCTTTACACCATGCTTTTCAAGATAAATTTCAAGCTATGAATACTACAATTACATCTCTCAAGGATGAGATACAACATCTCAAGGATACTTCCCATGCACATATTAGTTCTCCTTCCATGCATCATGATATTTCTAAGGCCCAAGATGTGCAATGTGATACAAGTTTTGTGTCTACTACATGTGCTCATACAAGTGAGCTTAAACTCCTACATAGAGGCAACAATGTGTATGTTCCACACAATCAATCTTGAATACTAAGGCAACCACAATCAAAGGCACCTATTTGGTTTGCCAAGAATGCTAAACAACATGATATCCTATATGAGTTACTAGATAAGAAGTTAATCAATTTGTTACCTACTCATTACTATCCCCCTATCAACTTACAAAAGTCAAAGGTCAACCATTTTGCAACTATCATGACATTAATGGACATCGTGACAATGATTGCTATGCTCTACAATGATGCATCCAACAACTTGAGCATAAGGGCTTTATATCCTTTGATATAAAACATTCTTTTATGCAATTATCTCGAGTCCTAAGTCTCAATGGAAACCAAAAGACATACCTCCTATCTCTCATGAGCAAACTCCGATCTTCGACCGATACACCTCTGGACATACAGCAGGAGTCATCTCATCACAAAAAGATTTGCACACAATACCACCTTTAGTAGATCCGCTATTAGTACATGAAGTACATCATCCTATTGTGCAAACAACAATGGCAGAAATACCATTTGTGCATGACCAATTACACACCACCTCCAAGCACTTTGAGCATACACAAGCCCAACCGGGGGCACTATACCAATGGGTTATACCAATTTCTCGGATTCTCCTCCACAAATTGAGACAAACTTTGATCCCAATGACGATATCGATTGTGATACTAATTCTAGCACACATATAAATGATCTTGTTCATGTGTCAGTTACTCATCAAGTGGCATCTACTACCTATGTCCGGGATGCTTTAATTAAACTTAAAGATGATGATGATGATGATGATGATGATATGTATATCTCCACAGGCATATGCACATATTGGCTTAATCCCAAGTTCACTTCCACAAAATTATCTCTCACTACAACTCCCATCCCCAATGAGGATAATATGAAGGAAAATCTTCTAGGATGGTACCACGTTACCGTGAGAGCATTTACGTGAAGTCACTATTCCTCTCTTTGATATTGATGATTCTTTCCTCACCAATGATGGCCCTAGGACTTTTTACATTAGTGATCAATCTAAAATTCCTGCTCATGTTAGCAAACATTTTTCCGATATCACCACATTCATAGTCTAAATCAGGATTTTTCCTTGCTAGATCTACAAGTCTAATGTTATAACCCATGCTTCTACCTAGTACATTCACCTTATATCATCCACAAGCACAACTATATGACTCCTTCTCCAATACTTAGGGGCATCCTACTTCCCCCTCGCTTCCTAATGACGCACTATGTTTATAAGTTCAACTTGACTGTTGAGGGAGTGGTTCTACACCGAACCTCACTTTGCACACACACACTGGGGGGCAACCTTACTTCCCATCCTTTTGTCGCATATTCTCTATCTATTCCCCTCCACGGGGTCATTCTTGGATCATCCTTCCTTCTCTTCATAGAATAAGTTTTCATCTATACCCTCACGGAGGGCTTAAAATACAAAAACATTCAAATATTTGCAATAATACAAAATCAGGACTTGTTTTATAGCATACATTGTTTGGACTTTACATTATACATGGTGTTGACTCCTTTGGTTTGAATGATAACATTTGTTCTTTACACAAATGCATTCACGTGGTATATTGAGCATGATACAGGACATTGACAGAGCAGTACACGATGATAGTTGGTGGTCTCCCCTTTGCCTAGACTGCTAACCTCTAGGAGTATCTACTTTTACATACTATCTCCAGGTGTTATATATCTCCGGGGTTATATTTCCATTATAGTTCCTTTCATTCCTCATTACGCTTGGTTACATATCTCGTATTGTGTGTATTTGCTATCTTTTGACCGACAACACTAACACGTGTCTTGTGTAGCGCTTTACAATTATTGTTGGCTCTTTTATATCATATGCTATATGATTTTCATTACGATTGGATACACTTGTTTTTCATACATACTGCTAGTTGTGTTTGTGTGTATGCTTGTTTTCTACTCGATTGTGGCCCAAGGGCTTTGTTTGTCTTACGACACCGTGGGTGTCCCATGTTCGTGACATCATGCCTTGTGTACGGTTGTGCATCTTTTGTTTTTGGAGACTCGAGGGCCTTGATTGTCTTGCGACACCGTTTCGCTGAAGCATTTTTTCCTTTTGTGTGACATTGCTTGCCATGTTTGCACTTATTTCTACATTCGCATGCCCTTCTTTTGTCTTGACACATCGTTTTCTATTGTTGTTATTCTTGTTTTGTTGCATTGACACGCTCTTGTTATCATGCTTCTTGTCTGGTTCTTTATTGTTTTTGCTTCATGGTTTCAACCATGTGCATCCCCCTCGCAGCACGGTTTCTTCTTGGTGGCCACCACATCACGGTCATCTCAAAGTTATATACATGTTCCCAACATCTCAGACATGGGTATACGTCTTTTCTTTTAAGCCATACACTCAAATTCATCATCGCACACGCCTCAAAAGAGGGGGCAAACATTTGGGGTTTCATTCTACATTTCCAGCAAATACATGCATCTTTCTAGGCACAGACATATGCAGGGGCAGACAAAAATGCCTCAAAATTGGACTAAGGCACAAGAATTTAGCAAAATCTACAAGGAGTCAAAACCTTACAGCCTAGTCGGGATCGCATTTAACGGTTTGACCCTATCATATGGTTTTGCCCAAGGGGCATTTTCTCTAGATCTTTCAACAATATCAGGTTTTTCATCATTGTTCATACAGATTTCCATATGGTTTCATGCTCGGTTTGCCTTACTTTGGCACAAATTCAAGGGGTATGAAGTATTTCATTCTCTCTTTCTCCACGGTACTTAGTTTCATCTTCATTTTGGGCACATTAGGGGCATAGGTCTCCTTTTCTCCACTCGATTTCAACATGCAACTGTAACATCCCCATTTTAAGATACTAGAACAAGGGAAAAAAAAATTTATAACGTTCTCTGTTATGAATTATATAATTCAAACACACGTTCAAGTTTTAATAATTGTTCTCTGCCCAAACAACACAGTTTGGAACACACAATTTCCTTTTAAAACTAATGTTCCCTGTTCGCATATTTACAATATGGAACACACATTCAATGCCATTCAATCTTATAACAGATTCTATATGCTGCTGTAAATGACTCGAAGAACTGCCGATCTCCCATTTTCATGGCTCGGAGTTTCAACGATCCTTCATTTCATGACTCGGCAACAACCGATCCTTCATGTTCGTTCATGCATAGTATATTATATATACAAGTTCTCTTAACCGTTACCGGTTATCGAAGTGATCCATTTAAGAAGCCTATCTGAATATCTATTACTGATATTCATCTGACATCCTGCATCTTAAATTAAGTGATTAGGACAACGCAACCAGCACTTGCAATACTTTGGCCAAAGATTTTCACATGCTTTGCATGATCATATTCCTGGATGTGATACACATCAATGGAATACGTCCTTCACTTCACTTCACCTGTTATCTAGAATGGTCTTTCCTGATTCCTACCAGTCCTTTCAAATTAAGGTCAGATTTAAACTTCCAATTTCCAACTAGCAATATGAACGAGTATAGGAAGGCACTCCAGTAACTAAAGATACGCAGACATACTGATGTCGTTCCCCACGACTCCGTGTGTCTAGTTATCTTTAGTCCTCCTGAGTCACTCCGTATATGTGATCATACTCTTATCCCCACCAAGAACTTCACATTCAGCCTATGTATTCTTGATGTTTTAATTCGGGAGGGCATTGTAATATGTCGGTTTATAACATTGTGTCGTCATGAAGACCCCGTCTTCATGAAGACACTCTTCAGTAGCTGGCGTATGTCAATGTCCTACGGAATCCTCCCATCGAGAGTACACATCCTGCTCAAGTGATTTGAATATGATCTTAATATTTAAGATCAACTTTCAGAACCATGCTGATCCTTTATCCTCGTTCCTGTTACAGTTGTACATAGCTAAGAGAGACTAAATCCGTCTTCTAGCTTGCTTTACATCTTCTCCTTCTTACCGAAGGGTTGCGTTTTTCCTACTTGGTTCTCTTCTTAATCGTTGGATTAAGCAGCCCGTTACCGACGGACGTGATAAGTTTAACCTATTAAACTTATCCAAGATTTTTACAACTGTAACTAAATTCAGAATTCCAGCTTATTAAACGTCATCTAAACGAGGTCTAATTTCCAATAAATGTATTCATTTATTCCCCTTAACCTTACATAGTTAAGGTCCATTAGCTATGGATATATTTATCCCATATCCTTTCTTTCTGAATTTAACATACGAGGTTATTAATGGAGTTCGGAAACGAAGTTCAGTTACTCCTAAGTTAATTGATATTCCTTAGCTTCCAAGCTAATCCTGAATACCTATCAGTTATGGAATCATATTCTTCCTAATCCTTTTTAATGTCAATTAAAAATTCATCTTTACCCAAGTATGAACTAATTGCACATTTCAACTTAAAAGTTGCATTTAGGTAAGAATAGATATCAATTCCTTTTTAACATCCATCCAAGGACAATTAAATAAATCCAAATCAAGAAATAACATTTTATTTCCAATTTAATCAACAATATCAAACTGATATAGTTATTAAAATATCACACTTGTATTCATCAATCCATTTCATAATCCATACATTTGCCAATCCAACTGACTGGACTTTGTTTATATAAAACATCGTTACAACTCATAGATAGAAGAATGTACTTTCTTCTTTTCACAATTCCTCGTAGAGGAATAACAACTAACAAATACAATTCATCTTCTGATAATCAAAAGAAGCATCAGAAAACAGCCATGTCTTCGTTCTAATCAATTTCCATCTGCAAAATTACTTGCGGGTCGGTCTAGGTAATGAATCGAGCATATTAAGCACTTGTCATTAAAATGAGGTGCTTTAATTAACTGTCTCAATAAAAGAACCCTGCTTTTATGAAACGACAGTAAGAACATCAATCAAAAATCAAGCATCAAAAGAAGGGACAGCATAACAACTGAACCATCAAAATACCATCCCAATCAGCCAAAGAATTGCTGTCCTATTTTTCCACAGAACTGTTACAAGTTCCAAATTACAATATTTGTAAAGTTTAGGAATACAAGTAGCATACTGCTGATATAACTTAACTGTTATTCTTTCTATTCCTTTCACTAGTAATAAATGCAAAGGGTAAAACTAACTGAAACGTAACCAATTACTTTCCTTTCAGTTCATGCAACACATTTGATTCCAAGCAATCACGCACAGACGAGAAAGCAAACAGCAATGCATATAGTTGCTCATACCCAAGCGATACAAAATTCGTTCTTCACGATTACAGATTTCCAACTGTATGAAAGAAGAAAAGATCATTTTTCCAAGTTATCCATCCACATTCCTATTTCTTTCCTCATGACTGTCCTAAAAACTGAATCCAAACGAGACACAATTCAAGATAACAGTTCAGAGTGAAACTTACAAAATCCATTCGGAATTCACTTTCCAGCAGCAAGAATAATTTCATTCATAATCAGCTTTAAATGAAAACAAGGAAGAATTTATCGTCCTTATCAATAATTCATTTAAATCAGGCTCATATGAATACCCAAAAACAGGTTAATACAACATCATATTTATCATAGAACAAATAGTATAAGAATGCATACTATGTACTTACTGTACTAGAAGAATCCATATTTCTTTCACTGTATTTTTAACCAAATAACAGTTATACAATCACGAAATCAATTATTCACATGACTTTCTATTTCCATGAACGCATACAGTTCAAAATACAATTTACTCATTGCTGTTACCTACAGCAAGACCAATCATAGAGCACAGTAAGGCTTCCAATGCTATTTCCAGAATTCAAACAGCAAAAAGAGAAAATTTCATTCCTTTAACCTTTCACTAAGAAAACAATCATTTTCTTCAGACTCAACAAGAATTGTTCAGGCCGATTTCATTTCTTCTAAATGACGGTGCCAAGATCAGAAGACCACACGAAACAATTAAATATTTCATTTGTACAGAAAGCACAACACTCTAGAAAAATAATCTAAATACCGCTGTCACTTCCAACAATCCGAACTTATAAGGTTCAATAAACCCAGTTACTATTTCTTTCGAAATCTAAAACAGCAGAGAAAGGAAGAACTAGTTTCCCTATAATTTCAGTAAGAAACCATCATTTGCTCAGAATGAAATAAAACACCCAAATCGAGCTCACTGCCAACAAACATTTCTACCCGAAATCCATTTTTCAAGTTCATGATAATATGCAGAACTTCAGAATGCAATAATCAGTTATCATTACCTCTATCAAAGTAAACCCGTATAGGGTGTTAAATGCGTAAGTCTGGTACAGTCAAGACAACCCACACAGCAAGACAACATTTCCATGCATTTATTCTTTTGCACAGCAATCCAAAGCTAAGTCGTATTCACAAAGACAGTCCGAACTAGAAGATCGAACAGCATCAATAAAACACAACAAATCATCTAACCCCACAAAGAAGAATCAACATAATTCATTTAATGCACAGAAATACAAGCCAAGCTCGTTTTCACGACTACTGTCCAAACTGTAAGATCAAGTCGTTTCCATAAAACACAACAAAATCAACCTTTCATCCCAGCAAGAAAGAATGTAATCATTTATAAGTTCAGAAGAAAAACAATTTCTTTTCTAGCTCCCACGAATACCCAAATTGTATTCGTCCATTTATATAAAAGAAGAAGCACAACAATAATTACATTACTATCATTTCCCTCTAACCGAGCTCGTAATGCTCAGATAAAACTCTAATGCCAATTCCTTTAAAATCCAAAAATGCTATTTCCTTCTAATCCCGAAACAGCAGAAGGAAAGGAAAAGTCTTATTTCCTTTAAGAAAAATTTCAGTATAGAAACGACATCAAGCAACTCGTACATCCTGTACAATTTTATCACAAAAGTTCATATAACAAAAGAACAATCGCACAGCAATGAAAACAACCCACACTACCTGCACCGTTCTTATATAGCATTTAATCAGAGAAAAACCCATTTCGAATTCCCAAATACCGTCAACAACCAACACAACAAGTTCTTATTCCAACTCAATTCATGCAAAGACAGATCAAATCACAATAGCAAGAAAACGATTTCACCCATATCATTTCAAACAATGACAGCAAGAATCGACTAACCCAAATCGTCTCAACATGACAACAATCAGATAAACCAAAAACCCAAGAGCAGGGTTGTTTTAATGAGACGCTTAAACAAAGCAAGTGTTTTAAAGAGAAGGGCTTAACATGCCTGCAATTTCTTTTCCAAAACTCGAAGAAAACCGCGTCTACCGAAGGTATTTCCTTCCACGGCGACAACACGAGCTTCCAAACAATCCTTTCCTCTTCAGGCTCAGCAACAGCCTCCAAATTTCCAAAGAACAGTGATAAAACCCAAATGAAACTGGTTCGACAGAACCAAGCAAAAACCAAATGCAGAGCAACTTCTCAAAATCCGAATCAACACAATAAACAATCAACATTTCCTCCATACACTTTCCAAGGCGGACTGGTCACGAAGACCAAAAAAATTAAATGCATTAAAGGCTCAGCCTTTTCCTATTTTCTCACGCCACCGCCGACTTGGGTTGGCGAACTCCCAAGTTCAAATTTTGCATGTAAAACCAAATTTAGTGCATGACCAACTAGCTACCTCCATCTTTCTCCCTGTTCCCGCAAACTAGCGCTATCCACATAAGGACTCACATTAACTGCCATTAATTCCCTTTCATCCTTATCCTCTTCCCCCAAGGGTCTGCGCGTCCCCTTCTAGGTTAGGATTAGTTTAGGATTCATATTAGTGTTCGACCTAGGTCATAGCCTAGTCTTTAGGTTAATAGAACTTAGGTTTATTTCCACCCTCTTTTTTTTTTTTTTATATAATTTAAAAATCCACTTAGGATAGTAGTTTAGGATGTAAGGTAGAGCTTAGGATTAGATTAGGATCTAATTCCCTCTAACACCTAACACTAACCACCTTCAATCCTGTCAAGTCTTCTCGACTGACTTCTAATTCCAACACTGTGCAGGACATTCCGTCCTTTGTTAACATGCCCGAGCCACCCGTATCCCGGCATTCCTCGCCTTACGGGGTCTCACGTTACGACAGTGTATGGTTCGTGAATCGAACCCATTTCCGTTGGCATCTACGTGCCAACTGTTCATACCTGTAATCAGGTGCTGCACATTTATATTAACCTTCAATTCAGTTCAAGAGTAAATCGACAAAGCGATTACAAGAAGGCCACAGATAAAGAGTTCAGCAAGCATACGACAATTTGTCGTCACATCAGTAACATACAGGCAACAATAACTGCTGTCCCATGCAAATAAATTACAGCATGCAAGAATCCAGATTTTGCAACACATTCCCTTAAGATCAAAATATATATTAACATGCTTGCCTTCATTTCAGCAGATACAACAGTATGAAAAATAATCACCAAGATAACTTACAAAATCAGGGTGTTACACAATCGATTCTACTCAATTGTGTGGCACATGGGAAGAGTATGGGGGCACTTATTTCTCTTTTCTACTATGTGTTCTAATTTACAAAATTGGGCTTATATCCGTCTGCAGCGGTATGGTTTGTGGGGTTACAGAAGGTATCGAAGCGGTTAAGTTCTTCGTAAGTAGACTTCCCTATTCTCTTGCACTCAAGGGGAAGATATCATAGTTGTTGAATGACTTTGATACAAGGTCTTCTTCCTTGGTGGGGTGCTTCGACACCTCTTTTTGGTTATTTTCGACATTCATGTGTTGAGTTGGTACACCTAACACATCAACCTCTAATCGGCACAAATTGAGGACTGATCACCCCCAATTCTTCATCAGATTTCAGCAAATCCAGAATCTCTAAGGCACAAGAACAGGAGCACATTCCCTCCGCAAAACAAACACTAATATTCCTTCCATGTTTTGCATTTCTTTTGGCATATCTTGTTGCACATTTCTTTTTAGTACGTTCATTACATTTGAGTCAAAATTCAATTTCCTATCTTGGGCATTGACTACACTCGTGTTGCAGGTTTCATTTTGGAGCATGCCAACACCAACACAACGGATACTACAAAACAAAGTTATTGTGAGTAAAAACAAAGTGCATCTATACAATCATGTATTTTTTATTTTGAGCATGTAATTTCATTTCATACTTAAAGGGGGCAAATGTAGACACTCAAATTTAGAAATCTATCATTTGACATTGTTGATCTTGACATTGCACACTTGCATGTACAAATGCACTCTCTTCACTCTTGCTTAGCACACACTGATAGCTCTTTGATTACTTGTTTATCTTTGTACACCTCTGTGTTGTCAATTTCTGAAGTTTAATTGCACATAACACATCTAGAAACATCCATCCTCGGACCCATAAAGTCAAACATGATTTTTTCCTCCTGGTCAAAACCGCCATTTTCGATCGGTTTGTACAAATCTACAAGCCGACCCTACTATATGGTTTTGGACCGACATGCTTTAGGCTAATTCTTTCAATTCTATCACATTCTTATGATCAAATATATCCCCTGGTCGGCCTTTCATGACATAATAACATTTGGAAGCATATATAAACAGTAAATCATACCTCGTTTAGGAAACCTGGCACTTTAAGAACTCCTCATGTAAAAGCAAGCACAAAAGGCACTCCAAGCTCCCTAAACTACAAAATAACTCATGCACATCCATTAGGCAGCACCCTCTACTGAGTCTGAAGTCTCCTTCCAAGTCTAGGAGTCTCCATCTTTTTACAAGCAAGCTAAGTGACATTTCCCAAGTATTTGAGCAAGTGTGAAACTCAAGCAAAGCATTGTCAAAGCACGGTTGTCAAGTTTTGATTGCACTACGGTAGATATCACATGCTAGGAGAACGACGTGTAGTTTGAGCCCTCTTCGAGTAGTGGTGACATCGGCGTTGCATGGGGTGCCCACAACCCACCTAACTTTGTTTTGCAGAACTTCTCCTTGCACTACAAGGGTTTTTGTGTTTGAGCAGAGTTTACATAGCCATTTTGAAGGTGAGTGAAGAATACCAACACTCAAGCGAAGCACCAAGGAAGTTGCAGACCAGCATTCAAAGCAAGTCCAAGACCGTCACAAGAGGTTCAGGACAATACAAATGCTTTTGACCTAGTTGTACAATTTTGACCAAGTTCAATTTCAGTGCGTTTTTAGACGAAGCAATTTCATTCTCGAGATCGAGTATTCCCGCACTCGGATCACTCAGACTCTCCCAGATCCACACAAAATCAGCTAAGTGCATTTCTCCCTTGTGTTTTTGATAGTTGTTAGATCAATAGTCAATTTAAAAAGCGTTATTCTAATTTGTGCAATTAATGTTGGAAGTTAATTAAATCAGAATATCCACTTGTTGCATTATTTCATCCTTTTTTATATATGTTACTTAAACATTCTTAAAACTTAAAAAGGAATTAAATATATTCACAAAAAAGTGAAAACACTATTGTACTTGGAGATTCCATTGTTGGCTGAAAAGAAAAGTCAGCCACACAACAGATATTTGGTGGATGAGTTTGTTGAGAGCTTTGAATGGCCACATATCATAGATGTTAAAAAATAATTGTTTAGTGTCATACATGCTCACATAAATACAAAATAGAATGACATCACTAAAACCGCAAAGGTTAGGTTATAGAAATCTGCATGAAACCAAAGGCTATCACCAACACATGCCATGGAAATTGTTTATCGCGAACTCGGTGATAGATAATTAGTCTCACACTTGCTCAAAAGTTGGGTTCTAGTGGAGCATTGACTATGACTAGCTGAATATTGGATCCCTTAAAATGGGGTTATCAGGCATATATTTAAAAGTTGAATTGTGATATGAATAACATTGTACACCACGTTTGAGCTAACGGAATAAGTGTGTTACAAAAAAATTGTTACCCCTTTGAAGCATTGTGTATAAACTTGAATGTTGTTTTTTTCTTTGTTAAATATAACTTAGAGGAGTATCTCAATGCATGCGTTTAATCATAATGAATTTCAAAATAAGTCAACCGAAAGGAAAGACAAGAAACATATTATCAAATTATTTTCATAAGAAAACAAGTTGCATGGTGACATGATATGTCCCTATTGCTTCAAATCAAAGTTGAGTAGTTAATTAATACTTCATATGCTTGGAATCTTTCTATGCGTGTCTATTGAAAAGAAAAAGTAAAAATAACAATAAATCAACAAATATATGATTGCGATGTTACGTGTCATTCTAAAAACCTCAATGAGCTAACTTGCCCTATTAAACAAGTTATCTACCTAAAAAAATGTTGCAAAAAGTACAAGGTGAATGGAAAGTCCTTGCCTACAAAGGTAAAGACAGTTAAATATCTAGTACCCTCCCACATTTAATTTATCTTGCTTTCCTTTTAAGACAAATATCTATTAAAAATGATACAAACAAATGGCTTCACTACATGAAGGACACAAGCGAGGAAAAATGAGATGGTCCCCAAATGATCATATTCACTATAACCAAAATACAAGAGCAAGATTATAGGGTTGTGTTATACACATAAGCCTTGTTTATTTATCTTCATCGTAGAAGTGCTATTATGGGTAGTCAACATGAATTTACCAGAATGGTCTATGCTATATGACAAAATCCCCATTGTATATAATTGATTGAGGCAAGAAATAAAAAGAAAACCTTTGTTATTGACCTTTGTTAAGAGTATAAATAGACGAGTGACCCTTATTAAGGGAGTGCAATGTAATAACCCTTGTTAAAAGGGAGTGAAAATATTAAATGACCCGATTAATGGGAGTGTAATAAACTATATTTTTATAAACTAGTGTGTTGATTCAATCAACTACCTTGGGAAAAGCCTATAAAAAAATAATACTGATTTTTGAAAAGAATCATCGTACTTTTTAGAAATATCTTGTAATACATTTATAGACATCTCATGTATGAGAAGGTGAAAGCGGGAGGTGGGCTTTTGGAGAGGGGCATCTCATGTGTCCTAACCGGGTGTACAGAGTACAACCTTGGATGGTTCCCAGCCAAGGCAAGGTATGATATAACTTATATTTGTCCTTCTTGGTAGCGGTCATAGCCTAAGGTGCATGATCCCGTACACACAAGAGAGAGAAACAGAGTTTGATTGATTCAGAGCAAAAATATGTTTTTCACTCTTATAAATGACTATAATTTGATCTTTGTAATTTAAATGATCTTTATATTAATACAATTACGTATTTAATTGATTATACCTCCCTATTATTTGTGTTCAAAACTCTAAATCATGATTCATATATATATATATATATATATATATATATATATATATATATATATATATATATATAATGGAAAATACTCTACTCGAATTATAAGGCCTGGTAATTGCTATCTTAAGAAAGGAAATTGTAAATGGGATCTATTAATACATTATTAAAAGGGCCAGTACTCTATGTGCTTTGTATTTCTTAAAGCAAGAATGTACAGTTGTTTTTCATTGACTCACGTGTCGACCTCTAGACCACC
This sequence comes from Taxus wallichiana var. yunnanensis, assembly GCA_018340775.1. Classification (NCBI taxonomy): domain Eukaryota; kingdom Viridiplantae; phylum Streptophyta; class Pinopsida; order Cupressales; family Taxaceae; genus Taxus; species Taxus wallichiana. The sequence continues at coordinate 157,044,561 of CM031244.1, read as the reverse complement.
ATACACACACACATATATATCGCATTTCTAAGGATAAAATACATAGTGAATTCTTATTGGTCCACTTGTTAACTAATCAGGTGATGTTCTGCATTATTTCTCATGATTTGGTTGAGTTCCCTGTATACATACTCTAAAGAACTTGAGTCGATGGGATCATGCCACGTGGCGGAATCTTGGGTTCTTATGTACAGGGACCATATCAAGTGATGTCCAATCTTCCTAATAGTCCCGATTCAAGGAATCACGACCATCTGTCACTATTTAACTCCTCTCCATTACCACAACTAGAGTTCCCAAAATGCTAACAAGTGTCAACATTTTGGGCTACTCATTCTCGAAAGTCGTCTTGATGACTCGAGCTCACTTTTGTTTTCTTGATAGCCAATCACACAATGTTGTGACACGTCCACATTTTGGCTAATCTCTCAAGCTACGTTGAGCACATGACACCGCAAGATCCCCATAGCCCGACCACACGACATCGTGCCACATGTTCGGTCTTAGCCTTGAAACCAATTCTCGACAAGTGACCCGAATCGTGCCACCTATACGGTAAACTTTGAGACAGTTTTCAATAACGGGCACCTCATTGAAAAACTAAAATACATCTATATACAATTGTTGAGCACCACAACTATCTCTCTCCATCCCACATATACATAGTTGTGTTTTAACCATAGTTACGTGGGGATGCGTCCCCCCCAAATTTGTCACGTTCAGACGCCCGGGACGCCCCGGGACGTGGGGACGTGGGGACATGGGGAAATATTTCCCCATGTTTCCCACTTTTTTTTTTTATAGGAAACGTCTTGGGGACGTCTCAAAATGTTGGGAAACGCCCCGGGACGGGAAACGTGGGGAGACGTGGGAAGCGTGGGGGGACGTCAGACGTCCCCCACATGGTCAGCATTTCTTTCCTTTTTTGGCATTTTTTTCCTTTTTTGGATTTTTGGTGAAGAAAACACAAGCGTAGAATAAAATTTGCCATTTTTGGAAAGGGTCCGAGAAGATGTAGCAGCAAAAACTTGCATGTGCCATAACTTTCATTCTCCGTGGCTCGCGTTTCGTGTGTCGTTTTCTCTAAACGTGCATATTTTCTCGAGCTCTACGCATTGATGGCAATATTTTTCTTATTTTCATAAAATCAATTTTTGCACCTTTTTGGACCAAGCAACTTCTTGCAATCTTCTGAAAGAATCATGAGTATTAAGGAATGTATTTGATGTTTATGAGTTCAAGTTTCACCTTATTTAAATCTCAAATGGTTTTATTTCAGCTTATTTATATAATTTAGTCACTATATCTTTATATTTTAAATATTTATATATTTTTTAATTAGCCGTCCCCAAAATTTAGAAATTTTTTACCGTCTGGACACCCCGTCCCCACGTCCCCCCGTCTCAGGTAACTATGGTTTTAACATATAAGGCTTATATGTTCACTTAATTGAATCGTTGTGGAACTAAATAATTAGATCTTCACTTAGCCAAATCAATGTGGAACTAAAGAATAGTGAATAGTTATAAACCTTAGCCGTTGCCAAGCTCCCTTTGCTCTTCAAATTTCAGATTCGACCTATTCTCCAAAGGTGTTAACTCATTCCATTAATATTTCAAGCTTATACAATGCTAAAGACCACATGGTGATTATTATTAACCCAAAATGTTGCTCCAAAATTGGGGGAAAAGTGACGTTACAGACTGTTAGATAAGGTTTACAATAACACCTCACTAGTAGTTACGGATAATTCCTACCTTAATTGTATCAAGCTAAGGCTATTTATGGGATCTCATGGCACGTCATTATCATCTTGCTTTATTGGAGGTTCCCTCCAACCGCTGTCTATTGCTCTTATGTGCTCAGAAGGTATCACTATCATCTTGCTTTATCGCAATTGGGAGGATCCCTTTGATAGTGGTCTATTGCTCTTATTTGCTCAAGGAGATCTCGCCTCAAAGTGGCATACAAAGTTCAATTCATCGTTTTCCATTTTCCATCATCCGTCCTAGCTATTTATTCTACTTCTGCAAGTATTTCTCATGGCAGCTAATATCTGCGAGCTTCTGAGATATCATAAAAAGCAGAATTGGACCAACGTTGTTGACTTTGAAACAGCCTTTAGATCCAAACAAGATTATATTTTGACAACAAACTCGTTAGAAATGTCTTCTTTGATTTGAAAGAAAAGTAGGATCCATCTCCAAAAATAGCCATAAGAATATATATCGAAAATTAGTCATCTATATTGCGGTTGGAATACCTCCCTGCTGAAGCAGCAGATTGAAGTTGCGCCTGTGCCAGTTAAAAGGAAATGCCTACAGATCTCTAGAAAGCTGTCAAAATATAGTTTTTAAGCAGTATTGAGAGAGCAATAACACCTGAAAATTGACCTTTAATTCTCCAACCTCGGATGCAATCAGTTCAAAAGAAGTTTTGAAGCAGAAACAGGAGTTACCCTGTTATAAATTTAGCTGTAGATTGCCTCTAATGAGAGAGGAGCTGTTCTAGTTTTCTAAGCTTCAAATTATTCTAGTTGGGGTGATTATGTATGCACTATTAAATTTTACTTTCAACGAAAAGGATGAAAGAAATGTTGATGCCTCTATGGAGTAATTTACCTGTGATATTTTTGTTCATATTATTTTCCTCCATTCTTACAACTACTTCGGCTAGTTGTCCAAGTTAAGACAAATCAGGTTAGTGATTGAGTATACACTTGCAACATCATGAAGTTGGCCACTAGAGTGGAGGGCTTGGGTGATGATAAGCTCTTGGAGCTTGATATCATTGGAACTAAAAACTTTTACAGTCATGTCCAGAAACTATTATGCATTGATATTAGTTGTTCAAAAAGACGTAATTCAACATAATCTTAGAATATGAGGCCCCACTAATACAATTGGAGCCATCAAGTTAGCCTGCCAAATCAAAGCTAAGAAATGTAGTTACTAGCAAGTCTCTCAAAAAGATCTGTGGCAGGAGGCAAAGATCAACATTTACCAAATAACACAATAGTGCCCCAAACCAAGACTCTTTGTTGGAATTTACATTAAAATTGCTCAAGGGGCATAAGTTTCCCACAACAAGATTTATTGAATTGGAAAACAATAGAGAAGATGAAGAAGCGGCTCAACTAAAGTCTAACGAATAGATGGGGTCTCCACCAAATTCTGAAGAGTTGCCATTATATTGATGCATGTCATTACATGGGAGAACACTCCTAAACCCCAAAGATTGATAATACATCAAGAGGAGGAAAATCACAGTCTTTATTGACCCAAGAAGGACCCACAACTTCATCAACAAAAAAGGGGTGAAAAATCTCAACGGCTTTTCTTTCTAATTACAAACTTCCATGTTATGATTGCTAACAAAGTAACCATAATAAAACGAAAATGCCACCATATCAGACACACCATGGGAGACATCAACTTATTGACTCCCATGTATGTCATTCGTATTGGTGGGGTACTAGGCTGCAAAGATACGGCCAGTACCATCCCGCATAAGGTCCGAAATGTACCTAGTACGGATACCAATATTGGTACTCCCCTGGTATGTTGTGGGTACCCACATGCATTTTTTTAAAGTGAAAAATTTAAAAAAACAAACTCTAACTTTAAAAAAGTAAACCCTAAACCTAATTTACCTACCCACCCCTCATAAAGACACCACTACAATGCTATTTATACACCCTTGCCTCCATTCTATTCACACACTCACATTTTCATCTTTTGCAAATTGAGAGCTTGAAAGTTGGAGAGAGATAGAAGTTTGGAGGACAATAAGAGTTTGAAGAAGGGGATCAGCTTCAAACAAGGAGGAAGGAGTGATTTCAAGTATTTTCCATGCATCCATTGTTCTTTTTTGTTTTTAATTTTTTTATCAAAAAAATTATGTATTACTATTAGCTGGTATGTGATCAATGATCAATGATCATGAATGATGTGTTTGCACACATCATTCATGATCATTGATCATGATCTATCTATATTTATTATTTATTTTACGTTTTCTTTTTAATATTAATTAATTTTTAAATTTAGTTTTGTATTTGAAGTTTAAAATTTTAGGGTTTGTTGTTTTTTTAAGTTTTAATTTGTTATACGTCTACCCTTTGTGTATGCTCTCACCTCGCACCATTTATGGCGAACTTGGTGATCAAAATCAGAAAATGACGTGTAGGGATTAGTAAATTAATTAATTTTTTAATTAGTTGTGCTTTGTTTTTTTAAGTTCTAATTTGTTAAACGTCTATCCTCTATGTATGCTCTCATCTCGCACCATTTATGGCAAACTTGGTGATCAAAATTAGAGAATGACATGTAAGGGTTAATAAATTAATTAATTTTTTAATTAGTTATGTGTTTGTTTTTTTAAATTTTAATTTGTTAAACGTCTACCCTCTGTGTATGCTCTCACCTCGCACCATTTATGGCAAACTTGGTGATCAAAATCAAAGAATGACATGTAGGGGTTAATAAATTAATTATATAATTTGTATTTGTTGTTTTTAATAGTTTATTAAATTATTTTGCAATTTTTTAAATAATCTCTCATTGTAGGTTAAAGCAAATCAAAAATTGTAGCCATGGCATCAAGTTCAGCTTCAGGGGGGCATGGGGAAGCAAGCCATGAAGGAAGCACACAAAAAGTGTTCCGGGTCCCACGAATGTGAGACTGGATCCTTCTTATCCTTTATGGAGGCATGTAGAAGTGTTGGAGCTCATTGTTGGTGGTGGTGTTTGTGTTTGGGTGTGCCCCCATTGTAACATGACATTAAGTCCTCGTATACCCGACTAAAGGCTCATTTAACTAGGGTAATGGGAACAAGCATTAGACCATGTAAAAGGTGGACAAGAATAAAATATTTATATACTTAAAAGAGCAAGAGGAGGCTACCTTGCAAGCTATAAGAGTTCGCTCTAGAATTGTTCCTTTGCAACATAGGGGTATAGGAAAACCACCAACACCACCATCATACCATCCTTTCATTGAAAAAGTCCTGACAAACTCTACAAGTGAAACTCCTTTGGATGAAAAGGCCACATCACAAAAAAAACAAAAGGACCTCTAGAAAAAGCATTCAACTTGGAGAAGAGAGACATTGCAGATGAATTGGTAGCTCGGTGTATTTATGCATGTGGGCTGCCCTTCAATGTGTTGAGGTCACCATATTGGCAACAAATGGTGAGAGGCATTAATGAAGCGCCACAGGGGTATAAAGGCCCTAACTATGAGAAGGTTTGCACATCTCTCTTGGCAAAAGAAGTGGACCACATGTAGACTTCTTTTTGAGATTCTTGGAAGGATTCAAGAGTGCTTATTATATCGGATGGATGGAAAGACTCCCAAAACAGACCTCTTATCAACATTGTTGCAGTAAGCCCTAAAGGGGCAATGTTTTTTAAGGTTGTTGATTGTGAGGGGGAAATAAAAGATGCACAATTTATTGCAAACATTCTAATTGAAGTTATTGAGTCGGTGGGCCCTCAAAATGTTGTCCAAGTCATCACAGACAACGCAAAAAATGCAAGGCAACAGGGTTGATAGTAGAGGGTAGATATGAGCACATATTTTGGCCACAATGTGCAATACACTACATCAATCTGATGTTGCAGAAGATTGGGAAAAGCCCATGAATTGAATAAATATACACAATTCAAATGTTTGTCATCAACCATCACATGTCTTAGCTATTGAAGATAAGGGAACAATTCATTAGTTTTAAGTTTTTAAGTTTTTTATTTTAAATTTTAGTTTTAAATCAATTTGTATTGTTATTGAATTCTTTTCATTCCTTTTTAATATTTTATAGGTTGTTGAGACTAGATTTGTCTCTCACACACACTTCTCAAGATAAAACATGTTTTGAGCGATATAGTGATTGACAATGTTTGGGACTGTCTAAAGGCAATCAACAACTGAAAGAGCCCATAACATAAAGGCATTGATCTTTGATGATGATTGATGGGCACGAATTGAGTATTTGTTGAGTTTCACAAAGCTTATTCTTTCTATGATTAGATTTGTAGGCAAAGATAGTGCTTGCATAGGAGAAATTTATGATGGAATTGACTCCATGCTTGAAAAATGAAAGAAATCATACAAGCCAAAGAGAAAGACTCAAGAAAACTTTTATAATGAAGTTAAGAGTGTGGTCATGAAGAGGTGGAACAAAACGACCACCCCATTGCATCTTTTGCCTATGCCTTGAATCCCAAACATCATAACAAAGAAATAGTTGGGTTACCTAGTAGGCAACCACCATATGATGACCATGAGGTGGCAAATGGGACTAGGGCAATTTAGGAGGTTGTTTCTTGATCCATCTATATCTAGTGCAGTCCACAATGAAATGAGGATGTTTGTATCTTCAGAAGGTAGCATGGGAGAGGTAGAGGCTCTTTGTGACAAGTCCAACATGACTCCAATCAAGTGGTGGTATGTACATGGCCATGATGCCAAGTACCTACGACCTATTGCCATTAAACTGCTCTCACGGGTATGAAGTTTGTTATTTGATATTCTGATTACCAATTAAAAATTTAAATTTAAGATGATAACACTCATTTTTGTATATTAATAATACTTTTTTTTTTGTGGAGTGGCTAGTAATTCTTCAACAAAGCGAAATTGGAGTACTTATGGCTTCATTCACTCAGCCAAACGGACCATGTTGGCATCCAAGAAGGTTGAGGATTTGGTATACGTACATTCCAACTTGTGCCTCTTATAGAAGAGTATACTAAAAGTCCTAACAAACTTTGGGATATTCAACCTGAAACCACTGACTTTGAAGCTTCCACCGGTTGTTTGTCCAATGTTTCACTACTTGGCATCGATGATGAACATACAAAGAGCCCTTCACAAGGGTTGGATAGTGTTGCTAGTGCAAGTGGGAGTGGAGCTGCAAGTGCCATTCATGGAGATGATATGTTCTAGGAAAGTGAAGCAAGTTGAATGTATTATGTTTTGAGCTTTCATGAATTAATACAAAGTATTTGAAATTTGTTTTTCATGAATGATGAAAATATGAATCCATATGATTTTATGAATATTAAATTTTTCTTTAAATTTATATATATATTTATATTTTTAAATTGTTAAAAATATATTGTATGCACGTACCTGCAGCGTATCGTGCCCAGGGGTTTTTAAAAATATCAGCATACCGAACCCGTACCCAAATCCTGGCAGTCTAGGTGGGGTAGAAATGATTCCGGATGTGCAACAGGTAACGACTTTGGGGACATTTTTATGAACAGAAATATCAACTCAGTGGAAGGGAGTCTCCTGCCACCGAAATGATCAGCTTGGGAAAATGGAGAAACTCTAAGGAGGTGTTTCTTCAAACCTCCAGCATATTGTAGAGAAGAACCAGCCAACAGGCTGTCAACAAAATGAGATAATAAACTCATGATTGATCTTACACCACACAATACGCCTCTCAACAAAAATTCAGACATATACCCCTATGAAGAATAAATGAGCCAGATTGAGATGATGCAAGACGTTATGGATGTAAGCACAGTAGCACTAGCAATGTTCGTACGAGCGGAATACATTGCAGCTCCAGAAAGAGCAACTATTAAAAGAAATTAAAAACTGGAAAATATACGAGAAAAAAACGACAGCTTTCCAAAACAAAGTTTTTTCCAATATAGTATGCCAAAACAAAGTTTTTCTTTTGAAATTTTCTTAGATGATTAGTTGAGCAAACCCTGCGTGTAAATTGAGAAATAGGAATTTAGAATGAAAGGAGGGGAAAGGGCACCTTGGGATGGAACTGCATGTTCCAGGCCTCAGAAGGTGGAGAGTCGAGGGTGGAGATGGTGGAGTTGGAGTCGACATCGAAGACGCGGACGAAGCTGTCGAGGGAGGTGGAGGCAGCAATTGTGCCTGCTGGATGCGCTGCCACAGCCACAACTCCAAGCGAGTGCCCTGTGTTGCACGCCTCCTCCTCCATTTCGTCCCCACTCCATATCTTCACGCTCTCATCCACCGATCCGCTCAGCAGCAACACGGCCTCGACTCCGTCGCACCCACCCACGTTACTGCCCATATGGATTCCCCGTGCGCATTCTGCACGGTTTTCAGACCTGCTAGCTTCATTCCAATTCTTCCGCTATAGGGATATGCGATGCTGCTTATGCCTCCTCTTCCACAGCACAGTCTTCCAAACAAGCAAAAACTAAGTACTCTCCTTTTCCTCCTTTGGGAAAGCAAAACGTAGGTAGCGTCCTACAAAGTCGCAAACCTTCTCCACATATAGCAAAGTGGTTTTACATTAACAAATGCTCAAAAATTAACTACATTTGCAATTTAGGTTTAAAAAATGTGAATCATTAAAATAAGTGTAATTGTAGATAAAGAGTTGTGCAAAGTGCAAATAATTTGATTTGTTGTAGAAATAAGTCTAATCAACAAGGTAAATTAAATATGAACTTACACGTTGTATAGATATGATGACACATAATTAAAAATAACACATGTAAGTTATAATTAAACAATCGAAAAATTGGGTTGATACACCAAGACCAACTACATTAACATACACCATGAGCGGTAAGATGTTTCGACAAAAAGACTCGAAAAAGCTCCACACGGTCTACACTAACTCTAATTATTAATAACTTTTGGGTTCTCATAGTATTTTCATTCCTTTTGTGATTCAATGAACTTCCCAACCGAATTCACCTCTTCCACAATCTTTGCATTCTTCTTTTGGTGACTTCCAATTCTAAAAATCGACCCCTCTACCTTATATGTGGTCTTCCTCTTCTTCCTCACCTTTCTCTCCTCATTATAGCTAAATCACTTTTAATTGCATTGCCCTCACCTCTCTCATGTCCATGACATCTGCATAATGAGTGATCCTTTAGCCACTTTCTCGGTCCGAGCATTTTCTAGAATCTCTAATCTCTATGCAAGAATAACATTATTGGCTTTTTACTTTTTAAAACCATTTTCAATTTCCTAACTTCCTCGTTTATTCTCTTGGCTTTCATCACCAACCCCTGCTAACCCCTAGTGAATATTTAAAGCCTTCTCCATAACGCACATCTTCCCTTAAATGTCGTCAACCACTTCATATACAAAGTTGGGTGAGGATTCAGGGGTCTTCTTAGCACGTTTTCTCTTCCCCTTGTCAATAGAAGTCCCACCCAACATTGGAATTTCCCAATTTCAACTTTAGCTTCGTAGACACTCAAAATTTGCACCACTCATTTTCCCTTCATTATTCACACTATCTTCACAATTATATTTATCAAAGTCACTATTTAATTCATACATCCCCTATCCTAAGTCTAAAACCCCCCACCATATTTACTCCATGTAAATATCCTTCACAATTGTAAAAACTCATCTTTACCTCTCTCAAAACCACCTAAAACCACTTAAAAACTAAAATCAAGTAAAACAAAACAAAATCAAAACAATCCTATAACCATCCCAACCTCTTCACATTGTCCTCCAACACCCCTTTAATCATTTACCCATACCTCAAACCAAAAATCCATGATTAGAAGTGGTTTCAATCACTGCAGATATTTCCCCAAAAAAATTGGATCGTCGGTGATTTAGTTGAATCATCGGCGATTATAAATAGCACTTATGTTCTCTCCTTTATGGATCTTCAATCTTGAATCTCAGGCATCATTTTTGATCTCGCACTTCATTTTCTAACACTACAACACCCAGGACATCATCAAACACCATCAAGCATCAACATCAAACATTTTCAAGCATTTTTGTGATTGTTTTCATCAATCAAATTGATTAATCGAAATGTAGGTATATAGACTAGTTAATCTAAGCTATGAACAGTTGTAAATAAAGTAAATAGATGTTGTAAACAAATGTAAATATGACCCAAGTAACTAATCTAATGGAAATAGAAACCCTAATGTGCAAGAGGGAAGAGGAAAGAACTTAACTAATTTGATAATCTTGTGGGACTATGTCGCAGAGGTGACTAGAGGAACAAAAGCGGCAGAACGACTGTTCCAAAGCCCCAAAAAGGATAGATTTGGAGTATCTAGCTAGACTAGAGCACTTGGAGAGGGATTGGGGTGCTTGCAGACGCTCTGGTCTGCAGAATGGGCACCTTGGTCTATGCAAAAGATCCGAACTGAGTTTCATAGAGTCCGGGAGGTAGTCGAAACCCACGTTGTGTGTCGCACCAAATTCATTGTCCTACATCAGGTGTTGCCAATAATCCAAGATGTATAGAAGACTTGTAAAAGACCAAAGAAGAGTATCAAAACCCTAAAAAAATGCAAATGAATGGGTTGGACTGACCTCAGTTGCCACAACAGTGGGCTTACTAACTAAGCGTTGCACTACATTTCAAACCCAAATGTAATTATGGTGAGTGTGTGCATAATGAGCTCTTGTGCAAGAGCACTTTGTGAAGTAGTGAGCAATAACTAAATGTAAAAAATGTAACAGAATGTGTGCATGGAATAGAATAGAATCCTCCCCTATGTTGTGTGTGATGCAGATGTTCTAGCCTTGTGCCTTGTGATGGAGTTATGTGAATGTAAGTGATCTCCAATGCAATAGATGGATGTAACTCTAAATGGATTATAGTAATGACTAATACTTGGTCCCTCATTATGGTCTCATAACCTTATATTTATAGGGTTCTCTTGATCTAATTTTGTAATTAACCCCGAAATGGCCGACCGCCAAAAAATATAAAGATCTCAAACGGCTAGAAAGAGCCCAGAAAGTGGCGGGAAAGTGCAACAAGGATCGGGCGACCAAGTCAAGGCTAAAATAATGCCAAGTGACGAAAGTTGGTTGGGCATGTAAGTGTAAAAGGTCGAGAATGACGAAATAAAATAAAACAAGATGGCAAAAAGATGGGGTTAATTAGTAATTTCTTCACTCAAGAACCTTCTAAATAATAGTATGAAATCGGGATAAAATAGTATCTAAAGTGCATGATTTTGTGACTACATTTTGCCCCCACTTTATGTTTGTGAGTAAAGATCTGGGTAACATAAAGTAGATAGAGATGTGTACCTATTGTACTTGAAGATTGTAGTAGAAGACACGTCGATGAACTAGACAAAGCATAAAATGACAAAAAGATGATGGAGCATGGAAACTAAAGATGAAAATGCGCAAAACAAAGTGATGAGAGTGAACCTAGGGCGGAAACATGTGTGTTGTTATTGATGTGTGTGATGTACCTGCATGGTTAGTATGGTGTGTGTTGTCACGAAGTAGTGTTGTTGATGTCGTCATTGTTGTTGTTGCCCCCATTTGACTGCTTGTTTCTCATATGGTTGGACCTGCAAGGAGAAAATGATCAAGTAGTCAAATATGTATGTATGTGTAAAAATGCAATGTAAAAGACGCATGCATATGTATGTAAATGTAAATATGCAAATGAAAAGTGTAAATGGAACATGTGCACCTGATCCATGTCAAGAAAGAGAGTGTAGAAGGATATCCTGTATTGTCATGGTTTTTTGGGTGATCCGACGCCATAGGCCAAAGAAGTGTAGGGAGGAATTCTATTGTATCCTCCAAGCTCTAACTACTTCCCTGAATGTGTGTGAAGAGATCTTTGTATGTCCTAGTTTTTGGGTGATCCGATGCCACTGGCCAAAGTAGTGTAGGGAGGCACACCAAATGTAACCTCCAAGCCTGTAACTGTTTCCCAAAATGATAAAGACGTTATGTTCTATAAAATTCTCTATGTAAAGGGTTCATAGACTGGTCTGAACCCACTCGTTGTATGTGAATCGTATGTACCCAAAAATGTAGGTATTGTACTATCGGAAAGAGGTTATGGAAACCCCAATGATGATTCATATCTCTTCGCAAGGTGTTCGGAATCCAGAAAAGCTTGCCAAGTATACATTTACATCCTAGAAATCCTTGTCTAGCTTTTGCATGTTTTGTTCTAACCTCTGCCCCCTTTTCCCTGCATTTTTATCTTTAAGTTATAGAACCACCGCCCTACCTGGGCGGCGGTCCCGGCACCGCGCCCAAGACTAAAGCGGCTTAGATCCCATAACCGCCTCCCTACACAGGTGGCGGTCCTATGCGCATTTTCCATAACGTTCCGATGATTTCGTCAAACGTAAAAATTCAAATTACATCCGCATTTCTCAACCACTAAAGCTTGCATTTATGTTTTAGTCACTGGTAAATAGTGATTTCTCTTTGTTTATATTAGAAGAGATCAATTCAAACTTACCCTCTGGTAAATCCAAATGCTATAAATACCCAACTTGTTCACAAGCAAATGGCCCCTCTCCCTCTATGAATTATTATTCTATGTGTTCTGAAGTTCTTCCATAAGTTTCAATAGGTTTAGATTTTGCATGAATTCTCAGCTTCTCCTTTTGCTCTAGAAATCATTTGATCCTCATACTTTCATTTTACTCGATTGTTGTCCCACACAATCGGCTTAGTATAAGATAGTTTCAGTTCTAGATTAGAATCCATTTGATAATCTTAGAGTTACAAGTTTTGTTTTGTCACAAGAAATAGATCCTGAATTCTTGGTATATTTTATTTGTATCCCGCAATAAATCCTACTAGAAATTTCATAGTCAAGCTCTGTTCACTTGCATGATCCCTCTCTTACTTGCATTGTATTCAGTTTATATCAAAGTTTTCATTGTTCGAGTATCTTCTTCTTTTGACGGTATCACATTCACACTTTTCTGGATTCACGAGAACACGAAGGAACGAGGAGATCACACTGAGGGGACAAGTCACGACACAACTAGATTTACCATTGTTCAGTAAACTCCAGGTTTGACTATCAAAGTTTTCGTTACAATATATCAAATAGAGTAGCAAATCATTTTATTTCAATTAAAGTTCGCTTTCAATATTGCTAGGAAGTTGTGGGGAATGATAGTTTCTGAGAAACTATGATTCATTCCTCACTTCTGAGGTAGGATTGGAAGCCTTTCAATTAAACTAGTTAGTTATTTAAATATTTTGGATAGATTCACAAGTACACAGGTAAATAACTACATCAAAGCTAACTTTCTTGTTTTAATTTCGTTATTAGATTAATTGTCCATTATCTAATTATATTAGAGTAGTAGTTGCTCTTTAAATTTCGTTCAATATACATCATCGAAAATATAAAAAATAAAAGGAATATAAGCATAGTGTAGATATATCTTTCATAGTTAGTTTACTTGTTTCGATTAAAGTTAAATCATCTTTTGTATGACAATTGCGGGACCCATAGAGCCAGGGGAATACATATTCGAATCAAGTAGTACCTTAGCCAAATCTCTTCACAACGTTAACGGATATAGATCAAGGGCTTAGGATTCAGGTCTTTCAAACGACAATAAACCCAAAAACATTTAGTGAACAATTAAGGCAATTGAATATTGAAGATGACTAGCATACACATTCTCGGTCAAATCAACACAATTATAGATTGCCTTGATAGGATATCTACATGACCATACAAGAACCCGAAAGAGAACAAATATTTGGTTGTGATCCATTAGTTCCACAACTAGATGTAGGAGACCTTCTCATCGACATAGACACAGGGTTGCACATACAAGTTGCGGAACACTCGTAATATATTCCGAGAAGATCACACAACTCCTGGTACTAAACATAGAAGCTGAAAAGGCTTATGACCATTGGATAGTTGGAAGAAGAGATTAATTCTTCACATGACCATAACAGGTCCACAACAACCATGAACTCATGGTTGTGATCCCCAGGTCCCACAACCCAACGGCTGCTAATCGATTAAGTATTGACACCGGTTTATGAACACTGGTATTTATATCCTCACCACTCCCGCTAGATATCATAACACAATTTTTCGTATTAAACATAGAATCCAATCAATCCAACATTTTCTAGGCTAGACTAGAAAACCACCCATAGTTTCTACAAACCCACTACATCTCTCATTACCATTTTCCATGACCTTGTCTAGAAATATACACGAAGCACCTACAGGTCATTTTCCACGTATCCAACAACCAATAGATAGGATCTCGGCAGAGCTCGACATTGATTGGAGCCTTCGAGCAGCTATTATATCTGAACGATCCATTACACCAATTCAAGTTAGGAGAGATTTCTTTTCCTTAGACTTGCAGATCCCATTATTGCGTGTTGAGGATATAAGATTGCCCAACTAGTTTGTCTGTATCCACATATATTCCATTCCCACCGGTTGTCTTGCACGACCTCGGGAGGTCGGGTACGAAGAAGAGCTACTTGTAGATTCTCATGCTCACATGTCACTTTTCTATCATACAAAATTGGTGAACCCGATGTGAAGCAAACAACTATTCCCCTTTTATTTTCATTTCTTTCATCCATCTTCACTCTTTCCCATTATTCTACGGGTATTTATATACCCCGAATATGTCGAGGATACGACGCATATGACAGACCTCTCTCAGGTCTCGAAGCACATTACGGTCAAACAAATAGACAACCATCACCCTCGCTTTCTGCATGGGCTGACAACTATTCAAGTAATTACTTGTCATCACAAACTCCTCCTCAAATAACTAGCTCTAGTTCTTCGTTCCGAATTAAGGAGTTGGATCAACTCACACAAACACAAAAACCAGAGCCCTTAGGCTCTAACAATATGATGTTTACTAGAGAATCCACTTCATCTCCTTGGTCTTTGTTTAGACCACAAATCGAGACAAGGCATCAGATCCACTCCCATTTTTGGATGAGGAGTATTTAGCGCACTACGCTAGAAACGAATAACGCTTCCAAAACATGTACCCACCTATAAGAAGTTTGCAAACACAACCCAATACCCTACTCCAAGAAAACACTCCCATTCCTTCACCTATGGGAAATACTCTCGGTGAAGCTTAACAGGGTAATGATTAGTTCATAGCAGGTACCATACCCCTTTACACCTCAAGGTGTACAACAACCACCATTAAGGAAAAACACTGTGTCTTCACCAATCGAGGTCATCTCAGCCTTAGTTGAGAAGGTTAGAGGATTAGAACTTGCTCAAGCAAATCAAAATTCATATTTTGGGCAAGCAGGAATCCCCAACCCTCCACATCATCCCAGCCAAGTTGACCTCCTTATAGGAACAGGAACGTTAGGCATGCCTCCTCAACATTCGTATAACTATCCACAACAAACACCAACTAGAACCGTGTTTTCAAACATTGCTCCAGTTGAAAATATGATAATTCTCGGTTAAGCACCAAACAACCCATACCAAAGCAATGCTCCTTTGTACTTGAACATTTATTCCAAATCACCACAGGGTGACATGTTCTCTTCTCCTGGGATGTTCACTCAACCATAGGGATTTCCTTATGTCCCTGTAAATACATATGCTATGCCATATCAACAACCCATTCCACCTCCACCCCCTCAACAGGCACCATCAATGGTCGAAACCTATGCGGTAGGGACTTACTTAGAATATTTAAAAGAGCCTCTAGATTTCACCATACGAAGTGTCATGCTTCTAAGACCTCTTCCCAATTTTCCCAAGTATAAAAGGGAGGGAGATCTAAATGCACATATCAAGGCCTATGCCACGACCATTCGAGAATTGCTCCCTTGGGATGCGGTTGTTGCTAAAATATTCCCTAAAACCTTAGAGGGTATTGCCCTTGATTGGTATTACAGAATACCTGAAGCCTCGATACACTCATTCAAACAACTTGTGTCAGAGTTTATCAAAGCTTTTGATATGAACAAATTGTTAAGAACAAGAATCAGGAATTCTTACATATTAAACAAGAGCACAATGAATCTGCTGCTCATTTTATCCAAAGATGGTGTACAGTCCTCTACTCATCAACAAGTGCTCTAAACATGGATCAGATGGAACTATGTGATTTATTCCTTCATTCTCTCAATAGAGAGCTAAATGAAGAAGTTTAGATGTTCCCACTAAGGACTTATGATGAAGTACTTGAGAGTGCTCTCCGAATCGATCAAGCGCGATAGATAGTGGTCGTAAGACATATGGAACAAACGGGAAATTAATTACTCCCAATCAAAACACTACGACCTATCCTAATGCTGGGAATACCAATCAAGGACCCAAGATCCTTAAAAAAAACCGTGGGGTTACAACAGATGGAGTAATGATCGTGTTAAAAGGGAAAACATCGTTAACATTTCACCACCGTAACAATCAGTGAAATAACAACTTTACTCCAACAATCAATGCGGTGGATTTTAATCATCCAACACGACAATAACAACAAGTGTAAATCTAGACACAAGGTCTAAATCGAAACCCAACTAAATATCGAAAGTCAAAACCAAAGGCAATAATAGCCTCAAATTTTAACTTTAACAACCAACAACCTAATCGAGTTTTGGACCACACGCTTTTCAAACCAATAACCTTGAAACTATAATCCCAACTTGTATTGTGGTTTCCATAAGATTCAAGGCCATGATACTAGGACTTTCTGTGACTACAATAAATTCATGTAGTGTTTTCCGGAAGACCAAAGACAACTCTTTATAGACATGTTCTTAGCAAATTTTGTAGTACCCACGCCAAACACTTATATGGGAGTAGTTTCCCCTCAAAATGCACCCCTGAAGATCTTTAATGATCTGCTCCCAAATCGCTCTAACAATAAAAGGTTAGATCCAAATGGGACGAACAAGGGTGTTATGACACGAAATAACAATCATGAAGCCTCAACTTCATTAAATCCACTGGTCTCACCCCAATTAGGAACTCGACCACAAACCAAGATAGTTGGCCTGGTAGAGTTAGATACCGAGTTACCCGTAGAAACCATAACAAGAACATGAGATTATTCTTCTCAACTAGTTCCAAACTATCCATTAGAACCAGACAACATTCAAAAAACTTTGGTAAAACCCAGAGGCGCTTACGAGTTAATTAATGACTTAACAAAGACCTTCTCTCACATTTCCTTCTTGGATTTGTTGAAGAACTCTCCGCCCATAGGAATGATCTCTTAGAAGCATCAGGCCTTGGCCATTTAATTAACATCACTCCTCCTCCCGAAACGCAAGTAACAATGTAGACTTTGATGTCTACCCTCGAAGCCGGCAAAGATAGGCATACCGAGTTTATATTTGATATAAGCAAAATGCAAACAGAACATCGACATTGTGCGTAGAGGTGACCCATCCTTACATTTACAGGTATGGGTTTACAATAATTATGTTAAGCGCATAATGATTGACGATGGGGTAGTAGTTAACATAGTCCCCTTCACTTTTCTTCAAAAGCTAGGATATGGAGAAACAAATTGTTCCACAACACGAAATATGCTAAGAGGTTATGATAGCCTCAAGGCCACTTCAATTGGGACCATAGTTTTACCAATCACCTTAGGACCCAAGACAATCCTCACTAAATTTTATATTATATATCGGGAAACCAACTATAATATGATCCTCGGTTGACCATGGATACATCACATGAAAGCAATCCCTTCCACGTTATTCCAGGAAATAAGATTTTTGCACCTAGGGAAAATATTTGTGGCACAAGGTGACCTAAAACCATTCGATATACACCTAGCAGACTTGAAGAAAAGACCAGGTGTTGACTTTGAGTTTGAACTCCCAACAAATCAACTTAACAAACTAATCAATTCAAAACCAGAAGAGAAGTTGATACCTACAATAAAATTAGAAATTACAAATCTAGTTGAAGGCATTCTAGCACTCAAAAATGAGACTAACGTCATAGAAACAGTATCATTAGGGACTACCACAAAAATTGTAGAATTACTAGAGAAAGATCTACCCATTCTCCTACCATTTGATTCTATGGGTATGGGATACACCCTAGGAATTGGTTCCCTTCCATCAGATGAAGTTTTTATGGTAGAAGTAACTAAGGTAGAAGAAATAGACACGAGGAATGTCCCAACATCCATTTTTCCAAGCAAATATTGGACTCTCCACTTCGATGGAGCTAGATGTCATTTTGGAGTCAGGCATTTGTTGTAACATCCCCATTTTAAGATACTAGAACAAGGGAATTTTTTTTTTTTTATACAACGTTCCCTGTTATGAATTATATAATTCAAACACACATTTAAGTTTTAATAATTGTTCTCTCATCCAAATAATGCAGTTTGGAGCACATAATTTCCTTTTAAAACTAATGTTCTCTGTTCACACATTTACAATATGGAACACACATTCAAGTGCCATTCAATCATATAATGAGATTCCATATGTCAGTAAATGACTCGAAGAACTACCGATCTCCCATTTTATGGCTCGGAGTTTCAAAGTGATCTCTCATTTCATGACTCGGCAACTTACCAATCTTCTTCATGATAATTCATGCATAGTATAATGTATATACAAGGTTCTCTTACCGCTTTAGGTTATCGAAGTGATCCATTTAAGAAGCCTATCTGAATATCTGTTATTGATATTCATCGACATCTTGCATCTTAAACTAGGTGATTAGGACAACACAACCAACACTTGCGATACTTTGGCCAAAGATTTTCACATGCTTTGTGCATGATCATATTCTGGATGTGATACACACCAATGGAATACGTCCTTCACCTCACTTTGTCTATTATCTAGAATGGTCTTTCCTGGTCTCTACCAGTCCTTCCAATTAAGGTCGTACTCTAACCCCAACTAGCAATATGAACGAGTATAGGAGTTACTCATGGTAACTAAAGATACGCAGACATACAAAGTGTCATCCCTAGACTACTTGTGTCTACTTACCTTTAGTCCTCCTGAGTCACTCCATATACGTGATCACATTCCTATCCCTAGCCAAGAACTTAGTATCCAGCTTATGTAATCTTGATGATTTAATTCGGGAGGGCATTGTAATATGTCAGTTATAACATTGTGTCGTCATGAAAGCCACGCCTTCATGAAGACACCATGTTGTAGCCGACATATGTTAATGTCCTGGAATCCTCCCATCGAGAGTACACATCCAACTCAAGTGATTTGGTTATGATCTTAATATTTAAGATCAACTTTCAAAGAACCATGCGATCCTTTATCCTCGTTCTTGTTACGGTTGTATGTAGCTAAGAGAGACTTAATCCGTCTCTAGCTTACTACGCATCTCCTCCTTCGCATCGAAGGGTTGCATTTCTCTACTTGGTTCTTTTCTTAATCATTGGACTAAGCAGCCCATTACCGATAAACTTAATAAGTTTAACCTATTAAACTTAACCAATTTTTCCACAATCTGTAAACAAATTGAGAATTCCATCTTATTAGATGTCATTTAAACGAGGTCTAATTCTAAATGAATTTATTCATTTATCCTTCTTAACCTTACATAATTAAAGGTTCATTAACCATGGATATGTTTTTCCCATATCCTTACTTTTCGAATTTAACATTCGAGGCTATTAACGGAGTCCGAATACGAGGTTCGGCTGCTCCTAAGTTATTTGATATTCCTTAGTTTTCAAGCTAATCCCGAATACCTTTCAATTAAGAGATCATGTTCTTCCTAATCCTTTTTAATGTCAATTAAAAATTCATCTTAACCCAAGTATGAACTAATTACACATTTCAACGTAAAAGTTACATTTAGGTAAGAATAGATATCATTTCCTTTTAAATCCATCCATGAACATTTGAATAATTCCAAATCAAGGAATAATGTTATATTCCCAACTTATTCAACAATATCAAACTGATACAGTCATTAAAATATCACACTTGTATTTGTATTCATCCATCCGTTTTATAATCTATACATTTGCCAGTCCAAATGACTGGACTTTGTTTATATTAAACAACATTACAACACATAAGATAGAAGAATGTAATTTCTTCTTTTCTCAATTCCTCGTAGAGGAGTAACAACTATCAATTACAATCCATCTTCAGTCAATCAAAAGAAGTATCAGAAAACAACCATGTCTTCGTTTAAACTCAAGTTCCATCTGCAAAATTACTTGCACGGGTCAGTTCATTGAACTGAGCATATTAAGCACTTGTCATTAAAATGAGGTGCTTTTAATTAACTGTCTCAATAAAAGAACCCTGCTTTTATGAAACGTTACTATGAACATCAATTAATAATTAAGTATCAAAAAGAATGAACAACATAACAACTGAATCATCTAATTACCATCCCAATCAGTCAAAGGATTACTGTCCTCTTTCCTAAATAATCATTACAAGAAGTAATTTACTTCAAATAGTTCCAGATTACAACATCTGTAAAAACTAGGAACACACGTATGCATCATTTTCTACATAACTTCTATCAATTCCATTCCCTTACATTAGTAATAATTTCAAAGGATAAAATTTGACTAAAAATATAAACCAAATTACTTCCCTTTCAGTTCATGCAACTCATTTGATTTCAAGTAATCAAATACTGATGAGAAAAGAAAACAACAATAAAATGTAGATGCTTAAACCAAAGCAATACAAACTTGTTCCTTAACGATTACAGATTTCCAACTGTATGAGAGAAGAAATAATCATTATTCCAAGTTATCCATCCACACTCCTTTTCCTTTCCTCATGACTGTACTGAAAATTTAATCCAAACGAGACACAAATCAAAGATAACAGTTCAGAGTGAAACTTAAGAAATCAATAACCGAATACAAGGAAGATGGCTCATATTACCTCTTCTCATTGTCTAACCAAATATCCGCTATTTAGAACAGACACAATCCAATAGTATGACTCATTCTGCTTATTATATTTCACTCAACGGACTTTCTTGTCCAGCTATAAACAAGCAAGAATATACAACTAGTCTATAAACAGTGCTGCGTCAAAACAAGCATTTCAGCTAGACCTGAACAATAATAAAGTACAGCTAGCTATGAAATCATGATTCATACCATAATAGTAAAAGGAGTCATTTTATATTGAACTTTCAAAGTAAGAATTCCGTTTCGATTCAGTCTTAACGAAACAACAAGAGTTCAGGCTGCGAATGGAGTATATATATAATTTAAAACAAACGTATTTATATATATATATATAAAAAAACAGTCAAACCCAGCTTAGTCTGGAATGGTTAAAAGTTCAGAAGATATTTTCATCATATTTTCTCCAAAAGAAGGAATGAAGAACCAGTCACGTTCTTTATTTCCAAAAGAAATATTAAAACGTTTTGACCAACAAAGGAAAAATGATGAAAGGAATTCCCTGTCCATGGAAAGATCGAATTCAATGCAATGAAAACAAGCAGGAGAATTTAATTCACACAACAGTTCCTCTGCATTAACCAGAACTTGTTT
Organism: Taxus wallichiana var. yunnanensis; assembly: GCA_018340775.1. Lineage (NCBI taxonomy): Eukaryota > Viridiplantae > Streptophyta > Pinopsida > Cupressales > Taxaceae > Taxus > Taxus wallichiana. Next base: position 157,023,328 of record CM031244.1, on the reverse strand, counting down.
TTCCCCAATCTTTTCCTCTTACTGAACTCAGAAATACAATATTCACATAACAATACCTTTATCAAGGCAAACCCGCATAGGGTATTAGATGCGCAAGCAAGGTACAGTCAAAACAGTCTCAAACAACAAGCCAATTCTCATGTATTTCATTCATTTGCACAGAAATACTAAGCCATGATCATTTTCACGATGACAGTTTGAATTAGAAGATCAAACCGCATCCACAAAACACAATAAAATCAACTTTCCATCACCTTCTGATTTCAAACAGCAAGGAGAAAACATAGTTCATTAATAAATTCAGTAAGAAGAACAATCACTTTCTTCAACACCCAAGAATACCCAAGTCGTATTCATCCTTCCATTTTTACAAAAGAAAAAGCGCAAAGACTCAAAAATATTACTCGCATAGCTAATACGTTCCACCACTCAAACCCATATTGGCAATAGAACGATTGTTCAACAATGTCAAAACAAACTCACACAGCATGTACAATTTCATTCAATGTACCCATTTGCAAAGAAATACCCAGTTCGAGTTCTTTCTCAACTGACATTTCAAGCCAAAATCTCATTCTCCTATTTCACAATGATGCGCAGAACCCAGAAAACAACATTCACATCGTTGGTACATTCACCAACTCGAATCCATATGGGTAATAGAAACAATTACTCAATACTATCAATGCAGACTCGTACAACAAGAACAGATTCATTCAACTTACCCATTGGCAAAGAAATACCCAAGTCGCATACAACAAAGAAAACGACTCAACCCAAAATCACCTCAATCATGACAGCAAAATCGAATAAACCCAAAACCCCTCATCAGAAGAGCAGGGTTGTTTTAATGAGATGATTAAGCAAAAGCAAGTAGTTTAAGGAGAAGGGCTTAACATCCCGAAATTTTCTTGAAGCTCGAAGAAAACCGCGCCTACTGGAGTTGTTTCCTTCCACGGCGACAGTAGTAAAGCTTCCCAAACAGTCACCTTCCTCTACAGGCTCAAAAATAGCCTTAGATTTTCCAAAGAAACAGAGATAATAATCAAACACAGCTGGTTCGACAGAACCGTGAGAAACCAAATGCAGAGCAACTTCCAAAAACCCAAAAGAACACAATGACCAACAAAATTTCCTCTATCCTCTTTCCAAGGCGGGCTGGTCACGAAGACCAAGAAAATTAATGCATTGAAGGCTCTGCCTTTTCCTTTTTCCTCACGCCACCGCCGACTCGGGTTGGCGAGTTCCAAATTTCAAATTTTGCTTGAAATCATAATTTAGTCTCATGACTAACTGGATGCCTCTATCTTTCCCATGTTCCCGCCAAACTTGGCGTTGCACATGCCAGGACCTCATTCATTGCCCTATTAAATTTCCTACCATCCTTCCTTATCCTTTCCATCCACATGGGTCTGTGCGTCCCCTTCCTTAGGTTAGGATTAGTTTAGGATTTTTAATAGTGTCCATATCTAGGTCATTTGCCTAGTTCATAGGTTAATAGGATTTAGATCTATTTTCACCCTTATAAATTTAAAAATCCATATAGGATAGTAGTTAGGGTATAAGGTAGAACTTAGGGGTAGATTAGGGTCTAAGCCCCTAATACTTAATTAATCAATTTCCATACCAGATCTTTCCGCCTGACCGTTATATTAACATTAAGCAGGACATTTCGTCCCATGTTCCACATACATGTGCCACTTGCATCCAAACCCCCTTATCGTCTTACGCTGTCTAGTGTTACAGCAGTGTATGGTTCAAGAATGAACCCTTTTCCATTGGCATCTACGTGCCAGATATTCATACCTGTAATCGTGTGCTGCGCAACATTTATAAGAACCTTGATCTGGTTTAAAAGTAAATCGACAAAGCGACATAGAAGGCCACATCATACCTTGGATCAATGGAATTGATTCAAGGTGTGCTGTCAATCAACGAAAAGAGTTCAACAAGCATACGACAAATCTGTTGTCACATCAGCAAACATACAAGCAATAATAGCTCTTTGTCCCAAGTAAACAAATTAAAGCATACTGAGGGTCTTGATTAGAACACATTCCTTTAAGATCAAAAATATATCTTAACATGTTTGTCTTCATTTCAGCAGTTACAACATTATGAAAAGTAATCACCATGATAACTTACAAAAATCAAGGCGTTATAGCTATGATCTTTACTTCTCCCGAGGGAAAGATCCTACCTTTTGCCTTTAAGTTAAACTTTGAATGTACAAACAACAGGGCTGAGTACAAAGCCCTCCTCCTTGGCCTCATCATAGCCAAAAGAATGGGTGTTGATAACATTAGAGTGCTAGGAGACTCGCAATTAGTTGCAAACCAAGTCTCTGAGGTATATGAGACTAGAGCTGAACACTTACAACTCTATAAAACGACTATATTAGATCTAACCAAAGGATTCAACTTCATATTAATCGAAGCAATCCCACTAGAGCAAAACCTTCTCGCAGATTCAATAGCAACCTCAACTTCCCATTTCACTCCAAACAGTGAGTTGGAAAATAAAAGTTTCACGATATCACTTTGTATTAAACCATTGGTGCGTAAAATACCAAAAAACTCGCTCCGACACATATAGAAGATGAGAATGAGTTTTCTATCCTGGATCACTTTGACAATGATAGAGTCACTCTTGAATATCTAAACACCTATGCGGAGCTACATCTCGCTCATCACATAGTGGATCTTTCCCTAATCCCACATTCCTCTTCCTATTTTGGAAATCCCATGATAGAGTCTCCTCTATAAAAGGATCTTGATATCTACGAGGTAGAGAACGGAGAAATTTTGGAACTACCTCTAGCCCCACCTGAATTTGAAGAAGGCAACACTTCCTTAATCGAAGAAACAATTGACATAAACATTGGAATGGAGGAAGAACCAAAGATTTTGAAGTTGGGATCCTCGTTAACTCCAGAGGAGATAGAAATACACACCCAAATCCTCAAGGAACATCAAAAGGCTTTCACATTTAATTACAAAGAAATGACAGGAATTACACCACATATCGCGGTACATAATCTTATCACCAAACCAGATGCAAAGCCAATTAAACAAAAGTCGAGACCAATGAAACCAAAAGTGGCTCTCATGGTGAAAGAAGAAGTAATGAAACTTCTCCAAGTGGGATTCATCAAACTAGTTGACTATTCACAATGGGTATCTAATATTGTCCATGTTCTCAAAAAGAATGGGAAGATACGCATTTGCATAGACTTTTGGGACATTAACAAAGCTTGTCCCAAAGATGACTTCCGTTACCATCCATTGATGTTATTGTTGATGCAATAGCTAGATTTGAGCTTTTGTCTCTCATGGATGGATTCTCAAGATATAATCAAATCAAAATATCTGAACAGGATCAAGCCAAGACCACGTTTATAACTCCTTGGGGAACTTATTGTTACGTTGTCATGTCATTTGGTCTTAAGACGCCGATGCTACATACCAATGGGCAATGACATACATATTCCACGACCTTATTCATAAAATTGTGGAGTCCTACGTAGATGACTTGTTGGCCAAGACCAAGAAGTGATGCGATCACCCATAAGTACTCCATATCATTCTCTCACGATTGATCTAATATGGCATTACATCGAACCCAGAAACGTGTATTTGGTGTAACAGAGATAACCTTCGGGTTACATTATATCCTCATGAGGGATTGATGTTGATCTAGCCAAAATTTGGGTTGTTCTTGAAATGATTCCACCATCAGACGAGTCTGGTATTAGATCATTTCTTGGGAAACTCGGTGCAATTCGAAGGTTCATTCCGGACTTAAGTTTTGCTTATTCATCCAATCAATAATTTATTGAAGAAAGATTATAGCATTGATTGGGACAGAAGAATGTAACGAGGCCTTTAAAGTAGTTAAATGCTTTTTGTTGTCTCCTCCCATGCTAATGCCTCCTAGACCAGATCATCCTTTGATCCTATATTTACGGGCTACAGATGTCTCGCTAGCCTGCATGTTGGCTCAAGAAGACAATGATAAATGAGAACGTGCAGTCTATTTCATTAGCCGGACGTTACTTGATTATGAAACATGTTATACACAAGCAGAAAGAGAATGCCTTGCCATAGTCTTCGGAACGAAATGTTTAAGACATTACATGTTAAATCAAGAAATAAGGGTCATTGTAAAGATAGATCATTTACAGACATTCCTCACGCAAGGGTCTTTATCTAAAAAGGTTGGATGTTTCATAACCTTAATGGGTGAATTTGAATTAACATTTGTAAACCGAAATCCGTTAAAGGACAAATCATTGCAGACTAGTTAGCTGACAATCCATTAGATGGAGGTGATCTGGTAGATCTGGACTTTCTTGATGAGTGCATATACTTTGTCGAAACTAGACCCCCCATCTCTACATGCCCTTGGTACACTAACATCGTCAATTTTATCATGGACCATACGTACCCAGAAGGTGCCACATCACAACAAAGAAGGTGGTTACACATTATCACTGCTAAATATGTTATCTTAGAACAAGTGCTCTATCGTAAAGCCTTCAATGGAATGCTTTTAAGATGCGTTGACACTGAAGAATCCAAAAAGATTATTTACGAATCCCACAGTGGGATATGTGGAGGCCACTTTGGTGGTCACACCACTACTCGCAAAATACATCGAGATGGGCTATTTTTGGCCCACTCTGGAACATGACGTAGTAGAGTTTGTGTGCAAGTGCCATAAATGCCAAGAATTCTCCCATGAGATTCACATGCCAACACAGGCTCTGCAACCAATCGTAACCCCATGGCCCTTTTCCACATGGGGCCTATACTTGATATGGAACTTCTCTCCTCGTTAATAGATGGCCATAACTTTATAATCACAGACCACAAAATATTTTACTAAATGGGTAGAGGCCATGCCTCTCACCACCGTACCAAGTTCTGTAATCGCTAAGTTCATTTTGAATCAAATCATTTGTAGGTACGGTGTCCTGCAAGTCATTATCTCAAATAATGGCACATCCTTTAAGAATGATGAGGTTCGTGAGTTATGTAGTAAATTCAAGATAAACCATCATACGGCCTCTCTTTATTACCCTCAAGCCAATGGACAAGCCGAAGCAACAAACAAAACATTAAAAGCTATTCTCCTCAAAATAGTTAAGGAGAACAAACAAGATTGGCATTTAAAATTATACCCGGCCTTGTGGGCCCATCAAACCTCAATAAGAACACCAACAGGGGCAACCCCTTTCTCATTAGTATTCAAGGTAGAAGCAGTTCTCCCGCTTGAGGTCGAAATACCTAGTCTCCGCATCTCATTACAAGGGATCTTAGGAGAAGAAGCCTATAGAGAGGCATGCCTCTCTCAACTAGAAAGCCTTGATGAGGCTAGGCTAACGCCGAACAATGGCATAGAGCCTATGCCGATCGAATGTCTTTGGTAACATAACAAAAAATTCTACGAATGAGAAATATGAGGGAGATCTAGTTCTAAGACTAGACAGTTGGATTGATAAGAAAACCGGTGAAGGAAGGAAATTCCGGCCCAAGTGGTTGGGCCCATACCAAGTCATGAAAGACTACGAAATGGTGTGTATCTCTTGTGTACACTAGAAGGTGAGGAGTTCAATGAAACTGTCAATTCCTTGCATCTTAAACGGTTTTATGCATAGGTCATCAACATCACCATTTGTATATTATATCTACCTACATTACATTAGTCACTTAGTTGTTTCATTTTGTTCACTCATTTCATAACTATTGTGGTCAAGGAATTTATTCTTAAGAAATTCATTACAAGCTTATGAAAATATTGGCAAAAGCATTCAAAATCATATCTCTTCATTTTTCATAATATCATCAAATGGTTCCAAAATCATTTCATCAATTCAATGAGACAAAGTCTTGACAAAAACCATACCAAGGCCTGCATACTTGGTCATACTCATTCTTTTCTACTTGGTTAAGTTGTTCTTACCTACGGTCTATTCTAGAAGCTTCTTGGTGTCACATCTATCCTTCTTACATCTCTTTGAAACAAGGATACTCCAAAGTCACAAATTAGAAATGTCAAGTTAAATAAAAATACTAAACCAAATAGAATATTTTATTTTTACACACTTCTTTACCCCACCAACCTTTGGTGATGAGCCCGCATCTCTTACTAGTGATACAAGGTTGAGAAAGGAAAGAAGTGCCCTTACTCACCTATGTCCTGCCTTCGGTGATGAGCCCATGCTTCTACCTAGTAGCATGAGACAGGGTGTAGGGGTCCATTCACGCAAATTAGTGAATATTAATATTTTAAAGCAAAGTATACTAAGAGAAATTAAGTATCCAAATTCCAAAGAGATCAAATCCTTAAAACCAGATTTTGTCAACCAAGTTGCCATCCATGGATCTAAGTCTAGATAAACTGGAAAATAAGTTGCATTCTAAACTATGTAGTAGTTTCGAGTAAGAGTAAGTACACAAGTCTGAATTTGATTTATGTCAATACCTTGTCTTTCTCTCATCATTTCCATTCGGTCAAAACTCATACAATTTGCGCCCTTCCCAACTCTTGGTGTTGAGCCCTCACATCTTACTAGTTGCGTGGAGTTAGGAATGGGGCAAGTTCATCTCTTTATCACTATATATTCATCACGTTTTGCCAAAACAAGAAGAAGCAACGAACATTGCCCAAAGAAGCCAAAAGTTCAGTACTACAATATGTTTTCATCATCACGTATCAGCATTACAAAAACAAATAAAAGAGAAACATTATGTTCAACATTTGTTATCACTTGTCATCCATTGCATACATTCTGAAAAGCATATAAAAACAAAGATTCTAAAAACATCTAGTATACACATGGGAAACGAATCACAAAATTCTAGATACAAGAAGATCTAGATCCAAAAAGATATATATATATATATATATATATATATATATATATATATATATATAAAAATCATGTTTTATATATAATGCCATCATGCACTAGGCATGGTCAAAACACTCAATGAGCCCGGAAAATACAAAAACACTCATATAAACATCCAACCAAAAATCACTACAAAAGACACCATGATCTCTCAATCCCTGTGGGATCCCTCAGAGGGTGCATGACCACATCTAGGACTCTGCTATGATGACACTCTAAATGAACTAAGGGCTCACGATCACGGCCAGTAGTTGTGGTCTCACTGTGAGAATGGATCCTCCTCATCAAGCACTCAATAGTCCTATATCCAGCCAACTCAGTACGAAGAGAGGTCACTAACTTTGCCGCCTTCCAGACAAGGGCAAAAACATCAAGTATAACGGCCAACTATTGAGGGCTTTCCAACGCGTGCATGTAAGCTTGACTTGAGTACTCTTTGAGGGGAGCAACAGGTGTTCGCACATACTCAACGAATCAAGTCTTACCATTCCTCGGTGATGCCATTTGCAAAAAAAAAGAGAAATAAACAAGTTAGAAAATCGCCAAAAATAAAGTCAAAAACAAATGAAACAACAAAGGAGAAATATCAACTAAAAATTTCTAGCTAAAACAAAATTGAGAAAAGAGTAGTAACTCACTCGGATCTCCACCATCCGGTGGGATCTCTAGGATGCACCTACCAGCGACGTTGCGCTTGATTGCGGAACCTCCCCCAAATATGGAAAGAAGTGACGTCCTACCATAGACTCATCATCTCCCCCAATGTCTTGAGAAGGCAACTCCTATGAGATCAAGGTCACCTTCTCTACACTCTCCTCTACCCTCTCGACCCTTAAGATATCCTGAGTGTCATGCCATTCAGAGTCACTCTCATCCTCCTTGTCCATCCCACTCGCATCGCCTCCTCCATCTCCTCCTCTGTCTCCTCTCTCGGTGAACTCCTCAGAGTCTGAGTCCACATCAATGGGCTCATCTCCCTCTCCACTATGAGCAGGACCGACTCCGATATGAAGTAAAGGTGCTTGAGGAGCACCGGTTGCCCCTCGGGCACAAACCACCCGCCTAGCTGTGATGGGAACTCCAAGAGTAACCATGGTCCAACCTCATCCTCTAGGACCTCCCCTGGCCTCACGAACAAACCTGTATACTGGCCCCGCTAGAGGAAACATATCAATGTAGGGGAGGCCAAACTACTGAGGTACTCTGTCAAAGGGGTGGGTCTCCAACTTCCCCATCCTATCTATCAATTGACCTGTAGTATAACAGCAATTAGTGTATGTGTCTCCTCTCCCCATAACCCTGCCATGGCCTGATAAGGAGTGGCCTCCATGTCTGCAATAGTCAGAGAAGCCACTGGCTGGTGTGGCATCCTAAGTACAGTCATCCCTATCCACCTTGCTACCTTGACAGCCCCGGGATCCTCTACTTGTACACCTCTCCCATAGGGAATGATGCACTCATACACCTAACTCATAACTAGAGTAGGGTGACTCAATGACTGCCCCTGTAATCTAACCACCCTATATAAATCATGATAGGTGGTCCCAAGAATGTCTGCTCCCCAAGTGTAAACATGGCCATGGGCCTCAATCTATGTAATAATGGGAGCCCAACAATATAAGAGAGTATCCCCTCCCTTGTCCCCAATCAACCATGAGGCCAAGATACCCATAATAGCCTAGTGGAGCATAGGGATAGGAGAATCAACAATGGAATGGACCTTCACCCCCTTCTTCAAGCCCATGGAGACAACAACATCTCCCATGTAGGTAGCCCACTGAACCATCTGAGACCTGGATACCACTTTCTTAAGAGACAACCGTCTCCCAAGAATCGGGACCCCTAGTATGCGATAGACATCCTCCAAGGTGATAGTCCACTCACCCCTAACACTGGAAATCAAAAAGTGTTCCGATCTACATCCCAATATGAAAATAAGTCACACAATATGTGACTAGTAGGCACAACATGAGGAACCTATGCAATCCTCCAAATACCGGCCCTCTGTAGAGTATCTCGCTCTACCTAGGTCAAGTGCCTCTAACACTGTTGGGAGCCAATCACACTCCCTCTCTCTACTCCATCTGATATACTCCTCCTTCTTGTAGATCCACCCAAAATAGAGAAAAAGAGTAAGTTAGTAACATAATCCAACTAGAAAAATCATCAAGAACATATAAAAATGTCAAAAATGCAAAAACAATTAAAAATTACATCTTTTTTTACATTTTGTTTGAAATGCCACCCCCTGTGCAGAGTGGTGGTTCCCTAACCACCGCCTTTTGAGGTGGCGGTCTTGTAACCATCGCCTTATGAGGCGGCAGTCCCATAACCGCCGCCATCATAGGGCGGCAGTCCCATGATTGCTGCCTGTGCATGCGGGGCGTGATCCTATCTTAAATCGACGAACGCCCCCAAAGCCCTAAAAACACTTAAAAAGGACAAAAATACATCATTTTTGACAAAATAAAGACCTACCCTATGGGCGCCCCCTAGAGACTCATTTAAAACTAATATTTCTAAAAATGATCCCCCCAAGACAAAGTTTTCAACATTTTCACATTTTAGGTTTAAAAATGATAAATTGAGAAGAACTTACTTGAGACTTCACGGGTCAATGTCTTTCTCTCAGAGGCATGATTACGATCTCATAACAAATGTTTTGACTATACTCGTCAAAAAATAGTTATTGTGGGTCCCAGAGCTCAAAAACCACCAAATCGACATGCACAAATGAATAGTAAAATGAGCTCGTTATATATATATATATAGTATTCTAATTTTGTTTTGAGTGTTCTTATGCAGAGTTGGAGTGCCGATGGAGGTAAGTTCTCATCCCCGCGTAAATGGTAATTTCTCATTTCATGTTAATTTAGTATTTATTTTTCAATTTATTTTATCTATCTACACTTGAGTCCCTTTTTCATTTTTCAGATAGCAGGAATTTGGATGGCAACATTTCGACACACGGGCTTATCGGTATAGCTTATAACTCCCCATTTGGGACCGCCATACTGGACCCATCGTTTACGCCTCTTCATGGCTAAAACACTTTGTGAGGGGGAATTATGTACACACCCAAAAATGTAGGTCTTGTCTTTTGAGAGAGATTACAGAAACCCCAATGATGATTCATATCTCTTCGTAAGGTGTTTGGAATCTAGAAAATATCGCCAAGTATACATTTACATCCTAGAAATCCTTGTCTAGCTTTTGCATGTTTTGTTCTAACCTCTGCCCCCTTTTCCCTGCATTTTTATCTTTAAGTTACAGAACCACTACCCCTGCCTGGCGGCAGTCCGTGACCGCTTCCAGACAAGGCGGCGATCTATAACCACCTCCCGCGCATGGTGGCGATCTTGTGTGCATTTTCCAAAACATTCCGACGATTTCATCAAACGTAAAAATTCAAATTTCATCCGCATTTCTCAACCACTAAAGCTTGCATTTATGTTTTGGCTACCTAGTAAATAGTGATTTCTCTTTGTTTATATTAGAAGAGATCAATTCAAACTTACCCTCTGGTAAATCCAAATGCTATAAATACCTAGCTTGTTCACAAGCAAATGGCCCCTCTCCCTCTATGAATTATTATTTTGTGTGTTTTGAAGTTCTTCCATAAGTTTCAATAGGTTTAGATTTTGCATGAATTCTCAGTTTCTCCTTTTGCTCTAGAGATCATTTGATCCTCATACTTTCAGTTTACTCCATTCTTTGTCCCACACAGTCAACTTAGTATAACATAGTTTCAGTTCTAGATTAGAATCCATTTGATAATCTTAGAGTTACAAGTTTTGTTTTGTCACAAGAAATAGATCCCAGAATTCTTGGTATATTTGTGTTGTATCCCGCATGATAAATCCTGCTAGGAATTGCATAGTCAAGCTCTGTTCACTTGCACTATCCCTCTCTTACTTGCATTATATTCGGTTTATATCCAAAGCTACCATTGTTCAAGTATCTTCTTTTGCTGATGCTATCACATTCACACTTTTTGGATTCACGAGAACATGAAGGAACGAGGAGATCACACTGAGGGGACAAGTCACAACACAACTGGATTTACCATTGTTCTGTAAACTCCAAGTTTGAGCTATCAAAGTTATAGTTACAATATATCAAATAGAGTAGCAAATCATTTTATTTCAATTAAAGTTCACTTTCAATATTTCCGGGGAAGCTATGGGGAATGATAGTTTCTGAGAAACTATGATTCATTCCTCACTTCTGAGGTAGGATTAGAAGTCTTTCGATTAAACTAGTTATTTATTTAAATATTTAGGATAGATTCACAAGTGCACATGTAAATAGCTACATAAGGCTAACTTACTTGTTTTAATTCTGTTATTAGATTAATTTTCCATTATTTGAATATATTAGAATAGTTGCTCTTTAAATTTTATTCAATATACATCATCGAAAATACAAAAATAAAAGAAATATAAGCATAGTGTAGATATATCTTTCATAGTTAGTTTACTTGTTTTAGTTAAAGTTGAATCATCTTTTGCATGACAATTACAAGACCCAGAGAGCCCAGGGAATACATATTCGAACATGTAGTACCTTAGCTAAATCTCTTCACAACGTTAATGAGATATAGATCAAGGGCATAGGATTCATGTCTTTTAAACGACAATAAGCCCACAAACAATTTGTGAACAATTGAGGCAATTGAATATTGAAGACTACCTAACTAGTTTGTCGTATCCACATATATTCCATTCCCATCAGTTGTCTCAAGCATGACCTCGAGAGGTCGGGTACGAAGAAGAGCTACTTATAGATTCTCATGCTTGTACATCCCTTTTCTATCGTGCGGTAACCCACAATGTCAAGGGTGGAAAGTGCACTAAACTAAACCGGTGTAAATGTGTTGTGTTAGTATGTAAACCCCAAATGATCCCCCCTCTTTAGGGGCACATGCGACATCACTGATAGGAGAATGCAACCCCAAAAGAGGATCGACCGCATGAACTATACCTTGGAAAAGTTCTTGGTAGAAACCAAGGCACACACAAACAAGAGGCTATCCAAAGACAAGTGTTAGTACGAACAAGCATGCATATAGAAAATAATGTGTAAGATACACAAATAGTGTAAAAGCTACCAAACAATGTAGTAAACACACAAGAAGACAAAGTAATCCTCAAAAAGCGGGCTACAAACATGGGACATCACTCACGATGTTGCAAGACATGCAAGGCCATCATGGTCGTAAAGTAAACAAAAACAACTAACAAGTGTGCACACCAAACATAGGGCAAGTCCCACAAAACAAGAGCAAACAATAGCAAGCATTGTAAAAAAAATTACGGAAGCAAATATCCCTGCATAACAAATGCTACACATGAAGCATCTGTTAGCATGTTATAAAGATAACTAGTATGTAAAAAACATATATAAACAAGTAAGGTAAGGTGCTAAGTACAAAATTAAACAATATCACCTGTGAGATAAATGTGGATGCCCCAAAGAACCGAGTGTAAGAAGGGTAGAAGGTGAGCATCCATGTTGTGTGTAAGAGACATGTATCTATGATCACAACTAGAAAAAGAAATTAACGTGCATGTGTGGATGATATAGATAAATGACATATAAGTAATCTAACTAGCATGTGTAATAAAGTGACCATGAAAAAGAAAAAATAAGTAAGAGTAAAAGCAACCATAATATGTAGTATGTTGTGGATGGATGGAATGGAATGTAAAATGGAATGGTAGGATCCACATCCCCCCGAGTGAATGGAAATGTATGTAATGAGGTTCATTTAGTTTTCCCCCTCAATAGTTAAGAATGAATCGTAAACGAGAGTGCATCATCGGGAAATGGTTAAATAATGTGTTATGTCTAGCATGTTATGATGAGTATGTAGGTGTAGTGATGATGATATGCAACATATAGAATATATGTGCGTGAACCTTATAGCCTAAGTATATATCATGACAAAATGAAATGATGGAGTGATAGTTTAACCTAAAGCGTATATCACTATCAGATGAATAGTAGGGATTGATGATGTAGCCTAAAGCGTATACCACTATAAGATGATAGACTAAGTGACGATTTAGCCTATAACGTGTGTCATTATCCTAGAAATGTCACATGACGAAAGGTGAAATGATAAATACATGATGAATGTAAGGTACATTTGATTGGTAAACCCTCAACAATCGAGTATGGACAGAGGAACTAAATTTTGTCATCGGGTAGCGAGTGAGTGCAACACATAGAGAAGTATGTAATATGCATGATGATAGATGACCATATGATGAGTAGAATGTGTAAATACGCTACGTGTAAAATGAAAAATTCAAGACGTGTAAAATATGTAAAGTGTAATGTATAGAATGACATGTAATGCATGTAGATGGACTAGTGATGTAGTATGTAGAATGATGTAATGCTAGACACGTAGATAATGATGTAGATATAATAGTGACTAGTATGATGTATAAATGCACAAATGTCAAAATGTTGTAGACTGAATATAAATGGTATGGTTTATGACAAGTAATGTATTAATAAGTGCAAAGTATGTGGGGTTCGTATGCGGTAAGATCTCAATAGTCAAGTGTAAAACGAAGCACAAGAGTGTGTCATCGGGTAATGAGTGGATTGTGGTAAGCTAAGCACGTATTTATTAAGAAACATTATGTTGAGTGGATTTTTGAGTGGTTTACCTAAAGGGGTAGTGAGGTGATATACCCAACCACCAATTTTATCTGTGATAATGTATGGACCAAGCCAATTGGGCTTAAATTTTCCTTTGAGAGGTGTCTCAAAATTTGTATTTTTTTCTATTTTCCTTCAAGACGAGGTCACCGATATTGAATTATCAAGAGTGGGTTTTTTAATTATAAGCATGAGCGATGTGAGATTGATATGTGTGGAGATGTTTGAGTTCTTAGACATGACTCAAGTCTAACATTTCTAGTTCATGTAATCGAGTTTTCACAATATTCATTGTCTTTAAGGATGCCTTTAAGAGAGATATGCAAGGACGATATTTTGAGTTCAAGTGGGATAACAACCTCAACACCATAAACCAAGGAAAAAGGAGTAGCATTAGTAGGTGTACGAACGTTATTACGATAAGCCCATAGCGCGTAGAATAGTTGGTTATGTCAATCAAGTACCACTAGAGTCAACAATCTTGCGTAAGATTTTGATAATAGTTTTGTTGGTGGCCTCATCTTGGTCATTTCCTTGTGGATAATAAGGTGTGGAGAATGATAGTTTAATTTTGAATTTAGCACAAAACTTTTTAACATCTTTATTTTTGAATGAGGTTCCATTATCAGTGATTAGAGTAGAAGGAACCCAAAACATGTGATAATATGCGTGGTGAGAAAGTTACAAATGTTTGGACTAGTGGTGTTTCATAGAGGAGCCTCCTTGACCCACTTTGTGAAATATTCGATGAGTCGTAATGATGCATTTATGCTTGTTTGCTTATTTAGGATTAATCATACTGATTAGATCAAGTCCCCAAAGGGAGAAAGGCCAGGTGGGCACAACGGGTTGGAGGTCGTATGCGGGTGCATGATGGAGATTGCCATGTTTTTGACATTTTTACAAAGAGTAACATATTTAAGGCAATCTCTTTCCATTGTCAGAGGCCAATAATACCCTTGGCGTAAAAACAAATTGTGACATTACTTTACTTGAGAAGTGGTCACCACATATGCTATCATGAATTTGGACATGTCTATGGGAATATCTACAAGTGAATGGTAACAAAGAAAATGACCTTTGATAGCATGTTTGAATATTTTGGTCCCAACGATAACATAACGAGTAGCCTCACGACGTAACTAGTAAGCTTTGTGAGGTTGTAGGGTGTCGGGGATAGTTTGCTTATACAAGTAATTATAAATAGGCATGAACCATTCAACGTTGTCTTGATTGCAATGCGTGATGGCGCAAGATGTAAGAGGTAATGCAAAGATAGAGGGATGTCGTAAGTGCGTAATTATGAAAGTAGCTTGTTCATCGGTGATGTCTTGTGGGATGAGCGACTGACACTAGCCATAACATCTACATGACGATTATCCTTGTGAGGAATAGTAGTAATGGAGTAAGACTCAAAAGTAGCTAAAAGATCCTTTACAAGGGTGTTGTATGGAATGAGATGCTCCTCTTTTGTATTATATGTATCATTAACTCTGATTGATGACTAATTGAGAATCAC
Source organism: Taxus wallichiana var. yunnanensis (assembly GCA_018340775.1). Classification (NCBI taxonomy): domain Eukaryota; kingdom Viridiplantae; phylum Streptophyta; class Pinopsida; order Cupressales; family Taxaceae; genus Taxus; species Taxus wallichiana. The sequence continues at coordinate 157,008,218 of CM031244.1, read as the reverse complement.
CGTGTATGCATAAGTTACGAATGAGAAGCTTTTGAGTGGTAAACAAGCCTAAAATGAGAGCTTCATACTCAACAATGTTGTTTGTACAAGAAAACCCTAATCGATATGTGAAGGGGAGTGGGTCACCGTGTGGGGTAATGAAGACTATCCTATCCCCAACACCAAATTGAAAATGAGAGCCATCAAAGTACATTTTCCAGGTATGTGGCTCAATGGTATAGGTAGTGAAATCATCACGAAAGGAGTCAAAAATGGGTGATGCATCCGAGAGGGGTTTCATAGCTAGTTGATCGATGATAACCTGTCCTTTGATTGATTTTTATGGTATGAAATTAAAATCAAATTTGGTGAGGAGCATGACCCAACATGTGAAACGTCTTGATAGATGTGTGTGCAGGATAAGAGGTAACATAATGGGTCAAATTTTGTTATGATATGTACCTCATTGTTAAGGAGATAGTGTCACAATTTGTCTATAATGAAGACAAGACCGAGGCACAATTTTTCAATGTATTTATAGTTACATTCGTAAGAGAGTAGAGTGTGATTGATATAATATATGGATCTTTAGCATTGAGATTCATCATGTTGTGTCGATAAAGTACCTTATGTGCGAAATGTAGCAGAGATATACAACAAGAAAGGTCGATTAGCTAAGGGAAAAACTAGGATAGGTGGATTTAACAAGTAAGCTTTGATATCATCAAAGGCTTGTTGAAATTGCTCATCCCAAACAAACTTGGTATCTTTCTTCATGAGTCATGTGAATGGTTGGGTCTTATCAGCAAGTTGTGCAATGAATCATCAAATAACTTGAATTTTACCCTGTAATGACCGTAAGTGTTGCAGGTTTTTGGGTGGAGCCATATTGATAATGGCCTTGATTTTATTAGGATCAATCTCAATGCCATGTTAAGAGATAATATATCTAATAATTTTACATGTAAAGACCCTAAAAACACATTTTTAGGATTCAAGTAGATGTGATATTGTTGTAACCATTCAAATAATATTCATAGATCCTTCGCATGGGAAGAATGTCACCTAGATTGTGCCAAGATCTTGTCTACATAATCCTTGATTATCTGGTGAATGTAGTCATGGAATATATGTGTCATTTCCCGTTGATAAGTAGCTCTGACATTTTTAAGGCCAAAGGGCATGACTGTATAGCAAAATTTACCCCATGGTGTGGTGAAGGAGGTTTTTTCTTAGTCCAATGGGTTGATCTTGATTTGATTGTAACTCGCAAAGCCATCCATAAAGGAAAGAATATCATATCCGGTTGTAGAATCAGAAATAACGTCGATGTGTGGTAAAGGAAAACTATCCCTAGGGTAGGATTTCTTTAAAACATGAAAATCAGTCTGCAAAGAATGAACCCCGACCATCGGGTTTCATTACTGGGACAATATTAAATACCCATTGAGGATAGTCGACAATGCAAATAAAACCTATGTCTAGAAGCTTTTGAATTTCTTCTTTGACTAAGAGGGATACTTTAGGGTGCATCTTACAAATTTTTTGTTGGATAGGTTTAACACCTGGGTTAAGGACAATATTATGCATTTCCACGGATGTATCAATACCTAACATATCACTATAATCCCATGTGAAAATATCTAAGAAGTCATGAAGGACTTGTTTGATATCCTTTTATTTAGCATGGGTGAGAGAGGCAACTAGAAAAACTATGCGTGGATGCTTAGAGGTGCCCAAGTTGTATTGTATTGTTTCTTCATTGAGAAGGGTGAACGATCCTCAATATACGGATCCATAGGAATAGTGTCGGGAAGATCGATGCTATCAATGGTGATATTAGATTCTCTAGGTAAACCGTATTAGTGAGAGATAAAGGATGATGCCTCTTATGGTGGAAAGAGGGAAGATGATCATAAGCACCCATATAATCAAGTAGTGTGTTATCGGTAGCAAAAGTATTGAGGGTATCCCAAAGAGTAGATGCATCATCACTAATGAGTTCTAGATGCAGTAAGGGAAGTGAAGTAACATAAAAAGTGGTATAAGTATCCATAAGAGGTGTAGAAGGAGGTTGATACCTAGCCCAAACTTTTGTGACCGCACGGGAAGGTCCCAAAGCTCTGTAATTTTATGTTCTTGTTGATCTACCTATGTATCATAGAATCCAAAGTGGCAGAAATATTCATACCCTAACCCGTACCTAGAAAATTCATGAATAATATCACAGGAAATAGGGATATCAGTAGTTGGTTTAACAAAGTTACAATACTCAAAAGGTGATGGATCAGTGGCACATCGTAAACAATACCTTGATGATGGAATTTAAGTCGTGCATGTAGTGTAGAGGGGACCACATGCATAACATGGATCCAAGGTCTCGTAAGAAAAATGTAACATTCCTATTTTAAGACTTTAGAAACAAGGGAATTTTTTTTTGGGTACATAATGTTCTCTATTCTAAATAAAACATCATTTAGAACATACATTTCATGTCAATCAATCTCATAACAGATAACCATATGTAGCTGTAATGACTCAGTATACTACCGATCTCTCATTCCATGACTCGGTTACTAACCGATCTCTCATGTTGAATTAAAGTATAGAATACTTTATGTATACTACGTATACTTGGTTTCCTACCCTATTCTGGGTACTGAGTGATCTTTTTAAAGAACCTATTTGAATATTTGTTACCAATATTCATCTGACATCACGTTGCTTTAAACTAGGTGACATAGGACAATGCAACCAGCAGCTTGCGATACTTTGGCCAAATATTTTCAACATATTGTTCATGTTACTATTCCTAGATGGCATACTCGTCATTCAGAATACGTCCTTCACCTCACTCTTCTGTTATCTAGAATGGTCTTTACTGACTACCGTCAGTCCACTTGCCCAAGGTTTGACCCTAGCCCAGGTTAGCAACATAATTTATTATAGGAAGACGCTCACGATGACTTAGGGTATATGGGCATACTCGACTGACCTAAGTCAACCGAATGTGCCAAGGTACCCTGAGTCATAGAAAGCTACTACCTATCTTAAACATGCTACTAACTTGACCTAGAGAGAAACTAAGTTCAAGTCCAAACATGTGTAGATCTAGATGAACAAATATGGAAGGGTGTTTACACATGTCAACTGCAACACTGTATCTTCGAGAAGTCCCACGAATTCTCGAGGGTGCAGTCCTACGATCGAGTGTGCCAACATCCGTGAGAACTAATTCATCAAGATGTATAGACCCACTTAGTGGTCATTAATTCATAATTAATATAGGATTAAGATTCATATTACAACCATACCTAACCCTAATTCCAATAATTCATTAAGTTCTTTATCCATAATTAGCCTAATTAGATATGGAGAACTTCATTAATTCATGTTTTCATTAATGTTCATTAACATGGCATAATAAGCAATTATCCCAAAACAGGACAAAAAACATCAAATGTTTAATTCTTAATGCAACCTAGCTGTCCAAATCAAGTGTGTCATCCACCTAGATTCAGCTAGTGTTTACTTTACAAATGAAGTACAAAGATTAAAGATCATAACCACCATTCCTTTTATCTTTCATTCTTTTGAGAGAGGAAGAGTCTTCCTCTACACAGTTAGATGTTAGGATTAACATATCCTTTTTATCGTTCTTTACTCATATAGTTTAATTGTATGTCCAAAGCATATTTCATTATTAAACTTTAGTTGTGTAGATAAAGAACGACATATTTTACAATTTAACAAGTTTCCTTATAATAAGGGGGATCGTACTATCCCCTTAATACAACTTATTACATGATATCAACAATAGTATACAATACAGATATAAAGAATACCGCCAAGATATCACTACTATTCCATCATACAAGTACAAAATAATTCACACCACAAATTGAAGTCCAACTCAAACCTTTCAATTCAAGATGATAAATATACATTTACAAGACTATGCATTACAAACATACTACATGTCAATCATCATTAAGTTCATAAGAGAACATCACTTTTCTTTCCCAATACAACTCAAGAATGATTTGAAACTCTTTACATAAGATCCATAATTAAATAAGCCAATGCATCATAAAAGTTTTTGCCTTCTTTTATCACTTACGATGTCCATCTATAAAAATTGATAGACGTGTCGATTCAATGAACCGAGCATGATAAGCACTAAGCATTAAAACGAAGTGCATTCCACTATTTGTTCCATTGAAACAACTCTACTTTAATGTAACACCCTTGATTGTTATTTTCCTCCTTTGCATTCAAGTGTTGATATGTGATTTTCCTTATGAGGATATGTTCTCTTGATTATGGGAAATCATGCTTGATATGGTTAAGTCTTTTCTGCTCTTAAGATCTTTTGATTGAACTGGAATGTTTCCTAAATTCATTTTTCACTTCTCATAGGTGAGTGCATTCTGATTTAAGGAAAATTGTAAACTTATCTATTTATATGACTCATCCTTGGATCAATTTTAGTGATCCAAGGAATGTTTTAAATCTATTCAGAAGGAACAACTGATGAATTGGAATTCCATGAATTAAGAGCATATGGACTGAACTTAGTAGACATAAGTTCTTTAATTCTCTTTTTGTGTGAAAATATTTCCATTCAGTGGAAAGTTTCGTTGGATCTTTGGAAATCGACCCTGGCAGGTCATTACTGGTGTAATTGGGATTTTAGCCTATTCATGGCATTGGAGAGAACTAGAATCCTAAGCTAGGTGAAAGTATCTCCTACCTAAGCTATGTTACTTGATGTAATTCTGATTCTAACCTAAACTTGGTACTAAGGAGTTGGAAGGGTTGCTAAGTATTAAAACTGGAACCTAATACTACAAGGTTATATGGTGATCTAACCTAGTGCTTTAAGCTATGGTATTTTTGATTACTTACCTATGTGGAATTATCTAACCTAATTGCTAAGGACCTATGTTAGGGGTTAGTGGTTAGTGTTATATCCTAAGGTATAAACTTTAATCTACCTAAGATCTAACCTAAGCCATTAATCTATCCTAAGTTATTGGCATGAAGGGGAACCTAAGGGGTCGCAAGTGTTGGGCAACGGTTCCTAAGGCATTAATGTAGTTGTTGTTACAAATTAGCAGCACCTGGATGTTGATCAGATTTCTAGTTTGATATTTTAGACATCCAGTGTGATTGCACAACATTGAATCCTCTCCCCAAGTGTGGGACTTGTAAAATGGGAAAGGAATCTCCAGATTAGAGGTTGGTTCCTCAACTCCTCTGATCAGATTTATCACTTACAAGTTGCAGAGGTTTAAATTCCTAATCCTACCCTAAATTCCAAAGGAGACAGAGATAGAGAATGCAGATAAACTAAAACTAATGCTAATAGGTGATGCACCAAAGGAGTGGTGAGCATTTCTCACTTCTGCAGATTGACACAATTCATAAAATGCAACAAAACAACATGCACAAACTGATAATTGTAATGAAGAATCAGAAATTAGTCAAACAACACCAGCAGAGGATGAAAAATTAATCACAAGGCCTGTATTGTTATTTTAACATCAAAATCACTTGCATTACAACACCTGGGAGGTAAAAATGAGTTGCAGTTCTTAGAAAAGGTCTAATATTCCACCAAAATCACTTCCAAGGTGAGAAAGGGGACCTGTAATACACAAAAAATGTTCAACCCTTTGAAAATGAGCCAAATCTGGCTTTTACAGTGCAAGGGACGAGCCCAGGAGAGAGAAACGCGGGAAAACGTGGAAGGGATTCAACCATTGAAAAAATGCATTCAAAATAGCATGGGCATCCTTACAGACCCATCCCCTAACATTTTTAGCCATGCTGGGAGAGAATGCGAGCCATTCTTCATTAAAAACGGTGGTTGAAACGTCATTTCTGTCCATGACCACGTGCTAGAGGTGTTTTTCAATTTTATCTCTCCAAACTCCATCAAAATTCAAAAATGACCCCGGAATCTTGTAGATAATTTCACCAGCTTTCCATTGATATAAAGAACGTGAAAAACCGAGCTCTGGATCGAAAGATATGGCCATTTGAAGTTTTAGGGCAAAACAGGGCCAAATCGGGTTGGCGGGCAAAAATTCAAATTTTTGCACCTTTTTGGTCATTTGGAAAATTTTCCAAAATTTCCCCATGCTCCACCACTCTAGGTGCCACGTGGCGGCATCTCATTGGCCGTGGGCCTTTCAGGGAAATTTTTTCCAAAAACTCCCGAGCCATAACTTCAAAAATACATGGAGTTAGGAGGAAAACTTTACCTTTCTGGAAAGCTGAGAAAGAGATCTATCCAATGGTGTCATTTCCAGAAGGTTTTGAGTGCCTGAAAAGAAAAATATTATGACTGAGGCACAAGAGAGAAAAAAATGAGAGGAGTTAGCCACAAAAAATGAGTAGGGGCACATTTTGGATAACAATTTTGGCGACTCAGAGGGGTCATCTGCCTGCTGGATGAAGTTACCAGTTACTGAAGCAATCCATTGGGTATGGAGTCATTGAATTCTCTGTTTGATACCCCAACTGACTAGAACACTGCAAGGAGGAAGATGGAATATCACCTGATGGAGCAAGGCCTGCAAACACATCTCCAGGAACAACAAGCTTGTGCCAAAGCACTTAGGGAAAGAAAAACTAATCTACAACAAAACAATGTGCACAAGCACTTGGAGGAATGAAAAACCTAAACTAATATGTATAGGGTGAAGCATTTCCTTCAGTAGCAATGCTTCAGATGGATTCCATTGACTGGAATCTGTAGTTCTTCACCATCCAATGAAGACAACTGGAAAGCATTGCTTGTCCTTACACTTTGTGACCATGTATGGGCCACTCCAAATGGCATCAAATTTTGAATGCCTTCCGGTTTTGCTCTATCCGCATCCCATTTTAACACTAGATCTCCAACTTGGAAGGATCTGTTCTTGGCCTTTCTATCAAAGGTCTTCTTTATCAAAGCCTGATCCTTCTCCATTGCTTGGGATGCTCGATTTCGATTTCTTGAAGCTCCATTAATAGTCGCATATTTGACTTCCATGGGCTCAAACTCCAACAACTCTAATTGTTTCATGAGTTCTAATGTTGGCAACTCAAGTGATATGGGAAAAATTGCCTCTCTTCCATAAACAAGCTTGAATGGAGAGTTACCTATAGATCTTTTAGGAGTTATCCTATCAACCCATAAGGTTGATTTCAATTTGGTATGCCAAGACCTCTGATTCTCATCAAGAGTCCTCCTAATGATCCTCAACAAGTTCTTGTTTGTAGATTCAGCCTGGCCATTACTCTGGGGGTAATAGTTTGATGAAGTACTTAGGTAGATCCCGTTCTTGACAGCCCATTCAGTCACCTTGGATCCAATGAATGCCAATGCATTATCTGATATTATTGTAGCTGGTATGCCAAATCTGGTTACTATTCCCTCATAGAAGTCTAGGATGCTAGATTCATTTGCTTCCTTGAGTGCTACTGCTTCAGTTCATTTGGTGAAGTAATCTGTGGCTGTTAAAATCCACTTGTGCCCTTGGCTCGAATTGGGATTAATAACTCCAATGAAGTCTAAACCCCATTGCATGAATGGCTGGTCAACTGAAATTGGATGCAATGGGAGGGCAGCTAGCCTCTCTTTACCTGTGAAAAATGCACAATTCTTGCACCTCTTGATCCATGCATAACAATCATTGAAAATCTTGGGCCAATAATAACCAGCCCTCATGATCTTTAGAGCTGTCACTCTTGGTGCAAAATGACCACCAGCTAGTCCACCATGGAACTCTTCTAGCTCCTTATGAATCGATTTGTACCAATGCATCTCAAGCACAGTACTCCATTCACATCTCTTTTGAATAAAACACCATCAACAAGGGCATATGGGACAGCTGCAATCAAGTGTCTTCTTTGGGTCTTGTTCATCTCTCGGAGGGCATAGGCTGTGCTTAGGAAGTGCATTATACTTTGGGTCCAGCAAGGAGTGGGGACACCATTATTTTCCTCTTGAGTGCTTCCTTGCTCACGGTTGTCTTGCAACGCCAAAACAACCTCCTTCTCATTGCATGATTCCTCTTGTTTGCTCAAGATCAGTTGCTCACACAATCCTTTTCCTCTTACCAACTTGGTGACTTTGATCTCAATGTCATACTCCATGACACGAGTAATCCAACCTGCCCTTTTTTCATTCAAGTCTTTGTTGAGGAGGAAGTCTTTAACCCCCGCATGAGAAACCAACAATTGGACCTTATTGTTTGAAACTAGATGCTTGAATTTCTTCAAGCTCCTGATTACTGCAAGAACATGCTTCTCAATGAAAGAATATCTCACCTCATAGTCCTCCAGGATTTGGCTAAAGAAAGCAATTGGCTGTTCATCATTGTCTTTATTCTACTGTACCAAAATTGCAGAAATAGTATCATCACCTCCAAATGCATAGAGGATGAAATCCTTGGAGAAATCTGGGTTGATGAGAGTTGGGGCTTGAGAGATGGCTTCTTTGATTGCTTCAAAACTTTCCTTTCCTTCTGCTATCCATTTGAAAGCCATGCTTTTCTTTAGCATCTTGGTGATAGGTCTGACAAGGGCTGCAAAATTTGGGACAAACCTCGAACAAAATTTATTCTTCCCAAGAAACTTTGAAGGGCCTTCTTGTGGCTTGGAAATGGCAGTGCTCTTATGGCTTCGACTCTTTTCGAATCAATTGCTAATCCTTATTTGGAGACAATGTGGCCAAGGAGATTTCCTTCATGGGCTAGAAAAACACACTTTTTAGGATACAAGGAGACTCCAAATCTTCTACACCTTTGGAACACTTGTCTCAAATGAAAGAGGTGGTCTGCTGTATTTTTTGAAAAAACAATGATATCATCAAGATATATCAGTACAATGTTGTTAATCAAACCTTTGAACGCCATGTCCATTGCTCTTTGGAAGGTAGCTCCAACATTGGATAGCCCAAATGGCATTTTCCGTATGGATAAGTTCCCCATTTAGTTGTAAAGGCTGTCTTGAACTGATCTTCTTCCTTCACCATAATTAGATTATACCCTAAATAGCCATCAAGTAGTGAAAACCTCTCGGAGCCAGCAACAACTTGTAAAATCTGCTCCATGGAAGGAAGTGGATAATGATCCTTGAGAGATGCTCTATTCAAATCTCTGAAGTCAACACACAATCTGATTTCCCCACTCTTCTTTCTGACTGGAACCAAGTTGGCAACCCAACTAGAATGCTTGATAGGGAATATGATTCTTGATTCTATCAACTTATTCAATTCTTTTCTCATGAGAGGCTCCATGTGGGGGTTGACTGGCCTTTGTTTCTGCCTGATGGGCTTAGTATTTGGATCCAATTCAATGGTGTGTTGAGCTAACTCAGGATTGAAACCTTTCAAATCTTCATAGCTCTAAGCAAACACATCAAGGAATTCTTGACAAAGTTGTATGAACTCATACCTTTCTTGCTTAGTTGTCATCTTACCAATTTGGAGTGATTTGCCTCTTTCTACTGAGATGGACACTGAATCTTCTCCCTTCACTTGGATGTTTGTTTTATCCTTCCTAAACTGATCATTAGGATTGAAAATGGACTCCAAAGTAATAAGTCCCTTTGGTAGTTTGTTGGTTCTCAGGTGCACCTCTTGGTCACCATACTGTTGCTCTAACTTTTCCTAATTTTTGGCTGAGAATTCAGCCTCTTCTTGCAAGAAATGGATGATTTTCTGATCATTTTCAAACACTTGCCAACTTACATTGTTATTTGGCACTGAAGGCCTCACAATCACATGGATGTTTGGCTATACCTTGTCCTTTTAAATGCTCTCCACAACGTCAAAGGCTGCCCTAACTGCTGCAAGCCTATCAGCAGCTTGGTTCTCTTTTCTAGGAATGGATTTTATGCTAAAGCCCTCAAAATATTCAATGAGGTCCCACACCCTGTTCTTGTAGCACTTGAGTAGATCATTCTTGACAGCATGCTGCCCCTTAACTTGGTTGACAATCAACTCACTGTCACCAAAGACTTGCAAGTTCTTTATTCCTCTCTTGATTGCCCAATGTAGTCCTTGCACCAAGGCTTCATATTCAGCAGTGTTATTAGAGCATGCAAACTGAAATCTAAAAGCTGAATAATACTTAACTCCTTGAGGTGAAACTAGCATGGATCCCCCTCCTGCACCTTGTCTACTCCTTGATCCATCAAAAAACAACTGCCATACCTCATTGTCATCTTTGTGGTTTGGCTTGGTGATGCTAGGAATAGGCTGATTTTCTTCATGTATGCAATAGACTCCCAGATCAGATTCTTCTATTTCTTGATAAGGATCAAAAGCATGCACCTTACTTGCCCATTCATCAAGAGTTAGATCCCAGGATGCTTCCAACCTTGGTGTCAGCTTCATCAGTGCTTGGGTGATCTTCTTGATCAAATGCAGAGCAGTTGGCATTAATCGACTTGGAGTGTAGGGCTCAATGTGGGAGTTTGCATAGGTTCGACTCTAATTGTAGCTATGGTTCCATACCTCATTCTAAATAAAGCATGTGTGACCAATCAGCGACAAATATCCTCCAATCTTGGCTATGAAATCTCTTGACAAACATAGGGCAAAGAGTGGTGGAAGGTCTATAATGATACATCTTGTAAAACAACAACATTTAGACATGCATGTAAGGTAAGACTCAAGTTTCTAATCACCCCAATCTGTTGTTATTCGCTGTCCCATCCAACCGCACTACCCCTTTGGATATGGTTTCATATTGAAGTCCTAGTGATCGCCTATTTGCTTGGGCATCACCGAGCTACTTGCACTGGAATCAATCATGCAATTGTGCACCAATTGGTTTCTAATGATTAATGAGACATAAAAAGGAGGGGGCTTCAACATTTTACCTTTTTGTCCTCCATGATTCCCTTCAAGCTGGGCAACATTTGTGAGCACCTTCTCTTGCATTTGGACTTGCTGATTCGAAGTTGGCCAGTCCTTCATGGCAGCTTGTAGCAAATCTCTCTGGCCTGGGATAGATAGGGATTCCCACATTGATATATTTACATTTGTCTTCTTCATCTGATCAATGATACTAAATGGTGATGAAGGATCTCTTTGCTGTCCCTTGGTTTGCATATTCATCCCTTGCATGTGGGCAGCAACAACTGGTATTTGAGTTGGTCTAGGAGCTGTTCTTGGCTGCCCTTGTGCATTTACAACTAGATTTTGTTTGCCAACCATTTGTGGAGCCATAAAAGGTTGTGGATTGGTTGGAGCTAATGGCTGTTCTTCACCCAAATTCCTTCTTTTTGACCTTGTGTTGGCTGCAACACCTTGAGAGACTGTTTGATTTATGCCACAAAAATCCTCTGCTTGCCAGTTCACAAGTGTGGTGTCATTTGGAGCTGATTGCGCTAGAATGTTTCTTATTGTTGGTTGTTTCCTTGTTGCCCTCACCCTCCACACCGCATTTGTCACCATTAATGCTTGATTCAAGGCACCGTTGAAGCACATAGATTGGTTGTGAGGTTCATTGCATGGAAAACACCAATCATACTCCTGAGCAACGTTGTTTTGTGTTGGCACCAATGCCTTAGAGGCAGATATAGCATTTGGATTATAGGGCTGAAATGGTCTGTTGGCAGGAGGCCTTTCTTGATTTAGATTTGCAGCTGGATTGGGTGGTCTATGAGCTTGATATGGCTACTGTTAGGTTGAGCTTGAGGTTGGAAGGAAGGTCTAAAACTTTGGGCTTGTTGCCTCTGAGAGTAACCAACTCATTACCTAAATTTTGCAATTGCTTTATGACTTCTTAAAGCTCATTTGGGGCACTTGGAGATGAAGTAGAAGCTTCATTTGAACTCTAATTTCTAGGAGTGGAAGAAGGAGCCAAATTAGGTGCTTGATTAGTGTTTGGGCTCTCTAAACTTGGAAACAATGGCATGGGAGGTCTAGGGGCTAGTTTGCCAGCTTGGATCAAACAATTTTCAGCCATAATGGCAATGCTATAAGCCATAGGGATAGTTATGCCTCCCATGGATTGAATCAACATAGAAATATCAGAATTTAGAGCTTTGAGATAGTAAAGAAAAGCACCTTCATTGTTGGCTCGATCGCCACGGGAATTCTCTCCCAAGTCCTTTGAAATCTGAAATTAAAATCGTCATTTGCTCATTGGGAGCTCTTTTGATAGTTGTCAGCTGCTCCAAAAGGGACAAGTTGTCTCCCTTTTCCCCAAACTGCTCATGGAGGGCTATACATAGTTGATTCTAATTTTGAATAGAACTTGAGGCAAGACTCCTGAACCATTGCAAAGATTTCCCTTTGAATGAAGATGTAGTTTGACAAAGAACTTGCATCTCATTGATCTCATGGATTGCACAAATGTTTGCAATATCCTTAATATGATCACCGGTGAGGTCTGATTTTCTCTAGTGAAGTATGGAATGTTCTTCAATGCTGCAACTGGGATTGGATTTTGTGCATTGAGAGCAAGTGGGCTGCTGCCAGTGAAATTGACATAGGGGTTGTTTTGTGCCATTCTAATTGGTCTTAGAACCCTTGTTGACTGAATGAAAGGCCTACCAGGTGGAGGAGTTGAGAGAGTTCTGTTTGGTGGAGATGGAGACCTTTGGATTCTCCTCCCACTTTGCCTTATTCTCGGAGATAACTATAGATATTCAAACAAAGCACCTCTTCCTCTCCGGCTCTTGATCTTGTGTTGATTCTTCTCATGATTTTCAAGTCCGCACTACCAAAACCAACCTGATTCTTCCCTTGGAGTTACTAGATGTGCAATTTATAGCTCTTTTAAGCAAGACAATTATAGCGAGATGCACATCAACTTTGTTGCAATGAAAATGAGACCTCTAAGGTCCCATCGGGCGTGCAAAACTATTGTTGCAAATCAAGCAGCACCCTGGATGTTGATCATATTTCTAGTTTGATATTTTAGACATCCAGTGTGATTGCACAACATTGAATCCTCTCCCCAAGTGTGGGACTTGTAAAATGGGAAAGGAATCTCCATGTGGCGACATCTCATTGGCAGCGGGCCTTTCAGGGAAATTTTTCCAAAAACTCTGCCGAGCCATAACTTCAAAAATACATGGAGTTAGGAGGAAAACTTTACCTTCTACGGAAAGTTGAGAAAAAGATCTATCCAATGGTGTCATTTCGAGAAGGTTTTGAGTGCTCGAAAAGAAAAATATTATGATTGAGGCATAAGAGAAAAAAAAAAATGAGAGGAGTTAGCCACAAATAATGAGCAGGGGCACATTTTGGATAATGAGAGTTGATAAGGTTGAAAGGACTGGCGGTACTACTAACTTTGGTAGGGGCATATTAGGTTGGCGGAGGCCTAGGTGGTAGTATCACTAAAATTTGAAATGTTTGTTAAATTCAACTTGGCAATAACCAGATTTGGCGGGCGGTGGCAAGGAGGATTGAGCGGGATATTTGGGATTAATGAAATTTATTGCATTTTTTTATCGAGCCCGAACCGCTTTGGTAGGCATTCCAGCGGATTTCACATGAGTTGTTTCATTTTGCATGTTCTTCGATTTTCACTTTGCATGAACTCTGGTTTTTCGAACCAGTAGATTAAACTATACTTCATGACTATTTTCGAGGTTTCCAATCTATTTTCATTTCATGGAATTTATAAGAGGCATTGTGGAAGAAATATCTGGTTGTTTGATCTTTCGTGGAGAAGAGGAGAAGAAACGAGTTTGGCTCGAGGTCTTCTTTGATTTTACTGTGACACTATCAAGCATGATAGGCTCTAACTATTAAAATCTTTTTGCTCTCTTCTAAATGATTTCATTGAAACAAATTTGCTCTGTTAGTTTAGTACATTGCATGTTGCCTGGTTATTTGTTATTGGGTTTATTAAATCTTTCTCTTCTTGGCTTGAAATCCATTGCAAAGAATAATCTTGATTAGAATATTCGTTGTGTTAGTGTTAGCACATGAAAATTTATGCTAAAAGGGAACTCTGTAAGTTGTTTGGCATAATGGGAGCTGGTAATCATAGGTATTGGTTTTTGTTTAAATTTATACTACTGTTACTCACCGAGTTTTCTTGGGAACCTTGGGTTCTTTTTTGTTTCTATAGAATGAATGATTTATGGTTTTAATCTAGATAGAACTGTGTTATTGTTTGAGGAATCTCGTCTGCAATGGTGTTCTTAGTTGAAACTTATTGTTTATCTGGGTTCTGCGGATTTAGTGCCCAGATCTTATGATTTTTGTGACTTGTTTCATAGTGGTAAGAACCGCGTTGTGTTGAAGATGGGTTATTCTTGTTCGTCCAACTTGATAAAACTATGAGTGAAGTTTGGAAACTATGTGATATAAACAAGGAAACTAGGGCCTGTAGTGAACCCGTATTTGGTTGGAGTTGAATGTTTTATTGAGACCCTATAAAGGTTTATAGGAGTTTTCTTTAAGGGAAATAGTTTTGATATTTATGGGAGTTTGGTTTGAACTCTGATTTTAATCTTTCAAATCATCCTGTTGATAACCAAGGACTGTAAGGTGTTTGAGAAAACTGTCTTGACTAAGTTTTATGGTTTTCTTACCACTCTCGATCTTATTATATAATTCAGAAACTTTTATTGATTCATTGGGGAATTTATGTTGCAAGGAAATTAAATGAAATTGTTTTATAATGAATGAAATGATATCTAGGCAAGGTGTCGGTCCAGTCAAAGAGCTATCTAGTTTTCTTTGTATGAATTGTAAATTATTAAAGGGTTGTAATTACCCAAGCTGGATATACATGGTTAAATGATTTGATTTGGTAAAAGCACAAGCTGAACAAGGTGCTCGAGTTGTATTTTGAGACTTGGGCATAAAGGTATTTTTTTGTAAATCCTGCTAGCTCTTGTCGTTTAAAATTCAGTCTATTTTTGGTTGAAATCTGAACTCGAAATGAGACAGTTGTATGTTTGGGATAGTTGCATGTGTTTGGAGGAAACTGGAAATGGTAGACTTGCTAATTGTTTGATAAACATTAAAAGTTGACTGTAATTAGTTTAGTAGATACCATTCTCAGTTGCATGTTAAAGGATTAGTTGCATGTACTTGGGAGGAAACTGGAAATGATAGTTTTGCCTAATTTGGGTAACCATGGAAGGTTTGACTTGAAATCGTTTTGTAATTTCTATTCCTGTTAGGAATTCAATCTTTTACCTTAGGAGTGTTAAGTTGAGAAGTAAGCAATTAATTCTGTCTTGGTTGAACTCTTGGGTAACTTCACGAGCACGAGTTCTTACTCGAGTTTCAATTCTATATTGGGTTCATTGAATTAATATAGAGTTTATAAGGAATTATTATGACTCTTTGTGTATTATGGTTGTGTATAGCCTTCACTATTTTAATGAATTAAATGAAAGGGATCACTTGTGTGATTGGGAGATCTTGTTTTAAACAGGGTTATAAGTTTCTCCTTCTTGCTTAAAAATTGTTTTGGATCTCTTCCTTGGAACCTTTTATACATTTGTAAAATTGTTATTGGATTGAAAAAGGAACTATTATTAATGAAAGTGAAAGAGATGATTGCTGTAGTAGGTACACTTTTGCTATGCTTTGTTTATATTCAGTTGGAATAAATTTAGTTGTAAGGACTTACGATTGAATGTTCTTAGGATAAAGTTAAACATTGTTGGTTAGCCTTCTCTTACCTATCTTGCCTGAAATAGAAAAGAAGGTGAATGATGATTAGTTGTTGAAAAGGGAATACAAACTGTGGACTGGGTGATAATCTCTCTCTCTCTCCTTATTGGGTATTTTTATATTATCCTGTTGTGATGAACATCTTAATTAATGTTAGATGAATCATCTTAATTTGAATCATGTTGTAAGAAACCTTTTTATCTTAAGATAAATAACTAAGTATCCTATACTATTGTGATGAGGTTTGGAATACAATGTGATAGTATGATCTGTTGTTGTTGAAGGAAATCAATGGAATAAATATTATGTTAAAATGTTAGGATTGATAATACATATCATATTCCGCTCTTCCCCTGGAAGTGATTTCAGGATGTTATTGCTCTTCTTTACTGATTGTAATTACTTATGCCTATTGTATGATATACTAATTGATCCTTAAAGCAGGGTTGTTTTATGGAAGCAATTAGTTGAGTGCACTTCGTTTTAAGGTTTAGTGCTTATCATGCTTAGTTCATTGAACTGACTCGTGCTAGTAATTTTTACATATGGACATCGTAAGTGATAAAAGAAGGCACAAACTTATATGATGCATTGGCTATTTTAAATCTGATTCTTTTAAATAAATCTGATTGGCATTGATTGTATTGAACAAGAAAAGTTATATTCTTTTTGAGGAAATACTTTTTGTTATGCCGTGTGTCTAATATGCATAGATTTTGTAAATGTATAAGTTTGACTATGAATTGAAAGTTGAGAATTTTTTGGCATTGGTTGTATAAATTCTCTTGTACCTTTTTCTGTAGGATGGTATCTTGTCTTGAGGATATTCTACTTATTATCTATATGATTGGATGTGAATTTTGATGAAAATTGTAAAAGGAACTTAGATGAATTCCCTAAGTAAGCTGATAAAAAAAAGTGGCAGAATGCAACATTCTTATCTAAGTATTTCATGATATCATGTGATGTGAAGTAAAACTATAATGAAAATTGTTGAAATTGTAAAGGACATAAATGGTGTGTGTTATACCCTAACATTTTACTATAGGAGGAAGACTCTTCCTCTCTAACAAAGATATACTTAAAAGAGGAAGATATGATTGCAAATCATTAAGACTTAATTGTAATAAGTTTGATAAGTTTCAGCCTAGTAGGTTGTTACAATTCCTTAAGTGGTTAAGTCATTTTAAAAGAAAGGAACTTGTGTTGTTGCTTGTCCTATTTTTGGATAACGGGATGTTATGCCAAAACTAACAAATCTAGAAGCAACCTTAAGTTAATTAAGTTCTTAGGATTAATTAAATCGACTTTTAAAAAGGACTTAAAGAGTGTTGGACTCAGGGTTAGATGGGCTGCCGAAACATGTCATCTATTAACCCAAATTTAACTTAACATAAGTAAACTCTTGGAGGTATGTACATCCTAATGAGGTTATTCTGTAGGATGTTGGCACACGTCAACTGCAGGGTTGTACCTTCAAGAAGATTAGGATCTTCTCGAGGATACAATAGTACAGTTAACATGTGGCAACACCCTTCTACATTGATCGTCAGGATCTACACACCTTTGAACTTGAACAAGTTTTCCTCTAGGTTTGGATAGTAACATAGTTAGGATATGAAGTATCCCTCTAGGACTCAGGGTACCTTGGCACATGGGGATAACCCAAGTTGACCCAGTATGCCAATTTATCCTAAGTCTTTATGAGCCTCTTCATATCATGATCTATGTTGTTAACCTAAACTAGAGTTAAACCTTAAGTAAGGTTGATCGTAAGTCGTGTAAGAAATTATAGATAACAATGGAGTGGGGTGAAGGACATATTCTAGATTGATGAGTATGTCATCAAGGAATAAGTAATATAAACAAGTATGCTAGAAATCTTTGGCCAAAGTATGGCAAGTCTTGATTGCGTTGTCCTATGTCACCTAGTCTAAGGATTGTGATGCCGATGAATATTGGTAGAAAATATTCAGTTAGGTTCATTAGACAGATCACTCAATACCCAGAGTAGGGTAAGAGAACCAAGTATACGAAGTATTCGGGAGAATACTCAAAAGCTCAAATGTTACACATGAATAGATTGATAGTTCACTAAGTCATGGAATGAATAGATCGGTTGCTCACCGAGTCATTACAGTTGCATATGGTTATCTATTATAAGAATGGTTATTATGAAATGTGTGTTCTAAATTATGTATTTAGAACAAAGAACATTAATCATACAATTTTTTTTTCCTTGTTTCTAAAGTCTTAAAATGGGATTGTTACATCATCATAAAAGTTTTTACCTTCTTTTATCACTTACGATGTCCATCTATAAAAATTGCTAGCATGGGTCGGGTTGATAACCGAGCATGATAAGCACTAAGCACTAAAACAAAGTGCATTCCACTAATTGTTCCATTAAAACAACTCTGCTTTAATGAAACAATTAATATATATCATACAAATAAGCATAAGTAATATCAACCAGAAAAGAAGTTCAATTACAGATTCTGAATTCACTTTTAAGAAAAGAGCATAATATGATCCGCAACATCTGCATTATAACTTATAGTTTAATTGATCTTGTCAATTAACTTTAAACAATAAAATGTCTTGTCATCCAATTTTTTCATAATTTTATAAGAGTAGAAATACACATTTATCTTTACTAAGTAGCAAAAGAGTTATATACAACATAACTCATATTAGGATGATTCATCCTACAACTTAAGCAAAGAAGAAGAATCAATACATACTATTCCTTATACACTTAATCATCTGAAAGATAGAAATAGGTTTAAAACACACCAAAACGCTTAGTTCAAAGATAACATTATAAGGTTTCAACATTAAAGGAACAACATCCAACAAGAATCCCAAATCAATCCAAGTAGGGGTAGAGAGTCAAAACAGTCCTCCTGCAAGTCTAAACTAACTTCCACATGTTAGAAGATATAATTCATAGATCTGAAACTAGACGTTCCAAAATCCAAGCTAGACTCACACAGAATTAATCTCTTCCCGTGTCCATCCAAAAGAGGATTCATAAAAGATAGGGTGCAAAAGAGTAAACCTTCCAATATCAAATCCAAAAGAAGTATGACTCAGTCAGGCATGGTAGTCGGTCAAAACAAGTTTACATTCCCTATTCAATAGAACCGACTCAGCTACTCTCTTTCTACACCATTACAACAAATGACTTGTACAAAGTAGACCAAACAATCCACAAAGAAATTTCCATCTCAGAGGAGAATAAAATACAGGGAAGTTAAATCAAATGAACTTACCCAAACAACAGTAAAAAGGGATCTCAATTAAAAAAATTCAATCAATAATTCATTTCATTTACACTATCAAATGAATTCCCATTTCTATTTCAAACTTAGGAGTTCTTAAATAGTCCCCAAGAGAGAACACAAAACCAAACACACAGTTGGAAGAAAGCATACTCCTAGTTTCCCTTACAAATATTTACCAACTAGTTTATCTATCCCATTCATTAAACACAAGTTCAAATTCAATTCTCAGATCGAAGTACACAGTATAGTCCCAAAAATAGAATACTGTCCTTAAGAGAATCACATTCCTTTCTCTTTTTAAAGACCCCGAGATTCCTTTAATGAGTCTAACAAGAATACAAAATCCCAAAACAAGTAAAAGCTAAACAAGTTCAGAATTACTCATGAACTCAAAAGAACTAAAATCCCATTTACAAGGCTTTGACAACTCAATACAAAAGAACAAGTAGTTTGTGATCCAATTAAGAACAAACTTAAAGAACCAACCTTGAACCAGAGGTAATATAACCTTCCATACAAGATTCTGTGCTCGAGAGTGTTCAAATTCTTCTCTCTATAAAACCCAAAAATCAATTAAAGGATCCGAAGAGAGAGTAAGAAGATCCAAAACACAAAAATTCAAGCAAGGTCCCAACGTTACCTCAAGCTTGATCAAAACAGAATTCACCACAAAAGACTTACACAACTCCATCAAA
The DNA here is from genome assembly GCA_018340775.1 of Taxus wallichiana var. yunnanensis. Lineage (NCBI taxonomy): Eukaryota > Viridiplantae > Streptophyta > Pinopsida > Cupressales > Taxaceae > Taxus > Taxus wallichiana. The sequence goes on along the minus strand of CM031244.1, from coordinate 156,988,602 downwards.
AAGATTGCGACAGAGAAGATGTTTGTTTCAAACATTGATCACAAGAAGGAGTGTGCATACCGTATTTCCATAAGCCTCAAAAAAAACTGTTAATGAATGTTCCAACAAACTCTATATCAAACATAACCCACAAGAATATATAGTTCCAGTCTATTAACACTTCAAACAAAATAGTCAAGCCTTCCACAAGATGCATGTTTGCTCAGAGAAAATGAGGGAAGAATATACTTTGTATTCACATGCCCTATCAAGTTCAAAGAAGGTGGTACAGTTTCCAAAAGAAGAAGTACCACAACCATTCCAACAAGAAGTTAAAAGGAGAAGATCTCAAAAGAGATTACCAAATCAACTTCAAACCAAAACTAATCTCTCAAGTCTCTTTCAAGTAGACAGTCCCCAAAACGAGTTCAAAGCATTTTCAAATCCTTTAATAAGAGTAAAACTCGAGCTTAGAATATAAGTACAGATCCAAACACATTGAATCGACTACAAGTTTAGAATACGAGTATAGTGTCGAACACAAAACTTCGAACAAAAGTTTAGAACAACACAAAGCTCTAATACAAGCTTAGAACAAACACAAATGCTCCAATACAAGCTCAAACGAAACACAAGGCTCCAATACAAGTTCAAACGAAACACAAGGCTCCAATACAGGTTTAAAACCACACAAAGCAATGAATGCCGATTCGAACAACACCAACCTTGAATACAAGTTTCAGAATGAAATACAAAGCTTCAAATACAAGTTTTGCATGCATGTCACCATTAAACTAGCACAGAGAAATTTTCCCAAAAACTAACATTACTATGCAATGGATTTACATCCCAAAAACCACAAAGATTCATAAAAACATGAAAGTAATTAACCAGACAAATCATGCAAATATTTATCTCATGAGAGCAGAATTGTTTTAATGAATCACTTAGAAGAAAGCAAGAAATCTTAATGGATAGAGCCTATCATGCCTGATAGTGCCTCTGCCAATTCAAAGGAGACTTCCAACCGAGCTTCCCACTCTTTTTCTTCTCCACGAAAGATCAACAACCAAACAAATTTTCTTCCAATGCCTCATATACATTCCTTTGATCAAAAATAGACTAGAGAAACCAAAAATAGCCACGAAGTAGAAGTCGAACTACTGGTTCAAAGAACTAGATAGCTCCATGCAGAGTAAAATTCACGAGACATGCAAGACCAAACAACCTCCCACAAATCCACCTCCCTTGTTTCTAAGACGGGTTGCACATAAAACCGAGGTCCATTAATGTCATTACTCCCAAATCTCCTGCTTATCTCTCCTTGCCATGACCTCCCAAAACTAGCAAATGCCATTTCCAATTTAACATGAATTTCCATATTTAGTGAAGCCTCCACATATGCCTCCACTAAAGTTAACTAGCCTTTGCCAAAACTAGCAGTACCTCCATACATTAAACCCAATCAAATAAATTAATTTCCATTGGAGCGTTCACCTTGGTGCCACGCGACGACCCTTAGGTTCCTTTTTAATAGTTTGGGATAGATTTCCCCAAAACTTAGGTTAGTCATAAAAATAATTACATTAGTTCTTAAAACATTACCATAGGTAATTTCCACCTTAGGTTTGATTAAATTCACATCCATATAGTATTAGACATTAGGTTAATATAGCCTAACATTACTTTAGTAATATGTCCTTTATTCATTTAGCACAAGAGCTTAGGTTAGGACACCATCCCAACAAAATAGAATAAGAAGCTTAGTTTAGAATGAAACCCAAATAAGTATACGTAGCTAGGAAGTAGGTGCTCTTACCTAGCTTAGGATACTATTAGGATAATCCTTTAGTTTTAGGATCCTGATCCCTTCATAGTCATGAAGCAGACTATATTTTGTTTACACCATTAATGTCCTACAGAGATCAATCCCAAAGACCCAAGCACAAACATACAACCAAATGAAGAAACATTCACACAAGACCAAAGAATTTGTAACATACAAAGTTTAGTCCGCTATGTCTCTCAAACTAATGAATGTCAATTTTACCATTCAGTCTGTTAAGAAGATTTAAAACATTCCTTGGATCACTGAAATTGATCCAAGGATGAGTCAGTAAAAGAGATAAGTTTTCAACTCTCAAAATCAGATTGTAGCTTATCAATAAGAAGTGAAAATAGATTCTTGCAAGCCATATCATTTCCATCTAAGAGTAGAAATTATTTATCCATAACAAGCATGATCTTCAACAATCAAGGGAACACACCTCATTCAAGAAAATCACATGCCAACGCTTGTAATAAAAAGAGAAATATAACAATTTGTCCAAGGTTTTACAAAAATATTATAACTAAGGTTATTAGGCATGACATGACACAGAATATCAATTGTACATGGACCAATAGTGATAGGTAAATGAAAAATACCTAAAACATGCTTGGGGATGTTATCAAAGCCATGAATAGAGATGGAAGAAGGGGCTAAGGATGCTTCCAACATTCCTATATGTTGAAGGAAAGTGATGTTACAAATTTTAAGGCTAAATCCATTGTCAACTAAAGCATGTTTGACCCCGACCTTGTTAATACAAACTTGGATATACAAGGGAGGGTCATGTTGTAGTATCACTTGAGGAGGTAGATCATCTGTTGTGAAAGTGATTTGATCCTCATTAAGGGATAGAGCAGAGTGAACTTATGGTATACATAGTCGGGTGAAGTATGAGGAGGAATGTAATTGGTAGCCAAGTACTTCTTAAGCTTATTGATACAATCAAGGTGATTTTGTAGATAAGTGTGAATAGAGATGTTCATGATGAGAAAAATCTAGGATAATGGATGAAAGAAAGATGAAAGAAATCTAAGAATGATAAGCAATGAAGGAAGAACCTAAAAGTGTGCATGAAGGAAGTGTTGAAATGTGGGGTTCACCAAAATGATTAACTAAAATGTAGGTATATGGACTAGTTAATCTAAGCTATGAAAAATTGTAAATAAAGTAAATAGATGTTGTAAATAAATATAAAGATGACCCAAATAACTAAACTAATAGAAATAGAAACCCTAATGTGCAAGAGGGAAGAGGAAAGAACTCATCTGATTTGATGATCTTGCGGGACTATGTCGCAAAGGTGACTGGAGGAACAGAAAGTAGGAACGACTATGCCAAAGCCTTGAAAAGGATGGATATGGAGTATCTAGCTGGAATGGAGTGCCTAAAGAGGGACTGGGGTACCTACATGTACTTTTTTTTTTTGTAGAATGGGTGCCCTAGTATGTGTAAAAGATTAGGAACCGAGTTTCATAGGTCTGGGAGGTAGTCTAAAACCCTCATTGCGTGTCACACCAAATTCACTATCCTACGTCGGGTGTCACCAATAATCCAAGATGTATAGAAGACATGCAAAAGACTAAAGAAGAGTATCAAAACCTTAAAAAGAAGAATGCATATAATGGGTCGTGCTAACCTCGGTTTCACAACAGTAGGCACTAATCGAGCACTTACTACATTTCAGACCCAAATGTAGTTATGGTGAGTGTGTGCATAATGTGCCCTAGGTGCTCTTGTGTTAATCACACTTTGTGAAGTAGCGAGTAATAAATAAATTTAGAAAATGTAATAGAATGTGTGCATGGAATATAATAGAATCCTCCCCTATGTTGTGTGTGATGCAAATTTCCTAACCTTGGTCCTTTTGATGGAACTATTTGGATGCAAGTGATCTCTAATGCAATAGATGGATACAACTCTAGATGGATAATAGTAATGATTAGTGCTTGGTCCCTCGTTATGGTCTCATAACCTTATATTTATATGATTATCTTGATCTAATTTTGTAATTAACCCTGAAATGGCCACCCACCAAAAATATGAAGATCTCAAATGGCTAGAAAGAGCTCAAAAAGTGGTGGGAAAGTGCAACAAGGATCGGGTGCCCCAATACTAGCCTAAGCACCCCGGTCGAGGCTAAAATAATGCCAAGCGATGAAAGATGACTGGGCATGTAGGTGTAAAAGGTTAGGAATGATGAAATAAAATAAAACAAGATGGCCAAAAGACAACAATTAATTAGTAATTTCTTCACTCAAGAACCTTCTAAAAAGTAGTATGAAACCAAGATTAAATAGTATCTAAAGTGCACGATTTTGTGACTACCCAAACTTCAAGCAAACATCTCAAATTTACGACCCATCCATTCATATCTTTCCTACTCAAAGGTATTCCTTGATATCTATTTATCTTGTTCCTGTCACATCAATCTTTTAAATCAATTAAAAATATCATCTTAGAGCTTCAAACTTTCGTTTTTATCAAAATTGTCAAAATCACATAAATCACTAGTGATTCACCCTAATTGCCAACAATTGGCTTAAATCACCGGCGATTCCTGTCAAATTTATCATTTAATCAGTTTATCAACTTTTATCAAATTATCTACTTTTAACAACTTGTTTCAAGCACGACTCTGTTATATGGCGATTCTTGGCCGTTCACATCTAATTACCAACATTTACAACCTTCCAATAGTCTGACATCCATTCTTCTGGGAACAATACAACATTTTACATGAGCTCACACTTTGTATAATCTGATTTGCTAACATTGACCAAGACATCGAAGACCAATTTGAATTCCTCCATGAGATCAAATAGGAAACAGGTGACTTCTAGTATGACCACTTTGAACGTGTCCAGATTGCATCTACCCTCGTTTGGGCCACTTTCGAAGTTGATCAGGACTTGCCTATTCATCTTGAGTTCTAGAGCCATTATCTTGTATTTATCACATATCCTTATTGTTGTTTTTATCAATCTACTTAATTGCTACAAAACGAGTTGACATCCTCTAAGGAAGTCCCTTTGGATTCCTAGAATCGGCCTTTGCCGAGCAACTTGTCTATCCATTTATCTAATACTTTCTATTTAGTGTCTTTGAGTGTAGATTGATTTATAAGACACGAGGACTTGTACATTCATCCAAAATTGGCAACTTCAATCAAACATATGTTTCAACATCCATCTTTGTGGGTATCGGTAAACCCGTTGTCTTTCGAGGTCGGTTTTGTTTTTATTATTTCACTTCATTAATTTAAGGTAGAAAGGTAAAAACATATCTGAACATTTTGGCATGCCGATGGGACCCTATTCCCTTTCTTCATTTCATTTTTATTATTTATTTCAAAATTCAGTTATTGGCTTTCTGCTCTATGATCGCTAGCGATCCGATTAAATCACCAGTAATTGTGTGAATCGCCAGCAATTCTATCAATCGCCAATGATCACTATGATTGCTTTTAATTACTCAATTAGATAATTCCTAAATACCATTTTCTTTTATTGTTTTCTCTTATGCTAACCTTTTTGTAGGTTTCGCTCTCAGTAACTTTTGGCTTCCTATGCTCTTTGCTATAAAAATCAAAAATTAAAATTAAAAAGGAAGCGTTTTAAAGGTGTGTTTTCTCCTTTCTTTTTTTTGCAAGCATTGTATTTTGTTTTCTGTTATCATCAAAATTAATCATTCTTTTGGGTTTAAAATGAACCTTGCATCCTTCTTAATCACATAGATTAATTTAAGGGTTAATTTATTGCATTCACTTGAATCTTCCCTCACACACAACCAAACCATGTTAAATTCAAATTTTTATCAAACAATCCCACCCAAGTGATAACTATTGGGATTTCATCACCCAATAGGGAAGCTGACTTAGTGTTATGGCTAAGTATAAATAAGCTGGTTATTGACATATGGGCCCCTAATATCGGGCTCCATACCGGCACCATCACAAATTCACACCTCATGTACCTTTAGTTATATCGAGGACTCCAACCTTAAACATTCATGAAACCATCCATAGATGACCATTTCCTAGGACCTTGTTAACCATTTTACACATTTCACTTTCTTCTAAATTAAATAAGATAATAAAAAAAATTATGTGTGATTTTCTTGCTTCTTGTAATCAACCAATCTAGATTTATTTTTATTTTGCTAGGTGATTTCTTATTTTTCATTATGGTTCTTACAAGAAAACAATCCCATATCCAAACACTAGAGAACATGATAGATGAAATTGAATGTTCTGTTAATAATACCTAAACAGTCTTCAAATGCCTATTGTTCATTTCATGAACAAAAAAATGTTACATCACCCCAACTTGAAGATCAAGAATGATCACATTCTCCCAAAGATCAATCGGCTCATCGAGATACTTGATCCTCTCAGTCCCCATTTATTTGACAATGGGGATCCTATCTTTTGTAAAATCCTTGATTTTAACCCCGTTACTTTTAATGCTTATCTTGCAGTTAGGGGTGTTCACCTTTAATCACTATTATCTAAACCACAACCATATGTGCTTGATCCTTTATGTGGTTTTCCCCATCTCATTGATCCAAATCACGAACTAGTTATCCAACAGATATATCCTTATCCTTCCAAAAGTAGACCAGAAATATCCAATGTTGTGTCTTCAGTCCCTATTTTTGACCTTAACGTGATTTCCTCACAAGATACAACCACTCAATAGTCGACCCTTCAGTTGGTTCCACACCACCTCTAAACAACACAAATGTCTCTTCACCACACAAACCCCTCCAACATCCTCTACCATCCAAACACCTCCCATGGGTTCTATTGTTGTTTCTATTAGTGTATCCCAACCACCACCTTCTCAACAAACTACACCACCTTTACAAAACATTACCATGTCCATCCCTACATCTTTACCCTTAATCAATACTAGTGTTGTTTCCAGTACCCATCTAGTTTCACAACAATCCTCGACCCCACTTATTTCACAACACATACCTCAATTGTCTCTATCACTTTCTTCCTCTCAATATATACCACATCACCACCCCTTATCCATGCCTCTATACCTCTTTAGAACATCCCACAACAATCACAACCCCTTGTTTTCACCTCCATACCCTTTCAACAAGCACCTCAATACTCCCAACCCATTTTTCACACATCCATTCCTTTTCAACACATTCCAAAACAATCAAAATCTATTTTTAATACATCCATCCCTCCTTAGTATCAATATATCTAACCATCGAACATACTTTAACATTCCTACAAATATTCCTCAACAAAACATCCCTTTAGAAAAATATCCCATAGCCATATTAGTCATATCAATAACCTAGTCAATTTTCATTCAATCAACCCAATCCATCCTCATCCAATACACAACAACAAACCGCAAACCAACCCCCTTTAGAATTTAATGAACATGATCTCTAGCCTTGAAGCCACTTCCATGGGCCCTAAGAACACACTTTCATATGAACAAATATGTAATGAACCTATTCACCCATCCATAAAGCTTATCCTCCTCACTGGGAGCTCCTAAAGTTTATCAAATTCTACAGTAAAGAGGATCCCCAACAACACATCTCAAATTTTCATCATGCTTGTTACATTATATCTCATGACCATGACGTTATCTTAATAACATTCCCTATGTTGTTGGCAGGCCCTAACTTTGACCAGTATAATATCATCCCACAATACTCCCTCTTCTCATTTCTGCACAACTTGCACAACTCTTTCTTGAACACTTTTCAATCAACATTTCCCGTAAAATCACCATTACAAAGCTATATGCCATTAAACAGTTCAAGGATGAGTCTATTGCATACTTTTTACCCATTGGAGGGGTATAATTAATCAACTATCATTCTCACTCCCACAAATGGAATTAATCGAATTATTTTCCTGTTCATGTGCTAAACACATCTCATCATCACTTCAAATTCAGTCCTTTTAAACATTTGATGAAGCCTTTACCATGGCCCATAAACTTGAATCTGCAAGCCCTTAAAGAAGGAAGAGTCAAACTTAGACCAAAGAAACCTAAATCTTATTTTTCATCCAAGTCATCCTCCAATCTAGATAAATCTAAATCGGTAGCTAATGAGATAGTCATCAAATTCACCTCTAAGGAACATTCGACCACCAAACACCCTCGGCCTCAATGTAGCTATACCCCCATTGGAGAGACTTACAAAGTGTGGTTTTTAACAAACTTCTCACCGCTAACATGATCTATCTTCCACCCATTTATCCAATTGACACATCCATTTCTAAGCCCTCTTGGTATAGGGATAATGACTATTGTAAATATCACAAAGTTAAGGGTCATGACATTGAAAGGTGTCGTTCTTTCTACAATGTCCTTCAGGATCTAATTGATAAGGGTGAACTACATCTAGACAACCCCAATGCACCCTAAAATTAGAACCTTGATGTCTTCAAACAACCCTTCTCGAATCATTCCCTATCAAGTAGTCAACCCCAAGCTAACAACATACAAGATCACCACACTATAAACACCATTAATAAGACATTTCCTATCACTAAATCCACACCCACACCTTCTAATAACAACCTTGCATTGATATATGATAAACAACTAGGAACATCCCCATAATCCACTATCCAAAATAAATCTTCTACATCTACAACTACCACCTCATCACCTATCCCTTCTAAGGACTCTTTTGCAAACACCTCAAAAAAAACCAGTCATCCAAATCATGAAAAGATCCTATGATGAATTTTTCACCCAATATCACCCCCTGTAACCTTCAAAACTTATGCCACCCCATCTAAAAAGGTCACAATTATAAATCATTTAACTACGCTTATACAAAGATCAAAATATCAACCCTCTATCCTAGGGCCACATCCCTCGTCTAAACCACCTACCACCATCTCACAATAAAAAATTACTCATCAAAAAACAACTAAAAAACCTGCACAAAAAACAACACCTTCCATAATCACCAAAACAAATGAGACATCATCACCTTCAACATCCGTACCAAAAGGATAGTACAAAAAATCTAGAAAAAATTACTGTAGAAAATGCTCATAGTAATTCCTCCTCTTAAGCCATCCAACTCTCGGGGTTGGAAACCTTCCTAGTATAATTTCATAGATTTATGTGATTACCATTAGACAACAAAACACTCTATACAAGATTGTAAATATTTCCAAACAATTATTAAGAAACTTAAAAGTAGATGTCTTATTCTAGCTGAGTTACACGAATAAAAAACATCCCATCCAACATCTACATCCATCATTATTGAGGAATATTTATGTAAAATCCTCCCCATCAAATTGATGTCATCCACGGTACTACTCGAACACGCACACACAAATCTAATCCTTGAACAAAAAAACCCGGGACCTTTGTCGCCATCCTGCCACCTCCAAAACTTGCCTCATCCTCATCTAAAGATAAACATAAAATTTCCATATCTCTCGCTCTTGAGATGTCTAATCAAACATCCCATCCTAAAACTAAAATCTCTATCCTCGCCACTCCACCCTCTTCCACTGCTGAGTACAAAAATTCATCATCAAACAATTACATCAAGCCCCTCTCAAGATGTCACTTTACAAGTTGGTTCAAACATCACCATCACATAAAAAAGCTATGATCAAAGCCCTTCAATCCATATCAGTACCCATAGATGACCCAACTTATTTCAAAAACTTTGTAGGTGCTCTTGAAGCATATTTTGTCATCTCTTTTGAGTCTTCTGAAATACCATCACTTTGCCCAGAGGATCATGACTTGCCTCTCTTCATCACCGCTCAAATCAATGATGTCCTTGTCAAAAGGGTCATGATTGATGGGGGCACTACTATCAACATTATCTCATCCATTACTTTCAATCAACTTAGATTACTGAACACTGTTATCGCCCAAACACCCATCTTACTTTGAGATTTTAATGATACAATCACGCCTACATTAGGTACTGTCATTTTACCACTTAAATTTGGCATCAAAACCCTTCCATAACTCTTCTACATCATAGAGGGAGAGTTCTAGTATAATATGTTGTTAGGAAGACCTTGGATACACACCATGCATTGTGTCCCCTCAACCCTTCATTGTTACGTTAAATATGAACATGAGGGCCAAACATTCATAGTCCCTATGGATCCTAATCCCTTCACCGTTTGTAACATGAGATACCATCTAAATGATGTTTTAGTACCTAAATCAATATCTAAATCATCTGATGAAACATTTAATAGTACATCCATTCCATCATCTAAACTACTCAAGGACTCCTCCCTCGGTGACATTATGAAGCATATCTTGCTGGGGGAGTACTGTCTCCTCATGCTTAACTCACCAACTACACCTAAAATGTATGGTAGACTAGAAAAATAACCTATGTACGAGCCTAATATTGGATATATCATCTCTTATGGTCTTACTTATTTAAAAACCAAACTTGTTTATGGAGGAGTTGACCATCCTTCATCACGATCCATTAAATAACATCATGCCATGCCCTTTTCATCAGCTTTCCAATAGTTATATAATCGCAATTTTACTCAAACAATACCTCCTTTCACTTCCTGTGAGTATACCACCTCGCGATGAGGACATTTTTTATCTTTACATATCTGCCACAAATCATGCCTTAGGAGCCATGCTCGCCCATCGTGATGACCAAGGCTGTGAATAAGACGTTTATTAAATAAGTCGTACGCTCCATGAATATAGGTTTAGTAAAGTCAAAAATTTATGTTGTGCTCCATAATTTGTTACCTCTAAATTACGCCACTACCTACTTAATCATAAAACTTTCATTGTCACCACTTTAACCTACTTAAAACCATGCACTCTAAACCATACCACAATGACTGTATAACTCGGTGGCTCATGATTATGACCAAGTTTGACCTTGAATTCATATCAAAAAGTCCATTAAAGGCTAGGCCATCGTAGACTAGCTTGTTAAAGCACCCCTTCCTGACACCCATCTTCCCCACAAACAATTTCCTGATGAATCTATCAACACTATTAACAAACAAAAATTTACTCCTATCAATATGACTCTCTTCTTTAATGGATCCAAATACCAACAAGGGGGAGGGGTTGGTATCATCATCATACCCACCTGGGGGATTCCTATTCCATTATCATTTAAACTTAACTTTTAATGTACTCATAACATGGCAGAATACGAGGCTTTAATTATGGGTCTTACAACTATTTTTCTACTAGGTGTTTAAATCTTAGAAATCTACGGAGACTCACAACTCATCATTAATCAAAATATAAGGATAATATCAGTGTAAAAATGAAATCTTACAAAAATATAAATCCAATATTGATTTTCTCCTTGGAGCCTTCAATCATTACACCATCCAAACCATTCCATGATCCTCTAATAAGTTTGCTAGATACCATGGCTTCTTTAGGAACACTCATTCCTTTATCAACTGAAGAATCAACCAACAACCCCAAAATATCCATAATAGTTCAAATATTGGATCATCCCTCATATCAAAACCAACTCCCTCCTATCGACACCATTAATACTAATCCAACTGATCTATGGTATTCTCAAATATTTGACTATCTTTCAGAATCTAAAATACCATCGATTTATGTAGATACTCTAAAAGATCATTTCTCCAACACATTCTTCACTATGTCATCATAGGTAGTACCTTGTATAAATGTGGTTTTAATGACCTCCTATTAAGATGCCTTAAGTCTCATGAATCTATCAAAGCAATCCAAGAGGTCCATGACAAGTATATGCGGTGGAAATTTCAATGGTAACGTTGTCACTAAATGTGTCTTATGACTCAATTATTATTGGCCTACTATTAATCATGACTATTGTACATATGTCAATAAGTGTATCAAATGTCAACAACATTATGACCTCGTCCATGTTCCCAGTCAAACTTTGTAACCTGCTCACAATCTATGACCTTTCTCATAATGGGGTTAGACCTCATTGACACTATCAATCCTAAATCATCCCAACAACATCATTCAATCATCACAGCCATTGAATATTTTACAAAATGGGTTGAGGCCATCCCCTTAACTTCAACTAAAGAAAATCAAATCATCAATTTCATTTATCAATACATCATATGTCGCTTTGGTGTCCCTCATAAACTTGTTATGGATAATGGAAAATCTTTCAAAAACAAGGATGTCAAGAAACTTTGTGATGCCTTCAACATCAAACTTAGTTTTTCATCACCATATTATCCCCAAGAAAATGGATAGGTTGAAGCCTCTAACAAGACACTTACTAAAATCCTCATGAAAACAGTAGATGAAGTAGGCAGGAATTAACATCTCTAAATCTCATTTTCTCTCTGGGCTTATTGGACTAGCATTTGTACCCCTACAGGTGCTACTCCCTTTTCACTAGTCTATGACTCTAAGGCAGTTCTACCCCTTGAAGTTCAAATTCCACCACTCTATGTATCGTTAAAGACTTTATCCTTGACGAAGAATATTAACAAGACCACCTGACACAATTAGAATTATTAGATGAAAAACTTTTGATGGCCATTAAACATCATCAAATCTATCAAGAACGTATCAAACATGCATATAATAAACATGTAAAATAACGTGACTTTAAAATTGGTGAAATTTTCCTCAAAGAAAATCAAAATGTCACTACTTTAGAATGGAGTAAATGTGGAAAGTTTCCCCTAATTGGATCGGTCCATACATCATCACTCACAAGTATGGGTCGAGAGCGTATCACTTAGCCTCCCTTGATGGTATACCTGAAAAGGAACCTTTGAATGCCTTACACTTGCGACCTTTTACTATTAACTTCTAACCGTCATGATAGTAGTTTCACCTAAGATCTTAATCCTCCATCATCCCATCATCTTCACATAGTAATGATTTGAAAGTATGTGGTCTTCTGTCACTATCTTATAAACCTTAAAGATGAGCACCATGACTCTGTTCATCACATATTTCACTTGGACAAGTTCCTCCTTAGTAGGAACCCCATAATCATTACATCCACCTACCTTGTACCAACTAAAGACATGTCATGGGGCACATATGTGTAGGTCATGTACACATCTCTTTCCCCTCCTTGAAAATAGTCTATTAGGGTCTTTCCCTTAGCTCAAAATAAAAATAAAAATATCTATGGATGCCTCCTATCAAAATTCAAATATAATAGAATGATCCTCGAAGGAAAAATATTCAAAAATAGATATAAAAATTTATTAAAATAAAAAATATATTGATCCTCGAAGGATAACTACCAGTCAAATATAGACCGATCCCTTGAAGGACGACTATTTCAATAATAATCAAAAGTCAAAATTGTAGACCATTCCTTTAAAGGATGGCTTCCCATATAAAAAGGATTCCCACATCGATCAACCTTCTAAAATTAAAATCTCAAAGAACATCTTTGGAAAGCTTCCCGCATTGATCAATTTTCCCATCAAAGCAAACTTCCCGTATCGATCGGTTTACACCAAAAATATGTACAATTGGTGCATACCTCTATGAAACTGTTGAAAAGGAGAATCCTCTTTCCTACATTATCTACATATATAAAACCCCTTTCATGTCCTAGGAAGGTATATCTTATCACTACCATCTTCACAGCTAAGATCCCACATGTGTCACTACCCACTGATAGTCTCGTGTTAACATTGTTAAAGGCTAAAATGTGCAAGGTGCTTTCACATTTCTATACCCATCACATATGTATCAAATCCAATATTAAAACAATCATTCCATTTTTACTCTTATTCTACAAATTTAGAATACATTTTGATAAGTTTAGATCACATATAAAGTCATAACCATCATCCAAATCATATAAACTATATAAACACTTACACCATATAATCTTTTCATAATCCCAAAAAACATCCGAATATTTAAACATTCCACAAAACATAAATAAATCAAAACATATATAACCAATACATATAATCCAAAATAGATCATCATATATATAATCAATCATCAAGGATTCCCCACTCCTTGTGACAAAATCTATGCATCAAAGGCTTCATAAACAAGAGTCGTATACATATCAAAATACAACACATAACTATCCAGTAAAATGAATATCACTAAGAAATCCACTAGCACGAAAAAAACTCCCATCACCCTCTTACATGCCTCCACCACCACCATTTCCTCCAACAACTCATCGAGGTGGTTAAACCACACTCCCCGCACTAGCGCTAGGAATTTCTCCTCACCATGCCATATAATCAGCATACAGAACTACATTAGGCAAGTCATGTATCACCATATCCTCATAGTAGGCCAAATCTGCCCTCAAATACTAATAATGGGCATATCTAATCATGCTCGGGGCTCCCACTTATCTACTAGCTCGCGCCATGCGCTGCCAACTCCACACCTGATATTGAAGATCCTGTAATATTGAGAGCCCTTTTTAGGGTCTCTTGTTATTGACTCATGCTAACTATGCTCTGAGTCCATCCCACTCCACAATAACACCATCTCTCCCCCCAATCAAAGTAGTCCTCACTCCAATCAGATCATCTCTCCCTCCTTGAGAATCAAGAAAAAAACATGAAATACCCATAATTAACATTGTCATTTGAGTACATCCCTCTCCACGTGTAGAACATAAAAGCGATAATAAAAAACCCCGAAGTATATCGGGCATCATCCACATCATCTCCATATAATCTCCTCATCATCACATCCTATCTCTCTCTCTCTATTTCATCGTCTACAATATATATCTCGCTCCATTATGCATGAGCCAGTGATCCGATGAGTATCCTCCATAGTGATCGTGATCTCACCTGTAGGTAACCAAAAGGTACAGGTGGCTAGATCCCATCTCTCCATCAAAGCCAACAATAATCCCTAACATCTGTGAATGCATCTATAATCATGCATCCCTATAAACCCAACCTCCTCTACAAATCTCCAATCATCATCCGACATATCCTCTCAAACCTCTACTAAAATCAATGGAATCCTATCCCAAATAGTCAACTTCACATTCACCTGCAACCATAAACATACCATAAACACACATTAGAATCCATATTTACTTCAAAAAATCATCAAAAAACTTCATCAAATACACGGGTCACAACCTAATCAAACCAATCACAAGAACTCGCAGATAAATCACCGAGGATTCTCTAAAATTGCTAACAATCGACCTAAATTTTTGGTAATTACAAAGATTATAAAATCAAACCCTCTCACTACCATAAAAATGACAAAACCAATCAAAATCAGCTAAAAATCCACAAAAACAACAAAATTGGGCACTCACCTCTTCTTGTGTGGGCTTAACTTGTGCTCTTGTCATTTGTGACGCCATTGCTCCAAATGACCGTTTTTACCTCAATCTCTCCCAATCAATATAATCATGTTGTAAAAATGGAATGTTTAGCATTGACCTAGGAATTTTATAGCCTCCCCAAACTTTCACAACAATTTCTGTTGATTCCTTGAATCACCAAAGATTTACCCTAATGTCTAGCGATTATTATGAATCACTAGCGATTTATCCCATTTATAACCTAAAATCAATATTTTCCAAAATAACATCACTTTTTCACATTTTTCCACAAAATGTCTCATCTAAAGGACCCCAATCCTCACACAATTAAATGTTAAACAATCAAATCACTTTGGGATATGTCATATGTCTATGGGATGTGAGCCCTTTGGCCCCCCATCACTTGACTTCCCCATCCTTATAGCCTACCTTTATGAATCATATGTCCATAGGCAACGAACCCCTTGGTTCCCCTATCACTTGATTCCATGGTAGCCCTTAATCATTTTGATACCCCATCTTGGGAAACTTTAAAATGAAATGCATCTCAAACCTATCCAACAAACCTACTTTTGTCAAACTGGTGTTCCTTACATTCTGACCGCAGCTCATCCCATTTTGAGGGGGATCACCCATACAAATCTATCTATCATTATTTTTTCTAGCACTTTACCTACACCAAACTACTCGACAAAAAGGGGCAAATGTAGACACTCAAAATTTACGCTACTCATTTTCCCTTCATTATTAACACTATTTTCAAAATTTATTTATCAAAGTCACCATCTAATTCATACATAATCTATCCTAAGTTTAAAACCCCCACCATATTTACTCCATGTAAATATCCTTCACATCTGTAAAACTCATCTTTAAATCTCTCAAAACCACCTAAAATCACTTAAAAACTAAAATCAAGTAAAACAAAACAAAATCAAACAATCCTATAAATATCACAACCTATTCACATCATCCTCCAACACCCCTTTAATCATTTACCCATACCTCGAACCAAAAATCCATGATTAGAAGTGGTTTTAACCACTTTGCAACTGTTTCCCGTAAAAATTAGATCGTCGATGATTCAGCTAAATCACCAACAATTATAAATAACACTTATGTGCTCTCCCTCAGGAATCTTCAATCTTGGATCACAGGCATCCTTTTTCTCTCACACTTAATTTTCTAACACTACAACACCTAAGACATCATTAAGCACCATCAAGCATCAACATCAGACATTTTCAATCATTTTTGGTGATTTTTTCATCAGTCAAACTTCAAGCAACATCTCAGACAACCCATCCATTCAGATCTTTCCTATTGAAGATTTGAGGCATCATTTAGCTCCAGTTCTACTCAAAGGTATTCCTTGATCTCTATTTATCAGTTCTTGTCACATCAAGCTTTTAAATCAATCAAAAATATCATCTTAGCTTGACTTTCATTTTTATCAAAATTTTTAAAATCACGAAAGTCAACCTAATCACCAACGATTGGCTTAAATCATCGGTGATTCCTATCAAATTTATCATTTTATCAGTTTATCAACTTTTATCAAATCCTTTGCATTTAACTCATTGTTTCCAAGCATAGATCTTTATTAGATGGCAGTTCTTGGCCATTCACATCCAATTAATGGCATTTACAAACTTCTAATAGTACAACATCCATTCTTCGTAATAATACAACATTTTACACGAGCTCACACTTTAGGCAATCTGATTTGTTGACACTGACCAATACATTAAAGAATAATTTGAATTCCTCCATGAGATCAAACAAGAAATTGATGACTTCGGTATGACTACTTTGAATGTTTCAGATTACATCTACCCTCATTTGGGCCACTTTTGAAGCTTCTCGGGACTTGCCTATTCATTTTGAGTTCTAGAGCCATTATCTTGTATTTATTGCATATCCTTATCGTTGTTTTATCAATCTACTTAATTGCTTTGTAGGACAAGAGGACTTGTACATTCATCTGGACTTGGAAACTTCAATCAAACATCAGTTTCAACATCCATATCCACGGGTATTAGTAAACCCCACCATCTTCCAAGGTCAGTTTTTTTATTATTTCACTTCATTAATTTAAGGTAGAAAGGTAAAAACATCTTTAAACAGATTCCCCACCCTACAAATTGAAGACTCATTTGGGATTATGGGACCCCATCGTCTTCTTCCCTTAACTTTTTTAGTCTTCTTTTCAGAATTAGAACCCTCATATGAAAAATTCTCACTATCATCACTAGAAGAGGGTACATACTCAACCCCTTTCTACCTTTCAAGGACAAAGTAGGGTTTCCAACCATGGCAATTTTACCATTTTTGAATATGAGAAGGATCAAAGCTTGATGAATAAGGGCATCAATCTTATCATATTGATAATCCTTGATCATTAATTTCAAAGACATAAACAAAAAAAAAGAATGCTCATGGTCCTACCATGCCTAAAATGATTAAGCAAAGACAAATGGTGTGAATGAATCTTCCAGAATTTTCCTTCCACTTTCACATATTTTATATTGTGTAAGCATACCTCAATCCATGGGAGGGGAAGAGACATCCTCAAAATGTCATCTTCCATTTCATGAATGTGCTCAATAGGTTTGAACGAGGCCTACAACTCTTCTTTTTTTTTATATCTATCGTTAACGATCTTCAATCCCTTGGTATTCATGCTTGTCACATATGTTATGGGCTACTATGAAACTTTCATAATACTTCCTTTGACAATTAATGTCCCATGTTTCCATTCCCTAGAAAATTTGGTCATCAAGACAGGGTCACTTCCTTTTATTTATTTAATTTAATTATTATGCCTTCCCCTTTCCAAAATAAATTATACTATGTTATTGTTCTTTAATTCATGGGAAGAAGATGGCTCCATGAAGAGTCTATTTGTAGGAAATGCACTTTTATTCATTGATGGAGAATATACAATAAGTATGTTAGGTTTATAATGGATTAGCAAGTATAATTGATCATACTCATATAGTTGGAAGGGGAAACACTTCCTTTGATTTTCCCGGACTAAACGTGCATATATAAATGTGTATGAAAAATATTGGATACTCGGGGCATACCAATAATCACTACATATTTGGTATGTTAAATGTCCATACAAAAATACAAGACATAGTTGCATATAAATATGGTTACAAAGAGAAACAATTATAATTAAATTCATCCTATAATCATGTTATAGTCAAACTTCTTCTAAGTGTGGTTGTTGATATTCTAGCTCATATAGCTCTATTGCAAGATTCCTTGACATGTCACCTGAGCTTGTTTACACCTAATTAGATTTAACATGAAACCTAATTGATTTTAGTGAATTAAGTACACTAAAGGATGTAAGGGTTAGCAATAAGTGATTATTTTGATTAATTAACTTCCAACATTAATTATCACAATCAGAATAATGATTTTATACTTGTAATTAATATGCTAGATAAGATATGAACTTGAAAACACATAAATGAGTGCACTTTATTGATTATGAGATGATTCCAGGAGGTTTTGGAAGGATTCCCTACTAGAACATGAAGATATAAGCCTAATGATGCTTTGTTGTAGAGGTTGTGTTGTTGCGAATCAGAAAAGCACCTCGGATGCAAATCAAGGTTCTGAATTGATGTTTTAGGCATCCAGTGTGATTGCACAACATGGAAACCTCTCTCCAAGTGTGGGACTTATGAAAATGAGAGAGGAATCTCCAGATTAGAGGCTGGTTCCTCAAACTCCTCTGATTTAGATCTATATTTTGCACAACTACAGAGGTTCAGATCCTAATCCTACTCTAAATTGTAAGGGGACAGGGATAGAAATGCAAAAATTGAAACTAACTAATGATGGTGATGCACCAAAGGAGTGGTGAAACATTTTTTGCCATGTAAATAGACACAAATTCATGAAATACAACAAGGGAAAACATACACAAGCTGATAGATGCAATTAGGGGTCTTAAAATGAAGTAAAACAATACAAACAGAGGACTGAAAGCATTCACAGAGTTTGCACTGTCATTTCCATGTAAAATCTCTTGCATTCCACCCTCAAAGAGGTATAAACCTGCTACAATACTTGAAAAAGGTTTGATTCTTGCAACAATCACTTGCTGGAGGTGAAATAAGAAGTTTTCTATGCCAAAAAGTGTTCAACCATGAAGAAATGAGCCAAATCTGGCTTTTACAGTACATGGGTCGAGCCCAGGAGAGAGAAAACATGAAAAACGCATGGGAGCCATCCCTCATTGAATGAAACTACATTAAAACAGCATGGAGGTCCTTACAAACCCATGCTCTGACATTTTTGACCATACTGGAGAAGAATGCGACCCATTTTGTATTAAATTTGGTTGTTGAAATGTCATTTCTAGCCATGGACACGTACCAGAAGCATTTTTGAATTTTATCTCTCCAAAATAAACCAAAATTCAAAATTGACCATGGAATCATGTAGATAATTTCATAAGCTTTCTGTTGATATAAAGAACGTGCAAATCCGAGCTCTGGATCGAAAGTTATGCTCGTTTGAAGATTTAGGGCAAAAACGGGCCAAAAACGGATCGGCGGGAAAATTTTTCAAATTTTACCTTTTTTTTTGTCTTTGGAAAATTTTTCAAAAAATCCCGCGCTCCGCTGGTTGGATGCCACATGTCAGCTTCTGATTCACTCTGGAATTCTCTCTCCTTCTTCCTCCATGGGTTTTCCTTTGAAAATTTTACCTTTTTATACTTTGGGAAAATTTCCGATTTTCCCCGCGCCCGCCACTTGTGGACACGTGGCATGATTTGGTTGGTCGACAGGGGCGCGGGCTCATCCTTTGCCTTTGAATTTTTGACCGAAACTTTTGCCAAATTTCCCTAAGTCCTCCCCGAGCTCGAACTCCCCTTCCCCTTAGGACACGTGTCCTGTGTTTATTGGCTCGGGCCCTTTGTTCCATTTTCCCCTTTGAAACTTTTACCAACCACTTAGCAACTTTTTTCCTTTCTCCCCCGCGCCGCGAGCTCCCACCACTTGTGCCACCTGTCATGCCCCTATTGGCTGCGGGAAAATCCTTCCAAAATTTGCCTTTGAAAACTCGGCAAAACCCTTAGCATTTTTCATTTTCTCCTCCATCGGTTCGGGCTCCATTGGACACGTGGCCCATTTTCATTGGGCGCAGGCTACGCGGGACAAATGTTGCATTTGAAACTTTTACCAAAACTTAGCAAAAATTTCAATTTTAACCCCGATGCCCGTGACCCTCCTTGGCCACGTGGCGAGTTCCTATTGGCCGCGGGCCAAAATTCAAAATTTTTCCTGCTCAAACACTTAGCCAATTTTTTCACTATGCCTCCCCTTGTGACACGTGTCACACTGTGATTGGTCCACGGGCCCCGCGGGAAAAATTTTCCATTTGAACCTTCGACCCAAACTTGGAAAATTTTCCAAGTTCACCTCCGACCTCCGAACTCCCTTGCCACGTGGCAGCTTCCTATTGGCTGCGGGCCTCCAATGGGAAAATTTCCCACAAAAACTCCACCGAGCCATAACTTGAAAAATACGAGGAGTTAGGAGGCAAACTTTACCTTTCTGGAAAGCTGAGAGAGAGCTCTATCTGATGGTGCCATCTCCAGAAAGATTTGAGTGCCTGAAAATAAAAAAATGAAGACTGAGGCACAAGAGAGGTAGGAACACAAGGAGTTAGCCACAAAAATGAGCAGGGGCACATTTTGGATAACAATTTTGGCGACTCAGAGGGGTCATCTACCTGCTAGATGAAAGTACTAGTTGCCTGAAGCAGTCCATTGGGCATGGAGTCATCAAATTTTCTGTTTGGAACCCCAACCTGACTTAGAATGTTGCAAGGAGGAAGATGGAATATCACCTGATGGAAGCAAGGACTGCAAAACATCTCCATGGACAGCAAGCTGTGCCAAAGCACTTAGGGGAAACAAAACTAACCTACAGAAAAACAATGTGCAAAGCACTTGGAGGAATGAAAATCTAATCTAATATTTACAAGGTGGAGAATTTCCCTCTAGAAGCAATGCTTGAGATAGATTCCATTGACTGGAATCTGCAGTTCTTCACCATCCAATGAGGCCAATTGGAAAGCATTGTTGTTCTTGCACTTCGTGACCATGTATGGGCCACTCCAAATGGCATCAAATTTTGAATGCCTTCCCGGTTTTGCTCTATCCACATCCCATTTCAACACTAGATCTCCAACTTGAAAAGATTTATCCTTGGCCTTCCTATCAAAGGTCTTCTTGATCAAAGCTTGATTCTTCTCCATTGCTTGGGATGCCTCATTTCTAATCTCTTGTAGCTCCATCAACTCTGCATATCTCACTTCCATGGGCCCAAACTCTAGCAACTCTAACTGCTTCATGAGTTCCAATGTTGGCAACTCAAGTGACATGGGCAAGATTGCCTCTCTTCCATAGACAAGTTTGAATGGAGAGTTACCTATGGATCTCTTGGGAGTTATCCTATCAACCCATAAGGTTGATTTCAGTTTGGTATGCCAAGACCTCTGATTCTCATCAAGAGTCCTCCTAATGATCCTCAACAAGTTCTTGTTTGTAGACTCGGCCTAGCCATTACCTTGAGGGTAATAGTTTGATGAAGTGCTTAGGTAGATCCCGTTCTTGACAGCCCACTCAGTCACCTTGGATCCAATGAATACCAATGCATTATCTGAGATTATTGTAGCAGGTATACCAAATCTAGTCACTATCCCCTCATAAAAGTCTAAGATGCTAGACTCATTTGCTTCTTTAAGTGCTACTACTTCAGTCCACTTGGTGAAGTAGTCCGTGGTCATCAAAATTCATTTGTGCCCTTGACTTGAATTGGGATTGATGACTCAATGAAGTCCAAACCCCATTGCATGAATGGCTGGTCAACTAAGATTGGATGTAATGGAAGGGCAGCAAGTCTCTCTTTTCTTGTGAAGAATGCATAATTCTTACACCTCTTAATCCACGCATAGCAATCACTGAAAATTTTAGGCCAATAATAACAAGCCTTCATGAGTTTTAGAATTTGTCACTCTTGGTGCAAAATGACCACCACTGGTCCACCATGGAACTCTTCCAACACCCTATGAATCTGATTTGTGCTAATGCATCTCAGCAGCACTCCATTCACATCTTTCTTGAACAAAACTCCATCAACAATGGCATATGGGACAGCCTGCAATCTGAAGTGTCTTCTTTGGGTCTTGTTCATCTCCAGGGGGGCATAGGCCTGTGCTTAGGAAGTGTATTATACCTTGGGTCCAGCAGGGAGTGGGGGCAGCATTGTCTTCTTCTTGATTGCCACTTGGCTCATGGCTGTCTGGACTATCAAAACAACCTCTTCTTCATTACATACTTCTTTTTGCTTCCCCAAAACTAGTTGCTCACACAATCCTTTCCCTCTTACCAGCTTGGTGATCTTGATCTCAATGTCATACTCCATGACACGGGTGATCCAACCTACCCTTTTCTCATTCAAATCTTTGTTGAGGAGGAAGTCCTTAACCCCAGCATATGAGACCAACAAGTGGACCTTGTTGTTCGAGACTAAATGCTTGAATTTCTTCAAGCTTTTGATTACTGCTAGCACATGCTTCTCAATAAAAGAGTACTTCACCTCATAGTCATCTAGGCTCTGGCTGAAGAAGGTAATTGGCTGCTCATCATTATCCTTGTTTTGCTTTACCAAAATGGCAGAAATAGTGTCATTACCTCCAAATGCATAAAGGATGAAATCCTTGGAGAAGTCCGGGTTGATGAGAGTTGGTGCTTGAGAAATGGCTTCTTTGATTGCTTCAAAACTCTCCTTGCCTTCGCCTTTGTCCACTTGAAATCCATGCTCTTCTTTAACATTTTGGTGATGGGCTTGACAAGGGCTGTAAAATCTGGGACAAACCTCCAGACAAAGTTTATTCTCCCCAAGAAACTCTGAAGGGCCTTCTTGTGGCTTGGCAATGGTAGTGCTCTTATGGCTTCAACCCTCTCTGGATCAATTGTTAATCCTTCTTTGGAGACAATATGGCCAAGGAGATTTCCTTCATGTGCAAGAAAGATACACTTTCTAGGATTTAAAGACACTCCAAATCTCCTGCACCTCGTGAAAACTTCTCTCAAATGAGAGAGGTGGTCTGCTGTATTTTTGGAAAAAACAGTGATATCATCAAGGTAAATTAGCACCACGTTGTTAATCAAACCTTTGAACGCCATGTCCATTGCTCTTTGGAAGGTAGCACCAACGTTAGACAGCCCAAATGGCATCTTCTGTATGCAAAAGTCCCCCATTTGGTTGTGAAGGCTGTCTTGAAATGGTCTTCCTCCTTCACCATAACTGATTGTAGCCGGAGTAGCCATCAAGTAGTGAAAACCTCTCGAGCCATTCCACAACTTACAAGATTTGCTCCATGGAAGGGAGTGGGTAATGGTCCTTGAGAGATGCTCCATTTAAGTCTCTCGAAATCAACACACAATCTAATCTCCCCACTCTTCTTTCTGACTGGAACCAAGTTGGCAACCCAACTAGAATGCTTGATTGGGAATATGATTCTTGACTCAATCAGCTTGTCCAATTCTTTCCTCATGAGAGGCTCCATGTGTGGATTGAGTGGTCTTTGTTTCTACCTGAAAGGCTTAGTATTTGGATCCAATTCAATGGTATGCTAAGCTAAGTTGGGATTGAAACCTTTCAAATATTCATAGCTCCATGCAAACACATCGGGAACTCTTGACACAACCGCATTGCGAACTCATACCTTTCTTGTTCGGTTGTCATCTTTCCAATTTGCAATGGTTTGTTCTCTTCTACCAAGATGGATCTGAATCTTCTCTCTTGACTGAATGTTTGCTTTCTCTTTCCTAAACCGATCATTGGGATTGAAAATGGACTCCAAAGTGATAAGTCCCTGGGCAGCTTGTTAGTTCTCGGTTTGTACCACTTGGTCACCATATCTTGCTGTTCCAGCTTTTCTTGATTCTTAGTGAGAACTCAGCTTCCTCTTGCAAGAAATGGATGATTTGCTGGTCATTCTCAAATACTTGCCAACCGACATTGTTATCTGCATGAAGGCCTCACAATCACGTGGATGTTTGGCTATACCTTGTCTTTTTGAATGCTTTCCACAATGTTAAAGGCTGCCCCTACTACCGCAACCCCCTGCCAAAGAGCTTGATTCTCTTTCCTAGGAATGGATTTGATGCCAAAAGCCTCAAAATCTTCCATGAGGTCCCACACCCTATTCTTCAGTAGCACTCGAGTAGATCATTCTTGGCAAAGATGTTGTCCTTTGGCTTGATTTACAATCAATTCACTGTCACCAAAGACTTGCAAGTTCTTTATTTTCTTCTTGATTACCCAATGCATCCCTTGCACCAAGGCTTCATATTCAGCAGTGTTATTAGAGCATGTAAACTGAAATCTAAAAGTTGAATAGTACTTTACTCCTTGAGGTGAAACAAGCATAGCTCCACCTCCTGCACCTTGTCTACTCCTTGATCCATCAAAAAACAAGCTGCCATACCTCATTGTCATCCTTGTGGTTTGGCTTGGTGATGTTAGGAATAGGCTGATTTTCTTCATGTATACAATAGACCCCTAGCTCAGATTCTTCTACTTCTTGATAAGGATCAAAAGCATGTACCTTGTTTTCCCATTCATCAAGAGTTAGATCCGGGATGCTCCCAACCTTGGTGTCAGCTTCATCGGTGCTTGGGTGGTCTTCTTGATCAAATGCTGAACAATTGGTGTTGATCTGACTTGGAGTGTAAGGCTCAATGTGGAAGTTTACAATAGGTTCAGATCTGATTGTAGCCTTAGTTTCATACCTCATTCGAGCAAAGCATGTGTGACCAATAAGCGAGAAAAATATCCCCAATCTTGTTGTGAAGTCCCTTGACAAGCATAGGGAAAAGAGTGGTGGAAGGTCTATGACTGATACATCTTGTGAAACAACAACATTTGGACATGCATGCAAGGTAAGACTCAAGTTTCTAATCACCCCAATTGTTGTTACTGTTGTCCCATCCAGTTGCACTACCCCTTTGGATATGGTTTCATACTGGAGCCCTAGCTGATCAGCTATTTTTTTAGGCATCACTGAGCTACTTGCCCCGAGAATCTATCATGCAATTGTGCACTAACTGATTTCCAATGATTAATGAAACATAGAAAGGAGGGGGCTTCAACATTTTACCTTGTTGTCCTCCATGATTTCCCTCAGGCTAGGCAACATTTGTGAGCACTTTCTCTTGCATCTGAACTTGCTGATTCGAAGTTGGCTAGTCCTTCATGGCAGCTTGTAACAAGTCTCTTTGGCCTGGGATAGATAGGGATTCCCACATTGATATATTAACATTTGTCTTCTTCATCTGATCAATGATACTGAATGGTGATGAAGGATCTCTTTGCTGTCCCTTTGCTTGTACATTCACTCCTTGCACGTGGGCAGCAATAACTAGTATTTGAGTTGGTCTAGGAGTACATTCTTGGCTACCCTTGTGCATTTGAAATTGGATTTCGCTTGCCAACCATTTGTGGAGCCATGGAAGGTTGTGGATTAGTTGGAGCTAATGGTTGTTCTTCACCCAAATTCCTTCTTTTTGACCTTGTGTTGGCTACAACACCTTGAGAGACCGTTTGATTCATGCCACAAAAATCCTCTGCTTGCCAATTTACCAACGTGGTGTCATTTGGAGCTGATTTCTGTTGGAATGTTTCTTGTTGTTGGTTGTTTCCTTGATCGCCCTCACCTCCACACCAGTGAGTTGTCACCATTAATGCTTGATTCAAAGCACCATTGAAGCACATGGATTGGTTATGAGGTTTATTGCATAGAAAACACCAGTCATACTCCTGAGCAATGTTGTTTTGTGTTGGGACCAATGCCTTAGAGGTAGATATGGCATTTGGATTGTAGGGCTGAAATGGTCTATTGGCGGGAGGCCTTGTTTGATTCATATTTGCAGCTGGATTAGGAGGTCTTTGTGGTTGGTATGGCTGCTGTTGGGCTGAGCTTGGGGCTGGAAGGAAGGTCTAAAACTTTGGGCTTGTTGCCTCTTGAGAGTAACCAGCTCATTACCTAAATTTTGCAATTGCTTCATGACTTCTTGAAGCTCATTTGGGGCACTTGGAGATGAAGTAGAAGCTTCATTTGAACTCGATTTCTAGGAGTGGGAGAAGGAGCCAAATTAGGTGCTTGATTAGTGTTTGGGCTCTCTAAACTTGGAAACAATGGCATGGGAGGTCTACGGGCTAGTTTGCCAGCTTGGATCAAACAATTTTCAGCCATAATGGCAATGCTATAAGCCATAGGGATAGTTATGCCTCCCATGGACTGAATCAACATAGAAATATCAGAATTTAGAGCTTTGAGATAGTAAAGAAAAGCACCTTCTGTGTTTGGCCGACTGCCACTAGAATTCTCTCCTAAGTCCTTTGAAATCTGAAATTAAAATCAGTCAGCTGCTCATTGGGAGCTCTTTTGATAGTTGTCAGCTGCTCCAAAAGGGACAAGTTGTCTCCCTTTTCCCCAAACTGCTCATGGAGGGCTATACATAGCTGATTCCAATTCTGAATAGAACCTGAGGCAAGACTTCTAAACCATTGCAATGCTTTCCCCTTGAATGAAGATGCCAGCAATTTGACAGCCACTTGCATCTCATTGATTTCATGAATTGCACAAAGGTTGGCAATGTCTTTAACATGATCACCTGGAGTAGTCTGATTCTCTCTAGTGAAGTATGGAATGTTCTTCAAGGCTGCAATTGGAATTGGATGTTGTGCATTGAGGGCAAGTGGGCTGTTTCCTGTGAAATTGACATACGGATTCGGTGGTTGCGCCATTCTAATTGGTCTTAGAACCCTTGTTGATTGAATGAAAGGCCTACCAGGTGGAGGAGTTGAGAGAGTTCTGTTTGGTGGAGATGGAGACCTTTGGATTCTCCTCCCACTTTACCTTACTCTTGGAGATAACTACGTGTATTCAAACAACACCTCTTCTTCTCCAACTCTTGACCTTGTAGTGATTCTTCTCATGAGTTTTCATGCCTGCACTGCTGAAACCAGTTGATTCTTCTCCTTGGAGTCGCCAGATGTGCAATTTATAGCTCTTTTGAAGCAAGAAAATTGCAGCAGATGCACATCAACTTTGCTGCAATAAAAATGAGACCTCTAAGGTCCCACAGTGTGCAAAAGCTGTTGTTGCAAATCAAGACACCCACGGATGCAAATCAAGGTTACGAATTGATGTTTTAGGCATCCCGGTGTGATTGCACAACATGGAAACCCTCTCCAAGTGTGGGACTTGTGAAAATGAGAGAGGAATCTCCAGATTAGAGGCTGGTTCCTCAAACTCCTCTGATTTAGATCTATATTTTGCACAACTACAGAGGTTTAGATCCTAATCCTACTCTAAATTGCAAGGGGACAGGGATAAAAATGCAAAAATTGAAACTAACTAATGATGGTGATGCACCAAAGGAGTGGTGAAACATTTTTTGCCATGTAAATAGACACAAATTCATGAAATGCAACAAGGGAAAACATACACAAGCTGATAGATGTAATTAGGGGTCTTAAAATGAAGTAAAACAATACAAATAGAGGACTAAAAGCATTCACAGAGTTTGCACTGTCATTTCCATGTAAAATCTCTTGCATTCCACCCTAAAAGAGGTATAAACTTGTTACAATACTTGAAAAAGGTCTGATTCTTGCAACAATCACTTGCTAGAGGTGAAATAAGAAGTTTTCTATGCCAAAAAGTGTTCAACCATGAAGAAATGAGCCAAATCTGGCTTTTACAATACATGGGTCGAGCCCAGGAGAGAGAAAACATGAAAAACGCATGGGAGCCATCCCTCATTGAATGAAACTACATTAAAACAGCATGGAGGTCCTTACAAACCCATGCTCTGACATTTTTGACCATACTGGAGAAGAATGTGACCCATTTTGTATTAAATTTGGTTGTTGAAATGTCATTTCTGGCCATGGACACGTACCAGAAGCATTTTTGAATTTTCTCTCTCCAAACTAAACCAAAATTCAAAATTGACCATGGAATCATGTAGAGAATTTCATAATATTTCCGTTGATATAAAGAACGTGCAAATCGAGCTCTGGATCGAAAGTTATGCTCGTTTGAAGATTTAGGGCAAAAACGGGCCAAAAACGGATCGGCAGGAAATTTTTTGAATTTTACCTTTTTTTTGTCTTTGGAAATTTTTTGAAAAAATCCCACGCCACTGGTCGGATGCCACATGTCAGCTTCTGATTCGCCACTGGAATTCTCTCTCCTTCTTCCTCATGGGTTTTCCTTTGAAAATTTTACCTTTTTATACTTTGGGAAAATTTCCCGATTTTCCCCCGCGCCCCGCCACTTGTGGACACGTGGCATGATTTGGTTGGTCGACAGGGGCACGGGCTCGTCCTTTGCCTTTGAATTTTTGACCGAAACTTTTTCCAAATTTCCCTAAGTCCTCCCCGAGCTCCGAACTCCCCTTCCCCTTAGGACACGTGTCCTGTGTCTATTGGCTCGGGCCCTCTGTTCCATTTTCCCCTTTGAAACTTTTACCGACCACTTAGCAACTTTTTTCCTTTCTCCCCCCACACCGCGAGCTCCCGCCACTTGTGCCACCTGTCATGCCCCTATTGGCTGCGGCAAATCCTTCCAAAATTTGCCTTTGAAAACTCGGCAAAACCCTTAGCATTTTTCATTTTCTCCTCCGCCGGTTCGGGCTCCATTGGACACGTGGCCCATTTTCATTGGGCGCGGGCTACGTGGGACAAATGTTGCATTTGAAACTTTTACCAAAACTTAGCAAAAATTTCAATTTTAACCCCGATGCCCGTGACCCTCCTTGGCCACGTGGCGAGTTCCTATTGGCCACGGGCTAAAATTCAAAATTTTTCCTGCTCAAACACTTAGCCATTTTTTTCACTATGCCTCCCCTTGTGACACGTGTCACACTGTGATTGGTCCGCGGGCCCGCATGGGAAAATTTTTCCATTTGAACCTTTGACCCAAACTTGGAAAATTTTCCAAGTTCACCTCCGACCTCTGAACTCCCTTGCCACGTGGCAGCTTCCTATTCGCTTCCCACAAAAACTCCGCCGAGCCATAACTTGAAAAATACGAGGAGTTAGGAGGAAAACTTTACCTTTCTGGAAAGCTGAGAGAGAGCTCTATCTGATGGTGCCATCTCTAGAAAGATTTGAGTGCTTGAAAATCAAAAAATGAAGACTGAGGCACAAGATAGGTAGGAACACAAGGAGTTCACCACAAAAATGAGTAGGGGCACATTTTGGATAACGAGTTGAATTAGAATCTTAGGGTAGGGTCGCACAACTTTTACAAGGTCATATCACATGGTCTTGACCCTTCGTATGGTTTTGGGATTTTCTTGGTTCTGGGTTCTATAACTTCGCACACTATCTATTGCACGGAACTATATGTTGTCAAACCCTAATTTGTAATCATATTTTGAAGCTCTCTGAATATTATGATCATGATATAAAACTCTAGTTGTGGATTATAAGTCTTACAAAAAGCATTAGTTGGGTTGTCAGGAACCTTTGTGCACTATCGACATTGACACTACTCCAAATTGGCCTCAAATTGCACGTCATTCTCCACTTACCATGTGATATACGAATGAATGTAACTATATTGGATTACCATGTTTGTGATTTAATATAATTTGAATTAAATCTTATTTCGAGTAACTTAGTATAATAAATGATATTTAGATGATTATATATAGTAATGCAAGCATCAAGAATTCAACAATGTAAAACCCCAAGCAAATGAAAGAAGGAAGATGGCTTAGCTTATTATGTATAGCTTTGAGACTGATTAGGACTATGAATCTATTAGAATAGGCTGGAAAAATGTCAAAATGGCTCGCCGAGGGTTCGAAACCTAGGAATGTACATGAAAAAAGCACCCACAAGAGGACATGAGTGGCCCAAATGCCAATGAATTATTTGGGTGCCTTTATCTACTAAAATGCTCGAACTTGATCTTTTATGGGTTGGAAGGTCTTCACTGTTACTTTCTCTTTATCACTCTAGTTTCACTATTAGGATTCCGATCACACATGTAACCTACAAAACAAGTGACTACCTGCACATGCCCACAAAAACATCAAATATAATAAAAAATATGTAGAATGTGGATATGGGTGACTTCTCGGCGGTCACTTGAAGAGTGAAATTATGATCAAGTGTTGCACTACATCTCATAATCCATGCAGCTTCTTCATGCATGTGTGTATATTCATGTCCTAGGTCACCCTTTTGTAAGTTGCATGATGATAGTGGGCTAGATCTAGATTGTCCCAAATATGTAAAATGTGTGTGATGGAATAGAATAAACTCCCATCCTATGCAATGTATGCAAACCAATGCAACCCTTGTCCCTTGTATGAATGTGTTATATATGTACTTTGTAGTGCTCTTGTGCCTTTTTGTAAGATTAAGTGATGATAGATAATGCTTATAGTTCTTGGCTCTTTATTTGAAAGAAGTAACTAAGTATATATATGATTCCCTTATTTGAATTTCATAATTAACAACTGAAAGGATGACCCAAAGTGTTAAAAGGTGACCAAGAAGTGAAAATGACCCAAAAGAGTAAGAAGAAGAAAGAGAGGGATAGGAGCACATGGGCGCTTCTGTCCTAATTGGGCACTAGTGTTCGAGGCCTTCAAAAGGTGAATCAATCAAGGGCTAGAAGAACTATACGATGTGTAAAGCCAATAAAGTATAAGATATAAAGTAACCAAAATGCCAAAAGGAGTTATCAACCACTAGTTTTCTTGTTTAGGAATCATGTATACATTAGTATGCTTTAGGACCTAGAAATGTACCCAAGTGCATAGATATTGTGTCCGATTCTATAAACTTGGAATTTTATTATGAATCTAAGGAGTGTAAAAATAAAATAAAAGGGGAAAGGTACTTACTTGATTTAGACTTACCTTGCATTGATATGGGACTGAAGAGAGTGATGAAATGGCAGAGCAGAGTGTCGCATGATGAACCTTAAAGCAAGCAACAAAAGAGGAAGATCAAGCCAAAATGTGGGCACCTTGGTCTAATATTTGGGTGCCCTAGTCTACAAAATATCTCAAGTTCGATCTTGATATGGTTGCTAGATATTTACTATACTTCTCCTTTGGTCGAGTGAGTATCGTAATTAGTTTTCTCGGTGTCATTGTCAACTTCCAATGAAAATAAGCTGCAAAACCCCACACAAAGCATCAAACCCTAAAAAAGAAAGATGTAAATGAATGTGTCAGAGTGTCTCAAATACTAAAAGGACGGGCTTATGACTAAGCTCTACACTACATCTAAGACCTAATGTATTTCTATGTGCTTATATGTGCAATAATGTGCCTAAGGTATCCTAGCTCTAATGACGCTAAAGTAATAGGCAATAGCTAGGTAAAATGTAAAATGGTGGATGGAATAAAATGAATACGCCCCTTCCTATGTAATTTGTGATGCAAAATAGTGCCCAAATGCAGTACCTTGCTCTAGGTAGATAGTTATCCCTTAGTATAAATAGTTTTCCCTTAAGGTACTGTGTATGTTATGCTTATATAGGGATCTATTGTTCAAATTTCAACACTAATGACCCGGCATGTCAATTAGTACCTAGGGAGATGGGAGGGAAAAGCTGTAAAGAGTGATCTCGAATATCTAAAACAAAACCATGTGTGACGGGAACAGGGCACCCTAAGTGCCCTAATCCCTATCTAGGAACCATAGTCAAAGACCAAAGAAGATAGCTCAAAGTGAACCATGATAGATAGGAGCCCCTAAAACTTGATACGAATTGTGCGAGTGAATGAAGAATGTGTGAGACAAATAACTACAAATACCAACAGATCGATAACCTGGAATATGGGCTAGGTCATTATGAATACTTCTCTTATGCAAGATCCATATATAAAATAACATACTTGGTGGTATATTAATAGTAATAAGTATGTAATTTTGTGACTACTATTTTCCCCATTTTGTGTTGGTGAGCGAAAGCTGGTAACATAAAGTAGTTAGAGATGCGTGCACTGATAGAAATATAGAGAAGCCCATGCTTATAGAAGAACACATAGATGTGGTAGGAGAGCGTGCGAATGAGACCATATAATATAATGAACCATGGATTAGTGTGTTGATCCATGCAACATAGTGAGAGATGTAAAACTATGATGAAGTGTACTAAATGAGAGTGATGATTGTAATGTTGAATGATTGATGATTTAAAATTTTGTATGATGACGATGTGATGGGGTAGGGAGTGATCAATTCCCAACCTGATTACATGTGTATGAAAAACTAGAGGATTTGGGCATCCTACCGCCAGAGGAAGAGTGTAGGGAGAAAGGTGCGTTATTCTCCAACCTTTAATTACATCCTTAAGATCTAGCCACTACTGAGATGGACTCAGATCAAATTTTTCAGTGGTTTTGGATCCAAATATTTCGATCAAACGTGTTGACCCATATAGGAGTAATATAGGAAAGGCAATGATGTCTCATTGTCCCCACTCCAAGGGTGTTGCCACAATATATGGTGGCTTCTAAGTTAGGTCATTTGAAAGAAAATGAAAATTTACAATAACTTCCCAAGTTAGGTCATGTAGAAAAATAACAATGTAACTCCCAAGTTAGCTCATCTAGGAGGCCAAATGTGACTCCCAAGTTAGGTCATCTAGGAGGCTGAATATGTTGTATTATGTTGATTGAATGGTGTGGTTTTGATTGTTAGAGGTTTTAAAAATATTTTATTCGTTTATTGATTGATTGGTTTACTCGTAGATATACTTTACACGTGTTTCCTCTAGGTTAGGTCATTAGGGGGAATCGATAGAAAATGATGAAATATCGCATGATGTATTAGTAAATGTTCAAAAATGATGAATTATAGGTGTTGAACAATCACATAGTGGTGTAAGGAGAATTATAGGATGACCCCAATTGTATGCCCCCTTTCATGAAAAGGGAAGTGATAATGAGAATGAATGTTTAGCTGAAAGTAAGCCCAGTAATAGATAATGTATAATAGATATTGTGAAAATATGTGTAGAATGAGTGAAAGATAACATCTAGGAGAAATAACACGTGTGTCATGTGTATGATATGATTATAGGTGAATTATGAAGATAATTTCATAAACAAGAGAAAATCGGACTAAAAACGCTCAAGATATTGGAGAAATTGTACGACATGTATTAGTTGATTGGTGAATGTAAAGTATGACCATAATATAGTGAATAAATGAAAAGTGACTATAAATAGTAAATTGAAAAGGTGATTAGTCAACTCATTCGTATTTTTTGTGAGTGTGAGAGTGAACTTTAAGTGTGTAAGTATGCCGCAAGTTAGATCAACATAACCTAGCCATTTCGAGATGGTATCGACCTCACATCCATGTATGGCGATGGAGTTGGTAAGTGCAATTTTTTTTTGAAAAATGCTTGTGTATTAGTCATTTTAGTGAATTTTTGCAAAATTTGGGATTTTATTTTTCTTGGTGTTTTAGACCTAGACAACAGTGGTGAAGGTTTTAGTGGGCTTTGAGATAGGAGTTCCCGGACACAGGCACACTGCTTGGTGTTGTGCTCCTAGGCACCCCTGTCTTGATTCTGGGTGCCTAGGTCCAGAAAAAGTGTGTAATCAGTCCAAAGTGGTGGAAATGTGATTTTTTAAATGTCATAAATGTTTATGTTTGCCTATGTATAGTGTTTTAATGCATTGTTTGTTGTTGTTTGGTGTTGTGCAGAGGGATATCCATTCGAGGGAGTTCTACGGTGGTTGTCATTTGAGTACTTTGCTTGAGTTGGGTTTATGGAAGATGATTGGGAGGTTATGGACCATGCCAACCTATGACACATAGCTAGGATGGGGGATGTGCCCCATAATATGCCTATGTTGAAAATTTGTGTGAGAGATGGTGTGTAGATACTTGTACATTTTGGCTACCTACTGGTGAGATGATAGTCACATTAGAGGATGTATATCGCATACTGTGATTACCGATTATTGGTGAGAGGGTATACATCATCATTATGGAGAACATGGAGAGATAGAATGAGTGCTAGACTTAGTGGTATTTTGTGGGGACTTGAGTGCCTCCTGAGTCCCATATTAGCTTGGACATGATTTTGAGGTCGGGGTTCGCACTTGTAGAAGTTTATAGTCATGATTATTGTGTCATCTATTGTAGTGGAGGGAGGTGGTGTGGGCATATTATATAAGATGCATGATATTTTACCAATGGATCAAGGAGGAGGGTACTAGGTATGTGTGGGCATGATGTGTGTTGGACCACTTGTATAGAGATCTTTACAGATTTCACTAGAGGAACATGAAGATAGGATTGGAGTGAATACTTTGTTGTATGTATGGGCCTATGAGCATATATAAGTATTGAGGCTAGTTGGTGGTCTGCGACCAGAGTGGGCTAGACCAACCATATTTTTTGGGAGATGGGTTAGAGTACATGGGTGGAAGATGGATACTAATACCTATAGAGCCTCGATAGATTGGATGGGACTAGAGGCTGTGATATGTAAGTCATATAGAGATTATGGAGGATGGCCTGAGGATGTTGTAGAGTTACACTATATATGGTGGACTATGTGGTTAGAGGATTGGTTCCTAGGTGTGATCAACTTATTTCAAGTGGAGAAAATATATTGATAGCTTGGTATGGCTCAGGATGTTACCCCAGATCCATATGTGTGGGTACAAGCCATTAGAGCACCGAGGAGGGCCATAGCTAGACTAGGGCCCACATGAGAGAGAAGCTAGTACCTCTCGACCCCGATGAGGTGGATGTGGCCATAGATCCTATTGACGTAGATAATGCAGGGTGTACAGAGGCATACCATGCATGGTGGACAATGCATCAATGGGTGGTTTTGTTTCCATTGTTTATAGATGTGGCATGATTACCTCAAGGAGGAGGAGTCGAGGGGCAAACACATGCCCCCAATGTGATGGTAACAATGGTGTGAGTATCAAATATGAGTATCTATATAATTATATTTGGTTGGCTTGTTTCTTATTTATGGCTATGGTTATCTACTGTGTTATGCTATATGTTGTAGGTGACACATATTGGAGCTTGATTGTGGACACATCTATCCACACATTGACATGAAATGTGTTGACCAATATACTTACGGATGGAGGGATGTTAGAGTGTGTGGATGATATTATGGGTGAGCATGCCCATTTGTTTGAGTCGTGGCCATAGCAAATAATGATGTGTACCTTGTATTGTTGAGTGAGAGAGAGATGAGGTATGTGAGGAGACAATGAGTGAGAGAGGCGGAGGATGGGGTCCATTAGCGCAAGATGTTTTGCACAATTTATCACATTACAGAGTCACTTTGTGGATTATTCTATAGATAACACATTACTATAACATAGGTAGGTGGAGAGGTATAGGGGTCATGATCAATGACATCGAGTTAGTGGTGAGGCTTCTAGTTCTAGAGCATTCTAGTTCATCATAGATAGTGACAACGATGATGAGATATGAGTCATGTGGATGTATTCGATGTAGGGAAGTTTCCCCTAGTTATGAGATGTTTTGTAACTATGATTGTGATCAATAAATATAGAGGATTTATTGGCATATGGTGATTATATTCACCATGTATTAATGTTATGATGATGTATGTGATATTTGTTGCTATGAATGATGCTTGATGACTTAAGTGTTATTTGTATTTGTTGAATTGATTTGTAATGCATATTTGTGATGTGTAATAA
Organism: Taxus wallichiana var. yunnanensis; assembly: GCA_018340775.1. NCBI lineage: Eukaryota > Viridiplantae > Streptophyta > Pinopsida > Cupressales > Taxaceae > Taxus > Taxus wallichiana. The sequence continues at coordinate 156,952,708 of CM031244.1, read as the reverse complement.
TGATATAATATGATGATGTATGTAATATGAAATTTTGAAGAATGATCAATTATAGTGTAAAAGTATGATATATTCATTATAGTGTAATAAAGTGTATGTATTAAGATGAGGATAGGGGAAGAATATTAGTGATGTCCCCTCCAACGTATAGATGAGTAGTTTCATTTAGATAAGAATCCCTAGTAGTCAAGAATGAACCATGTAATGCAAGAATGCATCATTGGGAAATGATTCGATAGAATGCGCTAGATGAAAAGATAAAGCGCATGATGAAGAGAGGTTCATATTATAATAGATCCCTCAACAATCATGTAAGAACCGTAATAACATGAGTGTATCATTGAGGGGTGAGGTGATAATAATCAAATACCAAAGACCAAGGAAACGTGAAGTGATGGAAGCGTGTGGGATGGAAGCAGTGTGAGCATACTAGCCAAATTGAATGTCATATGGAGCAGTGGTGGGAAGTAAAAATTCCAAGGGATGTGGAAGATAATGTGAAGTGGTAACATGATGCAATGGATAAGATGGACGTGGTGGATGAGATGAATGATATGGATGAGATGGTGTGGTGATGGATGGATGCGATGGAGAGTGTGCATGAGTGACGACCTGTGGTGATGGATGAACAATGACCTTAGCACTATGAGAGAAGGAGATAACTTCAAGCCGACGTAGTAACTTGTGGATGTAGGAGAGGAGAGATGAACTTATCATGTGAGCTAGAGCTAAAGGAGATGATGCCTTTATCCTCTAATTGTTACAATCGATCGTGAAGGGCAAGAAAATCATTATCCCTATGGCCATTGATATAGTGATAATTACAATATGGTCAATCATGTTGGCATTCAGAAACGATATCAAGGATTGATGATGTTGGTTAGAAGGTAAGTGAATTAACCATTCATTAATCAAAACATGCAACACATCATGTGGTTGAGCATGATGGGAGAAATGTAATGGCTCACATGGAACATGTGTAGAAGATGGAGGTGTAGCCTTCCATGGAGTAAAAGAAGAAGGACGCTTATGTGATGTAAGGTACGATGGAATTTATCATAAGGAGGGGATGGAGATCATGTAATACACTCAAGTAATGGTAATGGAGAAGAACTATTGATGTAGTAGTGGTAGCAATAAGTGGATGATCTATAATGGCAATGAGGTCTTGTTCTAGATCAATAACTTTATAACATAGAAGTGTGAATGATTCACATGTGTCGTATTACAATATTTGCTTTAGTATGGGAATCAAACCATGATAGAAGATAAATTGATTCTCTAAGTCAATAGGTTGGAAGACTAATTAGTGTATACAAGCATTGAATCATAAGATGTAATCCATGATAGGTTTATGTTTTTCCCTAATGTAAAGTAGGTAGATGATCATAAGTAACTCTAGGGCCATTGTTGATGATAAAGTAATGGAGAAAAGATTCTTCCATCTCATGATAAGTGCTAATAGATCCAAATGGGAGATGAGTATACCATTGTAAAGCATCATTGGTAAGACTATAGTGAAAGGCTTTAAGTAATAATTGATCATTAGAATATAAAGCCATAGACATACGATAATGCTTGAGATGTAAGTAGGGGTTTCTAGTACCATCAAAACATGAAAAGGTAGGCATGATAAAATCCTTAGGAAATGTTGAGTTATGAATATTTTTAGGAATAGGGTTTCCATGTAATGAATTTTTATCAATGGAAGCATAATAAGCCTTTCTTTCTAATGTGAGTGATTGAACCTAAGATTGTAAGTGACCCACAACATGCATGAGAGACAAGATGTCTTGTGAAGGAATAATAGAGGATGGAAATAATGTGTTAAGTGGTTGTAATTTTCCATTATGAGTAATCATAGGTATTTTGAGAGGATATTTAGGAGAAATTGATGCTAAAGGAAAACTAAGTGTAGGTTCCAAAGAAGAAATAGGTGATGAGGGACATGGAACATCCATAGAAGTGATAAAACTAACATCAACAACATCCCTAGGAGATGGAGTGTCGATGGAGATGTAACAATAGGAGAAGATGAACTAATAGATGGAGACAGAGTGATAGGAGAGGATGAACTAATAGATGGAGGTGAGTCATGCATAATGGTAGATATAACCTCAAAAGAAGATGACAATGGAGAAGGAGATTCACACTCAACAATATGTAAAGTAGTAGAATCATGACTATCAATTGTTTTGTCAAAAAAAGAGATCAATATATGAAAATTTCATTAATTGGATCATCAACATAGTGTGAATGAGCATGTGGACAAGTATGTGATGGATCATGAGAAGCATTATCAAAAATAGGAGAATCATGAGATGTAGCTATAGTAATGGCCTTACTAGGAGGAGAATCAATATGCACAGATGTACCATTGTCAAGGCCAAACATGAAATCAATAAGAGAATCATCTAGAACTTCCTTGGAAATGTCAGAAGGAGGGTCATGGATAACTGTATAACATGGTGTACAATGAGTGAAGCTCATCGGATCAGAAACAATGCCAATAATAGAATTTTCAAAGCTAATAGGCACATGAAATTCATGGGCTAAGAGTTGTTGTTGAATATGATTTAAGCATAGTAACATCATGATATAGGGTAGTGATTTCAGTGATGGTGGCCTCATTGTAGATGGGATTAACACTCACATGAGGCATGATGAATCGAGAAGGAGATGAGATATCCTTAGCCATTTAGGGTTTTTTGGATCCTAGGGAAAAATGTTCTAATCTACGGGTTCACCAAAATGATTCTATAAAATTTGAATTTTATTATGAATCTATAGAGTACAACAATACAATAAATGGAATATACTTGAAATGTAAATGTTGAATAATTTATTTGAATATTTTAAATGAAATGAAATAAAAGGGGAAAGGTACTTACCTGATTTAGACTTACCTCATAGTGATCTGGGGATTGAACAGGAGAGGATGAAGTGGTGAAGTAGTGTTGTAATGAACCTTAGAAAGTAGTAGAAGAGGAATATATGGCCTGAATGGGGCACCTAGGAGAGGAATAGGGGCCTGTGTGCACCCTAGTCTATGGAACAAATCAGGATATGATCTTGATATGATATGGTCGCTAGATATTTGCAATACTTCTCCTTTGTCGGTGAGTGTCACACTTGATTCACTTTGGTGTCCTTGTCAACTTCCAATGAAGAATTACCTACAAAACCCCACACAAAGCATCAAACCCTAAAAAAATAAATATGCAAATGAATGGGTCGATGTCCTTAGTTGCCAAATGGATGGACTTTATGACTAAGCACTACAATACATATCAGACCCGATGTAATTTTATGTGCTTATGTGTACAATAATGTGCTTACGGTGTCCTAAAGCACCAATGATGCCAAAGTAGTGAGAAATAGCTAGAGAAAATGCAAAATGGTGGATGGAAGAGAATGAATACACCCCTTCCTATGCAGTGTGTGATGCAAAATAGTGCCAAAATTTAATCCCTTTCTCTATGTAGATAGCTATCCCTTAGTAGAAATAGTTTTCCCTTAAGGTAATGTGTATGTTATGCTTATATAGGGATATATTGTTCAAATTTTGACACTAATGACCCGACATGCCGACTAGTACCTAGGGAGATGGGAGGAAAAATCGTAAAGGCCTATCTTGAACATCTAAAACACAACCATGTGTGACGGGTACCTGGGTGCCCTAGGTGCCCTAATCCCTATCTAGGCACCCTAGTCAAAGACTAGAGATGAAAAATAAGTGAACCATGACAGATAGGAGCCCCTAAAACTTGATCGAACTATGTGAGTGAGTGATGAATGTGTAAGACAAATAAAAAAAGATCAACAAGACTGATGACCAGGAATACGGGATGGGTCATTAGTGAATACTTTTCTTATGCGAGATCCATATATAAAACAACATACTTGGCAGTATATTAATAGTAGTACAAGTGCATGATTTTGTAACTATAATGTCTGCATTTTCCCCCACTTTATATTATTGAGTGAATGCACGATAACATAAAGTAGATAAAAGATGTGTACCTTATAAATTAAAGAGGACTGTAGTCGATAGTGTGCCGAATGAATAAGTAGCCCCGTGAAGCGTGAAGTTAACGCAATATGAATCGTGATAACTAGGAAAGGGAGGTAGACCCTAGGAGTGAATCATATGTGTAGTAGCATGTTATTAGAGCTTGTTCTTGTTGATTTGAGTTGCTTATTATTTCTTGTAAGGAAGGACTTGCGAAAGAATGACAAAATAGCATTCAAAGTCTCATATGTGAAAGATCGAGTAACGTATGTAAAAGTAGTAGCTAAGGAAAGAGTGTTCCCAATGTATGAGAGAGTATAGGATAGAAAATTTTCTGTTTGTCTCTGGGAGATGTTGTTGGATGGGGTTAGGAGTGATCAATTTCACACCAAGAAAGTAGTGGGCCATGGATTTGAGCATCTTGGTGCTAAGGATGAGGTTTTTGGGTGATATCACACCAAGAGTGAAATTTTCGCGATGTCATGCCAAAGATGAGTTTTTGGGTGAGTTCACACTAAGGATGAGTTCTTTGGGTGATCTCATACCAAGAGAAGAGTATTGGGGAGAGAGGTCTATTTTTATCTCTTTCCATAACATTTCTCAAATGAAAAGTCCCACTGTAGATTGACACACCCCGATTTGTAACCAAATTATAACCGAGTTGTAACTAAATTGTAGTCAATGATTTGAATTCTATAATCGAATCCAAGTATATGATACTGTAGATCCATACTATAAACTGCTAGAAACTATGTTGAATTGAGAAACTGTCCGATTTTCCCTAGGGTACTAGTGCTCGATAGGACACAAGTGCCCACCATTCCTATCTCGCTACTAGGCTCTAGTGTCTAATCCATGTTTTTAGTCCAAGTCCGATTCTGGACCAATCTGAATAAAGTGTACCTTTTCTAATTTTGTACTATGGTGTTCTATTCTAGAATTTTATGTTGTAAGAAGGGTGGATTGTTCACCCAATAGTTTTCCCCTCTCATTTAGGGTGCATGTGAAGAATGTAGGAGGAGGCAGCCAAAACGAGAGGGCTTGAAACTAATATGCATATCATAAATTGGATACTGCAGGGGTAGGGGATGTGTATGGTAGAAACCAAGGCACATGCAAACAAGATAGTCTTGTAAACAAGTGTTAGTTTAAAAGAGATAGGATGTAATAGAATACATTGTAACAAAAAACTATAAAAACAAGAGGTACCACGAAAATTGGGTTGCATACATGGGACATCTCTCACAATGTCGCAAGACAATCTAGGACAAAGTGGCCATATGAAAACAATGATCAAGAAAGGCATAGGATATAGCTTGCAAATAGAGGAAAATAATATAAAACAAGAAGTAATAGATAACCATGATTTGCGCCAAAGCGGCCATAAGGAAACAATGATCAAGCACAACATAAGGCATAGCCCGAAAATAGTGGAAAAAAATAACAAACAAGAAGTAAAGATAACCATGGTTTTATAGTATCTTGCAAGGAAAATGCTATACATGAAGCAACTGTTAGCCTGTTAAAAAGATAAATAGTATGTCAAATCATGTGCATATCAGTGAAAAATACAATGATAATAACAAGAAGTAGTAGACATTGTAATAATAGGACTTGTGATTGTGGAGTAGGAGAGTAGGAAAGGTAGATTCCCCTAAGATCCTCAGTGGGAATGGTAAAGATAGGTGTTAAGCATTATGAATTGTGTAAGGATATGTAAAATCACTACATTCACCTCAAGATACCATGTGAATGCATATGCGTGTATATCAAAATATAATGACATATTAAGAATCCAACTAGCATAGGAAATAAATCTCAACTTTGTAAGTATTATAAGCTAATAAGAGTAAATACAACCAAGATAGGTAGATGTTGTGTGAATGTGATGGTGTGTTGCAATATGCAAGATGTGCATATAAGAGGGGTCATGTTTCCCCCAGCCGATGTGTGGGTGATATGAGGTTCATTTAGGAATTTTTCCCTCAACAGTAAAGTATGAATTGTAGATCAAAAGTGTGTCATCAGGTGGAAAACGTATTGTATGTGATTGAGATTAGATGCTAAGAAAGATTTACCATGAAGCATAAAGTGTCAATTGTATTAGATAAGATATGAGTAGATGATCTAAAGACAAAAAATAGTGATGAATGGGGGTGGGAGAAAGTGTAATGGCCCTTGAGTATGTGGGTAATGGAAATATATCCGATGATATCAAAGAGCGAGGGCCCTTTATGTGTTGGCAAAATAATTTTTTAATATGATAAATTGGTTGATTTTTCATCAACCCTATGGGACTAGGTCCCTTTACTTGAATGGGGAAGATCCATTATTATATGTTAATAAAAATAACTCTAGTGGTTGGCCAATAGGGTGTGGATCCAATAGGCACACTCAATACACCTGCAACAAATGCCGACAATTTGCGCAAGGGAGGAATTTACAAGGAAGGTGATATGTTGGGAGTAAGGAATCAAAGAAGGGATTAATACTAAAGGTAGGAAATTTCAAATTCTTACAAGGATTAACTAGAGATATATCAACACACAATTGGAAAGAACAACAACTTTTCTAACTATATCAACAAAATAAACTATGAGCACAAAATCTCATTCATTCATTCATCTAGAAAAGTTGAAACTCCTTTCTTGATTGACATGTTTACAAAGTTGTGCAATGAGAGAGGGAGGAAACATATAGAAAGGGAAATATAAGAAAATGCTATCTTTTTCTTATTCTTGGTAGCTATCTACTCTTGAACTCACAAAATTGACAACCCCTTGAAGTGAGGAAGTCACTACAATTTATAGTTTTCAAAAGAGACTCTTCACCTACCCCCCACATGTATTTTCACTTGTCTTTTACAACTTGTGACTCTTTGCATTCCTAGGAAAGAAATTAAGAAATTATGTCCCCCTTTTTATTAATTGAGGGAAACTTATTACAATTTTTAACTATAGTCACATTAATGAATAAGACGAAAGTGAATAAGATGAAAATGAAAAGTGCAACCCCTAATGAAGAAATAGAACTATAGACACCTAAATCTAGCTACATAGTTTTAACACTAAAATTTCACTTCTTATCCTATTTTCTATCATTTGATTATAATTAGTGTATTTCTCACTAATTAGCTAACATTCCCTTCCATCTCGGTCAATTAACAACACTTCGTTAATTAACTAATCTCCCCCTTCATTCTGGATGCAAATTAACATTACTTTGTTAGTTATAATCCTATTCTAATTAATTAATTAATTGACTAATATTGATTAATTAATCCTCTAAATAAGAATTTACCCTCTTATTGGGTCATTCCCCTCTACGATCCTTCAGAATCCATCAAATTCTCTCCAATTGGCTTTTACAAGCCTAACTTGGTCTATTAATAATTCTAATTGATTAATTTAAATCACACCCAACTCACTTAAGTTGAAAAATATAATTAACCTCCCTAATCATACTTAACCATTTCTAAATATATTTAGCTCTTGTTAATCCATAAAGTTCTTTTATCCCACATTCATGAGGATAATAGTTTCTCCAAATTGGAAAACTATATAGAACCATTGGTCTTTTTTAAGGTTACACCATGTCCTTGTAAGACATTTGCATAAGATAAGAGCATTCCAAAACCTTGGAAGGCTTATTGATCAAGCTAAACTCACCCTTTTCTACTTGGCTAAGAGTAGTAAGAGAAGAACCAAAAATGACAATTAAGCCATATTGGTGAGATCTCTTCCTCTTCCTCGAGAAATCCTTTGAATGCACGTGGCTATGTATAGATTGCTTAAGGAAGTATCTACAATCCAAAGCCCATCAAAAACATCAAAGGATGGTTTGCATTTCATGTTTTTAATATTAGATGCATTTATTAAGATTTCTTTTTAATGGCTTTATCTTGATGTTTATGTTGAATTAGCTTAGTTATTGAATCTACTTGGTGTTAGGTTCTATTAATTAGCTTAGATTATTTATCATGCATACATATGGCACTCCCAATAGGACACCCTTCTGTCTCACATGCATTTATTGATGTGAAGTTTATTTTTTTGTAAACTAACCCTCTATTTTGCATATTTTAAATTAACTTACATTTCTTAACATTTTGTGTTGAGTTAACATGTGTTAAGTGTTTATTGCAGGTAAGAAGGAGGTAAGGTGCTGCTAAAATTGGAGATCAATATAAAAACCAATATTTTGAAGTTTTTAGAGGTTTTTCCATTTAAAAAAAAAAATAGACTATCGAGCTAGTATTGAGCCTGTTTGCACTAATGTTAAAATTACCTACGTTGACATTGATTTGCCTATGTTTCCATTTAAGTTCACACGCTAACATGTATATTGAATATGTTTATGTTCAACTTAACATACTATCATTTTATGCATCCGCACTAGCGTTATCTATATTTTCGCTAGCGTCCTCTATGTTTTGCATTCTGTTCTATTTTTATCCGCACCTAGAGCCTTCACACGTTACCATTTGCCTTGCATGCATTTATGTCTTCTTGCACATGCTAGCATCATTGTTCACATGCTAGCATCACTTTTAGACATGTCTACGTATTCTATATGCCCTGTGTTTTCACATGTATGGGCTAGCGTATTGCTTCACGTGCTAGTGTATGCTTCACACACTAGTATTCAAACTTCACGTGCTAGTGTCTTGTGGAATTTTGGCTCAAAATTCAATATTTTCAGATTCTAATTTTTATTTCCCTGTATTTTTTATAGGTTTTCAAGTTTCTAACTTGTAGGTTTTGTTTAAAAAATCAAATTTTTAATATAAAGGATTTGATTTAGTTTTGTTTTCCATTTTCATAAGGTGGGATCAAATGTTGCATATGCTCTTCTCTCACCCTTTCGACCTTGAGATTTAGAAATGACCTTGATCCTCATTCTAACATTTTGGTTAGATGCAAAAACTAATCACTTGACTTATCATCGTTTAAAAATCAATTTTCTAAAGGCATTTACTTGTTGTCTTTTTATTTTCATTGGATTTAACATTGTGTAAGCTCTTCTCTTACGATTTCAAGCGACCTTGAGAATAAAAAGCAACTATGATCCTCTTTTTACATGGAAAAACTACTAAAAATTTGTGTGTAGGACCAATCACTCATAAAAATGGAATTGAAACAAATGCTAACTACACTACGTGTATGTTTCCAAAGATGTACGAAACCACATTAAGATCAAGATAAAAAACACACCATTCATTCACACTATATTTGCAAGTGTGACTGAGAAGGCTAAGGCCTAAATCACTTTAACTGTGGGAAGTATCTTGGCATAAGCCATAAAACTCATTATGAGGATTACCATAGGAACCCTAAAGTAGTCAACACATTGAGGGAATTGGTTGACGAAACAAGAAGTACCCCACTACCTAATTGACTAGAAAATTCCGTGAGGAGTACTAAATATTTTCCGTATGAGGACTCTTTATTTAATTTGATTGTGGGGTAATAATAATTTTCTAGGATTTATTATAGAAAAGTGTACCTCTCTTAGACAAGTTATTAGTGAGTGTTGAGAACAAAAGCCTAGGGAGCCATTTGGCATTGGGGATAACTTGACCATATCTAAATTCATGTTTCAAAGAGATATTACAAAGAAAGACTTTCTTAGAGTCATAACCTTATTTTTGAACAAGGTGAGAGTCCATTAAAGTTGTGCCTTGTATATATTTCATCACGGATCGTACTTAGCCAAACTTCCTTGAAGTTGAAACCTTGTTGTTCGAATAACGTGAAAATATTGTGAATCTACACCAAATAATTTTCATTGTCACTCATACATTCCTTGCTACTATATTAAGATTATTTGGTCAAAAGAGAACACCTCTAAGAAATCGCTAAATTTTTCCAACACTTTTACACCCACTTAAATCAGTTTTTTCTTAAAAGCTTGATTTAAGTGTTGAAAGTGTGTTGGTACATTTTCATATTTTTTATGGTAGTCTTAAGCTAACATTGGGATGTTTTTCACTCATGGTCGTTATGCTGCTCACATTATACTAATCCATTTTAAATATTTACATCTTGTTTATTTGAAACTTGATCTAGGTATTAACATTGTATTGTTATGATGCTCGCATCATGCCGGATTAATTGTATTCTGGGCTGGAGCAATGAATCTATTTGAAGTGGCTCACCCCTTTTGGTACTTAGACCTTGTTTTCCCAAAAATTGATTTGAGTTTTGGAGGAATGTTGTTACATTGCTCACATTGTACCAATCCCTTTTCAATACTTACATCTTGTTTCCTTGAAACTTGATCTAAGTATTGACATTGTATTTGTAGGTTGTTCACATTGGAACAAACCCCATTTTTGATACTTGAAGGCTTATTTTGTCTTGGTTTAAGTGTTAACAGTGTGTCATCACGCTATCCACATTTGAGTAGATCTCTTTAAGATATTCCTTATTCATATCTTTGACACTTAGATATTTCCTACCTAGTAGTCATTACGCTGTCCACATTGGCATAGATCTCTTTGAGATATTCCTTATTACATATATTTGACACTAAGAGATTTCCTACTTTGTAGTCGTTAAGTATGTAACAACCCCATTTTAAGATACTAGAACAAGGGAATTTTTTTTTTTAAATAACATTCTCTGTTATGAATTATATAATTCAAACACACGTTCAAGTTTTAATAATTATTCTCTCCCCAAACAACACAGTTTGGAACACACAATTTCCTTTTAAAACTAATGTTCCCTGTTTGCATATTTACAATATGGAACACACATTTAATGCCATTCAATCTTATATGTATTCTATATGCTTGTAAATGACTCGAAGAAGCGCCGATCTCCCATTTTCATGGCTCGGAGTTTCAACGATCTTTCATTTCATGACTCGGCAACTACCGATCCTTCATGTTCATTCATACATAGTATATTATATATACAAGTTCTCTTAACCATTTCGGTTATCGAAGTGATCCATTTAAGAAGCCTATCTCGAATATCATTCGATATTCATCGACATCTGCATCTTAAATTAAGTGATTAGGACAACGCAACCAGCACTTGCGATACTTTGGCCAAAGATTTTCACATGCTTTGCATGATCATATTCCTAGATGTGATACACATCAATGGAATACGTCCTTCACCTCACTTCACCTGTTATCTAGAATGGTCTTTCCTGGTTCCTACCAGTCCTTTAAATTTAAGGTCAAATTCAAACTTCCAATTTCAACTAGCAATATGAACGAATATAGGAAGGCACTCATGGTGACTAAAGATACGCAGACATACGGTGTCATTCCCCACGACTCGTGTGTCTAGTTATCTTTAGTCCTCCGGAGTCACTCCGTATACGTGATCATACTCCTATCTCCAGCCAAGAACTTCACATTTAGCCTATGTATTCTTGATGATTTAATTCGGGAGGGCATTGTAATATGTCAGCTATAACATTGTGTCGTCATGAAGACCTCATCTTCATGAAGACACCGTGCTGTAGCTGGCGTATGTCAATGTCCTACGGAATCCTCCCATCGAGAGTACACATCCTACTCAAGTGATTTGGATATGATCTTAATATTTAAGATCAACTTTCAGCAACCATGCTGATCCTTTATCCTCGTTCCCGTTACAGTTGTATGTAGCTAAGAGAGACTAAATCCATCCTCTAGCTTGCTATGCATCTTCTCCTTCAATGTACCGAAGGGCTTTATTTTCTCTACTTGGTTCTCTTCTTAATCTTTGGATTAAGCAGCCCGTTACCGACGGATGTGATAAGTTTAACCTATTAAACTTAACCAAGTTTTTCACAACTGTAACTAAATTCAGAATTTCAGCTTATTAGACGTCATTTAAATGAGGTCTAATTCCCAATAAATGTATTCATTTATTCTCCTTAACCTTACATAGTTAAGGTCCATTAGCTCTGGATATATTTATCCCATATCCTTTCTTTCTGAATTTAACATACGAGGTTATTAATGGAGTCCGAAAGCGAAGTTCGATTACTCCTAAGTTAATTGATATTCCTTAGCTTCCAAGCTAATCCTGAATACCTATCAGTTATGGAATCATATTCTTCCTAATCCTTTTTAATGTCAATTAAAAATTCATCTTTACCCAAGTATGAACTAATTGCACATTTCAACTTAAAAGTTGCATTTAGGTAAGAATAGATATCGATTCCTTTTAAATCCATCCAAGGACAATTAAATAAATCCAAATTAAGAAATAACATTATATTTCCAAATTAATCAACAATATCAAAGCTGATATAGTTATTAAAATATCACACTTGTATTCATCAATCCATTTCATAATCCATACATCTGCCAATCCAACTGACTGGACTTTGTTTAAATAAAACATCATTACAACTCATAGATAGAAGAATATACTTTCTTCTTTTCACAATTCCTCGTAGAGGAATAATAACTAACAAATACAATTCATCTTTAGACAATCAAAAGAAGCATCAGAAAACAACCATGTCTTCGTTCTAATCAAATTCCATCTGCAAAATTACTTGCATGGGTTAGTTCAATGAACTGAGCATATTAAGCACTTGTCATTAAAATGAGGTGCTTTCAATTAACTGTCTCAATAAAAGAACCTTGCTTTTATGAAACGACAGTAAGAACATCAATCATGAATTAAGCATCAAAAGAATGGACAACATAACAACTGAACCATCAAAATACCATCCCAATCAGCCAAAGAATTGCTGTCCTATTTCCCACATAACCATTACAAGTTCCAGATTACAATATTTGTAAAGTTTAGGAATACAAGTAGCATACTGCTGATATAACATAACTGTTATCCTTTCCATTCCTTTCATTAGTAATAAATGCAAAGGGTAAAACTAACTGAAACGTAAACCAATTACTTTCCTTTCAGTTCATGCATCTCATTTGATTCCAAGCAATCAAGTACAGACGAGAAAGCAAACAACAATGAATATAGTTGCTCATACCCAAGCAATACAAAATTCGTTCTTAAACGATTACAGATTTCCAACTGTATGAAGAAGAAAAGATCATTTTTCCAAGTTATCCATCCACATTCCTATTTCTTTCCTCATGATTGTCCTAAAAATTGAATCCAAACGAGACACAAATCAAGATAACAGTTCAGAGTGAAACTTACAAAATCCATTCGGAATTCACTTTCCAGCAACAAGAATAATTTCATTCATAATCAGCTTTAAATGAAAACAAGGAAGAACTTATCATCCTTATCAATACTTCATTTAATTCATGCTCATATGAATACCAAAAACAGGTTAGTAAGACATCGTATTCATCATAGAACAAGTAGTATCAAGATGCATACTATGTACTTGCTGTACTAGAAGATTCCATACTTCTTTCTTGTATTTTTAACCAAATAAATAGTTATACAATCACGCAATCACTTATTCATATGACCTTCTATATCCATGAACGCATACAGTTCATAATAACAATTTGCACATTGTTGTTACCTACAGCAAGACCAATTCATATGCACAGTAAAGTTCCAATGCTATTTTCAGAGTCCAACAACAAAAAGAGAAGAATTCATTCCTTTAACTATTCAAATAAGAAAACAACCATTTTCTTCAACTCAACAAGAATCAGTCAAGTCGGATTCATTTTTCTTTGAATGACAGTGTAAAGATCAGAAGACCACATGAAACATTCAAAATTTCCATTTATACGAAAATAATGAACTCGAGAAAAAAATCTAAATGCCATTTGTAATCTTTGTCAATTTGAACTTATAACGTTCATCAAAACCAAATTCTTGTTTCTTTCAAATCAAAAACAAGAAAAAGAAGAAGAATTCATTTCCCTATAATTTCATTAAGAAACAATCATTTTGTTCAGAATGAAATAAAAACACCCAAATCATGTTTATCTAAGCATGACAGCTCAACTTATAAAGATAACAGAACAATCATTCACATTGAAAAGCAAACTCACATAGCACATGTGTTTCAATCAATATACCATAAACAATGAATATCAATCGAGTCCTATCTCGATTGCGATAAATTCAAAAACAACATTCTCCTTTTTCTTAATGAGATACAGAACTCAAAATATATATTCATATATCAATACCTCTATCAAGGCAAACCCGCATAGGGTATTAAATATATAAGCTTGGTACAGTCAGGACAGACTCAAGCAGCAAACCAAATTTCTATATTTTTCCATTTACTTGCACAAAAATACAAGCCGAGTTGGTAATCGTGACAACAGTCAAACAGGAAGACCAAACAACATCAATAAAACACAACAAAATCATCCTATCCTCACAGCAAGAAAGGAATGTAATCATATGCAAGTTCAGAAGAAAAACAGTTAACTTCTCCTACTTCCACGAATACCCAAAACGTTATTCGTTCATTTCTTATGCAAGAAAAAGGAACAAAGCAATAAAAATATTACCATTACTTCCTTCAAATCGAGTTCATAAGCTCAAATAAAACCCAAATGCTATTTCCATCAAAATCCAAAACAACAGAAGGAAAAGGATCTTATTTCCTTTTTAAAGATTTCAATATAGAAACAACATCAAACAACTCGCACATCTGAGTTCATATGCAGTTTTTATCACTTAAATTCATATAGAAAAAGAAAAATTGCTCAAAAACGAAAGACAACTCCCTATTTCAAATGCATGTAAAGATTTCATCATTCAAGTTCATATAACAAAAGAACGATTGCACGTAAGGAGAACAACTCATACTTTGCTGTTCCTTTTTCATGTAAACATTAACACATGAAAAAGAATACCCATTTTGAATTCTCCAAAACTGTCAAACAAACCCACACAGCAAGTTCGTATTTCCTACTCAAATTCATGCAAAGACAGATCAATCACAACAGCAAGAAACGATTCCACCCATATCATTTCAAACAATGACAGCAAAATCGAATAAACCCAAAACCCAAGAGCAGGGTTGTTTTAATGAGACGCTTAAACAAAGCAAGTGTTTTAAAGAGAAGGGCTTAACATGCCTGTAATTTCTTCCTCGAAACTCGAAGAAAACCGCGTCTACAGAAGGTGTTTCCTTCCACGGCGACAACAACGAGCTTCCAAACAATCCCTTCCTCTTCAGGCTCAAGAATGCCCTCAAATTCCCAAGAAACAGTGATAAAAACCAAACGCAACTGGTTCGAATGAACCAAGCAAAAACCAAATGCAGAGCAACTTTCCAAAAACCCGAACAACACAATGAACAATCAAAAATTCCTCCAAACTCTTTCCAAGGTGGACTGGTCACGAAGACCAAAAAAATTAAATGCATTAAAGGCTCTGCCTTTTCCTATTTTTCTCGCCCACCTTGACTTGGGTTGGAACTCCCAAATTCAAATTTTGCATGCAAAACCAAGTTTAGTGCATGACCAACTAGATACCTCTAGTTTTTTCCTATTCCCCTAAATCAAGGCCTGTCCACGTAAGGACTTCACATTAATGCCATTAAACACCCTTCATCCTTATCCTTTCCCATGGGTGTGCGTCCCCTTCTAGGTTAGGATTAGTTTAGGATTCATATTAGTGTTCGACCTAGGTCATAGCCTAGTCTTTAGGTTAATAGAACTTAGGTCTATTTCCACCTTTTTATATAATTTAAAAATCCACTTAGGATAGTAGTTTAGGATGTAAGGTAGAGCTTAGGATTAGATTAGGATCTAATTTCCCCTCTAACATCTAACACATAATTCAACTTCCAGTCAAGTCTTCCCGACTGACTTCCAATTTCAACACTGTGCAGGACATTTCGTCCTTAGTTAACATACCTGAGCCACCCGTATCCGGCATTTCTCGCCTTACGGGGTCTCACGTTACGACAGTGTATGGTTCGTGAATCGAACCTTTTCCGTTGGCATCTACGTGCCAACTGTTCATACCTGTAATCAGGTGCTGCACATTTATATCAACCTTCAATTTGGTTCAAGAGTAAATCGACAAAGCGATTACAAGAAGGCCACTAGCATAAAGAGTTCAACAAGCATACGAAAATTTGTCATCACATCAGTAACATACAAGCAACAATAACTGTTGTCCCATGTAAATAAATTACAGCATGCAAGAATCCAGATTAGCAACACATTCCCTTAAGATCAAAATATATCTTAACATGTTTGCCTTCATTTCAGTAGTTACAACATCAAGAAAGTAATTACCATGATAACTTACAAAAATCGGGTGTTACATTCCTCCCTCCTTAAAGAATCATCGTCCCGATGATCAGATTAAACAAATCAAGGAGTTCTAGGACAAAGTTCTAGTTATTGTCCTTCCATTCATAAGTTCATACCAAAAAGCAGATTCACTCTTAAAAACATCGTTTTAAGACAAGTATGCACAATAGACTAATAATTGTCTAAATTTGGTAGAATTATCAGTTTCTCGAATTTCAAATTCGATTAAACAAATGTGGAAAAGTAGATCTCATTTCTTGAGATTTTCCCAAGTTACATTTCTTCTTTGAGGCTGGTCCCACTTTGGACCTTACATTGGTTCACTTCGCGATTTCTTAAGTACTGTTGGCGAGTTCCCAAAGCACTCGAATGGGCTTAACCACGATTATTCTGGGTCTTGGACTGCAAGGAATTCAATTCAGCACATGTGATAAATCATCACGTATTTCTTAAGAAAAGAAATATGAAAAACATCATGCATTTGAGACAAAGTAGGAGGTAATGCTAGACGATAAGCTACAGGGTTGATTATTTCAACAATTTCAAAAGGTCCCACGTATCGTGGCGAAAACTTGGCAGCCTTGCCAAAAGTTATTGAGCTCTTTTTGGCTTCACCCGAAGAAAGACCTTCTCTCCCGAGTTTATAATTCTGTCGACCCACTTTAAGTCTGCATAACTCTTTTGCCTATTGGCAGCCTCCTTTAGATGTTCCCGAATCATTTTGATTTCTTTGTTCCATTTCCATAAGGATTTCGGCCCAATTACCTCTCTGTCCTCAACGTTGTCCCAGCTGACGGGGGTTCTGCATTTTCTTCCATACAATGCTTCAAAGGGCGCCATTTTTAAAGAGGCATGATAGGTGTTATTGTAAGCAAATTCTACCAGCGGAAGGTATTCCTCCCATTTATCTTGCTTTGGTCCATGCAATACATCCTTAACATGTCCTCTAAAACTGATTGACTCTCTCAGTCTGTCCATCCATCTTGGATGATATGTAGAACTGAAGTTTAATTTAGTTCCCAAGGCCGCATTAAGCATTTGCCAAAACCTTGATGTCATCCTCGGATCTCTGTCGATATGATTAATTCCGGTATTCCATGCAATCTGAAGATTTCATGTACAAATCTTCTTCTTAACTCTTGGTGCATCATCCTTCAAATTACCAGCAATGAAGTGTGCCACTTTGGTCAATTTGTCGACTACAACCAGGATAATGTCATGCTTATTTCTTGACATAGGCAATCCTTGAATGAAATCCATCGTTATCACTTGCCATTTATCTTTGCGGAATCTTTGTGGGGATCTGATAATCTAGCGGGATGCATATGTTTCGCCTTAACACGCTGACATTCCAAGTAGTGTGTTACAAATTCCACCACATCCTTTTTCATTCCCTTCAAGAAGTATTTTGCTTAAGATCAGCAAGCATTTTCGTAATGCGGGGTGTCGAGAAAAGGTGAATTATGAAATTGATTAACAATTTCCCTCTTAAGTCATTGCCAAAGGTATATATACCTATTTTTGAACCTCGAGAATTCCTTCATTATCAAAATGGAATCCTTTATACTTGACATCCTTGGTCTGCAGCAAGTCTTTGTTTTGACTTGTTGGAAATAAGGATTTGATTCAAGGCATCTTTCACCTCATCCTTAAAGCTGAGTTCTTAACGTTATAAGAGCGAGAGATATGCTTCCTTCGACTCAGAGCATCTGCTACTCTATTTTCCTTGCCCTTGATGTAGCTTATATCAAAATCATCTTGAGAGACAGAAATTCTAACCATCTTGTTGCCTTGCATCAGATTTGGTGAGTGAAAATATACTTGAGCCCCGGATAGTGCATTTTTT
Source organism: Taxus wallichiana var. yunnanensis (assembly GCA_018340775.1). Lineage (NCBI taxonomy): Eukaryota > Viridiplantae > Streptophyta > Pinopsida > Cupressales > Taxaceae > Taxus > Taxus wallichiana. The sequence continues at coordinate 156,934,669 of CM031244.1, read as the reverse complement.
TAACTCAAAAGGCTTGCCTAAAAGGTAATGCCTCCACATTTGAAGTGCATGAACAATGGCAGTGAGCTCTAGATCGTGTGGAGCATAATTCTGTTCATGTAACTTAAGCTTTCTGCTTTCATAAGCTATGACATGGTTATTCTGTAATAGAATACCTCCAAGGCCTTCTCCTGAGGCATCCGTTACAACCATAAAATTTCCATTTGGATCAGGTACAGTCAAAATAGGTGCTGTAGTTAACTGTTCCTTTAAATTTTTAAAGGCAGATTCACATTTGTCCATCCAGACAAATTTCTTATCCTTCTTTTGCAGCGAAGTGATTGGGGCAGCAATTTTTGAAAAGTCCTTAATGAACTTTCGATAATATCCAGCCAAGCCCATGAAGCTCCTCACTTCGTGCACGTTCTTAGGCGCAGGCCACTCAGTTATAGCTGTGATCTTTGAAGGGTCAACAACTATTCCATTCTTGCTTATAACATGTCCCAAATAATGCACCTCTGCATCATAAAAGGAACATTTAGATAGTTTACCATACAACTTCCTCTTTCTTAAAATTTCCAGCACTATCCTTAGATGTTCTTGGTGCTCTTCGACATTTTTAGAGTATATAAGAATGTCGTCTAAGAATACAAGCACAAACTTGTCTAAGTATTCTTGAAAAATATTGTTCATCAGATTCATGAAGGCGGCAGGTGCATTAGTCAACCCAAAAGGTAACACCGTGAACTCATAATGCCCGTACCTTGTTCTAAAAGTTGTTTTATGAATATCTTCTTCCTTTATTCTCAGCTGATGATACCCAGATCGAAGATCTATTTTTGAATAGACTGATGCTCCTCGCATCTGATCGAATAGATCATCAATCCTAGGAAGTGGGTATCGATTTTTAATAGTTGCTTTGTTCAGCATTATGTAATCAATGCACAGCCTCAATGTGCCATCCTTTTTCTTTACAAAAATTACCGGTGCTCCCCAAGGTGAGACGCTCGGTCTTATCAGCCCCTTAGTCAAAAGTTCTTGTAACTGAGCCTTTAGCTCTACCAACTCGATGGTGGTCATTCTATAAGGTGCCTTAGATATGGGTTCAGTTCCCGGTTTGATTTCTATTGCAAAGTCAAACTCACGTTTGGGTGGAAGACCTGGCAATTCCTCTGGAAACACATCATGGAAACCCCTTAATAATGGATATCTTTCCATGAAATCATTATCTTCCTCAGCATTTTCTGTCATTTTTACTGCATACAAGGTGCAGCCTTTGTTTTTAGCCCTTTTTAGTTGCATAGCTGTCAGTTTCCTAAGCTATGACTTCACGTTTACACCTTGAATGATTCTTTGCTTTACTGAGGTCATCGAAACAACAAATTTGTTTTTCATAATAATCGACCTTTGCCTTATGTTCAGATAACTAGTTAACTCAATAATGATATCATATGATCCTAGAGGAGTGACATACAAGTCAACTTTGGTGGAGAAACTAGGCAAGTCAAGAATTGCCCCAAAAAGGCACATTTGATTTGTATGGACAACATTATTCCCATAATGCCTTTGTCCATGTTTTATCCATTCTTTTAGCCCTTCTTTTTAATTTCATTGCAAGTTTAGCAGAAATAAAGCATTGGTAGCTCGGTATCAAAAGTATGACTACGGGTGTGCGAATAACTTACCCGAAACTTCTATAGGCGTAACTTGCCTTTTAACATGCATTAGCCACTGTAGCGTGTATCCTATTTTGCTTTGACCGTGATCATCCTTCTTGAGGAGGATAGTGATTTGCATAGTGGTCCTTTCCATAGTTGAAGCATCCTCCAGTGGCCCTTTTCTAGGCTCAAATTTGTTACCGACCTTGAAGTTATCATTCGGCTTCCATAGGACTTGTCAATGCCATTAACTTTTGTGAAGCTGCATTCCGCATGTTATTTGATGTGTCATTCATCATGATTTCTTGTTGTTATCTACAACAGTTTTGTTTTTCACACCAAACCTTTTCCAAGGTCCCCTTTTTGGTGCAAGAGATGAAGAAGAATTGGGAATCTTCTTCCTTATCTCTTCCCTGTGAGAGATATTGCTCTTAATTTCATTCTGTCTCGATTGCCTTTTCGACAACTCCATCCATGTGGTGGTTGGGCCGTGGACATCCACTTCACCACCAATGATGGGATTGGTCCCATTATGAATTTCCGTATTCGAACTTCGTCGACTTGAGTGCTGCGGCACATACTTAAGGAGTTTAGTAAACCCTTCCCTAGTATTCCATCACCAATGACCTTCCTTGTGACCCGTTCTGAAATTCGGTCATTTTCCTATCAAAATAGAGTTGAGGCAGCCATCGTTGCCTAAAATAACCCTTAAATTGATCCCAAGTTATATGCGATTCGACAATATTCAACTCAACCTTACGGTTGTCCCACCATGATGATGCTTCAAGAGAAAGTGATATGCTCCCCATATCGCTTTAGTCTCTTGGAGAAGTTTCTTATTGCAAAGTATTTCTCCATTTCTTGAGCCAATTCTCAGCTCCGTCCCAAAGGTTGTTCCATCAAACTTTGGAGGACTTATTCTCTTTATATCATTTGTAAGTTCATTTGCTAATCTTGCCCTTTTATTTTCAGAGGGGATTAGGAGCAATTACATTATGATCATCAACACCGGATTCCCTCCGTTGATGTTGTCCACGGGAAGCGGTGATCATTTATTTCAGCTTCATCTTCCTCCTCTTCATTGCCCATTGATTGTTGTTCGAGCAGTCAAGCGATCCTCGTATCAAGTAGGGCGAAAGGATTTCATCTAGCTTTTGAGCAGTAGCTGCTTCTCCACCCTGTAACGGGTTATTCGCAGCATTCCCTCTTGTTCTGACCATTTTCTATTCAATAAGAAAATGTAAACCTTATTAATATCGTGGACTCATTAGGTCTAAGAGCTGCATGACCTTGACTCTGATACCAAGATGTAACATCCCCATTTTAAGATACTAGAACAAGGGAATTTTTTTTTTTTTTTTAATATAACATTCTTTGTTATGAATTATATAATTCAAACACACGTTCAAGTTTTAATAATTGTTCTCTGCCCCCAAACAACACGATTTGGAAACACAATTTCCTTTTAAAACTAATGTTCCCTGTTTGCATATTTACTGATATGGAACACACATTAATGCCATTGATCTTATAATGATTCTATATCTTTGCTTTGTAAATGACTCGAAGAACTGCCGATCTCCCATTTTCATGGCTCGGAGTTTCAACGATCTTTCATTTCATGACTCGGCAACTACCGATCCTTCATGTTCGTTCATGCATAGTATATTATATATACAAGTTCTCTTAACCGTTTCCGGTTATCGAAGTGATCCATTTAAGAAGCCTATCTGAATATCTGTTACTGATATTCATCTGACATCCTGCATCTTAAATTAAGTGATTAGGACAACGCAACCAGCACTTGCGATACTTTGGCCAAAGATTTTCACATGCTTTGCATGATCATATTCCTGGATGTGATACACATCAATGGAATACGTCCTTCACTTCACTTCACCTGTTATCTAGAATGGTCTTTCCTGGTTCCTACCAGTCCTTTAAATTTAAGGTCAAATTCAAACTTCCAATTTCCAACTAGCAATATGAACGAATATAGGAAGGCACTCATGGTGACTAAAGATACGCAGACATACGGTGTCGTTCCCCACGACTCCGTGTGTCTAGTTATCTTTAGTCCTCAGAGTCACTCCGTATACGTGATCATACTCCTATCCCCAACCAAGAACTTCACATTCAGCCTATGTATTCTTGATGATTTAATTCGGGAGGGCATTGTAATATGTCAGCTATAACATTGTGTCGTCATGAAGACCTCATCTTCATGAAGACACCGTCTTTGTAGCTGGCGTATGTCAATGTCCTACGGAATCCTCCCATCGAGAGTACACATCCTGCTCAAGTGATTTGGATATGATCTTAATATTTAAGATCAACTTTCAGCAACCATGTTGATCCTTTATCCTCGTTCCCGTTACAGTTGTATGTAGCTAAGAGAGACTAAATCCGTCCTCTAGCTTGCTATGCATCTTCTCCTTCGTACCGAAGGGTTGCATTTTCTCTACTTGGTTCTCTTCTTAATCTTTGGATTAAGCAGCCCGTTACTGATGGACGTGATAAGTTTAACCTATTAAACTTAACCAAGATTTTCACAACTGTAACTAAATTCAGAATTCAGCTTATTAGACGTCATTTAAACGAGGTCTAATTCCCAATAAATGTATTCATTTATTCTCCTTAACCTTACATAGTTAAGGTCCATTAGCTCTGGATATATTTATCCCATATCCTTTCTTTCTGAATTTAACATACGAGGTTATTAATGGAGTTCGAAAATGAAGTTCGGTTACTCCTAAGTTAATTGATATTCCTTAGCTTCCAAGCTAATCCTGAATACCTATCAGTTATGGAATCATATTCTTCCTAATCCTTTTTAATGTCAATTAAAAATTCATCTTTACCCAAGTATGAACTAATTGCACATTTCAACTTAAAAGTTGCATTTAGGTAAGAATAGATATCAATTCCTTTTAAATCCATCCAAGGACAATTAAATAAATCCAAATCAAGAAATAACATTATATTTCCAAATTAATCAACAATATCAAACTGATATAGTTATTAAAATATCACACTTGTATTTGTATTCATCAATCCATTTCATAATCCATACATCGCCGATCAATGTATTTGGACTTTGTTTAAATAAAACATCATTACAACTCATAGATAGAAGAATGTACTTTCTTCTTTTCACAATTCCTCGTAGAGGAATAATAACTAACAAATACAATTCATCTTCAGACAATCAAAAGAAGCATCAGAAAACAACCATGTCTTCATTCTAATCAAATTCCATCTGCAAAATTACTTTGCGGGTTAGTTCAATGAACTGAGCATATTAAGCACTTGTCATTAAAATGAGGTGCTTCAATTAACTGTCTCAATAAAAGAACCCTGCTTTTATGAAACGACAGTATGAACATCAATCATGAATTAAGCATCAAAAGAATGGACAACATAACAACTGAACCATCAAAATACCATCCCAATCAGCCAAAGAATTGCTGTCCTATTTCCCACCATAACTACAAGTTCAGTTACAATATTTGTAAAGTTTAGGAATACAAGTAGCATACTGCTGATATAACATAACTGTTATCCTTTCCATTCCTTTCATTAGTAATAAATGCAAAGGGTAAAACTAACTGAAATGTAAACCAATTACTTTCCTTTCAGTTCATGCATCTCATTTGATTCCAAGCAATCAAGTATAGACGAGAAAGCAAACAACAATAAATATAGTTGCTCATACCCAAGCAATACAAAATTCGTTCTTAAACGATTACAGATTTCCAATTGTATGAAGAAGAAAAGATCATTTTTCCAAGTTATCCATCCACATTCCTATTTCTTTCCTCATGATTGTCCTAAAAATTGAATCCAAATGAGACACAAATCAAGATAACAGTTCAGAGTGAAACTTACAAAATCCATTCGGAATTCACTTTCCAGCAGCAAGAATAATTTCATTCATAATCAGCTTTAAATGAAAACAAGGAAGAACTTATCGTCCTTATCAATACTTCATTTAATTCCGGTTCATACGAATACCAAAAACAGGTTAGTAAGACATCGTATTCATCATAGAACAAGCAGTATCAAGATGCATACTATGTACTTGCTGTACTAGAAGATTCCATACTTCTTTCACTGTATTTTTAACCAAATAAACAGTTATACAATCACGCAATCACTTATTCATATGACCTTCTATATCCATGAACGCATACAGTTCATAATAACAATTTGCACATTGTTGTTACCTACAGCAAGACCAATTCATATGCACAGTAAAGCTCCAATGCTATTTTCGAAGTCAAAAGCAAAAAGAGAAGAATTCATTCCTTTAACTATTCAAATAAGAAAACAACCATTTTCTTCAACTCAACAAGAATCAGTCAAGTCGGATTCATTTTTCTTTGAATGACAGTGCAAAGATCAGAAGACCACATGAAACATTCAAAATTTCCGTTTGTACAGAAAAATAACAGCACTCAGAAAACCATCTAAATGCCACTGTCATCTTTGTCAAGCTGAACTTATAACGTTCATCAAAAACCAAATTACTGTTTCTTTCAAATCGAAAAAAGAGAAAGAAGAAGAATTCATTTCCCTATAATTTCATTAAGAAACAATCATTTTGTTCAGAATGAAATAAAAACACCCAAATTGTGTTTATCTAAGCATGACAGCTCAACTTATAAAGATAACAGAACAATCGTTCACATTGAAAAGAAAACTCACATAGCCTATGCAGTTTCAATCCAATATACCGCAAACAATGAATATCCAATTCGAGTCCTATCTCGATCAACAGTTAATTCCAAAAACAACATTCTCCTTTTTCTTAATGAGATACAGAACTCAAAATATATATTCATATATCAATACCTCTGTCAAGGCAAACCCGCATAGGGTATTAAATATATAAGCTTGGTACAGTCAGGACAGACTTTCATGACAAACCAAATTTCTATATTTTTCCATTTACTTACACAGAAAAACAAGCCGAGTTGGTAATAGTGACAACGATCGAGCAGGAAGACCGAACAACATTAATAAAACACAAAAAAATCATCCTATCCTCACACAATGAGGAAGGAATGTAATCATATGCAAGTTCAGAAGAAAAACAGTTAACTTCTCCTACTTCCACGAATACCCAAAATGTTATTCGTTCATTTCTTATGCAAGAAAAAGGAACAACAATAAAAATATTACCATTACTTCCTTCAAATCAAGTTCATAAGCTCAAATAAAACCCAAATGCTATTTCCATCAAAATCCAAAACAACAGAAGGAAAAGGATCTTATTTCCTTTTTAAAGATTTCAGTATAGAAACAACATCAAACAACTCACACATCCTGTACAGTTTTTATCACTTAAATTCATATAGAAAAAGAACAATTGCTCAACACTGAAAGAAAACTCCTACTGTCTGTATAGATTTCATCATTCAAGTTCATATAACAAAAGAATGATTGCACTGTAATGAGAACAACTCATTACGCACATTTCATTTTCATATAAACACTAACAGAGAAAATACCCATTTCGAATTCTCCAAAACTGTCAAAAAAGCCACACAGAAAGTTCGTATTTCCTACTCCAATTCATGCAAAGATAGATCAAACACAACAGCAAGAAACGATTCCACCCATATCATTTCAAACAATGACAACAAAATCGAATAAACCCAAAACCCAAGAGCAGGGTTGTTTTAATGAGACGCTTAAACAAAGCAAGTGTTTTAAAGAGAAGGGCTTAACATGCCTGCAATTTCTTCCTCGAAACTCGAAGAAAACCACGTCTACAGAAGGTGTTTCCTTCCACGGCTGACAAACGAGCTTCCAAATAATCCCTTCTCTCTTGGGCTTAGTAACAACCTCAAATTTCCAAAGAAACAGTGATAAAAACCAAACAAGTGGTTAAAATGAACAAAAAAAAACCAAATGCAGAGCAACTTCTCAAAAACCCGAGCAACACAAATGACCAACAAAATTTCCTCCAAACTCTTTCCAAGGCGGACTGGTCACGAAGACCAAAAAAATTAAATGCATTAAAGGCTCTGCCTTTTCCTATTTTCTCACGCCACTGCCGACTTGGGTTGGCGAACCATCAAGTTCAAATTTTGCATGCAAAACCAAGTTTAGTGCATGACCAACTAGATCCCTCTAGTTTTTCCCTGTTCCCGCCAAACTGGCGCTGTCCACGTAAGGACTTCACATTAATGCCATTAAACACCCTTCATCCTTATCCTTTCCCATGGGTCTGTGCGTCCCCTTCTAGGTTAGGATTAGTTTAGGATTCATATTAGTGTTCGACCTAGGTCATAGCCTAGTCTTTAGGTTAATAGAACTTAGGTCTATTTCCACTTTTTATATAATTTAAAAATCCACTTAGGATAGTAGTTTTAGGATGTAAGGTAGAACTTAGGATTAGATTAGGATCTAATTCCCTCTAACATCTAACACATAATTAATCAACTTCCAGTCAAGTCTTCCCGACTGACTTCCAATTTCAACACTGTACAGGACATTTCGTCCTTAGTTAACATGCTGAGCCACCCGTATCCGGCATTTCTCACCTTACGGGTCTCACGTTACGACAGTGTATGGTTCGTGAATCGAACCTTTTCCGTTGGCATCTACGTGCCAACTGTTCATACCTGTAATCAGGTGCTGCACATTTATATCAACCTTCAATTCAGTTCAAGAGTAAATCGACAAAGTGATTACAAGAAGGCCACAACATAAAGAGTTCAGCAAGCATACGACAAATTTGTCGTCACATCAGTAACATACAAGCAACAATAACTGTTGTCCCATGTAAACAAATTACAGCATGCAAGAATCCAGATTAGCAACACATTCCTTTAAGATCAAAATATATCTTAACATGTTTTCCTTCATTTCAGTGATTCTGACGAGAAAGTATTTACCATGATGACCTACAAAATCAGGGCGTTACATTCCTCCCTCCTTAAAGAATCATCATCCCGATGATCAGATTAAACAAATCAAGGAGTTCCTAGGACAAAGTTCAGTTATTGTCCTTCCATTCATAAGTTCATACCAAAAATAGATTCACTCTTAAAAACAACGTTTTAAGACAACTGTACAATAGACTAATAATTGTCTAAATTTGGTAGAATTATCAGTTCCTCGAATTTCAAATTCGATTAAACAAATGTGGAAAAGTAGATCTCATTTCTTCGAGATTTTCCCAAGTTGTACTTTCTTCACTGAACTGGTCCCACTGGACCTTACATTGGTTCACTTTGTGATTTCTTAAGTACTGTTGGCGAGTTCCCAAACACTCGAATGGGCTGAACCATGATTATTCTGGGTCTTGGACTGCAAGGAATTCCAATTCAGCACAAATCATCACGTATTTTTAAGCAAAGAAATATGAAAAACATCATGCATTTGAGACAAAGTAGGAGGTAATGCTAGACGATAAGCTACAGGGTTGATTTTTTCAACAATTTCAAAAGGTCCCACGTATCGTGGCGATAACTTGCCAGCCTTGCCAAAAGTTATTGAGCTCTTTTTGGCTTCACCCGAAGAAAGACCTTCTCTCCCAGTTTATAATTCCTGTCAACCCACTTTAAGTCTGCATAACTCTTTTGCCTATTGGCAGACCTCCTTTAGATGTTCCCGAATCATTTTGATTTTTGTTCCATTTCCATAAGGATTTCTAGCCCAATTACCTCTCTATCCTAAATCTTTGTCCCGGTGTGGGGGTTCTACATTTTCTTCCATACTGATGCTTCAAAGGGCACCATTTTTAAAGAGGCATGATAGGTGTTATTGTAAGCAAATTCTACCGGCGGAAGGTATTCCTCCCATTTATCTTTGCTGGTCCATGCAATACATCCTTAACATGTCCTCTAAAACGATTGACTCTTTCGGTCTGTCCATCCGTCTCTGGATGATATGTAGAACTGAAGTTTAATTTAGTTCCCAAGGCCGCATTAAGCGTTTGCCAAAACCTTGATGTCATCCTCGGATCTCATGCGATATGATTAATTCCGGTATTCCATACAATCTAAAGATTTCAAGTACAAATATTCTTGCTAACACTTTGGTGCATCGTCCTTCAAATTACAGTGATGAAGTGTGCCACTTTGGTCAATTTGTCGACCACAACCAGGATAATGTCATGTTTATTTCTTGACATAGGCAATCCTTGAGCGAAATCCATCGTTATCACTTGCCATTTTATCTTTGCGGAATTGTGGGGATACTGACAATCTAGCGGGATGCATATGTTCCGCCTTAACACGCGACATTCCAAGCGGTGTGTTACAAATTCCACCACATCCTTTTTCATTCCCTTCAAGAAGTATTGGTGCTTAAGATCGCAAGCATTTTCGTAATGCGGGGTGTCGAGAAAAAGGTGAATTATGAAATTGGATTAACAATTTCCCTCTTAAGTCATTCGCAAAGGTATATATACCTGTTTTTGAACCTCGAGAATTCCTTCATTATCAAAATGGAATCTTTTATACTTGACATCCTTCGGGTCTGCACCAAGTGCTGTTTTGACTTGTTGGAAATAAGGATTTGGTTCTAAGGCATCTTTCACCTCATCCTTAAACTGAGTTCTTAATGTTATAAGAGCAGAGATATGCTTCCTTCGACTCAGAGCATCTGCTACTCTATTTTCCTTGCCCTTGATGTAGCTTATATCAAAATCATCTTGAGACATAAATTCTAACCTTCTTCTTGCCTTGTATTCAGATTTGGCTGAGTGAAAATATACTTCGGCCCCAGATGGTCTGTTTTTAACTCAAAAGGCTTGCCTAAAAGGTAATGCCTCCACATTTGAAGTGCATAAACAATGGCAGGGAGCTCTAGATCGTGTGGAGCATAATTCTGTTCATGTAACTTAAGCTTTTTGCTTTCATAAGCTATGACATGGTTATTCTGTAATAGAATACCTCCAAGGCCTTCTCCTGAGGCCTCCGTTACAACCATAAAATTTCCATTTGGATCAGGTACAATCAAAATAGGTGTTGTAGTTAACCGTTCCTTTAAATTTTTAAAGGCAGATTAACATTTTCCATCCAGACAAATTTCTTATCCTTCTTTTGCAGCGAAGTGATTGGGGCAGCAATTTTTGAAAAGTCCTTAATGAACTTTCGATAATATCCAGCCAAGCCCATGAAGCTCCTCACTTCGTGCACGTTCTTAAGCGCGAGCCACTTAGTTATAATTTGTGATCTTTGAAGGGTCAATGACTATTCCAATCTTGCTTATAACATGTCCCAAATAATGCACCTCTGCATCATAAAAGGAACATTTAGATAGTTTGCCATACAACTTCCTCTTTCTTAAAATTTCCAGCACTATCCTTAGATGTTCTTGGTGCTTTTCGACATTTTTAGAGTATATAAGAATGTGTCGAGAATACAAGCACAAACTTGTCTAAGTATTCTTGAAAAATATTATTCATCGATTCATGAAGGCGGCGGTGCATTAGTCAACCCAAAAGGTAACAACGTGAACTCATAATGCAAATGCAAATGCATTATGTCGGCACATTCAAAGAGGTTGTAAGAAGGGTAGTCAAATTGAAAAAAATTACTCAGTAAAGGGGTTCTGAAACCCTTTCAAAGAGACAACCACAATTCAAAACCTAATGAAAAATATAAATTCTTCAACAAAAACAAGAATGTCATAGGTGATGGAATCACTAATTCCAAACATATACATATGGTTCAAATCACACCACACTTAAAAGTCTCATGTGCATTGTCTAAGTCCACAAGTAAAACATATAGAATACACTCCAATCATGGAGTCAATCTCATATATTCTAATGTAATTATATTCGGCCAACATGGTCATGTTCACCATCACTACACCCTTTTCCAAATATCCACCTAAATCTTCATGGTACAAAGACATTGAATATTATGTGTATCATCATGTTAAAGAATGCACTATGGATAAATGTATGAATGTTAAAAAATTCATTCAAGATCTCCTAGATCAAGGTGAAAATGAGGTTGATGCCCAAGAGTCCTCTAAAATTATAATAAATAGTTGGAATTTACAAGGAACCATTCCCTAAGCATAAGAATGCAAAAAATAAGCCGGATCGAGGTCGGTTATCTCAAGGAAAAAGTACCAACCACATTGTTGGTAAAACTTCCAATCCCTTTGATTTTCTCATTTCCTATGTCAATCCCATTAGTACCCACATCTATACAATCAAAATCAAATCCCAAGAGTGTTCCGTTCAAAGCGATGCACTCGTCTTATTTTCTTAGGACTTGTTGGTCATTAAAACATGCACTGCATCTTGGATCGAGAAGAGTCAAGCTGTTTGAGACAACAATGGAACCGTCTCCAAGTTATGGGACCTTGTGATCTTGAGAAATATCTCTCGGAGAATGCTGGTTCCTCTATCTATTTCTATTGCCTCTGCTACTCCTAATTCGAAAGGGAAAACTTAAGCTAAAATGCCAAGGGACCAGAGATAAAAGGATAACATGAAAGAAAAATACACTAAAAGGTGATAGCACTAGAAAAGAGGGATGGAAACTATTTTCTCTGAGTGAAAATGAAAGGAAATGTGTGAAAGAAGGCTTGACACATGTAGAAGAACTTAAAAGATATTTACCAGATAAGTTTCATGGAACACAACTAAATAAGGAGTTGTAAGGGACATAGAATGGCACAACGAGCACATAATGCAAGAGGAAAGGTAAGAAGAAGAAACATAAACACGTTAGGATAGTGAATAGTCACAAAATGATGCTTCTATTACTTCTAGAAATGCATAGAGCTGTTACAATTATGAAAGAGGCTGATATCCACAAGCAAGAGCCAGATCTAGAGGTATGCAACTAAAAATTCAAAAATATGAAGTCCTTAGAAAGGTGCGTAAGGATCCAGAGTGTCCAACATAACAAATGATCCCAACTCTTACATTTATAGGTGAATCCATGGAAGAAGAAGAGAAGGAGGGAAAATATGAATTTAAAATGCAACCACCAACAAGAAGTATTAAATGCACGTAGATCTGCTGAAAATCTATCAAATGCGTTTCCCAAGTTTGTTTGACATGTTAAAAGAGGAAGGAGGAAAATAAAATCAAATCAGGTGGTTGGAGTAATTAAATCTACTCATCAATGTACATAATTTCATTTTCCTATTTCGACATACCATATCTACCAAGAATTTGAATTTAAATGTCTAGCACTGTAGCGTATGTCAACAACTATCGATTGAGACTAGGCACGTGCCGATCAAATCTCTGTAGCAGGAGATACGGTTTGTCGAAGTTTGTCATAGTCATCTACGCACATGCAAGACATGTGGTGCACATGGATTGGATGAAAGGGAGGCCAATTGTGTAAATGTTTTGTCATTTCTACCATGTGTCATTCATTTGTTTATTTCAAGGATTTGACACCCTCTTAGTGTGCTTTGGTGGTTCCGTATTACACACTCAAGCATGTCGAGAGGATGACTGACATAGAAAGGTGCAAAGGAGGGAGAAAATATTTGTGTTTCGAAGAGGGCAGAGGAAAGAGCACATGATGCATGTGGGGAAATGAGGAAAAATGGTCAAAAGAGAATGCACAGTCAAGGCGCAACTATTATAAGATAATGTGCGGGATGCGCTTGAGAAGGCAGTACTTAGCTGATTGAAGCAAGTCCAAGGTGTGCACATAGGATGAAATAACTACTAGGAAGAAGGCAAATGCGTAGAAGATGCATGTAAGGTATGAGCAAAACAAAGAGGAATAGGAAAATGGAAATGGGAAGCAAACAAGGGCACACGAGGAATATACAACCAAGGGGAAGTTCCAAGTGAATTTGAGTGCACGCAACCTAGAAATGAAGATATCATAGCCAAAATATGTATACAAGTTACCCAAATAACTAGGAGAGTTATTTGGATAATAGTTTTGGTGACTTTTAAGGCCATCTGCCTACTAGATGAAGGAGATCAGTAGCCTAGAGCATCCATTGGGCATGGAGTCTATTATGAAATCATGAATTGTAAATTTGAAGAACTGCCCTTGAAGTCACTTGAAGGATCATTTCTTGATTGTACTTTGAATCCTACAAATGGCTATAATAAGTGACATCCTGAAGCAAAAGAAAAGCACACGCAAAAGGCACGGGAGAAGAAAGAACTATGTACAAACAAAAAAATGTGCGCAACACACTTGGAGGAATAAAAATACTCTACTATATACAAGATGAAACAAACTTAATGGAAGGGTTTGAGATAGATCCCATTTACTAGGATTTACAATGTTCTTCCATCAAGATGAGTTAACTCGAAAGAGTTAGCCTCTTTGCACAAAATGATGGTGTATGGGCCACTCCAAAGTACATCAAACTTTGAATGGCACCCTGGTTTAGCTCTGTCAGCATCCCATTTCAAAACCAAGTCCCCAAATTTGAAAGCTTGAGGCCTAGCCTTTCTGTTAAACCATTTCTTTGTTGCTTGTTGATGCTATTCTAGCTTGATCATGACAGAGTTCCTTGACTCTTCAAGATTAACTAGCTCTGCCATTTGATTTCTCTCTGGTCTGCGCCTTCAAACTCCAGCTACTAGGAAAACACCAATGAATTCAAATCTAGTGTCAAAGGAAGGGTAGCCTCCTTACCATAGACAAGCTTGTAAGGAAAAGTTCATATTGCCTTTTTGACTATGATTCTATTTTCCTAGAGCGCGCGTGAGACCTTTGTATGCCATTGTCTTTGGGCATTTGTTCATTATGTGCTTTATGATCCGAACAAGTTCTTATTTGTTGATTCTACTAGACCATTGCCTTGGGGGTAATAGTTGGAAGAATTTTTTAGATAAATTCCCGATTTAGATCCCAATCAGTGATTTTGGTCCCAAGGAAGGCTTTTTCATTATTAGAGATAATGGTTTGAGGAACACCAAACCTTGTGATTATACCTTCGAGAAAGTCGGGATTGCGACTAAGTTAATTTCTTGAGCGTGGCAACTTTTGTCCATTTGGTGAAGTAATCTATAGTTGTCAACACCCATTTGTGTCTAACGCTTGAAGGTGGGTTGATCATGCCTATGAAGTCGAGACCCCATTGCGTAAAAGGCTGATCTACTTGGATTGATTTGGGGTGGAAGTGTTTCCAATCTTTTCTTTCCTGTAAAGAAAGTGCATTCTTTAGATTTTGTGACCCATTTGTGTGCATTTGAAAATAGAGTAGGCCAAAAGATACATGTCCTTATGATCTTCATTACTATAGTTTTGGTGAGAAGTGTCCACTAGAGAATCCATTGTGAAATTTTGCTAACAATTTTTTAGTCTGTGCACCATTGATACATCTTAATAGCATGCCATTAAGATTCTTCTTGAAGATAAGTCCATCAATCAAAAAATAAGGGATAGATTGTAACCTTAGATGTCTTCTCTTTGTTTTGTTTAATATGGGAGAGTATGTGCCCTTGGAAAGGAATGTGATCATGTCCTTCATCCCGGTTGCACGCACGAAGATCTATATTCTACTCAAGTTCTACGTGTGGAAGGTCCTCATCCGAAACAATGAATCCTCGAATCATTATGTGCATCCTTAACAATCTTCTTGCAGAGCGTGCTACCTCTTACTAGTTTTTGGCTTTGATAGTCACATCATATTCCATGATTTTGGTCACCCATCATGCTATTTTTTCACTGATTTCTACTTCCATGATGAAGTCTCTGACATAAGAGTGGGAGACTAACACCTTGATATGATTGGTGACAATCATACTCTAGAATTTATTGAGTGCACACATGATGGAAAAGACTTATTTCTCTATGTGACTATATTTTAATTCATAATCCTTCAGCATTTGGTGAAGAAAGCCACTAGTTGTTCCAGCCCTTGTTCATTTTCTTGTGTTAGGACAATAACAACACTCACATTAGTGCCATAAGCATAAAGGATAAAATACTTTGAGTAATTTGGGTTGATGAGTGTTGGTGCACAAGAAATTTATTGCTTAATCTTGTTGAAGCTTTCTTTTCCTTCTACTATCCATCTGAAGGCTATGTCCTTCTTGAGCATCAAGGTGATGGGATGAACTATGCAAAGTTAGGAATAAAGTGCCTAACAAAATTGATCTTACCAAGGAAGGATTGTAAGGATTTCTTGTGCACCGACAGGGAAAGAGATAGGATGGCTGAAACATGCTCAAGATCAATTGTGATGCCATCCTTTGAAACCAGATAGCTCAAAAACTTGTGAAAAATTACACTTCTTGGGGTTAAGAGACACCCCATACCTTTTGCATCTCCCAAAAATTTCTCCATTAGCGTGATATGATCCTTGCCCTACTTTGAGAAGATTTTTATGTCATCAAGGTAAACCAAGACAAACTCATTGATGTAACCTTTAAATGTAATATCCATGGCATCTTTGAAATGTTGCATATGTGTTTGATGAGAATAAAAGGCATTTTTTGATATGCATATGCTCCCCACTTGGTTATAAATGTTGTTTTGAATCGATCCTCTTCCTTGAACAAGATCGATTGAAACCTAAATATCCATCTAACATTGAGAATCTCTATGCATCTGGCCACCATCTACAAAATATGCTCCATTGAAGGCAAATGATGACGATCCTTTAGAGATTCCTTGTTCAAATCTCTAAAATAAACACAGAGTCTGATTTTACTGTTCTTCTTACGCACTTGAACTAGATTCATGACCCATGAAGAGTTCTTGATGGGAAAAATAATTTTGGCCTCAATGAGTTTTGATAATTCCTTTCTCATGAGGGGCTCTATCTTTGGATTGATTGGTCATTGCTTCTATCTGATGGGCTTGATATCATGATCAATGTCAATGGAGTATTGTACAACACTTTGGTCAAAACCTTTGAGGTCTTCACATTCCCATGAGAAGATATCACTATATTTTTGACAGAGGGAGATGAAGGCCTACCTTTCATCATGTATGCATGTCTTATTAAGTAGTAACTCCTTTCCACGTGTAATAGTGACTAGGAAGTTGTCTTCTTGCACGACACACATATAATTTTCTTTACCCTTGAAGTCATCATCAGGGCTAAAAATTTTCTCTAAGGTGACCAGCCCTTTAGGCAACTATTTTAACTTTA
Organism: Taxus wallichiana var. yunnanensis; assembly: GCA_018340775.1. Classification (NCBI taxonomy): domain Eukaryota; kingdom Viridiplantae; phylum Streptophyta; class Pinopsida; order Cupressales; family Taxaceae; genus Taxus; species Taxus wallichiana. Next base: position 156,917,963 of record CM031244.1, on the reverse strand, counting down.
GTTGAATTAGTTCGTCACCATAGCTATCATGCAAGTCATCTTGCACGCTTGATGAGAACTTAGCTTCATTTTGGATGAACTGGATGATTTGTGCATCACTATCAAATACTTGCTAGCTAGTGTTATCTGGAATGGATGGTTTGATCACCATCTTAATGTGTTGAGTGTTTCCTTTGAAAAAATCCTCATTAGGATAAAATCTGTGAACCAAACGTGGCCATTTGATCAACTTCCTTGATCATCTTATGTGGCACCACCTATAGATTTAGAGCATCAAACTTTTCATGGAGGTCCCAAACTACGTGTGCTTATAAGCTTTGAGAATCTTATTATTTTCTGGCACTTGTTGGTGACACGATGGATAACCAATTCTATATCTCCAAAGATTTGTGTAACCTTAATCTTATTCCTTTCAAAGCAATAAGCAAACCATGAACCAACACCTCATATTCTGCCACATTATTGGAGCATGTGAACTGCAACCTATGAGTGAAGAAGAATTTCTCATCCTTAGGGGAAATGAGAACGACTCTTGCTCCTGCACCGTTTTTGCTTCTAGATCCATCAAAGTATAACTTCCATAGACCAGGTTTGCCTTGGTATTTCTTGAGCATGTGTGACAACATAAATTCTTCTTCAAGAATGCAATAAGTACCAAGCCCAATTTCATAAGATTCCAACTCTTCATCATATGGGTTAAATTTATGGTGCCTCTCCGCCCACTCATCAAGTACTAGATCAAGAATAGAGGGTGGAAGAGGATGCTCTTTAGGAACTAAAACTCATTCTTCTTGAATTAGGCAATTAGCTTGGAGAGGGGATGGGACATATGACTCTACATGATAGGAAAATACATGCTTAGATTGTATGGTAAACCAAGTACCATACTTTTTCTTGAGCAACATATGAGACCAATCAGGAGACAAGTAACCACCCACTTTAGCAGTAAAATCTCTTGATAGACATAAGGAAAACAAAGGAGGTAGGTCAATAATATACATGTCTTGAGTTATGGTGAGGCTTGGGCATGCATGAAGGGTCAACTCAAGATCCTTGATGACTCCTAAGGTAGTAACAATTGAGCCATCAAGTTGTAAGACTCCTTTAGACAAGGGGCTATACCTAAGACCTAGGACATCAACTATCTTCTTGGGCATAACAGAGGTACTAACGCCCGAGTCTATCATGCAATTATGCACTAGGTGTTTTCCTATGATCAAGGACATATAGAAGGGTGGGGTTTTAACAATTTTACTTACTTTCTTCTCCTCTTCTTGGCAGATGTTGATAGAAGCACGCGGTTTGTGAATAGTTGGATCAACGCGTGGAAGTTGGGACAGGGCCTCATGTAGTAGGTCCCATTGAGATGGAATGGTTAGGGCATCCCACATTGTGACATTTATGTTTACATTCTTCATCTGTTCCACAATTCTAAATGGAACACCTGATGACTTGTACATTTGGGGTAAAATGACATTCCTTTTTGACTGTTCAGGTGTGGAAGCATGGACTCGTAGGCGAAGCTAAGGTTTGACATACCAAAGGAGGTGCACATGCTACTTCATGAGGAGATTTGTATGGGACCACTTGTGTAGGGACTTGAGTGATTTTACTACTTTGTATGCCTTAGCTGGTTCCTTTTACCTTTGAGGGTCTCTTTGGAATTGTGACTGTGCACCAGACTCAAGCATTCTCTTCTTGTATCTTGTGTTGTCCACAACTTAGGCACGTGGTCTCGCTTGTATCATTTCTTGTTTGGTTGATTATATAGAAGTCCTCAGTGCTAAAGAACATTAAATTTTCCTCTGGAGGAACTTCTGGCCTTCCTTGGTTATTTGCTTCAGTGGAACTTGTTGAAGGTCATAAGTTTAAGCATTGTAGATCATGTAGGCTTGTGCATGCACAACATTAGCACAATTATATTGACTATGAGGCATGCTGCAAAGGAAGCACCATTCTGCCTCATGAACCAAATTGTTCTGAACTGGAACAAGTTCTTGACTTGCACTAGGTATTGGAAGAGAGGGCGCGGGAGGAACAAATTACAAGGGTAGATGTGCGTTAGCATGCCATCTATCATTCTACTAGTTGGGCACGTATCTTTGATTTCCATATTGATTCCACTAAGGCTGATTGCTTTGGCTATGTGCTGATTAGAACTACCTCTATAGGATTGCGCATGTTATTTCTCTAATGATATGAATTTGTTTGAAAAATTTCTAATCAGGGTTCTCAACTCTTCATCTTATTTTTATTATGCTAGAGAGTAGGATGTTGATGTAATAGGTTGTGTGCTTCTCTCGGGAATAGAAATAGGGAATAAGAAGGTGGGGCACTTGCAAAATTTTAGGGAATAAGGGCATCTGCGGTCTCTAGGAGCTATCTTTCCTACCTAAATAAGACTATTTTTTGCCCTTTCTGCAATATTATAAGTAGCTGGTAAAGTCCTACCCCCCATGGATTAAATCATGACCAAGATATTCTTTGTGTAGTGCCTTTCAATAATACATAAAAGCATACTAGGTCAGTAGGTATTACCATAAGAGGGATTCGTCCCAAGTCTTCTGAAATCTAATGTTGAAATTAGTCATCTGCTCATTGGGTTCCCTCCTTATTGTTTTCAGTTACTCCACCAAAGATAGGTGATCTGACTTATCTTCAAAATAATTGTAAAGAGTTGTTCCAAGCTCATCCTAGGTGGCAATAGATCCAAGTCTCAAGCCTCGGTACCATTGAAGCACTTTACCTTTGAAAGAGGCTACAAGTAGCTTGACTGCTACATCATCATGTGTGATCAAATAGAGTGAACATACGTTTGCTACATCTTGGATATGCTCCTGAGGGGTGAATTGATTCTCACTAGTAAAGTATGGAATAATTTTGAGCACACCATTCGATATATCATGTTACATGACCAGAACTAGGGGAATTCCTCTAGTGAAGTTAAAAAAGTTCCTTAGTGGAGGAGGTGGCTAGTGCACCATTGCATGGTGCACTGGTTGTTTATTGTAAGGAGGATTTGAACAGGCGCAGTACGTTGGAGATAGAGATGTGCACGTGGGATTTCAAGAATGAACTCCTCTCGGGGATAGCTGGAGGTACTCAAAGGAATCTTTAGCTCTTTGTACTTCTCCTTGTATGCACTCTATTTATGAAAGGTGCTTAGGACTGCAAAACAGAGTTATGGAAATGTTGGGAGTCACCAGATGTGATGAAATGAGCCTCCAAAGGCTGAAATACAAAGTCCACATACCAAAAATTAGCAAAATGAAATTTAAGCTTTCAATGCTTGTCCCACTAGGCGTACACTCAAGCGTTGGTCGTTCAAACATGCACCCACTTCTCGATCTAGAAGAGCCGAAAGCTGTTTGAGACAATAATGGAACCATCTTCATGTTGTGGGACCTTGCAAGCTTGAGAAGGATCTCTCGAAAAATTTGGTTCCTCTATCTATTTCTATTGCTACTGCTACTCCTAGTGTTGAAAGGGAAAATTAAGCTAATAATGCCAAGGGACTAGGGATAGAAGGATAACATAAAAGAAAAAGAGGGATGCACACTATCTACGTTTCGAGAGAAAATGAAAGGAAATGTGTGAAAGAAGGCTAGGCACATGTAGCAAAACTTAAAATGTATTTACGGATCAATTTTATGGAAGATAACTAAATAAGGAGTTATAATGGATGTAGAATGGCACAATGAGCACACAATGTAAGAGGAAAGATAAGAAGAAGAAATCAAACACGTTAGGATAGAGAATAATCACAAAACAATGCTTCTATTACTTCCATAAATGTAAAAATCTATTACAATGGCAAAAGAGGCCAATATCCACATGCAAGAGCTAGATATAGAGGTCTGCAACTCAAAATACAAAAAATATAAAATCCTTAGCAAGGTGCATAAGGATCCAGAGTGTCCAACATAACAAATGAGCCCAACTCTTACATTTATAGGTGAATCCATGGAATAAGAAGAGAAGGAGGGAAAATATGAATTTGAAATGAAACCACTAACAAGAAGCAATGCCTACAGATCCATCTAGAAATCTTTCAAATGCATTTCCCCAAGTCTATTTGGCATGTTAAAAAAGGAAGGTGGGTGAATCATATCAAATCGGGTGATTGGAGTAATTAAATCTACTCATCAATGTCTGAAATGTCATTTTCCCATTTCTCACCTACCATATCCACAAAGAATTTGAATTTTAATGTCTAGCACTGTAGCCTATGTTAGAAGCTATCGATTGAGACTAGGTACACACCAATCGGAGCTCTGTATCAAGAGATATGGTTGTCGGAAGTTTGTCGAGTGGTTTGTGCATGAAAGACACGTAACACATGTGGATTAGCTAAAAGGGTGGCCAACTATGTAATTTTTTTTTCATTTCGCCACGTTTCAAGAATTGATTTATTGCAAGGATTCGACGACTTGTTGGCGTGCTTTGATTAGTTACGTGTGGCACACTCAAGCATGTCATAGGATGACCTAACATAGAAAGGTGCAAAGGAGGGCACAAAGATATGCACATGGAAGAAGGTAGGGAAGGCGCACATGATGCGTATGGGGAAATGAAGAAATCTATTTAGCAGAGAACACATAGTCAAGGTGCAACTATTATAAGATAATGTGTGGGGTGCACAAGAAGCCCAAGGACTTAGCTTATTGAAGCAAGTGCAAATAATGCACGTAGGATGAAATAAGCTGCTAGGAAGAAGGTGAATGTGTAGAAGATGCACACAAGGTATGAAGTGGAATAAAGAGGAATAGGAAAATGTAAAGGGGAAAAGGGGAAATGCGCAAGGGCGTGTGAGGAATCTGTAACCAAGGGGAAGTGCCAAGTGAATTTGAGCACGTGTAACCTTACAATGAAGAGCTCAGAGCGAATATGTATAGAAGTTACCCAAATAACTAGGAGAGTTATTTGGATAGCAAACCACCTCTATCTACTCCTTTAGATGGTCATTATGATATCCTTGAAAAACTTGAGAACATAGCCGCCAAGATTTCTATCTTGGACCTTCTCAAGATATCTATTTTTCATAAGGATATCCTCTATAAGGCCCTCTGAGTGTTAAGAGTTCCTTCTAACATTAATGCTTCACACTTCCAAGCCTTGGTTGCATAACTCAGTCCATCCAAACACATCATTTTTAGCTAAAATGAGATTCAACTAGATAATCGATACATAGCTTTCCCCTATCTATAAAAGTGATCATTACATGGATATGGTCTCAATATCTATACAATAAAATTGTTAAAACAATTGGGACACACTACAAATGAGCTAGAGCTTGATGTAATCACTATCAAGGCATACGACAATGCAAAGTGATAGTCTTCTAGAACCATTACTCTACCTATGGAAGTTGAGCCTATCATACAAGACATAAGGTTCCATGTTATTGACTTAGACCTTCCTTACAAAATCCTCTTCGGTTGCCCATAGATCCATGTCATGCAAGCCATTTCATCCACTTTCCATTAGTGTATCAAGATCCATTTCCAAGGACAAGAACTTACCATTCCTAGTGACCCATAACCATTTTCTCATTGTAGAACATTAGCTAGTTATTATCAGGATACCTATGAATTTCCTTCCATTGAATTGGTTGTTGGATTAAAATCAGAGGCCCTCATCTCTTGAATCCATCCATATACACTTTAACCACATGAAGGTGGTGCTTCCACTTATATATCCCCATTTTCTTCATGGGAAATGAAAATCCTTCATACCTGTTGTGGAGAATATGACCTTCAACAAGCTCTGCTTGTGTCTAATCTTCCATTGTCTCCTAAAACACATGGTAGGCCTAACTTCTAACCACAAAGAGATCAAATTCCTGGCACTCTTGACAGATTTACCAATGGTGGTCTCTTAGTTTGTGAAATATCAAGAATTAATTCTATCTACCAATCTCCGATGAACATATGGCCTCGGACTATCAATCCCTCGAATATATCATCCCTAATTAGTTGATGAATGCCATGGGATACCAAGGATATGAATGTAACATCAATGAACAAGGCTTACAATAACCTCTTCCAGCACATGAGAAGACAAAAAGATATGGTATCGGTATTTGGCCCTATAGGTCTCATCTACAAAATTTGACGCCAACTCTTTTGAATGCGAGGATAGTTATTCTAGTTATGATAAAAAACAGAGTCCCTTTTTAGTCTTTACGAAGACCTTTCTTCCATGAACTTGTTTCTTAATACAACTATTTTAACCCTATCCCCCTCTAGCCCTGAAGTAAACCTTATACATCCATCCCTCATTAATTGGGACCAATAATGACACATACCAATTGATCTTTTTTAGAATGAGGAAGCTATTGGAGAATTTATGGGGATCCATGATGATATTCCTGTGGGAGATCATAAGAAAGGATTTTCTATCAACCTTGATACTTACGCCTACTTTGGAGAGGAAGTTGAGTTTTGTGGTCAAAAAGAGAAAAGGAGGTTCAAATACCTTCCAAAGTAAACCAAAGACTAATAAATCCAAGTCATGAGAAAATTACGGATAAACAATATGCAAAATAAAAAATGGATGATCTTGATAACCATCACATTGGTGAAAATATTATAGAGAAACCTATTGAGGAAGAAATAAATCTCCCTCTAGATCCTACGAAATGGAAGATAGTTAAAAGCTACTAGATGAAGAGATAATTGATTCCAACCACTGGTACAAAGGAGGAGCCTAAAATCGTCAAACTAGGTGCTTCACTTTCAACACAGGAGTAAAATACTTTTACTATTATTCTTATAGAATTTGTGGATATATTCTCTTGGTCTTATATAGACATACCATGCTTAGATCCTTATTTAGTAGTGCACAATCTAGTTGTACATAAGCGCACAAAGTATATAAAACATAAACTCGAGAAAGATGCATCTACACATTACTCTTTTGGTTAAAGAAGAGTTGGAGAAGTTGTTAGCTATTGGTTTTATTAAACCTATCGACTATTCAAAGTGGATATCCAACATAGTCCCTATTCATAAGAAGCCAATTGGCATTGAAATTTGTATAAATTTTAGAGATATTAAAAAATCATGTCCTAAAGATGAACTTCCTCTTCCCAACATCGACATGATCATTAATTCTATTGCTGGTCATGAAATGCTATCCCTCATGGATGGATTATTTGGCTATAATCAAATAAAGATTGTAGATTAGGACCAACAAAAACTACTTTCACTACCCCTTAGGGTACATTATGTTATCGAGTCATGCCTTTTGGCCTTAAGAATACAGAGCACAACATATGAAATACTATGTCTATTATCTTCCATGACATGTTGCATGATATTGTGGAAGACTAGATTAGAGTATCCAAAAATCCTACGTTGAATCTTTCAACAATTAAGGGATTATAAGGTCAGGATCAACCCAAAGAAATGTGTCTTTCGTGTAATTTCAAGAAATTTGTTGGGCTTCATAGTTTCTATAAGAGGAATTAAAGTGGATTCGATGAAGGTCATTGATATTATAGAATTGCCTCCTTCTAAGAACCTCAAGCAACTTGCAAGGTAAGATTCAAGCCATCTAAAGATTCATCACCCAAATTTCAGATAAATTCCATTCATTTACCCATCTCCTTAAGAAATATGGTCATTTTCACTGGGGTCCTGATTACGAACAAGAGTTCACCTTACTAAAGGAGTATTTGGATAACCCAACTTTTCTTGTACTACCCACCCTATGAGAACCACTCCTAATATATATATCTACTACTCAATTTTCTATCGACATGATCTTAGCTCAATATGATTTAAATCACAAAGAGAGAGTCATCTATTATCTTAGCCACACATTGATCTCATATGAGCTCAATTATCCACAAATTGAAAAAATCTTTCTTGGTTGTTATTTTTTTCCTTTCAAAAACTTTGCCACTACCTACTGAATAATAAAATAAAGCTAATATCCAAAGTTAACCCACTAAAGTACCTTTTATCTAAACCTATGTTTACTAGGAGGATGGCCAATTGGATCACCTTACTTAGAAAATTTTATATTGAGTATGTTAACCCAAAAGTAGTTAAAGGAAAAGTACTTATGGTCATCGGATGAAGCTCCTCTACCTAGAATGGAACTAATGAGTCTGGATATACCAAATGATTCTATGTTATATATTGAAGAATCTTCCACATGGAAGATATACTTTGATGGGTCATTCACCTTTAATGGTCGGGGGGGGTATTTATCTTATCACCCCCACAGGTATCTTATTCCTCAAGCTTTCAGACTTGGCTTCCCATGTACCAATAATATAGTTGAGTATGAATCTCTCATTACAGGATTGAAATTCACTATAAGATGGAATATCAGACAAGTTAAGGTTATAGGTGACTCCCAACTAATCATTAAACATGTGAATGATGAGTATAAGGTTAAGGATGAGAAGCTCATTCCATATAAATGGATGGTAAACAAACTGAAAGAATACTTCATTCAAATCACCTTTCAACATGTCCTAAGAGCACACAACTTTTCATTAGATGCCATGAATACCATTGGATCATTGCTATGAGTATCTCTAGATTTTAGGGACTTTTAGTTCCTTATTGATCATTTAACAAAACCTACATATGACATGCCATAATCATGTTTGGTATGTGAAGTTGTTGGTCTCTTTCCCCCTAGCACATTGATATATTTAATCACTTACAAAATGGTACCTTCCCTCCTGATATCACAAAATCCCAAAAATGTATCCTTATCACACAAATAGCTCATTAAACCCTACTTGGGGGCACTCTCTATCATTGAGGTTATGATGGGACTCTGTAACATTGTCTAAATTTGAAAGAGGTTATCCAATCAATCAAAGAGGTGCACAAAGGCATATGAAGTGATCATACTAGTGGCATGGTCCTTGCAAAGAAGATTTTGTGTGTTAGATACTATTGGCCTACTATGGAGACAAATTTCTGTCAGTATGTAAAGAAATGTCTACTATGTTAGAAACATGGTAACCTAATACATGCTCCATCATAATATTTTTAACCTATCATGACACCATGTTTGTTTTCAAAATGGGGACTCAATCTCATAGGGAAGCTCACACCAACTTCCTCTAATGGCCATAAGAATATTATCACTACCACAAAATACTTTACGAAATGGGTGAAGGATTTTCCTCTCACATATGTTACTAGTGTTTAGATATCCAAGTTCATCATGAACCATATCATTTTTTTGCTATGGTATCCCTTGTTCCATTGTATTTGAAAATGGAAAATCATTCAAGAATAAACAAGTGAAGGTGCTATGCCAACACTTTAAAATCCACCAGAAATGGTCTAAACCTTATTACCCTCAAGGTAGTGTAAAAGCTAAGGTATCCAATAAAACCCTTAGACAGATCATGGAGAAAATGGTTGGTAAAACCAGCCATAATTGGCATCTTTAAATCCATACTGCCTCTGGGCTTATAAAACATCTATTCACACACCTATAGGTTCCACCCCATATTCCCCTTATATTTGGCATGAGACCATTATCTCCTTTATTTTGAGCTTCCTTCTTTGAGAATATCCTTGTGAGATTATCTGGATAATGATGAGGATTATAGAGTGGTTAGGCTAGCAAAGCTAGAACTACTTAATGAAAAATTCCTTCATGCCTTGGATCATCTTAAAGTGTATCAGAATCGAGTTCACAAGAGCTACAACAAGTGCATCATCCCTCATGAATTTGAGGTAGGAAACCTTGTTCTTAAGGAGAATCAGTTCAATACCACTAAGGAACGTGAAAAAAGGAAAGTTTGAACCTAACTAGTTAGGGCCATACATTGTGGTGGCTAAATTTGGTTCTAGTGCTTATAATCTTGCCTATCCTGATGGTGATGAAATTTGGGAACCTATAAATACCATGCATCTCAAGCGCTTCTATGCCTAAGCATGGAGAAATTTTTTTAAAGAAAAATCAATTTATCCAAGTGTGAAAAACATGTAACTTTGGCACTTTGGATAGGTCCTTTGGTGAAAACTAGTTTCTGACATCACAAGAGGATTATATGATTCACAAGCACCTCATCTTTGGGGCATGGTCACTTCTTCCTAGTTTCCCCATTTATTGTTTGTGTGTTCTACTGTTGAACCTAATCCTCTTAGCCTTGATCAAGTTGATCATCTTCTTGTATATATACACGGGATTCACCCTTGTATATTCTCACATTTTCCTGGGACATCTTGGTTCTTGGTTCTTCCTAAACCTAGTTTTAGAAAACCATCAAAAATCCAAAAACATTCACAAAACCCTTGAAAATCCTAAACATACAAAATCAAAAAATCCAAAAATAGTGAAAAACTCAAAAACACTAAACATTGGAAACTATACTACAAAACATCCTACTTCAGTGCTTGCGTGTTTTGTGACATGACGTGTGGATCATCTTATGATCTTCCTTCATCAAAAAAGCTAGTTTTCTTGTTATGTATGTCTTCCCTTACATATATCATTGCTTAGGGTAGTTTCATGGTGCACGTTGCTTTTTCATGGGACTTCTATGTCCTCTGTATACTCCCTTGCATGTATCCTTTCTTGGGGCATCATTTCAACCCATGTCATATAACTTGAACACTTGGGAACTGAATTTGGATAACAAAAACATTGGTACAAATTTCTTGTGCATTTCTTATTTAAGTTTATACGTATCGCTTATTTATTTATTGGTTTACTTGTTTGCTTTTTCGTATTGAATTTCTTTATGTATATTGTTTTGGGTCAGTTATTTAACATGGAAAAAACAAATATTATGGATTTTAATGTCATTTTACCCTTTTGTTGTGTGCTTATATCAAATAAAAATATACTTTCAAGCTAGATGGTACATCATCTACATTGTGATCTTCCCATTTCCCATTTATCTTATCTATCATTCCAAATTCACTTTTTATCTATCATTTTATTCCCTCCCTCCTCTCCCTTATTTATTATCTAGGAAAAGTTTTGGGATCCTTTCTTTTCTAATCAATCAATTTAAACAATGGCCCAATAGGCCTAGTTCAAATATCAGTCATTGCAGTGATATCTTATCCATCCGATGTGCTCATTGTATTCTTCTTTTTGAGCGTCCATCAACCTCTATTATCACCCCATCGACACTCGAGGGGCATAATCCATCTTACTAATTTTTATTCTACAAAATTCAATTGTCTATAATTGTCTACTATCTTTGAAGTGGTATTTCTTGCACTACACCACATCAAAGATGGGAAAATTTAGACACCTAAATCTAGCTATGAAGTTTTAACACTAAAATTACACTTCTTATCCTATTTTCTATCATTTGGTTATAATTTGCATCTTTCTCTTTAATTATATAACACTCCATCCCATCTCGGTCAATCAATAACACTTCATTAATTAACTAATCTCTCCCTTCATTCTAGATGCAAATTAAAATTACTTTGTTAGTTATAATCCTATTCTAATTAATTAATTAACTACAACCAAGTGGGAACATATGTATACCAAAAGTTCCCTTTGGTCATTGAACGCAGATCAACATTTTAATATGCCATGGATATTACATTCAAAGGATACAAAAATGAGTTCATCTTGGTTTACCTTAATGACATCATTGTCTTCTCAAAGTAGAGCGTGGATCATATGGTGCATCTAGAGAAAGTATTTGAGAGATGCATAAAGTTTGGGGTATCTCTAAACCCCAAGAAGTGTAATTTTTCTATGGCACAAGGCAAGCTATTGGGCCATGTGGTTTCAAATAATGGCATAACGATAGATCCCTGAGCATGTTTCAACCATCCCGACCCTCTCTCTACCAAAGTGCATAAGAAAGATTTGTAGTTCTTTCTAGGAAAGATTAATTTTGTTAGGAGATTCATCCCTAACTTTTCGGACCGGAAAGGTCCATTAACCTCATGCTCAAAAAAGAAAAAACCTTCAAATGGAAAAAAATGAAAGGAGAGCTTCAATAATATAAATCAAGAGATTGCTTGCACGTGAACACTCATCAACCTAGATTATTCAAAGGATCTCATCCTTTATGATTTTGACGTTGATGCAAGTATTGCTACTATTCTCACACAAGAAAATGAACAAGGACTAGAACAACCAATGGCCTTCTTTAGTCAAACACTAAAGGATTATGAATTGAGATACAATCACATGGATAAATAGGTCTATTCCATCATGCATGCACTTAAGAAATTCAAAAGCATGCTGTCTATAAATCACATCAAGGTTTTAGTTTTGAACACAAGTGTGAGATACTTCATCATGGGAGCATAAATTAATGAGAATAGAGCACAATGGGTGACCAAAATCATGGAATATGATGTGACTATCAAGGCCAAAAATCTGGTAAGAGGTAGAACACTCTGCAAGAAGATTGCTTTGAGGATGCACAAAATGAACATGAGACTTCATTATTTCGAATGAAATGCTCCCACGTATAGAATCTAAGCGAGAATGCACCACGACACGTGTGAATGGATGAAGGACATGATAACATTCCTTTCCGAGGGCACATAACCTCTTGGTTTAAATAAAAAGAGAGAAGACATCTAAGGTTGCAATATATTCCATTTGTTACGATTAATGGCCTTCTATTAAAAAATAATCTTGATGGTGTGTTGCTAAGATGTATTGACAATGCACACACTGAAAAAGTGTTAGCATAATTTCATAATGGATTCTCTTGTGGACACTTCTCTTACAAGTCTACAATGATGAAGATCATAATGGAAGAACTATTTTGGCCTACCCTATTCATGGATGCACACAAATGGGTCATGAAATGTAAAGAATGTGCTTTCTTTCTAGGAAAAAATAAATTGATAGTGCTTCCCCTCCGACCAATCCAAATGGATCAAAATTTTGTGCAATGGGGTATTGACTTCATAGGCATGATCAATCCTCCTTCAAGTACTAGCCATAAATGGGTGCTAATAGCTACAGACTACTTCACAAGATGGATAGAAGCTATTGCGCTCAAGGAATCAACCGAGTCAGTCATCTTGGACTTTCTCGAAGGCATCATAACAAGGTTTGGTGTTCCTCAAACCATTATATTTGATAATGCAAAGGCCTTCCTTGGTACAAAAATCACTGATTGGGTGTTAAGACTTAAAATATATTTGAAGACTTCTTCCAACTATTACCCTCATGGCAATGGCTTGGCAGAATCAACAAACAAGAACCTGATCAAAATTATGAAGCAGACAATGAACATTAACCAAAGATTGTGGCATACAAAGGTTTCACGTGCACTCTGGGATGATATGATCACAAAGGAAAAAGGAAATAGGTGCATCACATTATAATCTCTTTTATGATAAGGAGGCTAACTTCCTTTAATACTCAAGTGGAATTCATTAGCACTTTCCCAATAGCTAGAATTGTAGGGCACATACCAAAGATAAATTAAAATGGTAGAACTAGTTAAACTTAAAGAATTAAGAAACTCTGCCATCATCAAAATATAACAACATGAACAAGTAAAAAGAAATGGTTTTATAGGAAGGCTAGGCCTCAAGCTTTAAAATTTGGGGACTTGGTCTTAAAGATGGATATTGACAGAGCTAAACCAGGGCACCATTCAAAGTTTGATGCACTTTAGAGTGGCCCATACATCATCAGTTCATGTAAGGAAGCTAACTCTTTTGAGTTAACTCATCTTGATGTAAGTGTGCTGCAAATCCCAGTCAATGGGATCTATCTCAAACCCTTCCATTAAGTTTGCTGCATCATTTTGTAAATATTATAATAGTTTTAATTTGTCCAAGTGAACTATGCGCACATTGTTTTGTTTGTAAATAGTTCTTTATTCTAGTGCACTCTCCTGCACATTCTTATTTTACTTCTAGGATGCTGCTAATCCAATAATTTTAAACAAATTTCATGATTGAACGAGTTCAAAAATGATTCATTAAGTGACTTTATGGGTGGTTCTTCAAGATTCCATATCATAATTTCATGATTACATAATAGACTCCATGCCCAATGGACACTCTAGGCTACTAATCCCTTTCATCTAGCAAATAGATGGTCGAGAAAGTTACCAAAAATATTATAAAAATAACTCCCCTTTACATTCGGCTCTATGGTTCTATGTTGTAGGTTGCACGCACCTCACTTACTCCTTTGACACATTCTCTTGGTTGTAGATCCCTCGTGCACGCTTGTGTGATCATATGCTTCATCATTTTATTTTCCTTTTCCTCTTTGTTCCATTTTCCCTTGTGCACACCCTCTATGCACTCGTCTTCCTCCCTATAGTTTATTTACCCTACGCACACGCAATGAACTTGCTTCAAAATTAGCTAAGTCCGTGACACTTTCACGTCCCCTCAATATTACCTTGTAATAGTTGTGCTTTGACCATAAATTCCTTCCTCTTCTCTAATTTCTTCTCATTTTCATTACATCTGCATGCGCCTTCTCTTTGTTTTCCTCCCGAGCCTTATTTTTCTATGCTTTGACTTGCACCTTCTTCATGTCACCTAATATCTGCTAGAATTTGAGTGTGCTACATGCAACCAATCATAACGTGCCAACATGGCACTTGAATCCTTGCAACAGATTAGTGGGTGACATATGGTAGAAATTATAAAAGCTAACAAACAATTGACCAACTCTTTTGTTAATTTGTGTGTACCACATGTCTTATGTGCCCGAGTTTTTTCTTGTAGGTCATTTGACAATCATAAACTTTGTGTCAATTCTACAATCCTTGCACGCATAGATTTTTTCGAAAGCCAATGACATGGAATAGATACCAAACCATTCAAATTAAAATTTCAATGAGATTTGGTATTTGAGAAGATGGAAAACATCTTTCATGCCATTAATGAGTAGATTTGATTGCTCCAACTACCGATTCACTCTATATCTCTCCCCTTTCTTCTCAAACATGTGAAATAGACATGGGGAAGTGATATAGAAAAATTTTCAAGTGGATTTATAAGAATTTAATGCTTGATGTTGGTGGTTGTGTTTCAAATTTGAGTTTTCCTCTTTCTCTTCTTCTTCTCTTATCCCTTCATCTATAAATGTAAGAGCTTGGCTCATTGTAAAGGGTTGGAAATTTTACGTCCTTTAGTATTTGTTAAGGATTCGTTATCTCTACATTTTGAGTTGCAGACCTCTAGATCTAGTACATGCATGTGAATATCGATCTTCAGACACCATTGTAACCAATTGCGCATATCTTGAAGTAATAGAAGCATTGTTTTGTGGCTATCTTCTACCTTAATGCATTATATTCTTCTTGCTTGCCTCTCTTGTACATTGCATGCTTGCTTTGTGTCATTTTTAAAGTTCCTTGTAGCTCCATTTTCTAGTTGCATTTCATGAAATCAATAGTGTAAAAGCATTTTGGTTTATGATACACTTGCCTAGCCTTCTGTGTGCTTTCTCATTTTCTTTCACTCAGAATAGATAGTGTTCATCCCAATTTTTCGTGCTATCACCTCCCTTTTAGATTAGTTTTCCTTTTTTCATATCCTTCTATCCTTGGTCCCTTGGCTTGTTAGCATAGATTTCCCTTTTGACATTAGGAGTAGTAGTAGCATTAGAAATAGGTAGAGGAACCTACCTTCTCCGGAGATCTGTCTCAAGTGCGCAAGGTCCCATAACTTGGAGATGGTTCCATTATTGTTTCAAATGACTCGGTTCTACTAGATCCAAGACACGGGTGGAAGTTCAACCTCCAACACTACCCTTATCTCACCTAGGGACTTTAATGTGTTCTCATTAAATGAAAACAAATATTTGGCCTCCTTTCGACAAGATATTTAAATGGCATCAACATGACTCATCCGCCGAAGTGTTCTAACCCATTGCTAGCACTCTAAGTTTTTGTATCTCATTATTGAAATCCCCTTTCATCTTTGAAATGTGTTCCTTATATGAATGTAGTTCACCAAGAGTATGGTTTATAATTTCGTAAAGAGCAACCAAATTCCTAGCCCTGACTTGAGACAAGTATTTGGATGTTGAATTGAGTACCCCCTTGCTCACTAATAGAGAAGAGTTAACTTTGCCCATCTCAATGACTAGTAGAAACACTAGTCTAAATGTTACTTCTCTACTTCAATCTCCTCTCTAGTCATGCTTACTTTTGCATCCGTTGTGCTCATATACTTGAATAATGACATGATCTTTCGAAGCAAAATTTTACCCTTCTCCAAAATCTTTCTCACCCATTTATCTTTTTCCCTTCCCTACATGGTGAAGGCTTGTGGTTTTCTCATAGACTCTTGGTCAAAGATACTAACGGGACTAACTTCCTTGGTTGGGAGAGATGAAGAAACTTTGAGATCCATAAATGTTTGCATGTACAAGGTTAGGGTCCTTATATAGTCTTCCAATTGATCAATTATCTCCTTATACTCCTTTTTGTTGGGCTTCAAAATATTGGCTAAGTGTGAAAGGGTGCATGCACATGTGGGGCCGGGAAGAAGAAGGGCATGTGGGGAGAAGAAAAGGGTTTAAGAAGGGTTTAGGAGAAACTAGTGCACGTAAGGTAAAACAAAAGGTCTAAGGACTTTGCCATATTTGGCATTCTGGATGCATAGGACAAAAAATGTGACTGACTAGGCATACCAAGTGGATAAGGTGCTAGCCTAGAGACTTGGTGGTCAAGGAAAGAATATTCCATGCATGAAAGGTTCTGAAATACATCATTACAAAGAGTGGATGTCTCGGAGCAGAATAATCATGCACCATTAGAGGACCACTTGACACTTGACATCCTATCTCGATCTTGAAGAAAGGCATGTCGGTGCATATTGATGCTATAAGAAGAGATGCTTGGGTAGAAAAAGAGGGACCTAAACTGGGAGATGAAGGCATCGAGTAAGACTCCTGAAGAGAGATATACACAAAGGGTGCAAGATCATGAGGGAATGCATCAAGAGTATGATTATGTAAAAGGATAGGATTTAGAGCATTAATGCTAAGGGATATACTAGATTTAATAGGCCTTTGTATGGCAGTAGGGTCTATAATAAGGGATTAATTAAGAGGGCATAGTTAGAATGTCACACCAAGGAAGATCTCGTAATATATGAGTTTGAGTCTATGATATATATGTATGGTCTGTAATGACATTTTTGAATGTAATGTGGTTACTTAAACTATGATCTATATAAATATATGGCTCTGTTTTGAATATTTGGTTCAGGGGTGAAAAACATAGTGTTATTTCCATTATATGGCAGATATGTTCTTTTTATTTCATTCCATGGCATTTATCATGTTGTTAAAAGATTGGGTATAAGGATATGATAGCTCATGTTGTGATTTTACATGAATATTTACTTCTATGCAACTAATTTTCTATCAATGGAAATATCTTATCACAATCCTCACATAAAGGAGGGGCTTGACACTCACTTGTGTCTCGGGTGAGCGTTCAACACCCGCTAGGTGATAGGCCGATGCGCATGGGGTTAAAAGTTAGTAAGAGGGTAAAAATGACTACATCTTGGTTGCATTTTAAGGGACCTCTTTTTGAAGTTGTGAGAATGATGTGTGATGAAAAAAATTCTTGACCTTGGATAATGTCAAAGCATGGTTTAAGAGCACATGGGATGAGTTTTCTAAGATATTTAGTATTGGACCTGATTTTGATGCATGTAAATGGGTAGAAGAGAACTTCTATCATGAGATGTATGAGATCTTCTTTTCTTTGCTTCCCACTAGATTTGTATGAATGGATTTCATCATATGCATCTAGATCAGCTTCGGGTACTATAGATCTCATGTGTGGACCAAAGAGGAATATCGAGGCTATAGGATTCGATCGACTTGGATACATGCTGTTGATCATTGGTGGAGAGGAGTGTTGACCAACTATAACCTTTTGGAGTATGCTATTTCTATGTATTCTTGTTCGAGATTGCTAAGTTCAAGTTATTAAGGGAGCCTAGAGGATTGTTTCTCGCATGATATCCCTTTAGTTATGAAGATCCTGATCATTACCATGAGTTTGGAATTATTTCCTATGGATGGCTAAAGATTCTTCTGAGTGATGGGCGAGGAAGCTAGGGTGGAGGAATATGAACGATATTGCGGATGAAAATGAAAGGGAAGAGAGACGACTCAAGTATAGTGAAGCTCGTGAAAGGGAGTTGGCTAGACAATGCGAGGTTGCAGGAGTGATGGATCTATGGAGAAAGATGTTATGAGAAGGAATTCAAGTTCACGTAGAGGACATGGAGTCTGATCAGTATGTGCTACCCCATCTTAGCATGTGTAAGAAAGAGCCCCCTTTAGATTCTGATGAGAGTTTGTCACTTGGAGAAAGGAGAGCTATCGGTGCACATCTAAATCCCCTAGTGACCAACCCATGGCATTTACTTTTCCAAGTTAGGAGATAATTATTACTAACCTTGATTGGTATTGGTGGGAGTAACCAATCTACACCTAAGAGATATAGTTTCTCATTTGGAACCTCTATGGCTACATAATCATTCCCTATGTTTGGAGGAATTTTTTTGGAAGGATTTTTGGGAAAAATATGGGTACACAAAGTTTGGGTATCGTGTTCGAAGTGGCACGGTAAAAACATCTTGTAATAGTGCACTATTACAAACCATTAATGCATAGTTCAGTGGGACATTGGGGACACTAGGTGCGACCACTTCAAGCCATTTATTGGCTACAGGAGGTGGATCTAGTGGTATAGGAGCTGGAGGACCTAGAGGACCTGGTGGATCTGGTGGGTTAGGAGGAATATGACCTAGTGGATGTAGTGGATCTGGTGGTGGAGGTAACACCAAAAGAAATCAAGGTTATGGATCAAGTAGACAAGGGTCTCAACCACCTTAGCAAGTATTTTTCAATATGTGTTTACACCTACCATAATACAAAGGAGTTGAGGATGCTATAGAGCATGTACACAAGTGTGAACTGCTATGGTGCATGAAGGGTATCACTACCCGAGCAAAGGTAAGACAATTTGCAATGAAATTGTAAGGATGCATGCATAGCTTGTAATCGAATTATGACCCCCATATGACAATGGTAAACTACACAACACCACGGAAATCCTTCTTGGCTAAATTCCATATTCCTAAGTTTGAACGGAAGAGCATCAATGCTCTGAAGGAGATCCAAAAAGGAATGGAAGAGAGTGTGTGGGAATATGACACACATTTTAAGAGTTTCTTATCAAAGTTATCTTATGATATTCATCATTCTCAAAGCATGCTCAAAGTGGTTTTTGGAGGGTTGATAACACCATTTAGAAGATAAATTTCACACAAGACTTTCACAGGATCTGCGCGAAGCCTTGGAGGCTCCTCTGCACACCGAGGTTGTTAGAAGCATGGATACCGGTGTTAGCCCTTTTCTTGAAGCTCAAATTGCTGCAATGGAAAAGTAGCTGGAGAAGCTATCTGCGAACTCGGTGCATGAGACTCATAGTGGCCTATGGTGCATAGATTGTGAGGTAGAGGGGCATACGAAGGAAAATTTCCCTAGGAGATCGGTACACGCCATGATGGTGGACTGTGAAATTTTCCATGGAGATCATGATGCAAGTAGATGCCCACTTCTACAATGTGTGATCCATAAGAATGTGTCTTGTTATTACAAGATTTGCACCTCTACTACTCATGACACCAAGGATTGTAGATTGATTGACTAGATACATGATGCCATTGATATTGGTGTGCATTAGACCAGCCTTGCAAGCAAATCCAAGGATGACATTCATCACTATGAAGGGTGTGCGGATGGAGGGGCATGTGGAAGAGGCTTCCAGAGGAGGATTTTATGGTTGTAGTAATCATGGAGGAGGAATAAGTGAGTTCCCATGTGGAACCTATTATAATTATGGATCTACGAAGCACTACAAGCATGAATGCCTTGATATGTTACAATGCTCTTAGTGTGGGAAGAAGCATAAGTATGAAGAGTGCCTAGAGCTTCTTGAGCATATGAGCCAACAACACCAAAAATACAAAGGCATTGCGATGGTAAGCATAAAGAAATGTAACTCACAATGGATGCTAATGGTGGTGCGTGAGTCAGAACTAGAGCTTGTACTAGTTACGAAACAAGTAGAGGCTACGCACGCTAGGGAAGTACCAAGGTAGAGACCACCGATTATTAGAGAAGAAGTAGTACATAGAAAGTATCTGGACCTTGCTCATCAAAAATAGGTGTATCAAGAGACCAAGGATGTGATTCAAAGCCTACAAGGAGAGATCCACTATCTGAAGTAGCAGTCAAGATAGTTAGAGAAAAGGAAGAGTGTTGAGGCTCCATAGAAGGATCTGGATGAGGTTAGGGAGCTATACAAGATGTTAAGGAAAGAGAATATCATTACTTTTCTAGGAGAGTGGTTATGGGAGAAGGTACAATGCACTGGAGTAGAGCACAAGAGGTAAGTTCTACATGCCAACCTTCCTCCCCATAACCTTGATTATGATAAGTAGATTACCTTGAATGCTATTGTAGATGGGTGGATTTTGAGAAATATTTTGATTGAAACAGGCATAGAGGTCAATGTTCTCACTCTAGATGCTTAACATCAAATGGGAAGGCAACCATTATAGCAATATTTGAATGTGTTGTACATGGTGAACAAGACAAAGGCAATGCCCATTGGTGTCTTGAAGGATGCTTTTATCACTATCAATGGGAAAAGTTCACTAGGGATTACGAAGTCTTGGTGCTTTGGCTAAGGAGGATAGCTTCCTAACATTACTTAGGCACCCTTGGTGTTACAAGAACAATGTTGACCTACGGTTCAATAAAGGGTATATAAGTTTTGAGAGCAAGGAAAAATGGGTCATCATCCCTTTAACATGAGATGGAAAGTCCATGCCTTATACTAAACCATTGGGATAAGAAGTTCTTAATAGGATCTACATGCTCTCTATCAAGGACCCTAAGGTGCTTAACCCTACGAAAGGAGTTATTTAGTTTGAGGACACTCAATCCTTGAGTGATACATTCAGTGTGGCATGTGAAAATTGGGTGCATGGGACATATGAGTTAATTGGGTGATAGTTAAGAGGCTCTATGACAAGAGTAACAAAGGCATGCTCGATCGAGGGCACTTGGGAGGGAAGAAGTTGCCGGGTTACTTTGGAGGAGCCTACCACCGAAATTTTGTTGCGAGAGATGGAGACCCAGTGGAAAAGTGAGATTGAGAGAAGAGGGATGCTAAGCTATAACTTGCTTGGGACCACATTGTGTTGGTGGGTGACACATCACGATAGCCTTCTAGAGTGGTGTGAAGTGATAATCACGTTCTCTATTAGGTTTTCTCAAAGAAATGCACCCAGTGCAATACAATACTACCATGGAAAGGAACCTACCCCATTTCACATCCAAGCATGTGAGAGAGCCTAGATGGGAGGCACAAAGGCCTTGTCACCTTCTTTATGGGTACACAAGCTATACTCCACCTTGCAGGGTTGGGCATGCATATGGTACATTCACTCAGAGATGCACCGTCAGAAATGAAATTGGCAAGAGTTAACAACCGACCTCCTTCAAGTTTTTGAGTATCAAAGTGCCAAACCATTAGTGGATAAGGCATTACATGTTGTTAAGAACCTTATAATGGGAGACAGTTCTGGGCGGAGGATAGGATCTTTGGATTTTTTGGGTGAACTTGGTTTGGAGGCGTGCTTTGATGAAGAATCATAAGAGATGCAATTTGAGTGTATGTGCATGGCAAAAAAAAAGGGAAATTGTTCTATGTGATAGATGATGAAGAGGTGGAAAATATGGATGTTAACCATACTGAAGGTACATGCAAAGTCATGGATAGTGCTAATGAGAAAACACACGCCTACCATGAACCCCTAAAAACAAAGAAGATTAACATCGGTTTGGAGGATGAACATAAGGAAGCCACTATTGGAGACTATTGGTTGGAGAAGGAGGTTTCAAAGATCATTGATCTGCTATGTGAATTTTAGGATTTATTCCCATGTGGGTATCATGAGCTTAAAGGTGATCACCACTCCTTGGGAGAAATGAAAATCAAGTTAAAGGAAGGTGTGCACCCAATTCAAAAAAGGCCTTACCGAATGAATCAAACTTTCAATCAAAGTTAAGGAGGAGATGGAAAAGATGATAGCATCATGCATCATTGAGGTCATTAAATATTCAAAATGGATAAGTCTAATGGTCATAAGAATTAAGAAGGATGGAACGATAAGGATCTATGTTGACTACGGGGATTGTAACACCTTGGACAAACTGTTATATTTATCTTTGCATTACAAGCGTTGGCATGTGATTTTCTTGAATGAGGTGTGTCCCCTTGATTGTTAAAAATCATGCTTGTTATGGATAAATTATTTCTGCTCTTGGATTCTTTAGAATGAAATGATATGGCTTGCAAGAATCCACTTTCACTTCTTATAGGTAAGTTGCAATCTGGTTTTGAGAGTTGCAAACTTATCTTCTTTACTGACTCATCCTTGGATCAATTTCAGTGATCCAAGGAATGTTTTAAAACTCTTTATTAGACTGAATGATAAATTGACATTCAGTAGTTTGAGAGGCATAACAGACTAAACTTTTGTATTTTGTAAATTCTTTGGTCTTGTGTGAAAGTGCCTTCATTCGGTTGTATGTTTGTGCTTGGGTCTTTGGGAGTGATCTCTGTAGGACATTAAAGGCGTAACAAAATAGTTTACTTCATGACTTTGAAGGGGATCAGAACCCTAAAACTAAAGGACTACCCTAACAGTATCCTAAACTAGGTAGGAGCACCTACTTCCTAGCTACGTCTATTTAATTGGGTTATAATCTAACCTAATCTTCTTATTCTATTTTCATTTGGAATGGTGTCCTAACCTAAGCTCTAGTGCTAAATGAATAAGGGAGAAAATTTTCTAAGGTAATATTAGGCTATACTAACCTAATTCCTAATACTGTATGGAAGTAAATTTAACCTAACCTAAAGCGGGTATTACCTATGGCAATGTTTTAAGACCTAAGGTGATTAATTGTTAGACTAACCTAAGTTTTGGGAAATCTAGCCTAAACTATTTAAAAGGGACCTAGGGTCATATGACACTATGGTGATGGTTCCAATGGATTTGATTTTATTTGATTGGGTATTAATGCAAGGAGGTACTACTAGTTATGGTAAGGGCTAGTTAACTTTAGTGGGGCTTACATGGAGGCTTCACTAAGTATGGAATTGCATGTTGATTTGAAATTGGTATTCGCTAGTTTTGAGAGGTAGTGACAAGGAGAGATAAGAAGGAGAATTGGGAGTAATGACATTAATGGATCTCGGTTTTGTGTGTAAACCATATTGGAAACAAGGGAGGTGGATTTGTGGGAGGTTGTTTAGTTTTGCATGCCTCGTGAATTTTTCTCTGTATGGAGCTATCTGGTTCTTTGAACCAACAGTTTGACTTCTTCTTCTTGGCTATTTTTGGTTTCTCTGGTCTATTTTTGATCAAGGGAATGTATAAGAGGCATTGGAAGAAATTTTTTTGGTTGTTGATCTATCATGGAGAAGAAAAAGAGTGGGAAGCTCGGCTGGAAGTCTCCTTCAAATTTGCAGAAGCACTATCAGGCATGATAGGCCCTACCCATTAAGATTTCTTGCTTTCTTCTAAGTGATTCATTAGAACAACTCTGCTCTCATGAGATAAATATTTGCATGATTTGTCTGGTTATCTACTTGCATGTTTTTATGAATCTATGTGGTTTTTGGAATGCAAATCCATTGCTGGCAATGATAGTTTTTGGGAAACTTTCTCTGTGTTAGTTTAATGGTGGCATGCATGTGAAACTTGTATTGGGAGCTCTGTATTTCATTCTGAAACTTGTTTACAAGGCTGGTGTTGACTGAATGGGCACTCATTGCCTTATTTTTCATTATGAACTATTATGTGTAGTCGTGTATTTTTTTGAGCTTGTACTAGGAGCTTGTATTGTTCTAAACTTTTGTTAAATCTTTTTGATTGACATTATAGTTGTTTTTAGTGCTTGCGTGATTCAAACTAGTAGTTGAATCGACAAGACTTGTTCTATACATGTACGTTAAGTTGGAAGTTTTATTCTTTTTAAGGACTTGAAAATGCTTAAATTTGTATTAGAGCATTAGTTTTTGTTCTAAGCATGTATTTAGGGCTTCGTGTTTTGTTATAGGCTTGTTTTTGAACTTCATGTTTTTCTAAGCCAGTATTAGAGCCTTATAAAGTTCTGAACTTTTGTTCGAAGCTCGTGTTTGATACTGTACTAGTATTCCATTCATGCATGTTTTGAACTTGTGTTGGAATCGACGTGTTTGATTCTATACTTGTATTATGAGCTGGAGTTTTGTTGGTATTAAGGATTTGAAAAGCTTTAAGCTCATTTAAGGACTGTCTATTCAAAAGGGTCTTGAGAGATTTGTTTTGTTTAGAAGTAGACCTGGTAATCTCTTTGAGATCTTCTCCTTGTAGCTTCTTGTTGGAATGATTGTGGCACTTCTATTTTGGAGACTGTACCACCTTCTTTGAACTAGATAGGGTGAGTGAATGTGAAGTATATCTTTCCTTCTCTACCCTGAGTGAACCCACGTCTTGTTGAAGCTTGACTATTTTTTTCATAGGATTAATGGACTGGAACTATGTCTTGTTATGGGTTTGGTTGATTTTTAGTTCATTTGGAATAGTCATAACAGTTTTAGAGGGTTTATGGAAATGTAGTATTCATTCTCCTTCTTGTAATAGATGTCTGAAACAAATGCCTACCTTGTCGTAATATTTTTAAATGGAACTCGGGAGTCCTTGTGATTCTGTTTCAGTCTCGATGGAGGTAAGAATGGGACATCTCTTGAATTAAACGTTATTGGACTCTCTTACTCTCTTCAGTTCTTTTTAATTGATTTCTAGGTTTTATTAAAAAGATGGATTGAGTACCTTAGTGCACTGAATTTTGTATGAAAGGATATATTTTATCTCTGTTCAGATAGTTTTGTATTATTTTTCTTATTTGGATCATGAACTACTTACTTCTTTGTATTGAGTTGTTGAAGCCTTGTAATGTGATTTCAGTTCTTGAGTTCGTGATTACTTGTGAACTTATATATCTTTTACTGTTTGAGCATTTCTACTCCTTGATGCATTCATTGAATGAATCTCCAAGTTTTATAGAGAAAGGACCATGTTTTCTTGGGGATAGTATACTTCTTTAGGATTGTACTATGTACTTCGTTATGAGATTTGAATTCGAACTTGTGCTTGATGAATAGAAATAGCTAAACCGATTTGTAAGATTTGTAAAGGAAAATTAAAAGTGTGATTTCTTTAACTATGCGTTTGGTTTTGTGTTCTCTTTTGGGAACTAGATAAAGAATTTCTAAGTTTGAAATAGAAATGGGAATTCATTTCATAGTATAAATGAAATGAATTATAGATTGGGTCCTTTTCTATTTGAGATCCTTTTCTGTTATTTCAATAAGTTTATTTGATTGAATTTTTCTGTTTTTGATCTTCTTCTGAGATGGAAAATTTATTGTGGAACGTTTGGTTTTAGATCTTTGAATTATATCCTCTAACATATGGGAGTTAGTTTTGAATTGAGGGGGGGACTATTTTTAATCTCTACCCTACTTGGATTGATTTGGGATTCTTGTTAGATGCTTTGCCTTAATGTTGAATCCTTATATTGTTATCTTTGAATTGAGGAAGATTCGTGTGTTCTAAATCTGTATTTGTCTTTGGATGATTAGTGTTTGGGAATAGTATATGAAGCATTCTAATATGAACTATGTGGTAATTAACTTCTTTTGCTACTTAGTAAAGATAAATGTGTATTTTTATTCTTATGGAAATATGAAACAATTGGATGACAATACTTGTGGATTGTTTTAAAGTAATTGATATGATCAATTAAACATAGTGATATAATTCTCGATGTTGCGGGTTATATTAAGTTCTCTTATTAAAAATTAAATTCAGACTCCTTTAATGTACTTCTTTTCTAAGATGTTATTACTTATGATTATTTGTATGATATATTAATTGTTTCATTAAAGCGAGTTGTTTTAATGGATCAATTAGTGGAATGCACTTTACTTTAATGCTTAGTGCTTATCATGATCAGTTCATTGAATTGACCCATGCTAGCAATTTTTGTAGATGGACATCGTAAGTGATAAAAGAAGACAAACACTTTTATGATGCATTGGCTTATTTAATGAAGGATCTTCTCAGTAAAGAATTTTGATTCAATCTTGAGTTGTATTGGAAAAGAAAAGTGGTGTTCTTTTAAGATCTTAATTACGATTGACATGCGTAATGTCCGAAATGCATAGTCTTATAAATGTATATTTATTATCATGAATTGAAAGGTTTTGTGTTGGACTCCAATTTGTGATGTGAATACTTTTATACTTGTATGATGGAAATAATAGTGATATCCTTGCGGTATTCTTTATATACATTGTATACTATTACTTCGTAAGCTAATAAGTTGGATTAAGGAGATAAGTATAATCTTCCTATTATAATGAACTTGTTAAATTGCAAAGGTTCCATTCTCTAACTTCACAATGATAGTTTAATAATGAAATATGCTTGGGACATACAATTAAACTATATAAGTAGTGAATGATAAAAAGGCCATGTTAAACCTAACCTCTAATCATGTAGAGGAAGAATCTTCCTCTCTCATGGAATGAAAGATAAAAGGAATAGTGGTTATGATCTTTAATCTTTAAACTAAGTTTATAAGGTAAACACTAGCTGAATCTAGGTGGATGAAACACTTGATTTGGACAACTAGGTTACATTAAGAATTAAACGTTGGATGTTTCATGCCTTGTTTTTGGGATAACTACTTGTTATGCCACATTAATGAATAACAATGCAAACATGAATTAATAAGGTTCTCCATATCTAATCAAAGCTAGCACTTGGATAAAGAACTTAAGGAATGTTAGAACTAGGGTTAGGTGTGGTTGCTTTATAATTTGAATCTTAATCCAATTTAATTATGATTAATGACCACTAAGGGGGTATGTACATCTTGATGAATCAGTTCTAATTTGCAGGAATGTACCCTTGAGAAGTCTTGGGACTTCTCAAGGATACTGATGTTGCGATTGACATATAATAACACCCTTCCGTATTTATTCATCTAGATCTACACACATCTGGACTTGAACTTAGTTTCTCTCTAGGTCAAGTTAGTAGCATGTTTAGGATAGGTAGTAGCTTTCAATGACTTAGGGTACCTTGGCACATTCGGATGACTTAGGTCAGCCGAGTATGCCCATATACCCTAAGCCATCATGAGTGTCTTCCTATAACAAACTATGATGCTAACTGGGGCTAGGGTCAAACCTTGGGCAAGTGGGTGACGGTAGTCGGTAGAAATACCATTCTAAATAACAGAGGAGTGAGGTGAAGGAAATATTTGAAATGAAGAGTATGTCTTTGTCTAGGAATAGTAACATGAATAGTATGTTGAAAATATTTGGCCAAAGTATCATAAGCTACTGGTTACGTTGTCATATGTCACCTAGTTTAAAGCAACGTGATGTCAGATGAATATTGGTAACAAATATTTAGATAGGTTCTTTAAACAGATCACTCAGTACTCGAATAGGGTAGGAGAACCAAGTATACATAGTATACATAAAGTATTCTATACTTTAAGTTAACATGAGATATTGGTTGGTAACTAAGTCATGGAATGAGAGATCGGTAGTATACCGAGTCATTACAACTACATATGGTTATCTGTTATGAGATTGATTGGCATGGAATGTGTGTTCTAAATGATGTTTTATTTAGAACAAAGAACATTATGTTTCAAAAATATTTTTTTCCCCTTGTTTCCAAAGTCTTAAAATGGGACCTTTAAAGGGAATTGAATGTAGTATGTTTCATCAACCCTTTTCTAACCCCTTCACCGAGGAAATCCGGAAGGAGTAATAGCCGGGTGCAAAATCTATTCTTTCACAGATGGATTCTTAGGATATCATTATACTAGAATTGTGAAGGAAGACAAAGAAAAGACAACTTTAGCCATTGAATGGGGAAGATTTACCTACACGTTCATGCCTTTTAGATTGAATAACGTGCCTACTCGTATTCTCATGCATTGTGGTACAAGAATTTCAGGACTTCATCCTTAAATTTCTACAAGTCTACTTTGATGACTTGATGGTGTATGGACTAGTGAAGGACCATTGTGACAACTTGAGACTGATGTTTGAAATATGTCGACAGTTGAGGATATCCATCAACATTAAGAAATGTGTTTTGATACTCCATTTGGAACCCTGTTGGGGCATATTATATGTAAGGAAGGTTTCTAGTAGATGTCACCATAGTTGTTGTTATTATAGGATTGGAAGAGCCTACCGGTTAAAGCACACTATGTGGATTCTCGTGGCATACAGGTACTACCAAAATTTTATCAAGGGGTATGCCAAGATTTCCACGCCATTAGAGGAGTTCTTGAAAGACAAAAGTTCCTTTTCACTGGGAGAGACACAATAAATGATGTTTACCACTTGAAGGATAGGCTTGTCCTTTGTGCCCATATTGCACTTTCCTTCTTGGGATAAGCCTTTCCATGTGCATGTTTATGTATTAGGAACAACCATTAGAGTAGTGTAAGCACAACCTGGTGAGGGGATTATTGATCACCCCCTTTATTTTGCAAGTAGGAAGTTGACACTAGTAGAGCATAACTATACTACTACCGAGTGTTAGGCACTATCAATTATCTACGTGCTACATATAATTTGGGTAGTATCTGCTAGAAAAAACCTTCATATTCTACATGGATCATATGGCATTAAAATAGTTGGTTAACAAACTAGTTCTACAAGAGTGCATATGCCGATGGGTCCTATTGTTTCAATAATTTGAGGTTACAAGTGGTTATAAAACCGGTGAAGAGTAACTTAGGACTTGATAATCTATCAAGGATTGACTCAGAGAGGATGTATAGAGCATTGAGGATACTATGCCGGACACACGACTATTTAGGTTGCGGCGCACACCCTCCGAATTGGAAGATATCACTATGTATCTCAAAATGGATGTGGCACTAGAGGGAATGAATGCATTAGAAAGAAAACAAATAGCTATACGTGCCATGTCCTATATGTTAATTGGTGGAGAATTATACAAGTTAGGCCGTGATGAGGGTCTACACCGATGTGTATTAGAAAATGAGCACGTTACAATCATGGAGGAAGCACATGGTGGGATTGTAGGAGGGCACTATGTAGGAAATGTCACAACGCGGATGATTCTACTCTCGCGGGGCTTTGGTGGGAAAGTATCTACCAGGAGTACATTGAATTTTGCAAGGCATGTGCCCATTTCCAATGCCTTGACAAACTAGGAAAAAGAGATGAAATTCCCTTAAGACTAAAAGCTAGTGGAGAACCATTTGAAAAATTGGAAATTGACTTTGTAGAGCCTATTGCACTGGCCACATGAAGGACTAGTTCATGCTATATCATTACTTGTACTGATTACTTAACAAGGTGGGTGGAGACAGTGCCTACAAGATATTGTACAATAGAAACAACTGCTAGATTATTATGGGAAAACATCATCAATAGGTATGAATGTATTTTAAGCTTAACTAGTGATAGGGGTACACATTTTTTGAATGAGATAGTTAGAATCTTGTTGGTAGAATTCATGGTGGCCCA
This sequence comes from Taxus wallichiana var. yunnanensis, assembly GCA_018340775.1. Lineage (NCBI taxonomy): Eukaryota > Viridiplantae > Streptophyta > Pinopsida > Cupressales > Taxaceae > Taxus > Taxus wallichiana. The sequence goes on along the minus strand of CM031244.1, from coordinate 156,888,319 downwards.
TCATAATACTACCCCTTTATCATCCGCAAGTGAATGGAACTACTGAGGAATTTAAGAAGATACAAAGTCACACGATGACCAAAATTTGTGATGTGGGAAGAAAATATTGGTATGATAAGGTAGAAACCATTCTATGGGCATACATGAGAACTTACAAGAGGTTGAACAAGTCCACAATGTTTCAATTGGTGTTTGGTTTGGAGGCTATTCTACCGGTTGAGTTCATACTACCATCACTGCATATTGTGCACATAGGAGGATTGGATGATGAATAAGTGCTTGAGGAGAGGATCAATAAGTTAATGCAGTTAGATGAAAGGTGATCAATTGCTAGATGGAGTTAGAAGGATGAGAAGGGAAGAAAAAGGAATGACATGATTGTCATATCAAGACGAAGCAATTTGAGGTTGGGCAAAAGTATATGACTCTAAATTTTTGCACTATCATGGGAAGCTGAAATTCCATTGGTTGGGACCATACATCATCTCATACATCCTTGATTCAGGTGCATGCCAGTTACAAGCACTAGATGGGACGAGGTTGCTGTGCCATTTCAATGGGAGTAGATTGAAGCCCTACTATAAATAAATCTTCCTTGTGTTTATAAATAAGGTAGTATTTCCAGTTAGCTTAGGATTTCCCTTAATGCATTTTCTTTTCTTGTGTTTCCCCTTCTCATTTCTTGTTCCTTTCTGTTTGTGTTATTTTGCACCGTGTGCACCAGTAGCCACTTATTACTTTCAAAATGTTGTGTATGCATAGAGCACCACACATCTATTTTAGTATGGGGTGGAGTAGTGCCACAAATAAAGGAAGCTTGAAGTGGAAATTATTTTTTAATAGCCCAGATTAAAGGATAAAAAGTGCGTAAGTTAGGAGAGCACTCGTGGAAAAGGTGGATAAGAAATTTTTGTGTCATGATAGCTCTACAAAGACCACATACAAAGGAGGAAAAACACAAGAACAACATGAGGTAGGTGAGGGAAAAAATTAGGGCAATGATAGAAGAAGTTCCTTCGGCGCTACAAACGCACGCGTAAGAGTCTTCGATCAGTAAGGATTGTTATGCGCCAGAAGGTTGTAGAGATTTTTCAAGTAGGATTGGGTGCGGGGGTGAATGCATTTAAGGTAAGATTTAGTGGAAAAATCTGTATTTAATGCTAAGTACATTGGTAGGTGGCATGAAATTTATCACGGGAGATAGGAAAAAGATATAAGAATAAGGTCGGGCACATTATTGTTTACCTTTCTATCATGATATTAAAGAGCTCTTGTGAACAAGGGGATCTGCGAGATAATATTTGTGTGAAGGAATAATTATAAAAATATGAGTGCATGAATAGTGTGATTTGAAAAACAGGGGGAAAATAAAGTACATAGGCATAATAGAGAGGGTTGGTGGAGTTTTCGAAAACTATAAATATGCCATCTTATGGAAGGAAGGATTTTTATAGGGTTAGGGTTTTGCAGCTAGGGCATGAGAGAAAAGGGATTTTTCATGAAGGAAGGCTGCAGATTTGAGAAGATAAAGGAAGAGGAGCAAGGAGGAGTTTATTCTTATTAACCTGACAAGGAGATGGCACCAAAGAAGGAAACTGTTTCACCAAAGAAGTGTAAGGGCAAAGGCAAATAGACTAGCGCCACCAGTTTCAACAAAGAGTGGTATGTAGAGATGTAATACCTAGATGGCATGTTTCTCAGGAAGGAATGGGTATCCCATGTGATGAAGATGACAGTGAGTGATTATAACCATTGTAAAAGCACCATCGAGAAGGAAATGACACTAGAACTGGTTCATCTAATAGACAAAAGGACACCAGAAGGGATGCCGATCTACGGTGATGAGGTGAAGGTGAAATTGGAGAAGGCTAGGTTGGTGCAACTTTATGAGTTACCCTACTTTGGCAAACCTGATCAATTATACCAATGGTTGTTATCATGCGTGCACGAGGACCACTTCTACTTTGTAGGCCAAAGGATGCGCATAACCCCTCAACTGATATCTAAGTTTACTGGCATTGTCTATGAAGGGGAGCTATTGGATGATGAATTGGAGGATAAGGAGGCCATCAAGAGACATTCTAAGCTTATGACTAAAAGAAGGGCTCACACTACTTTGACATCTCAGATATGTCTGACCCAGTGATGAGGATTGCTGCATGCCTAGTAACCAAGTTGAATGGGCAAGAGAGGTAGACATAGATAAACAAGGCCTGGCTGAATGTGTGTTGAATTTTTTTAGAAGGAACCATCTATAATTTTTCCACCTACATTACAGAAGAGATCATTAGCGCCACACAAGAAGGAGAGAAGATTATGTTTGGAAATATTCTCCTCACCATTGTCTTCTAAGAAATTGGAGTGCTCATTGGGCCAAAGAATTTTATATGGGAGTATCCAGATGAAGAAACTTCCCTCATGAAAATATTTGATAATTACACTTATGAAACCATGATAACCACCCACAAGGCAGGTTTGGAGTAATGGTACAAGCGAATGCACGACGCATTTGGGACTGAATGGAGGATACGTGAATAGTTGCCAACACTAGTACAAGGAGAGGCTAAGTTTTTATATAACAACATTTCTACATCAAGGAGTTCACTTTGTGAGATGGGACCAAGAGACCATGGTGTAAACTACCTTTCTCTTTTATCGTACAATATTTCCAAGCTAGGGTCAATCACTTTAAAGAAGGAAAAAGACTAAGGTTTGACCTCATCAAGGTAGACCAGACCACCGTGACTGCGAAGAAAACTTGTATACACCAAGAAGTGCGTGTATGTGGAGAAGTATGTCTCCCATGAGGTAAAATTGATGAAGCTTGTGATGCTACCAATTAGTGGAAGGAATGTAATGAGGGTATACTTGTGTGTCAAGCCCAAGAATGAGAAGGGAACCTACTTGGAGAATGATGTCTCCATCCTAGAAGACCCCACTGGAAGAAAGAAGGCCATGCCAAGGAAGAGGGAGAGATAGAAGGATCCAGGGAAGAAGGCACTAAGTATGCGAGACAACATAATATGTGGCGTGCAGTCAGTGCCAAGCCAAGCACATATGTATGGAGAAATGATTCCCCATTAAGGAAAAAGCGAAGACACCCAAAGAAGAGGTGCGAGCAAGAAGAACCTCATGCAAAAGAAAATTTTCCAAGAATGGAGTCACCTATTGAAGAATAAGAGAAGGAAGAGTCTCTTATATTGGAATCACCAGTTAGGAAGAAGCATAAGGTAGTAGATAAGGCTAACTCAGAAGAAACAGAGATCTTAGAGGCCTACATAGGTGAGAGAGATGATGAAGAGCATGAAGAGGCTCGGGGCCATCCCGTATATGATGTGTATGAATCTAAGGAATAAGGGAATGAGGAGAAGGATGAGGAGGAATCGACACTCAAGGTAAGGGGGAGAGTGAAGAGGTAAATACTAAGGATCAAAGGACCCCAAGAATCACCAAGGAACAAATAGAAGATACCATAGAGAGGGAGGTAACATGCATAATAAAGGATCGGGTAGAGTAGGAGTTGGAGTTCATCAATGACAAAGAGTTCAAGAAGGTAGAGGAGGAAAGCATAGGAAAAGATTATGGGAGCATGGGTGGAGATCCCAACATGGTAGTAAGCTTTCCTAAGGGAGTGCGTATGGGAGGAAAGAGTATAATAGCGGTGCGGGAGAAGGGAATGGGCTATATCAATGATACAAGTAAGGTACTACATGCATGCTTCTAGAGTACCATGCCTACAGATCAACTCCTTACATGGTATTCATTCAAAGAAGAAGGTGTGTACCCATGAATGAGGAAGATGTTATCTTGGGAGTTTGAGTCCCATGTTGATGAGCTCGAGTTTGAGGTTAACAAAGGAGCACTGATGAAGATACTAGAGACCAAGGGAGTGAACCCCTAGTAAACACTCAACAGTTATCCGATGAGAAAGTATGTAACACCCTCAACAAGGTATCGATTGAGGTTGAGGTGAGACTCTTTAGAAGGAATGATAGGGTAAGGTTCCTGGAGGAATAACTATAGAAGAAGAAGGAAGAACTCCTTGAGAAGAGAAAGGATCTAAAGTAGGAAGAATCGATCAGTGCACAACTAAGGCATGAACTAAGGGAGGAGAAGGCAAAGGTGCGTGAGGTGTACAAGAAGATAGAGATGATCTCGAGATGCCATTACCCCGAAACACCGGACCTAGCACCACCTGAGTAGAAATATGAGTCAACCTTGCAATGCTTGGAAGACTTAACACACATCCTTACCATGGAGAGGTGACCACTCACTTTGGAATCAATAGAAGAAGTGTTGGTGCACCAAAAGGAGGAAGAGAAACAAAATATCATGGAGACAGTCACTCGATATTCGAACTCCTTGCCACTTTGTACAAACCAACTCATGCTACACCGAGGCCATATATGATAACTGCGTTGACAGGGACAAAGTAAAAAGAATACTAGTTGCTACACATGAGGTGGATTTGAAATAATTCCAAGAAAAGAACAAGGAAATAAGGAAGAGCGGGATAAGATCCTGGCTAGGGTTGAAAAGAAAATGGAGGGAATCAAAACATTGTGAGGTTTACTCAAAAATCAGCTGAAGGAACTATACCCCCAAGTCACACGAAGAATGGATTCACTTGACAACCTTAGCTAGTAGCTAGAGGGGATTATTGATATGCTAAATGCTAAGGGAGATGAATTGATTTTTCAAGAGGTGAGTGCTTTGGTAGGTAAACTACTCCAACATGTGCAGGGTGAAGTTAATGCCTTGGAGAAAATCGAGGCAAAAATGAGGAAGGAGTTCCCACTCCTTATGCAACAATAACCAATTTTTGTATTCTTCTATTCTTTTGTTTCTCATTCTTCATTCCTTCATTCTTTATTCAAACTATCTAAGTCCCTCCATTCTTTATATGTTGGAAGATCAAGTATGTTTCCAAGGATGAAGAAAAATATTAGTGTGGGGTGATGTTGGGCTTCACAATATTGGATAAGTGCCAAAAGGTGCGTGCGTGCGTGCGTAGGGCCTGTGAAGAAGAAGGGTGCATAGAAAAATCACGCAGGACAAGGGTTTAGGAGAAACCATCATGCACAAGGCGAATATTATAGATGCATGGGATGAAAAATGTAACCTAAATATGCATGCCGAGTGGATAAGGTGCTATCCTGGAGACTTGGTGGTTAAGGAAATAATATTCCACGCATGGAAGGTTCCCAAAAGACAACATTACAAAGAGTGGAGAGCTCGGAACAGAATGATCATGCACCATTAGAGGACCCCTTGACACTTGGCATCTGATATGCTCCTGAAGAAAGGCATTGCAGTGGGTATTAATGTTATAAGAAGAGATGCTCAGGTAGAAGAAGAGAGACTGAATCAAGAGATGAAGGCATTGAGTAAGAATCTCAAGAGAGAGATACATAGAGGGTGCGGGATCATGAGGGAATGCATCAAGAGAATGATGCTGCAAATGGATATGATTTAGAGCATTAATGCTCAGGGATATAATGGATGTAATAGGCCTCTGTATGGCATTAGAGTCTATAATAAGGGATGGACCGAGAGGGTATAGTTAGAATGTCACACCAAGGAAGATATGTAAAATATGAGTCGACTCTTCTGATATATATGTATGGTCTGTAATGGCCTTTTTGAATGTAATGTTGTTACTAAAACTATGATCTATATAAAGATATGGATTTGTTCTCGAATATTTGGTTCAAGGGTGAAAACCTTAGTATTATTTCCTTTATATGGAAGATCTGTTCTTTGTTTTTCATACCATGGTGTTTCTCATGTTGTTAAAATCTTGGGTATATGGATATGATAGCTCATGTTGTGATTTTACATGAATATTTACTTCTTTGTAACTAATCTTCTATCAATGGAAATTTCTTCTCACAATACTCACATAAAGGAGGGCTCAGCCCCTACGCGCACCTCAGGTGAGTTCTTAGCACCCACTGGGTGATAGGTTGATGCGCATGGGGTTAAAATTTAGTAGGAGGGTAAAAATGACTACATGGTTTCTCACGAGAAGGTAAGTGGAAGACTTCTGAAATAGATGGGAGTCTCCCCACCGTGTCGTTGATCCAAGGGGAATGGTGTTGATCTAATAATCCGATGGGGCCATCTCACTGATGGGATTGATGACTTTAGGATGAGCTACCTCCACATATTGGTTTCCTAAATTGCCACTAAAAAAGTTGGAGTCAATTCAAGATTTTTCCCCTTATTTTCCTTCCCCATTGTATATATAGCCCAAAAATCTAGGATCACCACTTGTTGACTCATGCGTGTCTCTCCTCCAATCATATCCTATACCCATGAGAATGTTTTATTTTCTTCAAGCTCAATGTTGGGCATGATGGCAGTTTCTTTCTTTGGTTGAGAAGGAACATCTTAGGTAGGTTGAATGGGTGTGTAGACAAAAATCACACACTTGGATAAATTTCTAGGTCCTAAAAGCATACTAGAATTTACATGATTAGTAAGCAAGAAAACTAGTAATTGATAGTTATCTTTGGCCTCTTTGTTCTTTCTTTTACTTTCTCTTTGGACTTATATGCCATATAACTTAGTCAAGACTTTATCGATTTATATTTTATGGCTTTACACTAGCACCCGGCCCACCGGGACAATAGTGCCTAGGTGCCCATGTCCCTTATGAGTGTCACTTAGCCTTTCTCACCTTACCCACTTCTTTTTTGTATATTTTATCATTTGGGAATCCTTTCCACTTATGGGTCAAACTTCTAATTGTTAATTACAAAATTAAAACAAGAGAATAATATAAACACATAGTTATGTGTTTAAAATGAGGACCAAGCTCTAAGCATGCTTACTATCACCTAAGCTTGCATCCAAAGGCATTCAAAGCACTCAAAGGAATCCATATAACATCCATTCAAGAGAAAAGGGATTGCATTTTATGCATACACTACATAGGAAGGGGAAGTTCATTCTATTTCATACACACATTTACATCTTTTAGCAAATTTATCCCACTATCTAGTGCATCTTGCACAAGGGATTCCTAGGACACAATTTATACAAACACTCACAAGAAATACATGGAGTTTGAGATGCAGTGTAGTGGTTGGTCATAAGTTCACTCTATCGGGTGACTACCGAGGTTAGTTTGACTCCCCATAGTGCATCTTTATTTTTGGATTTGATGTAGTTTTGTAGGTGAACTTCTATTTTATAGGTTATAGGTATCCTCGACGATCAAGGAATGGTATACAAGTGATCAACAATGAACATTTGTGACATTGTAAAAATCATATTTTGACCATCTCTATAGTCAAGGGCACTCAGTGAGCGGTCTCTAACGCCCATGCGACCTCACCCTAGTCTAAGTGCCTTAGTTTAACTATTGTAAATTCAAACACTAAGAGGGGGGTGAATTAGTGTCTTCTCAAAGTTTAACAAACATTTCCTTTTCCTTAATTTTACTATGATGAACACATAACACCATACAAAAAAAAATAACATGAGAATATGCATAAAAACAAGATTTGATGTGGGAAACCCAATATGGGAGAAAAACCACTGAAACCAAGAACTAGCTTTGGATAATTATCCTATAAAGTTACAATGATTTTATGTTGAGCATCAACTCAACTTGGTGTTACAACTCCAAAATTCAGTCAAGTTGCTTCTTGACCTTTAGTAAGCTTCAAACTGCATGGAAGATTCAATTCCCAATAATTTATTTAGTAACAACCGATCTTTTGTAAGCTACTCCTTACAAGGAAGATTAAACCTCCTATAATTTAACCAACAAAAATGATATTTAGTAAGCTTACTACTTACAAGGAGGATTCAACCCCTATATGATAATCTGTAACTTAGACTTTAAAAATAAATAAATTATGATCACTTGATTGTGTTATCTCCCATAACCGATTATGACCAATTCTTTAGCTCACATGTCTTCTGTTCCCCTTTCTTAGTTTTCCATGGTCTCAGAACATTCACATACTTCTCAATCACTCAAAATTATCTCTCATCTCTCCTTCTTCCATTAACTTTCAACATGTTCAAAAATTGAGCTTTAATGAACAATCAAAAATGACTTTTGACATTTCAAGTTTAGTAGCTCTTCACATGACCATTATTCATTTCGACATGAGAATCGAAATAACTTAGAGTTTTCAAAGGTTGAAAAATGCCACTTCTTCAACTACTCAACTTGACTAAATTTTGAGATTCTCCATGAGATCCTTCACTTTGAATTCTCCATGACTTTTGATCTTATTCACAAAATTTCCCAACTAAGAAAAATTTCTACCATGAATTTATCTTTAGTTTTGAGGTGAATCAACCTGATTCTTTTTGCAACACATCCATGACCCTTAAACAAATTTAAATTAAAAATTTCAGGTAATTTCATTAGTACAATATTGAAATTCGATGAATTTTCCATTCCATAAATGAGTGTGACATTTTTCAATAGTAGCTTTGCCCTTTTCCATGTGTCAAAGCACACTGCACACAAGTCACCACTATGTCCACATGTCTCCATTTCAGTAAATCAAAAATTTATGGAATTAGGTGGACTCCAACCCTGTAGAATAAACCGTATTTGATAGAATTTTGGTTCCACTAGTTCTCCTTATTGTCAAACAAACCCATCTTCATAGCCAATCAAAATTATACACTTTTTTAGCCTTCTTTTAAGATGTGTAACATTTTTTTAAGTTTTATCCAATAAGAACATTCCACATACTTTGCACTTGTTAGCCTATTCTTAACCTCCACTGTCTTATGTTAACCATGGGCTAATGAGAAGGCTTCACACATACTTTGCAATATACTTTAATTTGAAAGAAATTTGTTAAAATGTGAATCCTTATCCAATCATACTACTCCACGTACCCTTGTGGTGTCAAACTTGTCAATTAACTAATCAAACAACTCCATGTAACTCTACGGTGTTAGTCTTGTCGAATGCAAAGTTTAAATCAATAGAAATACTCCATGTACCTTTGTGGTGTCAGACTTGTTAGATTGCAAAGTTTAAACCAATATATTAGCTCCACGTACCTTCACAAATTTGTAGTGTCGTATTCTCATTTGTCAACTCTATGTTAGAATGCAAAAATGAGTCAATCGAAGGCTCCATGTGTCTCTTCTTCACGATTCTTGAGTGGACCCAAAATATAATTAAAATTTAGTTTCTTCCACATGTTTGTCAGGTTTTGGGAGCATGTTGATGTGTAATTACCCACCTTTGATCTGCCACTTCATGCGGACCCGAAAGATAATTATTTTTTTTCTCATCCAACTTGCAAAACTTTGAATGACGATATCTTCCTCCGAGAGCTTCAATTTACACAAACTTATACTCGTTGGAAATTTATTCTTGACTTATTAAAGAACATACCTCTAGGACTTTGAAAAACTCCTACACATGCTAGAAAAATCATTTTAAACCTTGATTTCGTTAATTTCACAGTTTGAGTCATAACACTTTGAAAATAAACTGTAAATGTTGATGGCTCAAGGAAACAACCTGAGACCACTGTACATCACTTATAAACACCTATCTACACGATATTTCAATCCTTTACCATATCCTATAGTTTATTTTTTGAAATTCCTCTAAATCTCCTTATCCCATTTCATACCTTCAAAAACATCATATGTCATGACCAAACTAGAAATAGATCGTTAAACATATGGATATGACTTGGAGAGCACTAGGAAACACTCTTCACACCTTTGAAACAACTCCTATACCATTGAAACTTTTAAAAATATAATATACATATGATTGACCATGTTTGACCTTGGGAAGTCTACATACTACCTTGGGAGGACTCACCACACACCTTGTTTACTTGACCATGCACCTTGCTTATGCTTGCACACCATGAATTCATGACTTGACACTTCATGGAGCCACCTAAAACCTATTTGTGAGATCCAACAATTATTAAGAAGACACTACCAATCAACCTTCATGTCCCTTACAGAGCCTCACTTCACCATTCCCACCTTTACCATCAATGCCACTTAACATTAATGACAACACTAATGACCAGTGGTTCAAAATTGACCTCATTCATGAGCTCCAGAATCTATCCTTAATTTGATGACATAGTTTACCTTCCATTCAATTGATTTCCCAGTTTGTATCGGTCTAGGTTCAAACATACATCAACTAAGTCATTTTGACTCTCTCTTGTACTTAGTGTTTTATATTTACTTGCTTATTACTTGTGTCATATTGTATTTAATAGTCGTATAAAAATTTAGTTACTATGTAATTAGGGTTTTAAAAAGTCTATTTTTATTAAATAATTTGGTGAACCCGACAACTCAAACCCTACCTTATGAGAATGCATCAAAATATTTCTCCTTTTTGAATTCATGGATCAATCTTCTTATCCTTCTTTCACCCCAACTAAGGTTTCTGGCATGGTTACTACCATTGCTAATTTTATGCAAGTTCATACTCAACATCTTCCCCTTCATTACTCCTATGGCTGATCCAACCATCAATGTAGTCATCACTTACCTCACTCGTCCTCCTATAGCTCTACCAGTCTCTATTCCACCACCCATTACTTATATGTTTCCTACCACCACCTCTAAGGGTTATGCCATCATTAAGAAGCTTAAGAAATCACCTACAAAAATTTCTCTTTATGATCTCTTGCGCAATGCACCTGATTTTTGTCATACATTAGAGGTCACCCTTCATTCTATCCACATTAAATGTAATAATTTTCCAGTGGCATTCACACATGTTATTCAGTCTCTAAAAAATATACCACAGGCTATATCATTTAGTGATGAGGATATACCTCCATCTACTATTGACAATCAATTTGCACCTTTTCTTATCATCACTACTATTAGTGCCATTTGTATCAAGCGTGTACTTATTTAGAATGGATCTACTATAAATATTTGTGCTCACTCCCTTCTAGGAGAAATTAGCATTACCAATAATCTAATTGTTAAAAATCTACTCTCATTCATGGCTACAATTCCACTACTCGCACATGCATGGGAACTATCACTTTACCTATACAAGTTGGGTCTAAAATTATTACTATTGTATTCTTTATTATTGATGCCTCATTTCAGTTTAATCTCTCACGGGAAGAACATGGATTCATGTAATTCACGCTATACCTTCTATAGTTCATTGGTGTGTTAAATTATTACATGATGGCTATAAACATACCATTACTACTGACCTTGATTCATTCAAGTTTTAATGCATAGACCATGTTCTTGCTATACATATTCCTCCATAGCAACATATCCCATATAAAAATATTAGTACATATGATGTTGGTCAATCTAGTGATAAAAAATTTCTTTCACATCTGCAAGAATACCATCCATTCCTACTCATACTAATGATATCATTTCACCCACCTTGTACACTTTCATAATTACCACTATTCTACCTATAATGGACCCTCTCACTCCTACATCTGGCTCCATTCCTACCAATATCGTTGATACTACTATTCAACATGAAAATGCCAACACTGATGATTCTGATGATGATTTTTATGTCATAGAGCTTAATGATGACACATTATACAATCTTAAATTTACTCCTATCGAGATAGATGAGTCCTACTTCGATGATACTTTTGTTGTTATTGGCCTTGGTGAATATCAATTCAAGAAACCTCATTCTTCCACTAATGTTATGATACTTTTTCAGGGGTCTATCCATACATTAGATGTCATACCACCTTCCTCATCTCACTCTGCATTGACACTTCCTCCTTTTACATGCACTCTTTTCATACATGACTCTTATTGGCTCACATTCCATTCTATCCCACTTGTTCTAACACTGTTTGTACATTTGATGACTTATCTTGGCTTAGATTCACACTTTATGATCTCCACCCACCACTTCATTCTCCTCACCTTTACCATGGATGTGTCTTTATTACTTCTACTTATGGCCTCTGTGTATTCCATTTATCAGTATTCCTTGCACATACTCCTCATTCCTCTCCACTCACACTTGGGTAGTCTTGGCTTGACTACATTGGTGGCACTTTGGATCCTAATCATACTGATATCACATTTCCCATTCCTTTTGGCTCGCACTTCTATTTCCAACCATACATTTATTAGATATACTCAAAATATCATCCACGTTTGGTATGCACACGATTGTCCACAACCACCTTTCATTGATGAATAATATGCTATGGGCATGTACAATTTACACCGCAATGGATCTTTATATGATCAACCCCACACACTATTGCTTATCAAGTTTCTGACCCAAATCCAATAGGATATGATCCCGACATTGATGATCTCTTAGATGACTTCACTTGATCTTTCTACAATCACACTTGGGGGCATCACACTTATCCCCTCCTAATATCATCAATTGTCTATCATTTATATTGTTATGCTTCGTGATTCATGCTTACTATTTCTAAGCAATCTTACATAATTAGATACACATATTGTATCATCACTACCCTATAACGTACTCTAGTTCCATGGTTCATACTCAACTACTGAGGGTCTAAATCTGAAATGAACCTCACCACATTCACTTTTCATGCTCTATGCTTCATGATCTATCTTTCTAGCACACATTCTCAAACCATTTCCCGATGATGCACTCTTTTTCTATGGTTCATTATTTACTACTAAGGGGAATTTATAAATGGACCTCATTTCATACACATCTACTGGGGGTCACACTTTTGTTATCATATTCACACATTACATACCATTCCATCAAACTCATTCACCAAATTTGAATATCTTTTACTTTTGCTAGCTTTTTTCTAATTACCTATTGCACACTACTTACTATGTTAGCCAAATACTTTGTATGTCACTATAGTTCTATATATACACATGCATGTTCAATTGGTCTCTAGTTATGAATGCAAATCTTATAGCTTACATGTTGTAATGATACTTGGCACTTTACCTTTTACCCGTCCCATCGAGGCTCCTAGGGCATCTACATTTCCTACTCTCACACATTATAGGTGCTAGTGTTTCATTATTTACTACCTCTACTTTCTAGCACACTACTTTTCATTGATACATACATGCCTTGACATATTTTTTTATCTTTCTAATATTCTAACGGGTGCTTCATGTGTAGAATTTGCATTGCAGGACTATTTTCCACCATGGTTATATGCCACACCTTGCTTGACATTATTTTCTATTATATGCCATTGTTTGATCACTGTTTGTATTCTTATGACTGCTTTGGCCCTAATTGTCTTGTGATATTTTGAGCGATGTACCATGTATAAAACCTGATTTTCATGATCTACTTTTTTTGCACACTTGCTTGATTTTTAAATTATCTTCAATTACATACTTACTAATTTTTCTACTAACACATGTTACTAAAGTTCTTGTTTGCACGTGCCTTGGTTTCTACCATACACATCCCCTCACTCTATAGGGATACAATACATCACAACATCAAGTCCTGTCCTTTGGGCCACATTATCCTACAGTCATCACATGTACCCAAAAAGGGGGCATACATTGGGTGAAAAAATCACCCCTAAAACAACTCGAGTTATAGTATACGCATGTATAGTATAGGAAAAAACAAAAATATAATCACATAATGAACCAAAATCTTACTTGGGTCCTCACTACAAGACAGACACTAGCGCCCAATACTGACAAGTAGCACGACCAACCATGTCCTCCCCTAGGTGTCTATTTCCTAGGGGCACGCATACGATTAGTTTATCGATCAACACAATTCACATAAGTCTTTAGAGTAATTTTTACTTTTACAGCATAGTCCTCCGAAGCATAAAGCATTCTATCTCCTTTAATTGGTACAACTTGGAACAAATTTAGAACTAATATGGGATAACAGGAAAAAACATGGATGTACCATATACAAAGTGGTTCTCATCGGGTAGAGTCATGGAAGGAGAGTAACACTAGACCTCTCTCATCAACACTTGCTCTTTGGCATAAGATCTTTTAAAAAACTTGCACTTGGCATGAGATTTCCTAAAAAACTTGCATTTGGTGTGAGATCACCCAAGAAACTCATGCTTGGTGTGATATTACCAAAAAAACTCACTTTTGGCATGAGATCTACCAAAAACACTTGTTCTATATAACATTTTTTAGGACACTTTTCTATCCTTTAAACTCTTCTACATTAGGTGCACACTTCTTTTTACATAATTTTACATACTTATGCACACTTTTCTTTAATCTATCATATACATGAATTTGAATACTTTCTTGATATTCTTTATGCACATCCATCCTTACAATAAGAAGTAACCAAAAGTTTAAAACAACAAGGTTCGACACGGTATAATGCATACACTTCACCACTAGGGTCCCTTTCCTTTCCTAGTTTCCACGCTTCATTTTACAACCACTTCTCACTTCACTTGTCTTTTTAACATGCTATTACCATCACACTCTACAGAACAAAAGGTACACATATTTTAACTACTTTATGTTATCGAGTATTTTCTAAACAACATAAACTGGGGGAAAATATAGACATAAAATCACACACTTAGGTACATTTCTAGGTCTTAAAATCATAATAACATTTACATGATTCATAAGCAAGAAAAATAGTAATTGACTACTATATTTGGCCTTTTTCTTCTATCTTTTACTTTTTATTTGGTATTACACACCCTAAAATCTAGTTAAGACTTTATTGATTTATCTTTATGGCTTCGTGACACTAGTTCCAAGATAGTAAACAACGCTCAGCACCCCTATCCCCTTTGGTCATCCCGGCCCTTTCTCACCTTACTTCTTTTAGGTATCTTTTATCTTTTGGGAATATTTTTCACTTATGGTTCAACCTTCCAATTGTCAATTATGAAATTCAAACAAGGTAATCATATAACTACATATTTATGTGTTCAAAATGAGGGACCAAATAATTACTATCACCTAATCTTGCATCCAAAGACATTCAAAGGAATCCATCTAACATCCATTCAAGGGACAAGGGTCTCTATTTTATGTATACACTACATAGGAAAGGGAAGATCATTCTATTCAATAGAGACATTTTCATATTTTATAAAATCTAGCCCAAAATGTAGTGCATCTTGCACAAGGGATTCCTAGGGCACAATTTCTACACACACTCACAAGAACTACATGGAGTCTAAGATGTAGTGCAATACTTGGTCATAAGTTCACTCTGTCGGGTGACCATCGGGGTCAGTCTAACTCCCCATATTGCATATTTATTTTTTTGATTTGATGTGGTTTTGTGGGTTTTACAGGTGAAATTCTATTTTACAAGTTACATGTATCCTCGCTAATCAAGGAGTGGCATACAAGAGATCAACAACAAACATCTACAATACTATAAAAATCAGAATCGACCATCTGCATAGTCATGGGTGCCCAAAGAACGGTCTATGACACCCTGTGGTGCTCTCGCCTAGTCCAGGCACCCTATTCTAGCCTCATCCGTGAGATCCATAATTTATCCTAAGCATTGATGACATAGTTCACCTTCTTTTCAACAACTTTCCCGATCTGTATCGGTCCCAAATAAAATACAAATAAGATAAGTAATTTTCACTATCTCTTATGCTTAGAGTTTCATATTTACTTGCTTATTAATTTCTTCATATTGTATTTACCTATTATATATACTTTTTTAGATTTAGTTACTTATGTAATTAGGTTTTTACAAAAGTCTATTTTTGTAAAATCGAGTGCAACTACGGAAGAAAAATTATTTGAGTTCTTTGAAGAGTTGGTGATTAGGGTAAGTCAATTTCACCTTTTTCCATGCCTTCTATAGGATCTTGAGTTGATTTGACCTTCTTGTGTGTCATCTTGTAGTGAGATGGATTAGAATCCTTTGATTTTATCTTTTGAAGCCTTTCATAATGGGAAAAACTAGAAGCTTTCTCAGCTACCTTTGAAACAAAGAGAGGACATGACTATTTTCTAAGAGCATAGATACCTAATGACTCCATAAATTCTCCTCTCTTCTTTTTGAACCACTCTTTGGATCTCTAATTAAATGCCTCAGTCCTTTAATTCATATCCCTCAATTCCTGGATGCTCCAATAAACTTATGGGAGAGGTAAAGCTTTAATAACTTGATACTCGAGATCGTAAAACTCTGTTTCATCATCATTAATGCCCTCCTTGAACTAATAAAAACCAAAATACCTCATTTTCCCCTCTTTGTCATCCTCATATGATCTCTTTCCCTAACTTCAAGATCATCAAAACAATTCACCCAATAGTCCTTAATTTGCGGCATGTGGTGCAAGTCAGGGATATGAAACATATTAGGGGTGCTCTAGATATAAAAGTTATCCCTCAAAGTGTAGGAATAGAGATTCAACTGAGAGAAAGAGGCTTCCAAATTTTATGCATCAATGAGAGACTTGTAAGAGAAAATTACTAAAGAGATAGGAAAGACACACCTTTATTTTTCCTACTCTTGAGTTTTTTGACATGGACAAGTTGTCTGCAAAGCTCAAACATGACAATCTTGTCACTGAGGTACCTTGGAAGTTTTCATAGAGCGAGGTAAAATTTAGATACCCTAATGTATGAGAAAGTTGGTAGCTGTGTGAAGAATGACCCTTATTTTTGGATCAAGGTGGCAACTTATGAGGACAATATCAGTTTAGGATTTCCTTCAAAAATATCATAACATAGAATGCATCATTCACCCTTTGTAAACACAAAATCACGTACTTAGTAATATTTTTATACTACTAAGTATGTTGTTTTATATATGGATATTGCATAAGAAAAGTATTCACTGATGACCCATCCCATATTCCATCCACTTGTCTTGTTGGTTTATGTTTTTTTATCTTTTACACTTGTCACTCACATACAAATTTTTGGTCAGGTTATAGAGATCCCTGTTTGTCAGTCTTCATTAATTTTTCGTCACTTGTCTCTGGACACTAGTGCCCAAGACTAGACATTAGTGCCTGACGCTCATGTCCATCATGGGTTCCCATGTCCTGTTTATGTTTGATATTATTTTTTACATTTGAGGTCGGTATTTTTAGATTTCCCTCTCATCTCCTGATGTACTAGTCAACATGTTGGGTCATTAGTGTTGAAATTTAACCAAAATATCCCTATATAAACACAACATACATACCATTATATGGGTGGACAATTCTTATCAAGGGCTAGCTATCTACATAGAGAAAGGGACTACATTTGGGCACATTACTCTGCATACACACTACATAGGAAGGGGAGTTCATTATATTCCATCCACATATTTGTCTTTTATCTAGCTATTACCCGCTATCTTGGCATCATTGGTGTGAGGGCGACGTAGGAGAACTATTGCACACACAAGAACATAGAACTACATTGGGTCTAAGATGTAATACAATGCTCAGTCATACATTCACCATTGTGACATGATTGAGGACAGTTTGAGCCCTCATTTTACATCTTTTATTTTTAGGATTTGATGTCTATTTGAGGGTTTTGTAGGTCATTATTTCATTGCAGGTTTATAGCAACTCCGATGATTATTGTGCGACCTTATAGTGACAAAAGGAAAATAAGTGCGAAGCCCTAATGACATTTTTGGGACTAGGTCCCAAACTTTTCTCGAGACCCGGGAACCTAGAAACAAGCCTAGGGCACTCATGGGTGCGTCTGTCCCTCTTCGGGGCCACAATCTAACCATTCTCACCTCTATTGCATTTTTTTGTGGTTCATTGTGATGGTCCATGCTCTTATTTCATCACATTTTCCAATCCATACTCACTGTGAGATAAGTGAAATTAAGATAAGTACCTTACCCCTCTCATTTCCTTTCATAGTTAGTATTTAATAAATTGTTTGACATTTATATTTCATTATATATCATTTACAACAAATCTTCAAGATTTAAATAAAAACATTTAGATTTTATTAAATAATTTTGGTGAACCCATAGCTTAGAACTATTTTCCCTAGGATCCACTAAAACCCTAATGGCTAAGGATAACTCTTCTCCTCCTAGGATAGTCATGCCTCATGTAAGAATTAATCCTATTTATGATGAGGACACCATATTTGAACTAATCAATCTATATGGATATGTCATACTTCTAGATGATACTCAAAGGAAACTCTTAATTGGTAAATGCAATGTGCATACTAGCTTTGATAAATCCACCATTAACACTATTAATTATACAACAAGCTTTACTTTTTATACACTATTATTTTTTAGCCATGACCCACCTTCTGTTATTTCTAATGAAAACTTAGATGATGCTCTTATTATTTTCATGATTAATCTTGATAACAATCAACATTTATATACTTCTATTTCTCATACTAGTTCAAATGATTCTATAGTTGCATCTCATACTCCTTCCATTTATGAAAATGTTTCACATGATGTATTTTATACTAGTTCCCCTCAAACTATATTCTATGTTGATGATACAATTAATGAAATATTTACATTTGAATATTTGTTTGATTTTGATGAGACACCTAATAGTCATGATTCTACTTCTTTGCATACTACTGAATGTGACCCTAATTTCATATTCTTTTGAGATTGTCTCTAATAGCATGCCTGATTAATCTCCTTCTATCACTTCATCTCCTAATGATGTTTCCAATGCTAGTCCTACCACTTCTATTGATGCTCCATGTTCTTCACCACCTATTACTCCTTCGACACCCATATCTAGTGTGCCCTTAACATTGACATATTCTATGTCTCCTCTTGACATTCCTATGATCACTCATAATGGAAAATTATAACCACTCAATACACTATTGCCATCTTATACTATTCCTCCATAGGAAATCTTATCACTCATGCATGTTGTTGGCCACTTACAATCTTAGGTCTAATCTCTCACATTAGAAAGCAAGGCCTATTATGCTTCTATCGATAATAATTCTTTGCATGAAACCCTATTCCAAAAATATTCACAATTCAACATTTCCTAGGGATTTTGTTATGCCTACATTTACATGCTTTGATGGTACTGGAAATCCATATTTACATCTCAAGCATTATCATCTAGCTATGGCTCCTTATTCTAATGATCAATTATTGCTAAAATATTTTCGCCATAGTCTTACTGTTGACACTCTCCAATGGTACACTCACTTACCTTTCAGATCTATTAGTACCTATTGTGAGATGGAAGAATTCTTTCAACACTTTATACTCAAAAATGGCCCTAAGGTCACATATGATCATCTACCTGGATTACATCAAGGAAAAACAAAACCTATCATTGATTATATTTTGTGCTTCAATGCTTGCATGCATCAATTAGTCTTCCAACCCATTGACCTAGAAAAGTAATTCATCTTCTGTCATGGCTTGATTCCTACTTTAAAGGAATGCTTGTAATATGATACATGCGAATCATTCACACTCTTGTGCTATAAGGTCATTGATTTAGAACAGGATCTCATTGCTACACATATTCTAGATCCTCCTCCTAGTTCTCCTACTATTGCATCACCTAGTTCTTCTCCTCTTCCATTTGTTCAATATCCTCCTAGGACTCCATCTCCTCCACCTCACAAATAAAAACAATCTTCTCCATTGCATAAGCATCATTTATCTCCTCCACCACATCAAGCTCCACCTCAGACTTCTACATCTCCTTCATGGGAGCCTTTACATTTTTCTCATCATGCTAGACCTCATGATGTATTGCATTCCCTACTTGATAAGCGTATGATTCACTTGCCTTATACTCAGCATCATCCTCCTCATCACTTTGCAACACCAATGTGGTAGATCTTAATGTAAATTTCATTGTATCAATGGTCATCATGATAATGATTGTTACGCCCTTCATGATTGATTACAAAAATTAGAAGAAAAGGGTGTCATTTCCTTTGGCTCTCACTCTCATGAGTAGTCATTATCTCCACTCCCGCATAACCGTGCGGTTTATCTCGATTGATTTTTCTTCTTCATCTAGTGCTAAGGTCATTATTCATTTACCACCACAAGTTTTTTCTCATGCGTGCTCTCCATCTCATCCATCCATCACTACACCATCTCATCCATCACGTCATACTACTACTACACATTGGCTTCCACAACCCTCAACATCTTCACTTCCCACTTGTGCATATCCCATCATTGGCATAATTCTAGAGGACATTTAGTTTGGATCATACATTCATGCTGATTTCATTCCACATGCTTCCACCACTCCATGTTGGCTTGGTCTCTAGTAGGTGATTTATATCACCTTACCCCCTGATGACACACTTGTGTTCTTATAGTTCTTACATGAATGTTGAGGGATATGTTACAATAATAATCTCTCACCACTCTTTGCGCTACACACCTTATCAATCAATCCATTTTTCACACATTATGATATCACTCCCTAATGGCACACTCATGTTCTTATAGTTCTTATATGACTATTGAGGGATCTATTATAATAAGAACCTCTCATCACTCTTTTGCTACATGCCTTATCGATCAATTCATCTTGCACACATTATCATATCATTTCTCGATGACACACTCTTACTATATGGTTCATTATTAACTACTGAGGGGTCTTATATCAATGAACCTAATCATCTACACACTAGGGGCATCACTATTCCCCCATCTTCATCATACTAACATGTAATTCACTACACTATTACGACCATTTCATATTCTTTCACATTATTCATTTCTAGTACATCATTTATAAGATACTATTTTTGATCTCATCAACAATCATTATAAACAACTATGCATTGCCAATCATATTAATAAAAATAATAATCAAAACATCACATGTCAAATATAACAACAATAATCGACACATCATACATCATCACATCACATAATCAATAAAACATTAAGTACACAAAAGTACACCAATAGTCCATATATCAATTAACATCACGATTACAAAATGTCAATACTAGGGGGAAAGCCCTCATACATCGATACATCACTATCACTATCTAAAACTTCTTGAGCTCTAGAGCTAGAAGATTTTCCACTCAATCTATGCCACTAATCTCGGACCCAATATCTTTCTATCGCCTACAAAATAGTGTATTCTCCTTATTTGCTCCATGTAATGATCCTGTAACTCCATAAATAATGAAAATACATCCCAAAATAGAGGAAATCTAACCGTGTCCTCTTTATCTCACCGTGTTTCCTCTCATGCCTCATCTCACTTTCTTAGTAACACCGTACATGTAGCCACTTTGCTAGCACCACTAGATCGAAAAAGTGTGTGTGCTCACTTCTGATTGCATCCATCCTCTCTAACATAACACAACCTATGAGTAGATTGGTGATCAATTTCTGTGTCAATGTGTGGATGGATGTTTCCACAATCAATGAATAATACACATCTCCTGTAACCACGAGATCAACACATTAGAAAAAATTGACAATTATATAACCAAATAACCAACGAAAAAACATCAATTTATAAATACCCACACTCTGCTATCATGGCCACTACACTATCGTGAGCCATGCACTTTCCCCCTCTACTCATCCCTCGGTGGCGATCCCACCGTATCTATGATAACTAGAAACAAGAATACCCATCGATGTAATGTCCACCATGCATGGAGGTCTCGCACACCCCCGCATCATCTTCATCTATCAACTCTATTGCCACATCTACCTTATCCAATCGGGAGGTAATAGCTGCACTCTGTGGGCCTTGGTCTAGCTTTGTGCCTCCTTGGTGCCCTAATAATCCTCGACCATACATATGGCTTAGGGGCACATCTTGGACCATCCCAAAGCTGTCGTGAGACTTTCTCTACCTAAAATAACTCGGTCACTCTGGAAGATGATCCTCCAACCACATAATCTGTCGTATATAGCGTAACTTCACTACATCCTTTGGCCACCCTCCATAGTCTTGGTATGGCCTCCATATCATAACCTTTAACTCCATATAATATATCATCGCTCTATAAGTGTATGTATCCATCTTTCTACCGTGAATTGCTACCCATCTCTTAGAAAATATGTCTAGTCTCGCCCACTCTCCTCGCGGACCACCCACTGGCCTCAATATAGTAATATTCTCATAGGTACATATATGTAGGAACTTTGTAGCTCAATACCACCCCATGATCCTCTTGTGTGAGTCTATACAAATCCCTATACAAGTGGGAAAATACACACTATGCCTTTGCATACCTTGTCCCATCCTCCTCTATATGATGAAAAATATCACGCATCTTATATAATATGCCTACACCTCCTCCCATCCTCCTTTATATGATGATATCACGCATCTTATAAAATATGAGCTGTAATAGATGAAATGATCACAACATCTATGAAATTCTACAATCGTGGAACCCTCGACCTCAATATAATGTCCAAACTAATACCAACCTCTATGTGTACACGAGACCTTAAAAAGTCTTGGTTAATATCCCTCTTCTATCTATGTGCATTTTCCATAGCCATCACACGAAACCTATCACCAATAATAGGTATCCATAATATGTGGTTCACATCATCTAGAGTCACTAACATCTCCCATGTAGGTAGCCAAAAGGTGCAGGTATCTACACACCATCTCTCATACAATGCTGTGAGCATAGGAATATTATGGGGCACATCCCCCATCCTCGCTATGTGCCACATGATGACATGATCTAGAACATCCCAGTCATCATCTGACAACCACGATCCTAACAATTTACTCAAATGGTGGCCACCACGAAACTCTCTTAAATAGATGTCCCTTTTCACAACACAAAATGACAAAAAACACAATGTTAGAACATCATACAACCACACAATGCAACTACCTATAACATGACCACACATAAAATTTCAAATCTACACCACTCTAGGCTCAACCCAAGCTTTTACGGGATGCCAATGCCCAAAAGCAAAAGCTGGGGCGCCGAGTAGCAGTCACTAGGGCCCATGCTTGGGCGTTTGTGTCTTGAGGTTCATTAGTGCCCTCACTGCTCTTATCTAGGTCTAAAACACTGAGAGAATCAAAAACAATTTTTTTGCAAAATTTCATAAAAAATGACCAATTTCAACACATTTTTGAAAACATTTATACTTACTAGCTCCACCATTGTATGTGATGCCACAATTACTGCCACTATCTCGAATCAACTCAATTGTGGTGCTCTCACTTGAGGCATATTCGCATACCTAGATATCAAAATCACACCCATAAAATTAACAAATGAATTTCCTATTCTCTTTTTCACATTACTATTTATAGTAACTTTCAATCACTTAACATGTATGTTCATTATTTATGCTTATTTTTCAAACTAATAAAGCTCATACGGTTCCCATCATATCTTGAGCATACTTACTTTGATTCTTCTCTCGTTTGTGGCATTCTCTTCAAAATTAAACCTATCTTGGTATCATGCACATCTCAAACACACGTTATAATTCTCCTTGACATTATTATCATTCAATATACACACACTTTTGCGATATCTATCATACATCCACTATCACATCATTACATGGGTTTTCGGTTCGAGTGTTTGTTCCTCTCAATACTCCGACTTTTGGAAAAGGGGGCATACAATGGAGTCATTCTATAATTCCCCTTAACATCATTACAATATAAATTTACATTTCTAATACCTCATTATCAAACATTTAATCATATACCATATGACCTTTCACATCACTTTCTAATGTCTCCCTAATGACCTAACTTGGGGAAACAAGCATAAAATATCTCCATGAGTAACCAATCAATCAATCACACACATTCAACTCGTGATAATAAAAATTCAAAATTACATTCAATGTATTTATCCTCCCAGATGACCTAACTTGGGAGTTACATCACTGTGTTCCCAGATGACCTAACATGGGAAATTACTTTACATTTTGTGATTGCTTCTAGATGACCTAACATGGAAGAAATAAATTTCAACAACACCCATGGAGTGGGGGAAATGAGACATCATTTCCTTTCCTATACTGATCTTATATGGGTTATCATGTTTGAACAAATTGAAATGGATCCAAATCAACAAAATCTGGTCTTTTTCCATCTGTAGTGGCTAGATCTTTTAAGGATGTAGTTAAAGTTGGAGGGTAACACTAGAATTCTCTCCCTACACTCTTCCTTTGGTGGCAAGACACCCAAATCCTTATATTTTCATATGTACACAATAAGTTTGGCAACTGATCACTCCCTACCCCATCACATCTCCATCGATGACAAAAATTGAAATCTCCAATCATTCAACATCGCAATCATCAATCTCACTTAACACTCCTCATAATGGTCCTTTGTATCTCGTTACACCACATGGATCAAAACGCTGATCCATGGTTCATCACGATATGTGTTCTCACTCGACACATACTTCTACCACATCTACACATTCTTTTGTGACATGGGATTCTCCAGACTTCTCTTAGGTATGCATCTCTATCTACTTTATGTTATTGAGCTTTCACTCACCAACATAAAGTGGGGAAAATATAGACACAAAATAATGCACTTACTACTATTTATTATACTACTAAGTATATTATTTTATATATGGATATTGCATAAGAAAATTATTCACTAATGACCCATCCCATAGTCCATCCACTTGTATTATTGATTTTTGTTTCTTTTATCTCTTACACTTGTAATTCACATACACATTTCTGTCGAATTCTGAGGATCCCTATCTGCTAGTCTTCACTCATTTTTCATCACTTGTCTTTGGACACTAGTTCTCGGGAGCTGGACATTGCTTTGATTACTTGTCCATCATGGGTTCCTGTGTCCTCTTTATGTTTGATCTTATTTTTGACATTTGAGGTCATTATTTTTAGTTTTCCCTCTCATCTCTAGAGGTAATCTTTGGTATGTCGAGTCATTAGTGTTGAAATAAAAACATGAGATCCCTATATAAACAAAACATACATATCACTATATAGGTGGAAAATTCTTATCAAGGGATAGCTATCTACATAGAGAAAGGGATTGTATTTGGGCACATTACTCTACATACACATTGCATAGGAAGGGGAGTTCATTCTATTCCATCTAAAAATTTGCATTTAATCTAGCTATTTTGCTATCTTGGCATCATTGGTATGAGAGTGACCTAGGAGAACTATTGCACACATAAACACATAAAAATACATTGGGTCTTAGATGTAGTGTAACGCTCAGTCATAAGTTCACCATTTTGATAGTTGAGGACGATTCGACCCCTCATTTTGTATATTTTATTTTTATGATTTGATGTATATTTGAAGGTTTTTTAGGTCATTATTTCATTGTAGGTTTATAGCATCTCGATGATTATTGCATGACTTTATAATGAAAAAGGCAAAGAAATACAAAGCCCTAGGGAAGCTGTCAAAAAAGGGTGCGACCTTTCTGCAGATCCAGGCACTAGAAACTAGCCTAGGGAGCCTGTGGGAACCCTTGTCCCTCTCAGGCACCATAGTCTAGCCATTTCCACTTATGTAGCATTTTTATGGTTTGTTGTGATGGTCTCTGCTCCTCTTTCATCATATTTTCCAATCCGGACTCACTTTGTGAGATAAGCACCTTACCCCTTTCATTTCGTTTCATAGTTAGTAGTGATTACACTCCTCAAAGTCAATTGTTGATATATCTCATAGGCGGGGGCCTTTTAGGAGATTTTTGTGTGAGTGTTAAATACCTTAAAGATATTGTACTAGAAAGAGCATACACTAGGTATGATGTCATTACAAATTTTCTTGTGACTATAAGATGAAGCAACTAAAAATGGAGGTTATCACTAATGATTTGACCCCATTAAATCATTTTCTTTCCCTCAACGATGGTAAGGATGAATAATGCCATCCAGTCCCAAAATTATTTGGTATTTTCATCTCCCATCACCCTCCTCAACAAGATGATCACATCCAAGAATCCTTCATGAAACTTATGCCTAGACCAAGAATTTTGCACAGGAGGGTTTCATTACCTACTTTAGCCATGACCCCAATGCAAGGCCTTAAAGGTATGAATCTGTCTTCAACCATTCTCCTAATGCAAAATCCTTTGGGATGATTACCATATTTCTCCAAGTTGGGATATGCATACTTTGTGATATTCCTTTGGGGGTGAGCACTACCAAGATTGAACTGTCATCTACCCTTATGATTCTCATGTTTGGTTCATAGTGTTGAGCACAATTCATCACCAATTCTATGCTCTAGATGGATAATGGGTGGCCACCTACTGCATACAAACCACTTGTGTATATTCTTTCTTCATCATGTTCCTTAGGTCTGCCAAGCATCTGATTTTTCAAATATTCCAAATCCATGTGAGTGACATCAATGTCTCCCACATCTGGATACTCTGATGCAAGGGTTGAAATGGGCTCCAAAACAACAAATTTTAACTTCATTATGGAAAAAATATGCTAGGTGAGAAAAATGAGGAAGAAAACAACTTTTTGCACCTAAAACAAACACTTTCTATTTTTAGTAAGTAGGAGGTAGGGGCTACATTTTCTACTTTTTTACTTTTTCTTGATTTTTTCAACTGCTAACCATTCTAACATGCTACATACACTTACATTGATGTATTTTGATGATCTTTGATAGTTTTTATTTTAGAAAGTGCTTTTCACTTTTTTACTTTTTGAGTTTGTCTTCTCTATTGATCTTTGAGTGCACTAATTAGAGAAGGTTTTCCTTTTTAGAAAATTTATATTTATAGTAAGTATAAATACCAAATACTTACTATATTTAGAAATAAAACCTCCCCTTGTTAGTTTTCCATGAAAATAGCTTCACAGAATAGGATTTCTCTTTGGATCACGTGCTCGAAAATTTCCCTCAATCTTCTTGCTTTGGAATGCTTGGAAATAAAAAAGTGTAAACTTTAGTTCGAAACTAGGGTTTTATGCCATAAATAATATAGAACATCATAGGTTTTACAATCACTATCTTCTTGAAGGTGCCTAGATTGTAGAACAACTAAGAAAATTTCATTTAAATCGGATCATTGGTTTGGAAGATATGAAAATTTCTTCATTTCGGCTTTCATGGCTTCCATAGATGAAATTACATGTATATCTAATAAATTTTTAGGTTTTATTGAGCTTTGAGGTGTCAATAATGGCTATTTGGTTTGACACTGGTGAAGGAATGGAGTGAAACAAGCTTATACAATTCTTTAAAAGCTCAAACTGGTCTATTTTTAAGTTGTCAAAGCAATTTAAAGATTGACTTGAAAGAATTAAGGGGGTGGGGAATTTTTTTGGTCCCAATTATCCCCACTATCCTGGATTTACAAGTGATGGAAGATGATTTGGAGAGTTAGTAGGATGAGAGAGAGATTGGAGCACTGAGATACAAAATTTTTGATCACATGATGAACTTGAGAAGGGGATAGGGGTGAGGCATATTTTTGGTCCTAAATATCCCCAATTTCCCAGACAGTTGGAATATAAAAATTCACCCTAGGGTTAGCACAAAAAAACTTAGCCAAATTTTCACCCATAACCATTTAGTACTTGTTGAGAAGATACAGGCTCATATGAGGGTCCAAGGGATACAATTGGGGGTGGGGCACATGTTTTTGTCCCTACTATCCCCCTAATCCCCACTATATTAGATAACTAGGAGAGTTGGGATAGTTGGGACAATTGGGATAGTTAGGACACCAAAACATGCCACCCACCCAATTGTGAAATTGACTAACTCCCAAAAACATGAAACCACTTTTCCCGGAGCTCCAGGAGGTATTTTTGGAAAATTATTATATCATTTGACTCTAAAGATAATTTTAAGACCAATGGGATGGTTTTAAATACCTAATTCTGCATCCTTCTCCAAAAATTCTGATTTTTCATTCAGGACCTTAAGGTGAGTCTCCTGTTGGCGGTATGCACTAAGAATTTATTAGATCTTGTGAAGAATGTGAAATCTCTATCATATAGATGATTATTTAATATTTTTGATGATATATTGTTTTCCTCTTGAATCATCTCAGTGCTCCCAAAATCCTCCATTGAAGTTTAGGTACATTTTTTCATCGCAAGCTCCTTAAGCCTCTAAAACCCGCTTTCATTGTTTTTGCTTCAAAACCTCTTAAAATTTCCTAAATCTTCCTAAACCTATTCTATTTAAATTTAAAATACTCAATACAATATTGAGATGATTTTATGCTTCTATATTAACCTTATAGGATGCAAACATGTCCCAAAATGATAAGGAATAACCTTTCTAGGCTTAGTACAAGTTTCACCTTTTGACAACATTCATTTGAATGGACTAGATGACCTCATGACCAAATTTAAAACACTTAGGAAGGTTTTTTAACACATTATGAGGATTTTCAAGTATGGGAAGGTTATGAAACATAAGGAAGGATGATCTAGAGGATGACTTGGGAGGGGCTATGAACAAATCTTTTGACACTAGGGTATAGTTGTCATGTTTTCAACTTGAATTTTGAATTTGCAAAAACACATGAAAATAGATGTATCTCACTTGGAGACTTGTTTTGGATTGAACAAAGTGAGGAAAGGGTAAGAATGAACTCTAAAATACAAATACACATTAGGTACCAATTCCTTATCCATTGGGATTTACAAAGTCTCATTACAAGAAACATATAAAATGAATTAGAGAACACTCACAAGAACAACAAAAGGGAAACACACCATGATTGAAAAGGAAAAACACACACAATGGGAAAGGGAAACAAAATTCTAAATCACCTATGGTAAATGTAGAGGATAACCATCTTTTAGTGTTTATTCAACTTTAAGTATTACCCACAATGAGGAAATTCCAAATATTTTCCATCCAGATGCGAAAGGTAGAAAGTTTTTCTTTGTAGGCTTCCCGAATCTGGAATGGTCCTAACCACAAGGAATCAAGATCCCAAAATTTGACATTTCTTTCCTTTTCTTTCTTATCAAACAAATTATTTTCCTTTAGTTGATGTTCCTTTATTTGATCAACCACCTTGAATCTATCTTCACTCAGATTTTAAAGATACAAAATTATTTTGTCAATGGAATATTTTAATTGGCCATCTTCAATGGCTTTGACCAATTGGAGGGATGAAAATTCAAAAATGAATAGAATCTCTACATTAATCCTATAGAGAAACTGGAATTGTGAAATACTAATTTCTTTCTTAAGGGTAATCTTGTCTTCCCACAGTGCATCATAGAGATTCTTATGCCATTTTCTCCGATTCTCATTAACTAAATTTTGTAAAATGATCAAAATGTTCTTGTTACTTGACATAGCCTAACCATTTCCTTGTGGGTAGTATTATGATCATAAGAGAGAGATTCCATAAATGTAGCAGAATTTGGTCAACTCCATGGATGAAAATTATGTAACATTATCAACTACAATCTTCTGAGGGATCCCAAAATGGATAATAATGTTTTCTTTGATAAAGTTACACCTTTGTTTTAGAATTGGCTTATTTGACTAGAATTACCTCCACCCATTTTGTGAAGTAGTCAGTTGCCATGAGTACATAGGCATGCCCTGTGCTTGAATGAGGATTGAGAACTCTGATGAAATCTAGGCCCCATTTTTGGAAAGGTTATTCAATAACCACTAGCTGGAGAAGAAGTGCAATGAGTTGTGGTATCCCAAAAATTGTTGATAAGGTTCACACTTGGAAACCCATTCTTGAGTATATGTAAATGGTGTAAGCCAATAATACCTACCATAAAGGATCTTATGAGAAGTCACCATGGTGGAGAAATTCCCATCGAAGCTTGATCATGATATTCTTTTAACAAATTTTCTTGTTTCTCTTTGTCCACACACCTTAGGAAGAATCCATCTAATCCTCTCTTGTATAAAACATGATCCTAGATGACATACTTGGCTGACTTGAGCTTGATATTTATTCTTTTCTTATAGTCAAAATGAGCCAGATACTCACCATAAGTAAGAAAGTAGGCAATATCAACATACCACTCATAAGTGGCATTTACAAAAAGCACTTGGGGAAAATATTTATTTACACACTTGTAGCAAAGACACTCTTTTGTATCATTTTGAGTTGAGAGAGCTTCATCCTCTACTATTAGCTGACACGATCCATTTCCCCTGACCAAATTCAAAGGTTGAATTTCCAAGTCATACTCTTATATTATAGCCCCCAATTACCTCTCTTAGCTCCTAGATCCTACTGAGTTAGGATTTATTTGATTATAGATCCCGGGACCATCACCATCGTGTGAGAGTTGAGGATGTATAATCTAAAATTATTCACTACTTTTACCATAACATAAGCATGTTTCTCCATTTGGTTGTATCTAAAATCATGGTTCATCAGTGGGAAACTCATAAAATCAATAGATGCTTCAATGCATTATTCATTCTTCCAAACTAAGATGGCCGAGTGTGTGTGTTATGAAGCATAACAATACAATATGAAATACTTATCATCAAAGTTAGGACATACTAGAGTAGGAACATTAGTTATTTATTATTTTATTATTTAAAATGATTCCTTTCCTTCATTATTCCACTTGAAACTTGTTTGGGGCCTCATCACACTTTGGTGATGTCCTTGGTCAGCATAGAAAATTCTGGAACAAAGCAAGGGAGGAAGTTTACCTTACCAAAGAAATAATGAAATCCCTTTTTGCTTGTGGGAAAGGAAAATGCTTGGATTGCTTTTATTCTTTCGGATCAATTTTTTTCTTCCTCCTTATTCATGATGTTCCCAAGGAGATTTCCTTCAGTGACATCGAAGATGCATTTTTAAGATTAAAGAACATTCCATGTTCTTTGACATCGATAAGTAATTTCTCTAGATGTTTTATGTGATACCTTCTCCTATTTGAAAATATCGTGAGGTCATCTAAATAGATGATGATGTAGTGTTTGAGTTATTTGATGGAAAGTTCCATTTCCCATTGATTTTTGAATTTGTCTCTCCTACCAATGAGACTTCTTTATACTCCATAGAATAGCAAGAGCTAATTTCTTGCATCAAGGTGAGTCTTGTCTTGGTAGCTTATTTATTTCTTACTATTGGATCTAGTTTTTCTTTCATTGACTCCATAAAAGGTAGGAGCAGGGATCCCATATTAATTATCATGTTTTTGTAGACACAAAATCATGCACTTGGGTACATTTCTAGGTCCTAGAAGCATGCTAGCATTTAAATTATTCCTAAGTAAGAAAACTAATAATTGAAACTATTTTTGCCCTCTTTTCTTTGTCTCTCATTTTCTCTTTGGTCTTTCACACCCTAAAGCCCAGTCATAACTTTAGATATTTATCTTTTATAGCTTTAGACACTAGTTCCTAGTCAAGACAAAAGTTCCCAGTGCTTCGGTCCCCTCTTGGTGACCCGACCCTTTCTTATCTTACTCACTCCTTTTGGATCTCTTTTATATTTTAGACATTTTTTTCACTTATGGGTCGACCTTCCAGGTTGTCAAATATGAAATTCAAACAAGGGAATGATATAAATACATAGTTATGTGTTAAAAATAACGGACCAAGTACTAAGAATTACTATTACCACCGAAGCTTACATTCAAAAGGCACATAAAGCACTCTAAGGAATTCATATAACATCCGATTAAGGGACAAAGGATTGCATATTCTACATACACAACATAGGAAGGGGAATTTCATTCTATTCCATCCACACATTTTCATCTTAGAGAAAATATAGCCCACTAGCTAGTGTATCTTGCATAAGGGATTCCTAGTGAACCATTTCTACACACACTGCAAGATCTACATGGAGTCGAGATGTGGTGTAACACTTGCTCGTAAGATCACTCTTGGGGTGACCATCGGGGGTCGAGTTTGACTCCCAATTATATATTTTATTTTCTAGGTTTGATGTGGTTTGTGGGATTATGTAGGTGAAATTCTCTTTTCTAGGTTATAAGCACCTTCAATGATCATAGTGCGAATACGGGTTATCAATCGAGAGTAATTGCGACATTCCTACAACACAATAGTAATCAGATCTAGATATTTTATGTAGTAATGGGTGCCCAAATTCAGTCATGAGTTCCTAGGTGCCCCCGTCTGCTACATACACCCCTACTCGGCATTTTTGTGAGCTCCAAAATTTACAAAGGTTAGATATGATGCTATTTTCATCATGTTCATCACTTATCCCTACTCGATCGGGTTCAGTTACACGAACATCAACTAAGTCATATTTTCTCTATCTCTTTATTAGGGGTTCACATGTTAAATCTTAGTTGGATTGTGCCATTTTTATATTTTTATCATTTATACATTTGTTACTCTATAATACTTAGATTTAAATAATTCAAATTAAATTAAATCATTTTTAAAGAGTTTCCACGAGAGGATCAGATTTTTTTTCTTCTTCACGTAAGAAACAGAGGAAGAAGCTCCCTTTTGTGATTGAGAATGTGTGAACATGACACATGAGAAGCTTAGATCATCTTTATCATCATCCTCTCTTGAAGAATATTCAATTAAGTTGATTTGTGCCTCATCCTCTACTTCTTCAATTTCAAGAACATTACCATCCTCATTCCCTTCTTCTAGTTCTTCAATTTCATCTTCTTCTTCCTCCGTATCACACGTTACGTTTATTAGTGAGTCCTCAAGAGAAAGTATTTGGGGTGGTAGGCCAATCCTTTGTCTATTTTAAAATTTCTTCTTAGGTTACTCTTTGCTCATAGAATCTTGAGCCAACTGATTCTTAAGAGACAAGACATCAATACCCAATTTATAAACTAATGAATCTGTGGTTTTTGTGCTTGAGATTTTCCCTTTCTCCTTAGTTGGACCTTTTTATCTTTCCTGACATGATCAAGTCATCTTACACTTTGATCACACGCTTCTATGTTTCATTCAATTCAGCATGTTGAGTTCTTCTCAAGCATAAAAATTTCATTCAGAAGTTGAGCATTTGTAAATAATCTTATCTTGTTGTCTTCCGTAGGTTGAGTAACCTTAGGAATTTTGTAGAGCATTCTGTTGGAATTTTCCATAAACTCCCTCATCGGTTCGAATGGTTATTTTTTGATTTGTGAACATTGGATTAAAAGTGCATGTGCATATTTTGCAAGTTTGAATCTGGTTTCAAATTTGGTCTTAATGTCATTCCAGTTGGTTATAGATCTAGTTAGTAAGTGATAGAACTAGTCTGCTACTACATCTTGCAAGGATTCTAAGAAAATTTAGA
This sequence comes from Taxus wallichiana var. yunnanensis, assembly GCA_018340775.1. NCBI lineage: Eukaryota > Viridiplantae > Streptophyta > Pinopsida > Cupressales > Taxaceae > Taxus > Taxus wallichiana. Next base: position 156,855,209 of record CM031244.1, on the reverse strand, counting down.
CTGATACATCCTCATAACCAACTCCTAACACTCCACAAGTAGTGATGAAGGATACAATTTGGTCATCTGGATGCTACTTCCCATCACCATAAAACTTGGGGAAGTTCTTTCTTGACCCTCTAGGTCGATCATACAGAGGCATGGTGAGATCTAGTGGACCTGTATTTCACCCCTAGGATGTGGTGCTTGTTGAGACATTAATGGTTCCTCTTCTTAAACCCTTTCAAGAACTTATTTATCTCTTTCAATAACTTCTTAAACAAATTCTTCTTGTCAAGGAACGTAGTTTATTGGTTCAACTATAGCTCAGATGACATGGTACTCAAGAGACAGTAGGATAAAATTCTAGGAAGTACTGTCAAACCTGTTCTCCTTGTAATTTGGTTGATAGGAAGTATGAAGTCATCTTGCAATTTTTATTTAAATTTAGGATCACAAACACAACTAGCACTTGAGGATCTTATATATCATTTTTCTTTGAGCTTGAATGTACAATTCAAACTAGATTATTGTAGGCTCTTCTCTGCTGATTTTGAACTTGTCTTGCTCTTTCCACAACTTTGGAACGTTCTTCTTCATATTCTATAACTCTTGTGGAAACAAATTAATGGGATGATTTTTTTTTTCTGTTATGCCAAATAACATCTGTCAAGTTTGATGTAATGTATTCTTAGATGTGGATTAAAATTTCAGGTCTTAGGAATGGAGGATTACTGGGTATGACCATTGGTGGAAGACATAAGGCTCATTAAATTTTCAAATTTCAATTTTTTTAATTTTAGTTTTTATTTTTGAAGATGTGATTTTTTTGTATTTTTGTGAAATATATAACGGTGCAAAATAGAAAAATATTCCCCATGGTGGGCACCAAAAATTGTTGGTGAAATAATTTTTTTATAGGACAAATTAGTTGATTTTCACCAACAATCTTGGACTAGGTCCCTCTGCTTAAATGAGGCAACTCAATTATTGTATGTAAATAAAAATAACTCTAGTGGTTGGCCAAGATGCCATGGATCGAACATGCACACTCCACTGCACCTGCGACAAATGCTTGTAATTTTTGTGAGGGAGGAATTTTCAAGGAATGTGAGATGTGGGGAGTGGGAAATTAGAGAAGGGATTAATACCACAAGTAGGAAAAATCATATTATTTAAAGGATTAACAAGAGATATATCAACACACAATTGGAAAGAACAAATTTTTTTCTAGCTATATAAAAAAACTATGAGCATAAAATCTCATTCATTCATTCATCCAAAAAGATGAAACTCCTTTCTTTATTGAAATGTTTAAAAATCAGGTAATGAAAGAATGAGGAAACATATAGAAATAGAAATAGAATAAAATTCTATCCTTTTCTTATTCTTAGTAGTTATCTACTCTTAAACTAACAAAATTGACAACTCCATGAAGTGAGGAAGTCACTACAATTTATAGTTTTCAAAAGAAACTCTTCACCTACCCCCATATGTCTTTTCACTTGTCTTTTAAAACTCATGACTCTTTACATTCCTAGGAAAGAAATTAAGTCTCCTTTTTTATTGATTGAGGGAAAATTATCAAAATTTTAAACTATATTCAAATTAATGAATAAGAAAAAGGTGAATAAGATTAAAAAGAAAATTACAAACCCCTAATGAAGAAATAAAATGTGAGAGAATGAAGGAAGGGGGTGGGGAAGAGAGAAAAGAATGAAGATAGCTACATAGATGAAGAAAATACTACATCTCGCCAATGGATATTCCTCTAATGATAGAATCTTAGAAAGTTCCTCCTCAGAGATTTAGATCCATTTGAATTATTTTATGTATCATGATGATGCAGGTATAACTTTCTCATTTCAAGGAATATGCACAAAACTCAAGGACTTGATCCTATTTCAGAGAGAGAGAGAGAGAGAGAGAGAGAGAGAGAGAGAGAGAGTTGATGTTTTTAAATTTTTGAACCAAGATTGATGATTCCTCATGGTTTTTGATGAATTACCTTATCTCAACCAAGAAATATAATGCGTCTTCATTAAATGAAAATGGATCTATGGCCTCCTCCTTGACAAGATCTTAAAATGGATTCAACAACTCATTGGACGAAGTGTTCTCACCCACTGTTGGAACTCCAAGTTTTTGTATCTCATTATTGGCATCCCCTCACATCTTTGAAATGTGTTACTCATATAAATATAGTTCACCAGAGTATAGTTTATAGTATCTTAATGAGTAACCATAGTCCTAGCCCCGAGTTGAGACAAGTCTTCGGATGCTAAATTAAATACCTCATTGCTCACTAGTAGAGAAGAGTTGACTTTTCCCAGCTCAATGACTAGTGGAAATAGCTAGTCATAATATTCCTTCTATGTTTCAATATCCTCTCTAGTCATGATTACTTTCACAAAAATACACTCATGTACTTGAACAATGATAGGATCTCTGGAAGCAACATTTTACCCTTCTCTAAAATCTTGCTCACCCATTTATCATTTGCTTTTCCTTGTATGGTGAAGCCTTGTGATTTTTGGTAGACTTTGGGTTGAAGCTATTTATGGGAGTAAATTACTTAAATGAGAGAGATGAAAAATATTCAGATCCATAAATGTTTGCACATATGAGGTGAGGGTCCTTATATGGTCTTCCAATTGATCAATTCTCTCCTTATACTCTTGGTTTCTCACGAGAAGGTGAGTGGAAGATTCTGAAATAGATGAGCATATCCCTCATGTGTCACTAGTCCAAGGGGAATGGTGCTAATATTATAATATGCCGAGGCTATCTAAATAATGGGATTGATGACTTTAGGCCAAGCTACATCCATATATTGGTTTCCACAAGTGCCGCTGAAAAAGAAAGAGGAAATTTCAGTTTTTGCCCCTTCTTTTCCTTCACCATTGTAGATATAGCCTAAAAATATGAGATCACCACTTATTAGCTCAAGCATGTCTCTCCTCAAATCATATCCAAGTACACATGAGAATGTTTCATTTAATTCAAGCTCAATGTTGGGCATGATGGAAGTTTCTTACTTTGGTTGAGAAGGTGGATCTTGGGCCAGTTGAATGGGTGCAATTGTAGAAGAAGAAATGTTTTGAGTCATTTAAAGAGTTATTGGATGAGGTAGTTCATTTTCACTTTATTTTGTACCTTCTGTAGGATCTTGATCTAATTTTACCTTCTTTTGTGTCCTTTTATAGTGAGTTGGCTCAAATTTCATTGATGTTCTCTTTTGAAGCCTTTCAGAGTGGGTAAAACTAAAAGCTTTCTTAGCTATCCTCGAAGTGGAGAGAAGAGATGAATATTTCTTGAGAGCATGGATACCTCCAAACTTGATGAATACTGATATCTTCTTTTTGAACCACTCTCTAGATCACTGAATCAATTCCTCAGTCCTTTCGGTTATATCCCTCGATTCCCAGATGCTCCAAGAAACTTGTGGGAGAGGTGAAGCTTTCATAACCTGATACTCGAGATAATATAACTCTATTCCATCATCATAAATTCCCTCCTTCAACCAATTAAAAAAACTACCTCATTTTCCCTAGTTTCATCCTCATATGATCTATTTCTCTAACTTCAAGGCCATTAGAATAGTTCACCTAATAATACTCAATTTGTGACACATGGTGTAATTCAGGATATGAAATATATCAAGGGTGCTCTAGATATCAAAGTTAGCCCTCAAAGTGTAGGAATAGATATTCAAATGAGAGAAAGAGGATTCCAAATTTGATGCATTAATGAGAGACTTACAAGAGAAAATTCCCAAAGAGATAGGGAAAGACACACCTTTCTTCTTCCTGCTCTTGAGTTTTTTCGTTGACATGGACAAGTTGTCTCGCTAAGATTAGTAATGAAAATCTTATCACTAAGGTACCTTGGTAGCTTTTTTTGGAGTGAGGTCAAATCTAAATACTTTGATGTTTGATAAAGTCATAAATTTTGTGAAGAAGGACCCGTATATTTGGATCAACATGATAACTTGCGAGGATAGTCTCAGTTTAGGATTTGCTTCGAGAAATATCACAACATACATGGTGAGTGAATCATTCACCCCTGAAAAGTGATGATTACTCTCCCTCAAATTCAGTTGTGGATATCTCTCATAGGTAGGAGAATTTTGTTAGATGTTCTATGTGAGAGTTAAACGATTGAAAGATGTTTATCGACAAGTGCATACACTAGGTATGATGTCATTATAAATTTCCTCATGATTGGAAGCTAGAGCAACTTAAAATGGAGGTTTTCACTGATGATTGGACCCCATTCATTCATTTTATATCCCTCAATCATGGTAAGGATGAACACCACCATCCAATCCTAGAATTATTTGGTAGTTTCTTCTCCCATCACCCTTCTCAGTAAGATGATCACATCTGAGAATCATTCATAAAACTTATGCCTAGACCAAGAATTAAGTTCATAGGAGGGTTTCCTTACCTGATTCAGCCATGAACCCAATACATGGCCCGGAGGTATGAATCTGTCTTTGAAAATTATCCCGATGCAAAATCCTTGGGATGATTACCATCTTGATCCAAGTGGAATCAGATACTTTGTGATATTCATTTGGGGGTGAGCACTGCCAATATTGAACCATCATCTACTCTTATGATTCTCATGTCTAGTTCATAGTGTTAAGCATAAGTCATCACCAATTCTATACACTGGATGGATAATGGGTGGCCACGTGCTACATACAAACCACTTCTATATATTCTTTCTTTAACAAGTTCCCTAGGTTGGCCAAACATTTGATTTTTCAGATATTCCAAATCCATGTGAGCAATATCATTGTCTCCCACATCTAAATACTCTAATGTAAGGGTTAAAACGGGATCCAAACCAGAAAATTTGAACTTCATTATGGAAAAAATCCACTAGGTGAGAAAAAATGAGGAAGACAACAATTTTCTGCACCTAAAACAAACACTTTATATTTTTAGTAAATACGAGATAAGGGCTATTTTTTTTAGCCTTTTTGATTTTTCTTACCTTTTTCAATATTTTGAGGCTCTTAACATACTACATAAATTTTCCTTGATTTATTTTTCATGATATTTTATAGATACTATTTTTTATTAGATAGGGTAAAAACAACGATCGGCTCCCGAGAGGCCAAGTACATGAAAGATAACGTCGTGAAAGCTTACATACAGAAACATAAAGAAGAACAAGACAAAAAAGGGTTAAAAAAGCTTAACCCAAAGACAAAAAGGTCCATAAACCCAACTAGTGAGAGAAAAAAACCACATAACTAAACCAAAAACAAAGACAATTCACTAAAAACCTCCAAAAGTTTTGGAGAAACACCATTAGTTTTCATTTTTATTTTTGGAGGGTTTGGCCTCCATGGTCTCATCTTCTTTCTATGCTCAAGCTATAGATTATTTTGAGGTGGTTCCTCATTTACTTCTCCCACAACATCCTCCTATGTCTCGTCCTCATCCTCCACTTCTTCATCGTGAGCTGCAACTTTGGAATATTTTCTTTCCTCTCTGCTCCTCTCTACAACCGCTTCCAAATGAACCCTCATATCCTAAATTTTTTTATCCAAGACATGCATATTTTTTGGTAGATTTGACGTTATCAATCATACCATTCCTAACCACTGAATTCGTCTCCTCCATGACTTGTACCACAGTCTCCAAGTGCTAAAATTTTTTCTTCAAGTCCTCGTGGCTTTGCTCAACTTTCGAGATCATTTTTCCTTTACCTTTCGAGGACCCAACTTCCTGAATCTCCAAGACCACCACATTCTTCCCCTCCTCACCTTTTTATGGCCCAATTTTCCCTCATGCATCTTAGTAAGACATTCAACCAGAGTAATATCCTCCTCCGCCTCGATTTGGGGCATGGGTTTATCCGACACAAGTTTACCATTTTGAAATAAAAGGAGAATGAGACCCTCATGAATAGGGGTATCCACCTTACCCCATTGAAAATATTTCACAGAGGTAGTTAAAGACATGAACAAAAAGAAAGGGATACTTAACATTTTCTTGTGCCTGAACATATTTAGGAGAGATAAGTGATGAGTGTAAATCTTATGGTACTTGCCTTCTAAAGTTAAATACTTCATAATGTGAAGGAAAACCTCCCTCCACACACTAGGGATGCAGGACTGAGAAATTCCATTAGTGAAGTAATGCACACTTTCCTTGCCAATGAAAAAGGTGTTAATTTCCTGCTTGTGTCTATTCCTTTCCTTAAAAATTTTGAGGCCATCCATGTCCATACCAATAATTCGGGCAATGGCTTCCTCTGAAGTCTCAATTTCCATGCCCTTGACCACCACCTTACCATCCTTCCATGCAAAGAAAAACTCCCTAGTTAATGAGGGATCATGTCCTTGTAACTTTATGATATAATTTCTGAATCCCCAATCTGAAGCATGTGCCACATAAAAGGGTTGTCCATAATATTGTCATGGCTAGATGGTTCCACCCTGACTCTGTCTCCTCCCATGGTTGCCAAAATATTTTCTAGAATCCCAACCAGAAAATTATTGTAAATTTTGGTGTTAAAATGACCTTTCCAAAGTGAAATAAAGCCAAACATGAGTTTGTTATTTTGAAAAATGGGCCAATTTTCCTCGCTCATGTGGATAGTAGTGAAATTATTATGATTTTTCATGGTGTGTAATGTCATTAATTGGCATAGGGATGATGTCACCTTTATGCCGACTTTGAAATCATTATAATGTACCCCCTCATTAGCAAGCCTATCCACACATGTGTTACCAAGGTGAGGAGTATGTTTGATGATGAAAGAATCAAAACCTTTAAGATGCTCCTTAATATCAAAAATAATGTTACCCAAAGCCCAATTGTGGGAATTATCCTTTTTAATGACATTTATAATGAGAAGAGAGTCTACCTCAATTAAAATATGGTCAATACCTCTTTCCTTATCTAGGTTAACACCCCAGAGCAACACTCTAGCCTCCGCCACATTTTAGAAAGTGCTATAGTTACTATTTTTAGAAAGTGTTTTTACTTTTTTTGTTTTCATTTCTTTTTTGAATTTTTTTCCTAGTTTGTCTTCTCTATTGATCTCTGAGTACACTGTTTAGAGAAGGTTTTAATTTTTCAAAAAATTTCTATTTATAGTAAGTGAAAATACCAAATACTTACTATACTTATAAATAACACTTCCCCATGTCGAGTTTTCCATGAAAATAACTTCATTGGAATAGGCTCGCTCTCCGATCCCATGCTCGGAATTTCACCTTAATCCACCCACCGAATCTTTGAGAAATAAAAAAGTGTAAACTAGTACACGGAACTAGGGTTTACTATCATAAATAATCTAGAACATCATAGGGTTTACAATCACTTTGTCTTCTTGAAGGCTCCTGGATTGTATAATAGTGATAAAATTTCATTTGAATCAAATAATTGGTTTGGAAGATATAAAAATTTCTTCATTTCAACATTTGTGGCTGCCCTGGATGAAATTTCAGGTATGTATGATGAATTTTCATGTGTTATTGAGCTTTTAGGTTTCAAAAATGGCTATTTGGGTTGAACTTATAAAGGAATGGAGTGAAACAAGCTTATAAAACTCTTTAAAACTCAAATTGGTTTATTTTAAAGTTGTGAAAGCAGTTTAAGGCTTGACTTGAAAGCATGAAGGGAATGGGGTGAATTTTTTTTTCCAACTATCTCCTCTATCCTTGGGATAATTGTGGAAAGAAAATGCACGCCCTTCCCGGGATTGACAAGTGGCGAGAGATGAGTGGATGATTGCGAGGATGAGAGAGAAAGGTTTGAGCACCCAGAGAGAAAATTTTTGGTCACATGATGAACCCAAGTAGGAGATAGGGGTGGGGAAAATTTTGTTTTTCCAACTATCCCCACTATCCCGGATAGTCGGGATAGAAAAAATGGGCCTAAGGGTTAACATGAATAAACTTAGCCAAATTTTCACCCATGACCATTTAACACTTGTCGGGTAGATACAGGGACACATGAAGGTCCAAGAGTTACAACCGAGGGATGGGGAAATTGTTTTTGTCCCTACTATCCCCATTATCCCCACTTTCATATAAAGTTGGGATAGTCAGGACACTAAAATGCACCACCCATCAAACTGTGAATTTGAATAACTCCTAAAAACATGAAACCTCTTTTCCTGGAGCTCCAAGAGGTATTTATTTGGAAAAACATTATATCATTATGAATCCCAAGATAATTTTAAGATGAATGGGATGGTTTTAAAGACCTGATTTTTCCTCCTACAAAAATATATCTTTTTCATTCAGGACCACAAGGTGAGTTTGTTGAAACTGGTATGCATTGAGAAGTTCCTAGGTCTTGTGAAGAATGTGAAAAATCCATCATGTAGAGGACTATTTAAGATTTCAAAAAAAATATTATTTTCCTCTTGAATCATCCTGGAGCTCTGAATCCTCCATTGAAGTTTAGGTACCTTTTTTCACTGCAAGCTCTTTAAGCCTCCAAAACCCACTTTCATTATTCTTGCTAAAAAACCTCTGAAACTTTCCTAAATATTCCTAAACCTATTCCATTACATTTCAAAATCCTCAATAACATCTCCAGATGATTTTAGGATTCTTGATCAACCCGGATGATGCACACATGTCCCATAAAGGCTAAGGAATAATCTATCTAGGATTAGTACAAATTTCACCTTTTGATAACATTTAACTGAATGGACCAAATGACCTCATGACCACATTTGAAACACTTGGGAATGTTGTTCAACACATTATGAGGATTTTCAAGGATGGGAAGGTTATGACATAGAAGTTAGGATGATCCAAAGGATGAATCAGGAGGGGATTCAATTCAATTTTTTTGACATTAGGTACAATTATCATGTTTTCAACTTGAATTTTGACCTTACAAAAAACACATGACAATAATCTTGTATTTGAGAAAGACAAGGCAAGTGACCATGGTATAGGACCAGTGGTGTAGGAGTATAAATATACATATGTGAGGGATATCGATGTAGTAAAGGAGGTGGAGAACACCTATAGGAATGGGTTGCCTCGGTAGGGGACTTAGGCCAAAGGGGTTAACTAATGGATCGGTGAGGATGACAAGATCATGATGTAGGCCATGTATGGATGAGAGAGATAAGTATTGAGATATATTTACACTTGATAGGTGGAGGCCTAGATTCCTTGATAGGGGATGAAATAAGGCAGAGAATGGTCCAAGGTAATGGTGTGCATGGTGGGATACCTTTAATGGTGACAACTTACTTGTTATGAATGAAATTAAGGCACAAGTGGACCATGGAAGGGATAACTTGGGCATCTCAAAGCCAAGGGATACCTAAGACCATGTCACAACACTTTATTTTAGATGTAATGAGGAATGCTGTTTGTATGGTAAGAAACCCAAAAGTAATGGGAAGGACGACCTGCCCTTAAGAATTGGGTATTGGAAATGTGATTTGAGAGAGTGGAAAGTTGATAGCTAGTAGGAGTGCATGAGATCATGCATTGGAAATGAATGAGGGATGGACCATAGTAATATTTAATTGATGAGCACTAATAGAAGCATCAATATGTAGCAAATCAAAATAAAATGTAGCATGGTAGTCACAATTCAAGAATGTAATAATTGGCGGTGGCATATCAGTAGTAAAAATAAGAAAATCAAGTGGTGTCGATGAGGGAGGAGGCACTTCATGACATATGTGATTAGAAGAGGAATAAATATCCAAATTTTCATGATTTGGTAACAGGTAATTAAATATTTTAAGATTTTGATTATCGTTGATTGGTTTTGAAGTAGACATCTCTAGAAGCTCCATTGCATTGTTGTCAATAAGATTATTAATGACATGTTTGATCTTAAAATAGTGATCAATAGTATGTCCATTGCATTGGTGATAATAAAAGTGTGCATTTTCATCATAATTACATCAACTTGGGTGAGAATGATCTAGATTGAGAAGTGGAGGGAGATTAATTAGATTGATTTCAATGAGTTATGATAATAGGAGTTGAGGTGCGTAAGGTCACTTAGTAAAAGTGTTCCTTATGGATTGTAATTGAATTTTAGCTTGTGTAAAAAAATGTTGAGAGTAGTTTTAAAGTCAGTAGGATTAGATGGGATGGTTTAGCTTGAAATTATAGACACAAAATAATGTACTGGTACATTTCTAGGTCGTAAACACATACTACCATTCATATGATTCCTAAGCAAGAAAAATAGTTATTGATGACTGTCCTTGGCCTCTTTTCTATGTTTCTTATTTTCTATTTGGTATTACACACCCTATAACCCAATCAATATTTTACTTATTTATCTGTTATGGTTCCAGACACCAACCACCAACAATGATAAGAGTGCTTAGGTGCCCCTATCCCCCTAGATTCCCCTTAACCTTTCCTATCTTGCTCACTTATTTTGGGTATCTTTTATCTTTTGGGAATCTTTTTCACTTATGGGTCAGCCTTCTAGTCATCAATTACAAAATTCAAACAAGGGCATCATATAAATACATAATTATGTGTTCAAAATTAGGGACCAAGCACTAAGCATAGACTATCATAACCTAATCTTACATCTAAAGGAACCTAAAGCACCATAAGGAATCCATCTAGCAATCAACTCAAGGGACAAAGGGCTACAACTCTACACACAACATAAGAAGGAGAAGTTCATTATATCCAAACATTTTAATACATTGCTACATTTAGCTATAGTCTAGTACCAATTGGAAATTTCACAAGGACATATTAGGGCATGATTCTTACACACACTCACCAGAACTACATGGAGTCTGAGATGTAGTGCAACAATTGGTCATAGGTTCACTCTGTTGGGTGGCCCTTGGGGTCACTTTGAATCCCCATTTTGCATCTTTATTTTTTAGATTTGATGTGGTTTTCAAGTTTTATAGGTGAATATCTATTTTTAGGTTATAGGTACCCTCGACGATCAAAGAGTGACACACAAAATACTTTTGACACTTGTGGCACACTATAAAAATCAGATTCCAACCATTACATAGTCACGGGATCCCATTAGCATTCTCCAAAGCACCCAAACACCCATGTCCTTCCATGAGTGACCATGTCTAGTTCTTTCCATGGATTTTGGGATTTATCTTGAACATTTATGACATTATTCACTTCTTGTTTAACAATTTTCCTAGTCTAGAGCATTTCTAGATCAAGTGTCAATAAGATAATTCATTCTCTCTATATCTCTTACTTAGGGTTTTATACTTGATTATTTTCTTACATAATATTGTACTTAATATTTGTACATTATTGCTTACATTAGTTACTCGTAATTAGGGTTTAATAAAATAAATCTATTTATGTTATATAATTTGGTGAATGTGACATGAAAAATTCAAGATCAAGTAAACATTTTCCACTCCTTATTATCCACAAGGAAATGGCCAAGAAGAAGCCACAAATAAGAAAATTGTCAAAATATTACGCAAGACCATTGATACTAGTGGTGATGATTGGCACAATCAAATTCTATACACTCTTTGGGCTTACTACACTAGTGTGTGCACCCCCAAAAATGCTACACCCTTTTTTCTTATTTATGGCACTGAAGTAGTAATCCCCTTAGAGATGGAAATACCCTCCTTATGGGTATCACTTAAAGGCATTCTCAAAGACAATGAATATCATGAAAACCAACTCCATGAGCTTGAGATGCTTAAATCTCATTGCGTGCAAGCTCTCAAACATCTCCGAGTATATCAAGATCACATTGCACAAGCTTACAATAAAAAAACTGCCCACGTGAATTCAATATTAATGACCTTGTATTAAAAGAAAATCATAAAAACACAACAGCCAAAGCTCATCTCAAAGGAAAATTCAAACCTAATTGGCTTGGACCCTATGTCATCATAGACAAGCTGGGGGTGGCATCTATCGTCTTTCCACTCTCCTTGGTAAGCCACTTAAAAACCCACTCAATGTGATGCATATCAAACTATAATTTGCCTAAACATATTCAATACCCTATGACACACTCTAGTTCCATAGTTCATACTTGACTTTCAAAGGGTCTAAATCTGAAATGAACCTCACATCATTCACTCTTTACACTCTATGCTTCATGATCTATCTTTCTAGCACACATTTTCAAACCATTTCCCGATGACACACTCTTGTTCTATGGTTCATTATTTCTGGCAAGAGGGGAATTTATAAATTAACCTCATTTCATCCACATCTACTAAGGAGCACGCTGCTCCTATCTCACTCACACGTTGCATACCACTTGATTCCATTCAATCTTTGAATTTACATATCTTGGCTGCATCTACTTTTGCTATCTTATTCTACTTACATGATAGAACTTTTCTTGATATGTTAACTAGATACTTTGTATGTAATTATATTTCTATATACACATGCACATTCACTTGGTCTCTTGTTATGAATGCATATCTTACAAGTCCTTACACACTATAATGATGCTTGACATTGTACCTTTTACTAGTCTCTTTGAGGCTCTTGGGGCATATAATTGTTCACACGCTATAGGTGCTATCGTTTAATTTACATACTATTTCATATTATTCCTAACACATTACTTTACATTGATATATAAATTCCTCAACAAAATTTTTATCTTACTAACATTCTAATGAGTGCTTCGTGTGTAACATTTGCATTGCAGGATTATTTTCCACCATGGTTGTCTGCTACATTTTTCTTGCTATTTTTTTCTATTGTTTATGGGCTATGCCCTATGTATTATTTGATCACTTCTTGTATTCTTTTGGATACTTCAGACATGATTGTCTTGTGACATTATGAGTAATGTCCCATGTATAAAACCCATTTTTCATGGTCTACTTTGTTGCACACTTTCTTGATTTTTACATTGTCTTATATTACATGCCTTGCTTGTTACTTTTATACTTAAACATGCATCTAGCCACTTTGTTTGCATGTGCCTTGGTTTATACCATGCACATCCCCCTACAAGGATACATTTTAACATAACATCATTCCTTTCTTTTGGGCCGTATTCTCTTATCAATGTCACATGCACCCCAAATGACAATAGCTCGAGAGCTACAATTTAGATATGCACAACAATAAATCAACACATGTTATAGTTACATAAATAACCCAAAATTTGACTTGGGTCCTCAGTTCAACATAGACACCAACTCTTAGTACCAGAAATCGGTGCTTGTGCATCCATTTCCTCCCGGGTTTCTATATCCTAGGGGAACACACAGCAACTTATCAGATTAGCACAATTCACATAAGCCTTTAGAGAAATTTTTTAGTCACATGCACATTCCTCTAGCAACAAAATACAATTTATCTCCTACATTCAGTTCAATTGGTATAATTCAAAACAAATTAGGGACAACAAGAAAAAAATAGGGATGTACCACCTATAGTGGTGCTCATTGAGTAGATTCATGGAAGGAGAATAACACTATACCTCTCTCCCCAACACTTTCTCTCAGCATAAGATCGTCCAAAAAAATTGCACTTGGCATGAGATCACCTAAGAAAATTGATCTAGAGGAAATTTTGGGAATTTATGATTTCTTTAAATCTCCTAAACCATTTCAAAGTGTGGTAGAGAATTCAACAAGATTTACGCCGATACCTAGAATTCGAAAACAAACTTCGTGTGCTCAAGTTATCACTGGTCAAAGTTTGATAAGATTTTATACTCGACAGAGTCAACTAGCCAATATGAAAGTGACACATGGTAAAATCGATGATTTTTAAATCATATGAAGTTAGAACCATTTATTAGATCTCGTTGAGACATTTGCGATGCATTTTGAATGGATAAAATATGAGTCCATATGTAAAAGTTATGACCGGTCAAATTTTGGTCAATTGGTGGTCAACATGAGTCAACAAGTGGACAAATCACATGTTGACACATGACACATCTGCAATGGGACACGTTACACATATGTATTTGGGAATATGTGGCAGAAAAACATGGTCCATTCCACATTTATTTTGGGTGGCCACTTTGAATTAAAAGCCACCGCCACATGCTTTATGCTCATGAATGTGGGATTTAATACCCACACATAATGTAAAGAGGTGGAGTAGTTAGGGAGATTTGAACCCCTAACCACCCCTATGATAAAATTATCTCTCACCACCATGCCATGATGGATGCAAAAGTTATAAAATGAGCTTAGTGGGTTTTGTAGAAGCATAAGCCTGTGTATGAGCTATGGGCTTAAGGAGATGCTTGTGAAGATCATCATTTTAGGAGCACTTAAAGGCAAAATTAGCCTTTGAAGTAAATTTTGTTTTTTTAGAATTCCATTATGCTCTTGATGATTTATATATATTTCCCATTTTAGGGATATTATTTTCCCATTGTGGGAATACTCACACAGTCAGTGTATTGTGATCTAGGCCTATTATAGGCCATATTATAAATGCCCATTTTGGAGCGAGAGTTAGGAGCTTTTTTGTAACTCGACGTCAACTAGAAAACATCTAGTACCTGAGATTATCCTAGTAGACATATTAGTTTTTAATTTTAGCTTTATAGATGGGATTTATGGAGAGAGGTTTGATTACTATCTATGTATAAGCCATGTGCTTAAGAGGCATCTGTGGAAATCATCATTTTGGAGCACTTAGAGGAAGAATGAACCTTGATGTAAACTAGAAAGTTATTCAAAATTACAAGACACTCCTTATGGAACTAGTTTTTCCTGATTTTGAGGTGTTTTGACTCCATTTTATAGTTAGAAATTAATTCAAGCACTTGGAGTCCTTCTAAAGCCTTTGCACGTGTGTACCTCTTTGGGGGAAACTTTTGGAGATCTAATCTTCGCACATTATTCGAGATCAAATCTTCACTCTGTGTAGAGGCATCGTGGCTATGCAATAGAGTGGTATATTTTTTTGAAGGAGACTAAAGTTTTTCCATTTTTATAGTTTGGATTTAGTGTGAATCAACCTGGAACTTTGATCATTTTGTGTCGTAGTTCGATTCATTGTGAATCATTTGGATCTATGGTAATATTATTATCATCTTGTTATCCACTTTGGATTCATTGTGAGTTAATTGGATATTTGGTAATATTATTATCCGGTTCAAATTCATTTCAATCAATTGGGTATATGACTATCTTTTTGTTCTAGTTTAGATCTATTACGAGATCAATTGGGGCATTTTTTCTTCTACATTTATACAAACTTGGACATTTTCTCTGTGTAGAGGCTTGTGTTTGTGAAACAAAGTTATAGATGTTTATGGAGAAGATACTTGTACTTCAAAAGGATCATTTCGGAGTCTCGTTGGAGTCAACTATTATATATTCTTCTTGAGGCTAGTTCAAAGTCCTTGTGGAATCAATTGGATATTTGATCATTTTATTATCTGGTTTGGATTCATTGAGAATCAACTGGGTATGTGATCACCTGTATGTTACGGTTTGAAGCCATTATGGATCAATTGGGGAAATTTTTCATCTCAGATCTTCACTCTGTGTAGAGGTTGTTCATGGCTCAGAATAAAGTGGTATTTATTCATGGAGAAGATTATTGTTCTTTATTTTCTAGTTCCAATTCATTGCAAATAAACTGGTTATGTGGTCATTTTATTATCTAGTTCAGAGTCCTTGTGAGTCAACTAGATATTTGATTGCCTATATGTTCTAGTTTGAAGCCATTGTGGATGAGCCGAGACATCGATCTTATGCATTTTTTCAACTCAGATCTTCATTCTACGTAGTGAATTTTTGAGGCCGTGCAATAGAATGATTCTTTGTTGATGGAGAAGACTTAGTACTTCAGGAGGATTAGTTGATATTCCAATGGATTCAACTATTATATGTTCTTCAGGAGGCTATTTCGGAGTCCATGTGGAATTAATTGGTAACATTTAGTTCATTTTTGCACATTCATAGCTTTATTGTGAATTATTTTTGTTTGCGTAATCGAAGTGTAATGAATTAGTTAAACATTTGAACTTGGAGACGTAGGCATTTTCCAAACTCCATCATCATTTTTTTTTTTACAGTATGTGGGTGCTTTATTTCCATTGCATTTTCATTTAAATTGGTAAATTTTATGGATTTTATTTGACAAGTGCCTATAGGGGTCCGAGGGTCATTAAATGTTTTGGCCCTTTTACATATCAAAACTCACCCTTGGTGTGAGATCACCCAAAAACATTGCTCTTCACAACAATTCGGGAAAATTTTCTATCCTTTTACACCGTTATACACCAGTGCACACTTTCCTCTTACACACTTTTACATAATTTTACGTACTTATGTACATTTTCTCTAATTTATCATATACAAAACTTTGACTACATTCTTTCTTTTATTTTTTACAGTTCATCCTTACAAGAAGCAACAAAAAAAACACAATATTAAGCACAAAAAAATAACAAAAACATGTATAACATGGTATAAAGCATACAATTCACCCATAGGGTCACATTATCTTCCTAATTACCATGTTTCATTTTTGCATCATTCCACGCTCCACTTTTCCTTTCTGCATGTCTTTAACCACACATTCTACAAGATCATTAAGTATGCATCTCTTATCTACTTTATGTTATTGAGTATTCACTTAACAACAAAAAGTGGCGGTAAATGTAGACACAAATTCCATCGCTTGGGTACATTTTTAGGTCCTAAAAATTAATACCATTCATATAAATACTAAGCAAGAAAACTAGTAATTGACAACTATATTTGGCCTCTTTTAAGTGTTTCTTATTTTCTATTTGGTATTACACACCCTACAACACAGTCGATATTTTATTGATTTATATTTTTGATTCTAGACATCGGTGCCCAACTGGGACAAGAGCGTCAGTGCCATGTTGCCTATGGGCACCCCCGACCCTTTCTTATCTTACTTGCTTCCTTTGGGTATCTTTTATCTTTTGGAAATATTTTTCACTTATGGGTCAACCTTCTAGCTGTTAATTACAAAATTCAAACAAGGGAGTCATATTAATACATAGCTATGCATTCAAAATCGGGGACCAAGTACTAAGCATAAACTATCATCACCTAAGCTTGTATCAAAAGGAACCTAAATCACTAAAACAAATCCATCTAACAATCCACTCAAGGGAAAAAGGGATGTAACTTTAAATACACATCATAGGAAGGGGGAGTTCATTATTCCATCCACACATTCTACTACATTGCTAAATTTATCTATAATCCACTACCAAGTGTAACTTGCACAAGGGAATCCTAGGGCACGATTCTTACACACACGCACCAGAACTACATTTAGTTTGAGATGTAGTGTAACACTTGGTCATAAGTACACTATGTCAGGTGGCTCTTAGGGTTAGTATGACTCCTCATATTGCATCTTTATTTTTGTATTTGATGCGGTTTTATGTGTTTTATAGGTGAATATATGTTTTTTAGGTTACATGTACCCTCAACAATCAAATAACGACACACATGTGATCAACATGGAATATTTGTGACACTTGTGGGATATTGTAAAAATCATATTTTGATCATTTGCATAGTCATGGGTGCCCAATAGTAGTATTCCGTGCCCAGAATCCATATCCTTCCATGGGTTCCCATGTCCAACTTTGTCCGTGGATTTCAAGATTTATCCTAAGAATTTACGACACCATTCAATTCTTGTTTAGTAGTTTTCTTAGTCCAGAGCATTTCTGGATCAAGTGTAAATCAACTAAGTCATTCTCTGTATATCTCTTAATTAGGATTTTATACTTACTTATTTGGTTACATCAAATTGTACTTAAAAGATGTATATTATTATTTACACCGCAGTTACTCTACAATTAGGGTTTAATAAAATAAATCTATTTTTGTTAAACCGAAACTTGTTAAAAGATGAAGTAGAATAAATATCATAATACTTCAATTTTCATAGATAAAAATTTTCTTTCGTGTAATTTGAGCGTGTGACACAATTGATCAAAAGAAGGAGAAGTATCGAAAATGACACACTCTTAGAGTGGAGGCAAAAGGATTTGAATGAATAGATCTTGTAATTCTGAATCATCTAGAACATTGGTCATTTTGGAAAGGTTATTATTATACCACAAGACATAGTCCACAATATGTTCATTAGATCCTTGTTTGATTTTAGCTAGTTGTGCATAGGATATCTTAGTGCTGATATTTATAGAAAAATGAGAAAGGAATGTGTTGAATAAATATGTTACTAAATGGACATGTAGATCATAAAAATAGTGCATAACATAGTCATGTAAGCTTCGAGGAAACAATTTTTCCAATAGTGTAAGGTCATCAAAGCATAGTCAAGACATGTAACATGAAAGGAGTGAAGGTGTTCCTAAGGGTCTCCATGGCCATTGAAGATAGGAATATTAGGTGTGATGAAGTTAGGAGGAAATGGATAAGAGGAGATGGTGGGTGCAAAAGGGCTATGAAGGAGGAGTGAAGAATCTAGAGATGGAGAGGAGGATGAAGAGGCTTGTTGTAATTGGAGAATTTGGGTTTGTAAATCATAGTATAATGAGGCTAGGTCATGAGTGCCTGAAGAGGATCTATGTCATGTGTGAGAAGTAATGGGGAGGGTAAAGTGGGTTGTAGGGGTAGGCATAGAAATGGGGATAATAGATGTAGGTGGAAGAGTGGTGGTGGAAGGAGGTGTAAGTGTCACAATAGGAAAAAGTATCATTAAAGACCAGAGGGTTGAGATCAACTAACCACTTGGCCTCATCACAGGTAGTAAATAATAAGAGATCTAGGTCTTGAGGGTTTTTAGCAAGATGAGCATAGAGATCATGAAGATTTGTGTTAGTAAAGGGTCGATGTCTTAGCCATGGAAGAAGATCATAATAATTTTCAAGGAGAAGTGGGGTTCACCAAATGATTTAATCTAATTTGAATTAAATCTTATTTTAGAGTAACTTACTATAATAAATGATATTTAGATGATTATATATAGTAATGTGCAAGAACTTGTTAGAGATCACAAGCACTAAGAGGGGGTGAATCAGTGTGGATTAAAATTAATTTATAGAGTTATACCAATTCACAATTCCTTAATTTATGTAGTACTATATCATATGTATTTTTCAAACATATACAAGAAAATGAAACACTAAACAAAAAATTTATAGTGGGAAACCTTTTAGGAGAAAACCCACTTTAAAACCAAGGATTTATTAGGAAAACCAATTCCAAAGATTACAAGGTTTTGATTGAGCACCCACTCAACATGTGAAGCACCCACTTCATAACTTCAAGCACCCACTCAAAGATTTACTGAGCACCCACTCAACAAATTTTAGCAAGCACCAACTTGCAAGGAGCACCAACCCCTAATTTAATCAGCTACAACTGATATTTTGTAGGCACCTAACCACAATGAGACCTGCAACCTCCCGAAAATGGTAAGATATAACTTATACTTATTTTACATAAAATTTTTGATCATCTAGTTATAAAAATTTCTACACAATAGATTATGATCACTTTTCTGTATCTATCTATGTTCTCTCTGTCACTCTCTTCTTCTCATTTGAATTGAACCCTCTTGCTCAATCAATCTTCCACATTGATGTTCTTCTCATCTAATATATCTTCTTCACTTCATCTGTCTACTCTGCTCCTTCCTCTCTCTCTTTTCTTTCTATAGCTCTCTCATCTTGAATGCATCATCTTCTTACTTGAGAAAAAACAATATTGGCATCAATTTTTCTCTATATAGACAATCGATCCATTCCAATACTTCCTTGGCATACCATGTAATATTTCCTACTTTGTCACTTGAAAATATGGTCCATTAAATGAATACAACTAACTCTAGATTTTTCTCTTGCTATATTCGACTTGATTTCACCTTTTTCTATGCATTTACCAGAAATTATTTATGAGCCAATACCTAAAATAGATTTCTATCAAGATGAGCAAGTTGCTTTCTTATTTGATATACAATTTTTCCTTGAAATTAGGAATCACATAGAGAACTACAACTGTATTATCACAAAGTTAATAAGCATTAAATATTGACAACTAGAACTGTAGATTTATTCGTTCTTTGTGGAGCTCAAGTTGTATAATCATTGCAATCATCAGACGATCGAATCACCATCAATTTTGGAGAAAAAAATTCTCACTTTTCCATGTTTAAATCAATTTTATTGTCCTCAAGCCTTGTCTAGTTCATACTTGTTCAATCCGTGGCTTTCCTTATCTTCTTTGAATTTTCTTTGCATCACGGAACTTTTCTTTGATCTACGAATTTTGTCCTTTCTTGGCGGCATTCCAGCTTATCCGTGGATTTTTCTATTACTTCACTGATTTGGAAATGTTACATGGCTTTTCTTCTTTTCCGCTACCTTCCCATAGCATATTTCCATGCCCATGACTATATCATTTTACCTATGACTTTTATCGTTCTCTGCAGCTATCTTCCATCCTTAGCTGCTTTTTATAGTTCTTCGTGGCTTTCCCCTTATGTGCAACTTCCTATAGAATTCCTTACTCCCACAGATTTTATTTTACATCCACAGTTCACCATTCTCACCCGCAGATTTTCCTTTGGATCTTTTTTTCTTTGCGACTTCATCCCTTTACCCACCACCCTTACTAAGCTTCCATGAATTTTCTCTTTTGTTCTACAGTTCTTCAAGAATTTAGTGGCTACTTCAAGACTTCAATGGCTATCTCCTCATATCCACGACTTGCAAAGAAGTTAACTAAGTCCCTTAGAACTTTTCCTTGATCATCCTGAAACCTTTGAGAACTAACACCACTAATCAACCTTCACATTTACTTTGCCAAGTCTTTCTTCCATACATGGTTTTCTTCAAAACATTTGCACTATATGCTTTTCCACTTTTTCCATCAATGTGTCTTGAAATTAATGACAACACATATGATAATTAAAAAGGTCTAACAACACTAAGTATTCAAATTTGTAAAACCCTAAGAAAATTAAAGGAGAAAGATGACTATAGTAATTTTTATGTCCTTAGAATAACCTTCTAATCCCATGCACACATGCCTATCACCCAACGGGTGTTGGGTGTTCACCCGAGGCACGCGTGGGTGCCGAGCCCCTCCTTTATGTGAGTTTTGTGAGAATACATTGATTATTGACATAATCTTAGATGCAAAAGGTAAAGGACTGTGTATTCATTCTGAGAACTTAGGATGACTTATTATATCAATATACCCATTTAGATAACAAGAGAACCATCATACAGATAAAAAATATGATTCAAAATATAAAGAAAATGGCACTAGGGTTTACACCCATGGAAAATATATTTTTAGAACATAACCATACATTCATATTAATCTTAGTTCAGTAACCATATTACATTCACCAATGCCATAAAAGACCCATGTATCAATACATATAAGACTAATGCATTAGATGTCCTAACTATGCTTCCCATAATAAAAACATTGTCACGAACCATCCCTCCGGATAAAATAACATTCCTACAATCCTCTTAATGAGAAACCCAACCCCTAGAACCTTCTTATTAGTTATTTAGAGCTTCACCCTTCCATCCTCTCTATGATGTCTAGTACATATATCCCATGGTGTCCCTTTTATTTTAGTTGAGCATCTCTATATATAGGTTTAACACCCACCTCCATGCCTTCTTGAAGTAGTAGATCATTTTCCAAGTGTCCATGTGGTCCTCTAATGGAGCATTCTTACTTTGATATGAGCTATCCACTTTCTCGGATCTCGTCCACCGCATGGAATATTCCTTTCTTGACCACCAAGTTGCTTTAGGCTAGCACCTTATCCACTCGCATGATCGGTTGGGTCACATTTTTCTCTTGTGATTCTTGGAAGGCTGAATACGTCTCTTTCACCTTGTATGACCTTATTCTTATTGGTCCCGCATGCGCATGCACCCTTTATAACTTAGCCAATATTCAGAGGCCCAACATCACCCCACACTAAGCTTGTTCTCCATCCTCAGAAATATCCTTCCTTAAAAGAATAAAGAATGGTGACACCTTGAATAAAGAATGGTGGCACTCGAATAAAGAATGAAGGAATGGGAAAGAAGAAAGGAAGAAAAATAAGAAATGGGGGAATGAAGAAGAATATGTTCATTATCGAAGGAGTGGGAAATACCTCCTTATATCTACCACAAGTTTTTCCTAGGAATCTACCTCACTCTACATTTTTTGACAGAGGTCACCTACTAGGGCACTCACCTCCTCAAAGCTTAGTTCATCCCCTTTGGCATTCATCATATCAACAATACCTTCTAGTTGTTTTCTAAAATCATCAAGTGCATCCATCCGGTGGGTGATCTAAGGATATAATTCTTTCAGCTGGTTTTTGATTGAGCCCCACAAGGTCTCGATAGCTTCTAAATTATTCTCTACCTTGGCCAAGATCTTATCCCACTCTGCACTATTTCCCTTATTCTTCTCCCAAGACTCCTTGAGTTTTGTTTCATGTGTAGTAACTAGAATTCTTACTACTCTATCTCTATTAGCCCACTTGTCATAAACAACTTCAGCAATTTACGCGGTGGCCTTTACATTGGCAAGGAGTTTGGTGTACTTGAGTGACTATCTCCACAACCTTCATCTTCTCCTCTTTCTCCTAGCATGCCAGTGACTCTTCCGTTGATTCTAAGGTGAGCAAACACCTTTCCATCCTAAGGATGTAAGTCAAATATGCCAAACACCGTAAGGTCGACTCGTATTTTTCTTGGGAAGTGCTAGGTCGGGATGCTTTAAGATAATAACATTTGTAATCATCTCAAATTTCTTATATACCTCGCGCACCCTTGTCTTTTCCTCTTTCAACTCGCACCATAACTATGCTAATCAACTCTTCCTACTTTAGATCCTTACTCTTCTCATGAGCTCCTCCTCCTCCTTTTCCAATTACCCTTTTAGGAATCTTACTATGTCATTCCTCCAAAAAGTCTTACCTCAACTTCAAATGAAACCTTATTGAGCACATTACAAACTTGCTCATCTAATAGCTATTGAGCATTCACCAATGGGTTTATTAATTTTTCTCCAACACCTTAATTAGAACTCCTTGGCTTACTTTGAACTTAGGCTCATCAACATGGGACTCAAACACCCAAGATATCATTTTCCTGGTTCGTAGTACGTGCCTTCTTCATCAAACAAAGACATTTCTAGGAGTTAGTTTATTGGTAGGGTGCTTTGGAAATGTGCATGTAACACCTTCCTTGGATCATGGATGTAACCCATCCCATGCCCTTGTGCTACCACCATAATCTTTCATCCCGTACGTGCTACCTTTGGAAAGCTCACACCAAATTGGGATCTCCACCCATGCTTCCATACTCCTTTCCTATGCTCTCTTTTTCTACCTCCTTTAGCACTTCATCGTGTTGCACTCTATCTCTTACTCCACCAACTCCTTAATAATGCATACCACTTCTCTCTCCACATCCTCCTCTACTTGCTCCTTGGTGAGGCTTGGGGTCCTTTGATCCTTTGTGTTCACCTCCTCACTAACCCCTTTTCCTTGAGTGTCCGCCTCCTCCTTGCTATCCTTCCCTTTATATTCTTCTTCGAGAATCATGCACATCATACATGGGATGGTCTTGAGCTTCCTCATGCTTGTCATCATCTTTTTCACTTATATAGGCTTCCAAGCTCTCAAAGTATCCTCTAAGTCTACCTTTCGTGCTACTTTCTACTTCTTCCTAACTGGTGATTCTACTATAGGAGACTCTTTCTTCACTTCTTCTACCATAGGAAACTCCTTCCCCAATGATTCTTCTCGTGTGGGAATCTCTTATTTTTGAAACCTCTTCTTCTAGAGTATTTTCCATAACAAATGATTTCTTCCTGTGCATGTAACTACTTAGATTGGTGCTGTCTTTGGCATGCCCATAGATTGTCTTTGTTTGCACACTTGGTACTTTCTTTTCCTATAATTACTCTATCTCCCTCTTCCTTGATGTGACCTTATTTCTCTTGGTGGGGCCTTCTGGAATGGAGATATCATTCTCTAAGTAGGAACCCTTCTCAAACTTGGGCCTGATGTGCAAATATACCCTTGTTGTGGTCCTTTCAACAATTGGCAGCGTAAAGGGTTTTGTCATTTGAACTTCATGGGAGACATACTTCTCCACATAAGCATGATTTTTGGGGTATATAAGCTTCCCGCACAGTTTCTAGTGGTCCTGGTCAACTTTGCTAAGGTCAAACCTTAGCCTTTTAGCTTCCTTGAAATGGTTGACCCCTTCTTGGAAATATTGTGTGGTGAAAGAGAATGACAGTTTGCACCATGGACTCTTAGTCCCATCCGTCAATGTGAACCTACCAATGCAGAAATGTTGATATACAACAAACTCAACTTCTCCATCTACAAGCATGGGAAACTATATTGGTATCCTCCACTCTACCTTGAATGTGTCACACATTCACTTGTACCATTTTTCCATGCCCGCTTGTGGGCGGTTGTCATGGTATCACATGTATACTTGTCAAATATCTTTTCTGGGGAAGGGTCTTCCTCTAGATACTCAAACTTTGAGAAGATGATGGTGAGAGGAACATTTCAGAACATTATCTTATCCCCTTCTTCTGGCATTGATGATTTCTTCCACAATGTAGGTGGAAAATTTGTAAATGGCCCCTTTTGAAATCTTCTAGTATACATTTAACCATGCCTTGTTTACTTATGTCCACCTTTCCGACCATTTAGCTTGCTAACCAAGTGCAGCCATCCTCATCATAGGGTTAGGGATATCTATGATATCAGAGTAGCGTGAACCATTTTTGGAATCATAAGCCTCCAAAGTCTCCTTTATGGCCTCCTTATCCTCTAATTCATCATCTATGGAGTCCCCTTTGTAAACCAGGATAAGAAACTTAGAGATGAGTTAAGGAGTTATGTGCATTTTGTGGATTGTAAAATAGAAGTGATCCTCATACACATGTGACATTAGCCATTGGTATAAACACTTAGGCTTTCCAAAATAGGGAAACTCATATATTTTCAACAACCCGGCCTTTCCCAACTTCACCTTCACCTCATTGTTGTAGATAAAAATTCCTTCTGGTGTCCTTTTATTAGTTAGATGAACCATTTCTAGCACCATCTCCTTCTCTATTGTACTTGTGTGATGATTGTAGTTAGTCATGGCCATATTCCTCATGTGTGATACCCATCTTTCCCAAGCAACACCCCATATAGGAACCGCATCTCCACATACCACTCCTCATTGAAACTAGTGGCGATAGTCTATTTTCCTTTTCCCTTGCCCTTCTTCGGTGAAATGGTTACCGTCTTTGGTACCATTTTTACTTGTCAGGATAAAAACTAAACTCTTCTTTCTCTTCTTCCTCACCGTACTCAATCCTCGTGGCTTAACTTCATGGAAGAATCCTTCTACTCTCGTGCCCTAGTCAGAACCATAACTTGGGAAACTCTTCCACAAGATGAAATTCTCCTCTAAAATTTTCTTCACTACACCCATGTACTCCTTCCACTCCGGTTCATAGATCACCCTTGTCACGCACTTTAGATTTCCACTCTTATTTCTTTCCACAAATCTCTCGTCACGGATTCCCTAGTTATTAAGAACTCTTCAATCTCATAATAGAAAGGTCAGTAATGATGTGTCCTACCCATTACTTATAAATTTTTGCTCCTCTCCAATAATAAATTCTACACTACCTACAGAGACGTACTTAACATTAAATGCAATTTTTTCCACTAAATCCATTCTTAAGTGCCCTTACCCATGCACCCAAACTTGCTTGAAAAATCTTCTACAACCTTATGACACACAAAAATCCTAACTGACTAAATACTCTTACGTGCACGTCTCAGTAGTGCTGAAGGCACTTCTTCTTTCCTTGACTTGATTTTTTCCCTCACATACCTCATGTTGATCTTGTGCTTTTCCTTCTTTGTATGTGGTCTTTGTTAAACTATCATGACACCAAAATTTCTTGTCTACCTTTTCCACCCATGTTCTTCTTGCTTACATGATTTTTATCCTTCCAACTAGGCCATTAACTCAACTTTTACTTCAAACATTTATTTCACTTCGCATTACTCCACCCCATACTAAAATAGATGCATGGTCCTCTGCGCATACACAACCTTTGAAAGTAATAAGTGGTTATTGACACACAAGGTGAAAAACAAAACCAAAAGAAAGGAACAAGCAATGAGAAAGGGAAACACAAGGAAAGAAAATGCATTAAGGGAAATCCTAAGCTAATTGGAAATACTACCTTATTTACAAACACAAGGAAGATTATTTATAATAGGGCTTCAACCTACTCCCATTGAAATGGCCAAGTAACTTCGACCCATTTAGCACTTCAGAATCGGCATGTGCATGACTCAAGGATGTACGAGATGATGTATGGGCCCAACCAATGGAATTTCAATTTCCCAGGATGGCACAAAAACTTGGAATCATACAAAAACCATCTCGCCCAAATTCAAACTATTTGTTCTTAATATGGTGATCATGCCATGATTTTTTTGGCCTTCTTTGTCTTTTGAATCCATTTAACAAGTGATCACCTTTCATCTAACTACATTAACTTATCAATTCTCTCTTCAAGCACTTGTTCATCAGCTAATCCTCCTGTGTGCGCAATACTCATTGATGGTAACATGAATTCAACTAGCAAAACATCCTCCGTGCCAAACAATAATTGAAATGGTGTGGCCTTGTTAAACCTTTGTAGGTTGTCCCTGTATGCCTATAGAATGGATGATACCTTTTCTTCCCAATCTTGTCTCCTAATTTCACAAGTTTTGGTCAACGTGTGACTTATTATTTTGTTAAATGCCTCACTAGTTCCATTTTCTTGGGTATGATAAGGAGTGGTCTTGTGATGGGCCACCATAAATTATTCTAACAAAATCCTGACTGTTTCATTCAGAAAATGTGTACCCCTATCAGTTGTCAAGATTAAAGGATATCCATACCTGCTGATTATGTTCTCCCATAAGAATCTTGCAATTGTTGATGTAGTGCAATCCCTTGTAGGCACCGCCTCTACCCATATTTTTAAGTAATTAGTGTAAGTGATGATATAATGCGAACTAGTCTTTCGCGTGGTAGGTGAAATTGGTCCTAAATAGTCTATTTCCCATTTTTGAAATGGCTCTACATAGGCTATAGGTCTTAAGGGAATTTCATCCCTCCTTCCAAGTTTTTCAAGGCACTAACAATGATCACAGGCCTTGCAAAAATCAATACAATCTTGGTAGATACTTTCCCACAAAATCCCTAACATTAGAATCTTCCACGCGGTGGCATTTACTACATAGTGTCCTCCTATAATTCCACTGTGTGCTTCCTCCATAAGTCTAATGTGCTCATGCTCTAACACGCATCGGCACAAAAACTCATCACAACCTAACTTGTAAAAATCCCCACTAATCAACATGTAGGGAACGACGCGTATCACCAACTACTTTCTCTCCAAATCCTTCATCCCTTCCGTGCCACACCCGCTTTAAGAAATAATGCAATATTTTCTAAGTCCAAGGCCATGTACCACAACCTAAACACTTACATGTCCGACATGGTGTCCTTAATTCTCTGTGTGTACTCCCTAAGTCAATCCTTGATAAGTGGTAAGGTCCCGAGTTACTCTTTCCTAGTTTTATGACCACTTTGTGAACTCTAATTCTTGAAATAGTAGGACCCAACGACATATGCACCCTTTTAGAATGAGCCTGTTTACGAGGTAATTTAATGCCATGTGGTCTACGTAGAATATAAAAGGTGCTTCCAATAGATACCGTCTCGAACTTATGTAACACATAGATCATTGATAGTGCCTCGTGCTCAGTAGCAGTGTAATTCTATTCTGCTGATGTCATCTTCCTACTTGTAAAATGTAAGGGATAATAAAAAATCCCCTCATCAGGTTGTGCTAGTATTGATCTAATAGGTGTTCCTGAGGCATCAACATGGACATGAAAGGGTTTATCCCAAGAAGGTAAGCATAATATTGATGCAATAACAAGCTTATCCTTCAAAGTGTCAAATGCCTTATGTTGTGCCTCTCCCTAGTGAAAGGCACTCTTGTGTCTGAGAAATTCCTCCAATGGCATGATGATCTTGGCATACCCTTTAATAAACTTCCTGTACTACCCCATATGCCCAAGGAATCCATGCACTGCACTTTGACGGTAGGCTCTCCCAATCCCACAATAACTGTAACTTTGGAAGGATCTACCACCAAGCAATATTCCCAACAGGGTTCCAAATGGAGTAGAAAAGACACATTTCTTAATGTTGAGGGATATCCTCAACCATCGACATCTTTCAAACATCAGTCTCAAATTATCACAATGGTCTTTCACTAGCCCATACATAGTCCAGTCATCTAAGTAGACTTGAAGAAATTTATGGATGAAGTCCTGAAATGCTTGTACCACGATGCACGAGAACATAATAGACACATTTTTCAATCCAAAAGGCATGACCGTGTAGGTAAATATTCCCCATTCACTGGAGAAAGTTGTCTTTCTTTGGTCTTCCTTTGCAATCCTGACTTGGTGATACCTTGAGAACCCATCCGTGAAGGAATAGACCTCGTGCTCGACTACTCCTTCCATAATTTCTTTAGTGAAGGGGGTTGGAAAAGGGTCAATGACACATACTACATTCAGGTCCCTATAGTCAACACAGATCCTTATCCTTCCATCCTTCTTAATGTTGATGACCATTAGGCTTATCCATTATGATTCCTTCATAGCTTCAATGATTAATGAAGTGATCATCTTATTTATCTCCTCCTTGACCCATACACGCAAGTTTGGATTCATCCAATAAGGCCTCTTCCAAATCAGGCACACACCTTCCTTCAACTTGATCCTCATTTCTCCCAAGGAATGGTGAATGCCTTTGAGATCATGGTACCCACGCAGAATAGATCCCCAAATTTGTGCAATGAGATGAATGATTTTTGAAACATATTTTTCCGACCAATAGTCTCCAGATTATAAATGGAAGGTGCAAAGGCATCTCAAAAAATACTTATAGAGGTGGCTGAGGCCCTTAACCCCCTAATCTAGAACCTTGATTCCCTCTGGTGTTTGCTCCACCACCAGATCCATTGGATCCACTAGGTCCTATGCCTATAGATCCATCAGATCCACCTTCGATCGCCGGATCCACTAGGTCCTCCTTGTAGCCTGGTAACAAGATTAAAATGGTCACACCTAGTGTCCCAAATGTCCCACTAAACTGCATGCCAATGATTTATGATATTTCTCCGCACGCGATGTGTGTCCCATGCCAATCCTATAAATGATACCTAAACTTGTGTACTCACACTTTACCCAAAAATCCCTCTAAACACAAAAAGAATGGTTTGTGCATCCATAGATGTTTGAAAAGAAAAATTGTATCTCCTAGGTGTAGATTAATTAATCCCACCAATATCAACTTAGTTAGCAATACTTATCTCTTGATTTGGAAGGATAAGTGCCGGGGTTGGTCACCATGTGCATTCAAATGCATACCAATGAATCTCCTTTCTCCACACCACAAAATCTCATCGGAAGGTGAAGAGGTCTCTCTCTTGCGCTTGCTAAGATGGGGTATCATAGAATTTTTAGGTTCCGGGTCCTTTGCATGAACCCCAATTCCTTCCCGTAACGTCTACCTCTATAAATACATCACTCTTGCAACCTCGTGTTGTCTAGCCAACTCCCTTTCACAAGCTTCACTATACTTGAGTTGTCTCTCTTCCCTCTCCTTTTCACTGCAATGTCCACCATCTTCCTCCACCCTACCTTCCTCACCCAATGCTTAGAATAATATTATCCGGCCATGGGAAATGCTTCCAAAATCAGGGTAATGATTAGGATCTTCCTAGATAAAGTAATAACACACAAAAATGATCCTCTTAGCTCCCTCAAAAACTCAAACTTAGTAGTCTCCGGACAAGAATACATAGAAATAGCATATTCCAAGGTATAATTGGTCAGAACTCTTTTCCACCAATGATCAACAACACACGTCCAAGTCAGATCAACATCCTGTAGCCTCTGATATTCCTCTTGGGTCCACACGTGAGATCTATAGTACCATCTTGACCTAGATGCATATGTTGAGAGCAATTCATACAACTCTACTGGAAAGCAACAAAATAAGGTCTCATATAACTCATGATATAGGTTTTGTTCTACCCATCTAGATACATCGAACTTAGGTCCGGTACTAAATCTTTGAGAAAATGAATCCTTTGTGCTCTTAAACCATGTTTTGACACTTTCCAAGGTCAAGCGCTCCGTAATCATACATCAAAAGAACCAATATGTAGGTCATTTCACACAACTTTGAAAAGAGGTCCCGACAATGGAACCAAATGTAGTCATTTTTGTGCCCTTAGAATAAACTTCTAATTCCATGCACGTTGACCTATCACCCAACGGGTGTTGGGAAATCACCCAAGGCATGCGTGGGTGTCGAGCCCATCCTTTATGTGAGTATTGTGAGAATACATTGCTTATTGATAGAAGCTTAGATGCAAAAGGTAAAGGACCATGCATTCATTTTGAGAGCTTAGGATGAGTTATTATATCAATACACCCATTTAGATAACAAGAGAAACATCATACAGATAACAGATCTGATTCATAATATAAAGAAAATGCACTAGGGTTTACACCCATGAACAATATATATTTAGAATAGAACCATATATTTGTATTGATCTTAGTTCAGTAACCACATTACATTCACTAGGGCCATAAAAGACCTATGTATTAATGCAAACAAGACTCATGCATCAAACATCCTAACTATGCTTCCCATATTACAAAAATTGTCTGAGACCCATCCCTCCGAGATAAACTAACATTCCTACAGTCCTCTTAATGAGAACCTTAACCCATAGAACCTTCTTATTAGTTCTACATAGCTTCTCCCTTCCATCCTCTCTATGATGTCCAACAGATATATCCCATGGTGTCCCTTTTCTTCTACCCGAGCATCTCTATATATAGGTTTAGCACCCACCGCCATGCCTTCTTGAAGTAGCAGATTGTTTTCCAAGTGTCCATGTGGTCCTCCAATGGAGCATGCTTACTTTGATCTAAGCTCTCCACTTTTTGCAATGATGTCTTTCTAGATCCTTCCATCACATGGAATATTCCTTTCTTGACCACTAAGTTTACAAGATGACACCTTATCCACTCCACATGCTCAGTCAGTCACACTTTTCTCGTGTGCTTCTTGGATGGCCAAATATGAATAAGTCTGGAAACCCTTTCCTTTTCGTGTGTGTATCTTTGTGGTTTCTACTAAACCCTTCTAAACCCCTGTCATACATGCTTTCACCCCGCGTGCCCTTCCTCTTATTAGTGCCATGTGTGCATACGTATTTTAGCACTTAACTAATATTTTGAGGCCCAAAATGACCTAGCTAATTATGTGTAACCCGATACTAATAGGGACTTTACATATGCTAGAATAGGCTAGAAACAGCTTGTCAAATTGGCTCATCAAGGGTTCAAAACCCCAAGAATGGATAGGAAAAAACACTCGTAGGAGGATAGGAGTGCCATAGTCACCGATGAATAATCCAAGTTCTGTGTGTGTTAAAATGATTAGAACCTAATTTTTGGGTCGAATGTCTTCTTTGTTACTTGCTATTTATCACTCGATTTCGTTATTAGGGTTCTAATCACACACGCAACTGTAAAAAATACCGCCTATACATGCGACAAACCACATAAAATATAATAAAAATGATGCAAAATGTGGAGTCGATGACTCAAAAGTAACTTGAAGAGTAAACTTATGACCAAGTGTTGCACTAAATCTTGGATTGTATGTAGTTCTCTGTGTGTGTGTGTATCTATGTCCTAGGTTTCCCTTGTGTAAGTTGTATGATGATAGCGAGCTAGATATAGATTTTCCTGAATATGTAAAATGTGTGTGATGGAATAGAATAAAATCCCCTCCTATATAGTGTATGCGAGAAAAATGAAACCCTTGTCCCTTGTATGTATATGCTAGATGTGTACTTTGTATTACTCTTGTGCCTTTCCCAAGCATAAATGATGATAGATAATTCTTATAGTTCTTGGCCTTTTATTTAAAAGAAGTAACTAAATATATGTATGATTCCCTTGTTTGAATTTTATAATTGCCAACTGAAATGATGTATCAAAGTGTTAAAAGGTGACCAAGAAGTGAAAAAGACCCAAAAGATTAAGAAGAAAGAGAGGGACAAGAGTGGATGGGAAATTATGTCCCGAGTGTCCAAGGCCATCAAAATGTAAATAAGCCAGGTCTTTGAAAGAACTATAACATGTGTAAAGCCAATAAAGTGTAAGAAATAAAGTAACCAAAAGGTCAAAAGGAGTTGTTAAACACTAGTTTTCTTACTTAGGAATCATGTATAAATTAGTATGATTTAAGACCTAGGAATGTACCCAAGTGCATAGAGTTTGTGTGTATTTTTGACCATGCTTGAATTGAGTTTTCTCTTATTAAGATACTTGGAGAAGGGCTATTTGGTTACTTTTAGGTGAGAGAGATTGATGTCTTCACCTATTAATAAGCATTATACCTATAGAGATTGCTGCCCTAATGACTTGATTTAATATAAATTAAATCGAATAAGAGGAATGGGATCAAATGAATACAACAAGTAATAAGAAAGATCTATTATGTAATAAACAAACACATGTTTACAATAGGGAGACAAGTGTGACTTAGCTTGTATTCAGATATTTAGGTTGATAGCGGGCTAGAAACCGAGTGGAACATACTAGATTTGGGTGGATATGATTTTAATGGAAAACTAGTATGTGAAACTCCTTCACGCAGACCTCTAGATGAGGATAGGACCCTCCGGGTGCTAGCTTCTGAACTAGGTGCTAATGTATTGACAACAACTCTACTTAGGGTATGAAATTGTTTTATTCCTTTTGATCTTTTTCATATCCAATTCATTGTAGGGTTTCACCATCGCACCTGAACTCGCACAAAAACCCTTGCTACCTATACAAGGCTCAAGAAAACATTAGATGAAATAAATAATGCATATTATTGAGTCAAACTGACCTTGAGGGTCACCCAAATGTGCTTTTCATAGAGCATCATTACACTACACTTTAGACTCTATGTAGTTCTAGTGTGTGTGTGTGATTAAATTTTGTTCTTTGAAGCTAGGTTTCCCTTGTTCCATTTGTAAAAGATAACGAGCTAAAAATAATTTTCCCTTAATGATAAATGTATGAGATGGAGTTAATAAATAAGCCCTCATATCCAGTGAATAATGCACCCCAAATGGAGTTCATGAATGTTTCTCTTCTCCCAGTAATAGATAGTAAGTAATAGCGCAAGTTATCCAAACCCTAATAATAGTGAGTGACTCATGTATATATATGATTCCCTTATTTTAATTTTTTCATCAAAACTGAAAAGGCCAACTCAAAGTGATATTAAAGGTTTTAGAAAAGATACCAAGTAGTGTGGAAATTTAAATTTGAGAAAATGAGGGAAAAGGATAAAAGCTCCTAGAGGGGACAGTAGTGCCCGAGTGCTCCTGTCCCTAATGGGTGGTAGTGTCTAGGATTCTATGAGGATTAAAAAAATATAGAGATGGGTCACATGTTGTCTAATGTTCACAAGTAAAGTGGTCATTCCAAAAAGTAAATGACTAGAGTATCAAAAGGATAAAAAAATTTTAAAGAAAAAAAAGAGATTTTCATGTCTACTTTCCTCACTTAGGAAAAATGCATATAATAACATACTTAGAGGAACAATGTAAGTAGCCCATACATGATTTTTTTTTCTATATGATAGTAGATATTCTATTGTAAAATTTTGGGATCCTTGGGTTCTTTTTGTAATTATAGGCAACTTGGTTGTATCAATTTAGTTCTATAGGATTTCTAGGTTAGAAAATGAGGTAGCGTTTTCTTTCTTATATAGGTTCCATAGATGATTTATTCTGGAAAGGCCAACCCAGAGAGATTAGAAGACCCAATAAATTATATGAATTTGAAATTAAAGCTAGAGGACATATTGATCCAAGATAATATAAGTTAATCAAGACAAGATATACTATCCTATCCAAATTATACAACCTTGACCATGGAAGTAAAAAATGCTTGAATATAAAGTTTGGAAGTTGATACTTGATGTTTTTCTATGAATTTTAAGCATTGTACTCTTATAATTTGATGAAATTTCAGTGTGAAAGGATAAACAAGCTAAATAATATACCTTGGAATGTGTTAAGTAGGAATGGGAAGGTTGATTTTATATTAGCAAGAGTTCCTAGTCAAAAATTATAGTTTTAAAGAGTGAATTGCAAAATTTGAGTGTCTATATTTATCCCCTTTAAGTATGAAATATAATTACAGGATTAAATTAAAATATACTAAGTGTTAGACACACTTTATCTTCTCTGAAATGTTTATTTGTAAAATCGTATCGCTTTTTTGTGTTGGCAGCTCCATAATAAAACCTACAATAGAAAGTGTAATCAAAGTCCAAGATAGAGAATTAAAATTTAACTCAAACATAAAGTATAATAAAAAATATTTTCATTTGAATAGAATGAAATAAAAGAGATGAAAAAAAGGAAGGAATACAAATGTTTGTTTATGGAGGTAGAAACTCCCAATATTTTTTTATTATTTAAATATTTCCTTCACTTTGATATTGTTAAAATTTTTCAAATGATTGGGAGTGACGAGTCCCCAATTGTGCAAGGAGAAACCTCAACATTAGTTACATGTAACTTAACAAGAATGACAAGGAGAGAAGAGGAAGAATGAAGTGCAAAAACACCCCACCAAAGAAGAAAAGCTGGGTATCAAAGTTATTCAACGACTATGATATCTTCCCCTTTGAGTGAAAGAGGAAAGAAAAGTCTATCTATGAAGAAATTATCCACTTTCATACCTTCCATAACCCCATGGACCACACCACTACAAATAGATGCAAGCTTGATTATGTAAATAAGGACATATATCGAAAAGAGAATAGGTTCTCTCATGCCTCTCACATGTGCCACATAATTGAATATAAAATGAAATGTGCTAAAATGCTAATGGAGGAAGGAGACACGTGCCCTAATATTCTTAAAATTGTAGTATAAATTGAATGCCATAATGAATAAGGATTGAAGCAATTTATTCCTCATGTAGTGATATGACATAAGTGATCTAAGTTCAAAAGCGTGTGAAAAACCTAGAGTTATAGCTAGAAATATGAAAATACTAAGAAAATTGATGTAACTACCCTTGGGAAAAACATATAGTAGGTAAAAAATGTACTATATGGTCCTAAACAATATCTAAAATTTTGAACACGTGCATTTTGTCTAAATTTATGTGTTTTCCTGTATTTCTATGTGTTTTTGGATTTCTAAGTACATGTGCCCTATTTGTACATGTATCACACCCCATAACTCTACATGTGTCTATTGTAAGTTGTTGGCAAGAAAATTTTTAGGTGGAAAAACTTGTGGATTTCTTACCAATGCTCTAGGAATCTAATTCCCTCTACTTAACCGGTGTAGCTTCCGTATATGCATGCACAAGTGAAGGTGGATTTTCTGGTGGCCTTGTGGCGGGGATCCAATTAGGGCACTCCAATGACCCCGTGGTAAAGCTAGAAATCACTTGCTAGAGAGGAATTTGTCTAGAAGTGGGAAATGGAGTGAGAATATGAGGTAGGAGAATTAATGTTGCAGGTAGAAAATCAGATTCCTGCACACACTAGTTAGAAATTTCAACACATGCAGTCATGAGAAGAAACAACTTTGCAAATAACAATAATACCAAACAAAACTTATTCATAAAAAAGTATGAAGAAATCCCTTAGTCAAAGAAATCTAGAAAATCCTTCTTGTATCGATTTCTTAAACAAAAGTTGTACATAGCGTGGGAATGGAAGAAATTTTAGAGTGGAGAAAAGTAGAAGAAAATGACTATCTCCTTTTCTTTCTCTAAGTATAATGCACTCTTTGAGTTTAAAATATCAATTGCCAACCGTTTGAGATGGGAATGGATTTACAATTTATAAAGTAGACTCGAATCCTCATGTTCTTCATGACCCTCCATATGCCTTATTTCTAACTTTAGACTATTCATATTCCTACAAAATATTTAAGTCCCTTTTATAAAATGAAGGTAACTTAATTTACATTATGTTTCTCAAGACACTTTTAGGTGACTTAAAGGTATATCAAAAATTTCAAACCCCAATGAAGAATAAGAACATTTTAAAGGGAGATAAATTTGGGGGAGAGGGAAGAGAGAGAAGAGGAGAAGATGTTGCCCCTAATGAAGTCCAATGATCCTTGTTGATGGAAATCTCTAATGCAACAAAGTGTTGAATGTCCCATTGTTCCAAAACTACTCTTTGAGTGTGACTTACCATTTTGAGTAAATGCCCAGATGGGAGACTTACTATTTTTAGTAAGAGGTGGTTCTTACTTCTTCTTGATCATCTTGATGTGATGAAAATATTCATTCAATCCTACGCACACTTCCTTTACTTTGACCACTTCTTGGGGTAACTTACTATTTTTAGTAAGCACCCATATAAGGGATTTTCTATTTTTAGTAAGTGGTTATTTTCACTATTTTCTACTCCAGGATAATAATTTGGCTTCTTGGAGATCTTCAACACACACTACCTTTTCCATCGCCACTTTTGATGAAGACTTACGAAAATTAACAAGCATGTGTAGGAAAGATTACTATTTTTGGAAAGTGGATTTCCGGTGCTCGGTTTGCGATGGAGTATATTTTTCTAGATTTGACTTGTTGTTGCAGTCACGTCCTCCGAATTTCACTTGATTTCACCGCTAGAATGATTAGAAATAAATTTTGAAATTTTAACTTGGTAGTGGCTTTAAGCACGGAGCTTCCATAACGACCATTAATGGAGCTCAAAATTTTTAGGTCTAGTTTTTGTCTTTGTTTGTGATGAAAATAACTCCATTGCAATATGTTTTTATTTGGAGCTAGTGTGTAAGTTCTTAGCTCGTTTTCATTGCTGAAATGATGGGAAATCTGACGAATGTGAGTTAGTGCATGAAGTGAGGATTTTTTTGGAAAAAATGATTTTGGGCACCATTTGATCTCCTGTTTTCTGCTTCTTGATCACCTAATGTGGTAATAAAAAATATTACATCTCAATTCAACTTGTATTTTACAAGATATGAGGATTTTCCGATCGGGTGATGTCGTAGTCATTTGGTAAAAATCTTCGTTTTCTCTTTGTTCTTCATCATTTCAATCCATTTTTCTTTGAGTCCTACATATTTTTAGGGATTAGAGGATTTTTGAGTCATGGCCATGCTGGTTTAAACGAAAAATGGTGGACCAGATTTCTAGTCAAGTAAGAACATGGCCATGGGATGATGAGGAGTTATGAAGGAGAAATGAGGGGGAAACAATGACTAAGTGCCGATTTAAAATATTAAAAAATGCAGAAGGGTTTGGGTGAATTTTTATGTCCTTGACATCCATCACATAAAAGGGACATGAGGGACATTAGTTTCCATGGTGAGAAAGAAGGTAACATGTGTCATCGATCCGACAAGTAGGGAGAGAGTGCTAAAAATGCACCTTTAAAGCACCGAGGGGTTGGAAGCAAGTCACATAGGTGACCAAAAATATCTCCTAGAGGGATGGTCACATTTTTCAAGGTTTTATGTACCTCAACTATGAGGGACATGAGGAACATAAAATTCCATGGTGTTCTGAGGTGACACATGGTAGAGATCCGTTGATAAGGGATTTGAGCTTCAAATTGTACCGGGGGCTGAACTGTCAATCCTGATGGTCGCATGGGGTTCCAAAGGTCACATGGGGGATGGGAAATTTTTCCAAGGTTGATGTCCCTAACCCTTAGGGATGTTGGGGATACAAAATCTCACTAGGATCCTAGAGCTGACACATGTTCTCCTAAAATTTGGCTAAATCCTGAACTTGCTCCAAGAGGACAACTTGCGATGATGATAACTTGAGCTCCCGATGGACATTTTTGGAAATTTTTATATGATACTGACTGAAAATGGACTTTTGAATGCAATTATTGAGGTCATATGTCTTGGTTATTTCATTTGATCCATGAAAAATAGTATTTTTGACATGGTACTCCACCTATACCGAGAAAAATTTCCTGCAGAACTAATGCACCAAATTGTTACGAAAAATAATATTTCACCATATTATAGGTATTGAAATTATATTTATGTTGATTTTTTTCTCCGAATTCCATTCGGAGCTCCCGAAATCACCTTCCGAAGCTTAGCGGCTGTTTTGGTACGTGTCTTGACTAAACATGTGAATCCTAATTTTGGCAAAACTGCCCCAACTTCTCTGAGCCCTTCCAAAATATTCTTGAATCATTTACATGTTGTACAAATACCATTTGAATCACCTCCACATCTATTTTAGCTCTTCTACTATGCTCCATGAGGTTTCTCTAGCCCTAAGAAGGCCAATGATAGCCCTTCCCAAAACTGCCTGTAGCTTGCAAATGAACTCCTAAAATCACTGAGGGGGAATGAATGGAATTTCCTAAATAACCTAGGGGGATGATATAACATTAGTTGGGAGGTCATTTGGGCTAGCTAGATGGACTTGGGGTGTCTTTAAATGATGGGACTTGAAAAAATTAACAGGGGTATAGTTGTCATGATAAAAAATTGTT
This sequence comes from Taxus wallichiana var. yunnanensis, assembly GCA_018340775.1. Lineage (NCBI taxonomy): Eukaryota > Viridiplantae > Streptophyta > Pinopsida > Cupressales > Taxaceae > Taxus > Taxus wallichiana. The sequence continues at coordinate 156,816,603 of CM031244.1, read as the reverse complement.
AATTTCCTTATTACACATTTGCATGACATCAACTCGGTCTAGCTTGGGGACATGACATGGACTGAGTGCAACAAAAACATGACATGAGGAATCCAGAATATCAATTTTGGACATATGATCCATTGACTAGTGCCTTATCTATTGGGCCTTATAGAGTCATGTACAATGTACGATAAGAGAGAAAGAGAGTGAAGAAAGAAACACACACACATAAAGACCAAAAGGAAACACATGACACACAATAGGAAGGGAAATGCAAAAAAAGGGAAACACACCTAAAAATCACCTATGGTACAAGGTGGGGGATAACCTACTTTCACTGAAGTACTTTTCTTTCCTTAAAAGTTACCCATGGGTTGGCAACACTAAATGATGATGTTATGCAAAGTCATTGACTAGTTCTAGAAAGTATCATCCTCTCCTTAACTGTTTATGAAAGATGGGTACTTTCATGACCATCTGTGTTTTTTTAAGAGTGATTCTATGTGAACTTCTTAATGCTTAAGTATTTTCTTGTAAATTCCACTGCCTTCATCCTCTTTGAAATTGGTTTCATAGTGTCAGTTGCATTCCACATTTATCCATGTAGTTGATTCCTCATTAAGCATCCTATCGCTGCCCAGGGCTGTTTTTCATTCAAATTACTTGAACATTCTGGATTCTTTTCTTTCCTAGGTCTATGCTCATTGAACTCTTTTCCATGAGAAACCTTAGACTTATCCTTTTCTCTACTCCACTGTGAGGTGCTTGAGTACTGACAAAAGGATTGGAAGCAACCTCATACTTGTCTTGTATGGTCATGACATGAGTTAAGAGATCAAGAATCATCTCGGGGTCTTCCACAACTTCTACTACATCCAATAGTTCTTGCATAGAGATCTCCTTTGTTACTTCCTGCAGCTCATCTTTGTATGCCTTTAAAGGATCTTTATTTTGTAGCTCAAGGCAATTATCTGGATGGATTATTTCATCATCTTGGGAATCACTACATTTTATCACTCATTTGTTTAGAGGAGATTCAACTTCAAATTCCTCAATACTCCATGCTTTAATTTTTTCATCATGGAAAGATTCTTTCTCTTCAAATGGGAAAGAAAATATATCCATTTCATTTTGCATCCATCAATCATTGGCTCGGGGGCATCATATTTATCATCTTGATTTGTTTCAACATGGCCAACCTTCACATTGATTGAAGATTTCAAATCAGATTTGTGCTTATCTTGTAGGTTCATGGATTACATCGGGAGTTCAAGATCGAGCTCAAGATCTTCAATTTCTTCTATGGCTCTAACCAGTTCTTTTATAGGTAGTTATTTCAAACCTTTCGTGGGTTCACCTCAAGATGGTCTCGTCTCTCTCTAGATGGCCCAGATGAGGTCATATTCATCCCCAAATGGCAATGATAATAACTCCTCATCATGGATAAGCACATAACTTGATTTTTCTGCTTGAAAATCATTAAGAACCATTTTCTCTTCTTCATGGTTTGCATCATCCAAAAATTTGGGGATGCCCTCTTATAACTCAAATCTCCTCAATACTTTTTAAGGTGCATGCCTCTCTTAGAAGGAATGTTTGGCCCTATCAAAATGGGAATATCCTCTTCCTCCTCAGTCATTATGAAAAGATTCATTCTCTTGTTGTCTTGGTTCAAAATATTAGATTCTGGGCTTCCAGAATTTCACACTGTGTACCTCATCTTATTCTCGGGAAGCAATTTCTCCATGTCTCCCTTCACTAGTATGGTTTCAGATGACCAATTCATCTAAAATTTCCCTCCCAAGTCTCAGCAGAAACTTCTACTTAAAAACATTCCGAATGAGGATCAGACGTCTGCTACCAAAATAATCACTGAAACTTTCTTGTCTTGAAATATAGTGAGAGCCACCTATGCATCTTTGACCTTCCCAACTAGTGGGACTTATTTTGACTCCAAAGAGTAACAAGAGACACCAGGTGGATTCATGGTAAGTTTGAGCCTTGGTGAGCTTCACGAGCATGACATTATCCAAGGCACCCGAATCTATTATTCAATTGTTCAATACATATTATCTAAGAAGAAGGGAGACAGAAAGGTTCAACTTTATCAATCTTTGTTGCAATCAGATAAAGAATGTTCTACGAGGGAGGTGTAGGTGGGTTTGGTAGTATTACTTTAGGATGAGGAGCTACATCATTGGGTGTTAGACTACCATTCTTGATGTATTGAACAAACCTCTCGAACTGTTCAGGATGGGTCTGTAAATATTCGGTTTCGGTAATCTGCACTTTGTCTTTATTTGCATATTCTATGAAGTCAAAGGGAGAAGATGCGGAAAAGGGGGTAAAGGGACTAATTTTGGAGTCTAGATAGGCTTGGGAGTAGGATGTGATGTTTGAGGAATGTAGGGTATTTTGAACGGCCCACTAGGAGATTTCAAAGTATTATATTTTAAAGGAGTAGATTTGGGTTTAGAATTGGAAGAGGTATTAGAAGACTTACTTGGAATAGCAGAGCCTTCTTACTTACTATAGGATCAAGCTTCAATAATGCGGACTCCATGGAAGGAGGAAGTGGTGATCCTCGACTGATTATTTTGTTTTGCAGAGTCACCATAGGAGGACCATCGACCTTCTTTTTATTTGTAGAAGTGGAGGGGGTGCTCATTTCTTGGATTGAGAATGAGTAAATACCGTGCATGAGAAACTGGGTGCATCTTCTTTGTCTTCTTTATCACCTCCAGAATACTCACAAGACCTGATTTGTGTATTGTTTTCAAGTTCAATGATTTCTAGGAACCTGCCACCTTCACTTTCTTTTTCAAACTCTTCTTCACTTTCTTGAATCTTGTAATTTACGTTCATGGGTGGGGTCTCCAATGTGAGTCTTTAGGGTACTCCTACAATCTAATTTTTGTTGTTTATTTGAGAAGATAATCATTCAAATAATTCCCTCTTTAAAGATGTCATCTCAATTGCCAACCTTTGCAGTGATGGATTGGTTCTCTCATCTCCAGGATGTTGGGCCTTTCCCTTCAATGGATTCTTGATCTTTCCAGAGAGGATGAGATTGTCATCAATTTCAATGGCCATCCTTTGTGCTTCTATAATGTTCCTTGTTTGGACTCTTTGTAGGAGAAATCCTACCTCTGATGATTGAAAATTGATGAAGAATATCTTGACATTGTGTTTAGATGGTGAATCTTCTTCAGGTATCCTACAAAGTAACCATTTGAAACGAGCCACAAAGTCTCTCATAGTTTCATTTTATCCTTTCTTTATTTGTTCCAATTGAACAAGGAGGTCTTGAAAGTCCTCAGTAAATCTGAATATTTTCTCGAACTTCCTTTTCATGTCATTTTGGCAAGTAATGGACCGGGTAGGTAGGAGGTAGAGCCATTTCACCATTTTTTCTTGGTGAGACTCCATGAATAATCTTACAATGACATCTTCATGTTAGACACCAAGAATACCACATTATGTGGTGAAGGCCAATATGTGCTCTTTAGGGAGTTGTGTGCCATCACCTTTGAACTTTGAAAATTTCTTGCAGGAACTTGTTTGTAGATCATGAAGAGGAGGTTCAAGAGCATGCACACCTATATTTCTTCCCCATGGAACAATGGGTTGGGGTATTTCTACTTCATATTCCATTTTCATTTCTTCTTCTGCTTCAGATTTTGCTTCTACAAATTCTTCTTCAAATTCTTCTTCTTTCGAGAACTCAATTCTTAAGGGTGATTGAAAAATGAGAGAATTTGAAGGGGAGTATCAAAAAAAAATTTGATAGTATTTCTAGGTGAACTACTTGAAGAGCTTAAGGGAGAGGATGCTTGAGAGAAAAAGTATGGAATATCTCTAATGTGTTCTTTCTGATTTTGTAAAGCCTCGAAATTAGAATCATCAACACCTCTTGACCTGCTCAACCTGGTATATCTTTCTTCAGGCAACTTTCAAAAATTTTTGCAGTGGGAACATGAAAGGACACTGTGGAATATGAAAGTTCACGTGTAGGAATTTGACAATGTATCTTTCAATAATGGATTTTCATGATTTTTTTGTTTTTTCAATATTTCAATTTTTTTGTATTTTGGGACCTTGTGGTCATATTTTGGGTGCAGATGCTACCAAGTTTGTCCCACGGTGGGTGCTAAAAACTGTTGGCAAGAAATTTTTTCTTGTAGATGAACTTGTGGATTTCTTGCCAACACTTTAGGAATCTAAGTCCCTCTACTTAACCGATGCAGCTGTCGTATATGCATGCGCGAGTAAAGGTGGAGTTTCTTGGTGGCCTTATGGCTGAGGATCCAATAAGGGCACTCCACTGACACTATGGAAAAGCTAGCAATTTATTTTTAGAGATAAATTTGTCTAGAAGTGGGAAAGAGAGTGAGAATATGAGGTAGGAGAACTAATGTTGCAGGTAGAAAATCAGATTCCTGCACACACTAGTTAGAAATTTCAACACATGCCTTCATGAGCAGAAATAAACTACAAATAACAATAACACCAAATAGAATTTATTGATAAAAAGAATGAAGAAACCCCTTATTCAAAGAAAGATAAAAACTCCTTCTTCTTGTATTGATTGCTTAAACAAAAGTTGAAAATAGTATGGGAATGGAAGAAATTTGAGAGTGGAAGAAAGTAGAAGAAAATGGATATCTCCGTTGCTTTCTCTAAGTATAATGCACTCTTTGAGTTTACAAGATCAATTGCCAACCCTTTGAGATGGGAATGGCTTTACAATTTATAGAGTAGAATCAACTCCTAAAATTCTTCATGACCCTCCATATGCCTTATTTCTAACTTTAGACTATTCATTTTGCTATAAAATATTTAAGTCCCTTTTATAAAATCAAGGTGACTTAATTTACATTATGTTTCTAAAGTCACTTTTAGGTGACTTAAAGGCATATCAAAAAGTGAAAACCCCAATGAAGAATTAGAACATTGGAAGGGAGAGAAATTTGGGGAGAGGGAAGAGAGAGAAGAGTAGAATACATTTCCCATGATGAATTCCAATGATCCTCATTGATGGAAAGCTATGATGCAATGAAGTTATGAATGTACCATTGTGTCAAAACCGCTCTTTAAGTGTGAATCACTATTTTTAGTAAATGTCTAGATGGGAGACTTACTATTTTTAGTAAGAGGTGATTTTTGCTTCTTCTTAATCATCTTGATGTGATGAAAATCTTCATTCAATCCTATGCACACTTCCTTTGCTTTGACCACTTCTTGGGGTGACTTACTATTTTTAGTAATCATCCATATAAGGGATTTAATATTTTTAGTAATCGGTCATTTTCACTTTGTTTTTTGCTCTAGATAATCATTCTGGCTTCTTGGAGATCTTCAGTCCACACTACCTTTTCCATAGCCACTTTTATGAAGACTTACCAAAAATAGCAAGCATGTGTAGGAAAGCTTACTATTTTTGGAAAGTTGATTTCTAGTGCTTAGTTTGTGATGGAGTATATTTTTCTAGATTCATATTGTCATCATGGTCACGTCCTTTGAATTTCACTTGATTTCACCGCTAGAATGATTGGAAATAAATTTTGAAATTTTAACCTGGTAGTGGCTTCGGGCACAGAGCTGCCATGGCAGCCATTAATGGAGCTCAAAATTTGTAGGTCTAGTTTTTGTCTCCATTTGTGATGAAAACAACTCCATTGTGATAGGTTTTTATTTGGAGCTTGTGTGTAAGTTTTTAGCTCATTTCTATTGTCGAATGATGAGAAATCGACAAATGTGAGATGTTTGTATGGAGTAAGGATTTTGTTGGAACAAATGATTCTTGGCACAATTTGACCTCCCATTTTTTGCATCTTGATCACCTTGAAAAATGTGGTATTCGGAAAAGACAACATCTTGATTCAACTTGTATTTTGTAGGATATGATGATTTTTCGATCGGTGATGTCGTAGTCATATGGTGAAAAATCTTCATTTTCTCTTTGTTCTTAATCATTTCAATCCATTTTTTTAGGCCTACATATTTTCGGTGGATTGGAGGATTTTTGAGTCATGGAAATGCTAGTTTGAATCGGCAATGGTGGACCAGATTTCGGTCAAGCAAGCAAGAACATGGCCATGGCATGGTGAGGAGTTGTGAAGGAGAAATGAGGGGGAAACAACGACTAAGTGCTGAATTTTAAATATTGAAAAAATGCACGAAGGGGATGGGTGATTTTTGTGCTGACATCCCTCACCGAAAGGGACATGAGGGAAATTAGTTTCCATCTTTGGGAAAGAAGGCGTCATGTGGCATTGATCGATGATAGGGAAAGAGTGTTCCAAAATGCACCTTTAAAGCACAGAGGGTCTTTGGAAACGGGTCACATGGGTGACCAAAAATATCTCCTAGATGGATTGGTGAATTTTTCAAATTTTGATGTCCCTAACCTATAAGGGATGTGAGGGACATCAAATTCCATGGTGGTCCTGAACCGACACGTCAAGATCCAATGACAGGGGATTTGAGCTCCAAATTACACCCGGTTGCTGAATTGTCAATCCTGATGGTCGCATGGGGTTTTAGAGGTCACATGAGGGATGGTTACATTTTTCCAAGGTTGATTTCCTTGACCCTTAAGGACGTTGGGGACACAAAATTGTGCCAAGATCCTCGAGCTGACATGTGTCCTCCCAAAATTTGGCTAAGTCCTAAACTCTCCCCAAGAGTACAACTTGCAATGATGATAACTTGAGCTCCCGATGGAAATTTTTGGAAAAATTATATATTATCCTGATTAGAAATTATTTTGAATCTAATGGTGGGGGTCTCATGTCTTGATTATTTCATTTGATCCCTAAAAAATTAGGTTTTTGACTTGGTACTCCACCATTGCACGAGAAAAACTACTGCAAGAAGTGATTCACCAAAGTTTTCTAAAAATATGATTTCACCATATTTCCAAAAATGTTATGTTTTACTCCTAACTCCATCTAGAGCTCCCAGAATCACCTTCCAAATCTTAGCAGCTATTTTGGCCTATGTACTGACTAGGCTTGTAAACCCTAATTTTGGTGAAACTACCCCAACTTCTCCGAGCCCTTCCAAAATCTTCTTGAATCATTTCCATGATGTCCTAAGACATTTTAATCACCTCCAAATCCATTTTTGTACTTATTCTTTGCTCCAAAAGGTTTCTCCACCTTAGGAAGGCCAATGATAGCCCTTCCTAAAACAACCTATAGCTTGTAAATGAACTCCTAAAATCACTTAGGGGGAATGAATGGAATTTACTAAATCACCTAGGGGGATGATATAACATTATTTGGGAGGTCATTTAGACTAGATGGATGGACTTGGGGTGCCTTAAAATGATGGGACTTGAGAAAATTAATAGTGGTATAGTTGTCATGCTTAAAGCTGTTAATTTCCTTTTGCACATTTACATGAAATTGTTAAGTAATGCGTGCCCTATTATATCATACCCCATAACTCTACACGTGTCTATTGTAAGTGTAAAATATTTCCAAATGAATTCCCCCTCTTTTGAGGCATGTGTGAAAACCATGTTGACCCCTTGTCTCAAAATAAAAGATGTGTGTCCATGCACTAGATGTTTGAGAAACTGTAGGAGAGTGTAAAATTTTGAAGAGGTGGCCATATTGAAGAATTTTCACCTGTAAAAAGGAAGGTGTTCGTGCATGGTGTAAATCATGGAATGTAATAGAATTAACGATGACAAAAGATTAAAAATGATATAGATGATAACAAGAGTAAGTACAAATGCATGTATGAGAAGTGATTTATATAAATTTAAATATTTATGACATGACCGAGATTAAATGAATATATCAACACCAAACAAGATAAATCATGCAAAGTATAAGTATACAAGATAGGAGATAAGAGTGAGTTAGCTTTTATCCAGAGATTTGGGTTGATTATGGGATAGAACTTGACTGGGACAAGCTGGATCTAGACTATGTGAGTTCTATCTGGAAACCTAAGATCCGATGCTTCTTTGGATATGAGTTCTCGCCATAGGAAATGACTTCCTAAGTTTCTAGTATCCCTACTACAACTTTTCTTTTGGTATTTTGAGGCTCTAAACTTAGCTCCTTCCTTGCATTGTTTGTCTCATCAATGTCATTGTAGGGTTCTTGTGTCACACTGTACTTGTTAAAAAAACCTTAGATACTGCACAAAGATCAAACAAACATTAGATGAAATAAATAATGCATATATTTGAGTCGACTAACATCGACAGTTACCTAAATGTGATTGTCACCGAGTGCTACACTATATTTCAAACTCTATATAGTTCTTGTGTGTGTGTGATTGGAATCGTGTCCCTTGAAGCTAGGTTTCCCTTGTGCCAATCACACCAAGATAACAAGATACAACTATTTTTCCCCAAGATGAATGTGTGAGATGGAATTCAGAAATGTCCCTTCCTATGTAGTGAATGATGCAATCCAAATGTAATATTTAAATGTTCTTCTTTTACATATTAAGTATTAGCCAAAATTTGTCCTTCCCCTAATAATGGTAAGTAATTCATGTATATATATGATTCCCTTGTTTGAATTTCATCATTAACAACTAAAAATATGACCCAAAGTGATAAAAGAGACTCTAGAAAAGATACCAAATGATGTGGCAATTCAAAATCAAGAAAATGAGGGAAAGGGACAAAAGTGCCCAAAGGGAAAAATAACACATGGGGCACTTCAATCCCTAATAGGCGGTAGTGTCCATGATGTTCAAAATATATAATAGTCAATACAAAACTGGTTCACATGTCGTCTAGTGTCCAAAAGTAAAGTGATCATTCTAAAAAAGAAAATAACAAGAGTGTGGGAAAGATAAAGTAATGAAAGAGTAAAATAAGTGTTGTTAATGTCTAGTCTTCTTTCTTAAGAATCATGTATATAATGAAATACTTAGAGGCATGATGTAAGTATAAAGTGCATGATTTTGTGACTACATTTCCCCCACTTTATGCTATTGAATGAATATTTAGTAGCATAAAGTAGATAAGAAGATTGTACCTTATGGAGAGCCGAAGAGAGTCAGAATCGTAGACATAAAGTCACGTACTTTAGCTACCTATTTAGTCCGATCACATACTACTATTCATATTATTACCAAGTAATAAAAGGACTAATTGACCCATGTATTTGGAAATATTTTCTTGATTTCTAGTGCCTCTCTTGATCTTCACTTCTTCTAGCCCAATATTCCTTTTCATACTTTAACATTTATCACTCGGACACTAGTGCCCACCGGGATGCTAGTGCTAGGTGCCCCCATCCTCCGGGTGCCTCTAACCTCTTTGTACTTTTATCACATCTTTTGGGTCCTTTCTAGACATTTGGGCATCTTATCTTTTTGGTATTCGGAATTTTCGGGGTTAGTTATGAAATTCAAGTAAAGGAATCATATAAATATAAAGTTATGTGACAATAATAAAGGAACTAGTACTAAGTATTAGCTATCACCACCTAAGGTTGCATCTAAAGGAATTATAAAGAGCAATCAAGCATCATTATAACATCCATACAAGGAAAGGGACTTCTTCATATGCTTCATATGAGGGGAATTTCATTCTATTCCATGCAAACATATTTCTCGCTATCAAGTGCAATGCACACAAGAGCCACCTAGGCACAATCTCTCCACACACAAAAACTACATTGGGCATAAAATGTAGTGCAACACTCAGTCGTAAGATCAATTGTTTGAAAAATGAGGACAATCCAAACCCTTATTTGCATTATTTTGTTTTTGGGATTTGATGTGCTTTTGAGGGTTCTATAGGTGAATTATTTATTGCAAGTTATTAGCCACATTGGTGATCATTGTGAAACATACTAGTGAAAATAAGTGAAGGAAAATGAACATCTTACAACCCTATGAAGGAGGTTTTCTCGAGGTTTTGTCGATCACGGGTGCCTAGAACTAGTTTTTAGCACCCACAGTACCCCAGACCCATCCTGGGTACCCCAGTCTAAGTAGCTCGAGTACTCACACAATTTTCCAGGATCCTCTATGACACTTCTCCCTCTTTGTTCATAATTTCATCACTTCAGCACAACCCATGATTGATTGAAAAAAAATAAGTCATTTAACATCTTCTTTGCACTTAGGGTTTTAAATCTTAATTACTTATTTACTTGGGTCTATTATGTACTTAATTGCATATTCATTTACTACTACATTGTAATCATATTTAGGAATCTATTCATTTCAATATTTTTTAATCATTTGGTGAACCTGTCACTCGAATTCACCTTATTTCTAGGGATTTTATTCTTATTCCCATCACTCGTAGTGGTCATTTTACATATTTTGAGCATCTCGAGATTCCTTCATCTTCCCATAGGGTTTCTAAATCAATGGTGAGGTTTTCGCATCAATGATTAAAACTGAAAAACCCCTTCACAAACTCTCAAAATGTTCCTCTTCACGAAATTGAAACATCTGATTGTGAACAATAATATGATGATGACACCAATGTTGATCAAGAAAAACTAGAAAAACTCAATTTTTTTGACAAGCTTTGCATGATAATCCCACTCATCTTCTGCATATTATTCATGCTTTGATTTCTTATAAAAATTCTTACGATGTTACTTGGTGCCTCTTGTAGGTTCTTTTTCGGATGCCATAGCCTTCAATCAACCCCTTCATATTCTCAATTCCATTCCTACTACTACCGCTCCCATCATTCAACCTAATGCTTCCAATGCATGACCTGAATCTTCATTGAATACTCCCGATTTAACTTCTTCATATCGGGATCTCAAATGTAAATTCACCAAATTCAATTGGATACCTTTTATGCATCCTCATCTTTGGATTCCACTTCACTCCTTCACACTCCATTTGCACCCACTATCTCCACTTATTTTCTTCCTAAATTTTTGTCACCCTTAATCTCCCCACTTTCAAAGGCCATGACGGTTTGCATATTAACAACATTTTTTTGAAAGTATCTAAACCAAGACCAAGAAAAGGAAAAACAAAACAGAAAGGAAAAGGGCTGCAAAAATCCCACCATTAGTTCTCCATATCTCTACTTTGGTTCTTGGAGCTCGGACCACCATTTATGAACCACCACTTTGATAATGAATCTCTTTGGGCGTTTGACCTCTTGATCCTCAGTTTGAGTGCTAGCATTAACCTCCTTCATAGACTTACCTTGATTGTAAGCCGCAACCATACTCAAGCTATCACCAATATCCATTTCATCACTGTAAGAAGACCTTAGACTCAGCTTCATGTTGTTTTTGGCCCTTTCAAAAGTAGCTTGGTTTTGAAGAAGAGAAATCCGTTGCTTCTACATAACATAATCTAGTTAATTCCCCCCTAACGGTTTGTTTCTAGGTTTTAATCCATCGTTAACAATCTTTTAGCTCCTCTATGAGGTTTTTGTTGATAGTGAGAATGGTATCAGTTGTGGACTCAGCCCTCATAAGTTTGGCCTCCTAGTCCACAAAAATCCCAATCCCTCTTGCTTGAACTTCCCCCAAATTCCTAATCCCCTTCTTGAGATTACACAAGGCATCTACAACACCCTCATTGGGATAATTTTTTTATTCTTCTTGATTTTATTGAGGCAAGAAGCAAGGGTTTCTTGGTCAGAATCTTGATCCTTGACTTGATTAGGGATGATAGGTTTGATTCTTTGGACCAAAAAAGAATGAGGCCTTGGTGAAGGGGGATATCCACCTTATTTTTCTTGAAATCCTTGATAGTTGAGAGGAGTGACCTATGGAGGAAGAAAGCTAAGCTCATAGTCTAGTCACGGTGGAGAAAATTGAGGATGGACAAGTGGTGAGTAAATATTTTATGGAATTTTCCTTCAAGAGTTAGATATTTCATAATAACCAGGTAGACATCAACCCATCTATCTGGTAGGAAGGTGTAAGCAATACCATCATCATAGGAAATAATGTTTTCCCAGCTTCAAAGAAAGTAAAAATTTCATGTTTCTTTCTAGATTTGTCTTTAAAAAAATTTAGGCCATCAGTTTTTAACCCAGTGATCTCAGCTATGGAATTCTCAAAGACATCAATATGAACCCCTCTAAAAACAAAACCACCATCCTTCCAAGAAATCAAAAAATTGACAAAAAGGCCAGGATCATTACCTTTGAGCCGACAAATGTATCTAGTGAGACCGCCTTTGTGCAAAAATTTCCATAGAGCCACATTGTTCTTGAGGTGAAGAAAGGTAGATGGTTCATTACACAACCTATCACCCCCATGAAGCTAGCAAGCAAGTTGACATTTTTGTATAGACACCAGAACTTGATTGATAGAAAATGGAGAAAAAACAAATGAAATAAGAAAGGGTCGTTTTCCAAAAAGGAAAAGTCCTTTCACAACCCCAAGCGTGTAAGCTAAGGGTGTCATCATAACACAACCTCCCACTTTGTGTCTTCATTTATGAGTTTATTAACTTGTCCCCAAGGGATACATGTGCTAATCCATGTCACCAAATCCACCATGGCATTACCTTTATCAGCCAACGCATCCGCTAACTTGTTCCCATCATGGTACGTGTGTTGAATGACCACATGTTCAAATGATGCAAGCATGGCATGTGCCTCCATTATCAAATGATTTATTTTCCATCCACATTTACTACTATCTTTGAGGGCATTAATAATGCACATTGAATCACCTTCAATGATTATATTTTTAAGCCCTAAGTCTTTACCCATTTTAACACCCCAAAGCATAGCTCTTGCTTCAACCACATTGTTAGAGTGATTTCCTATGGGTCCCACGTAGGCTCCTAAGCATCTCCTGCTATGATCCCAAATGAGACCACCACCACCAGCCACTTTATCCTTAACAACACAGGCCAAGCCATAAAATTTGATCTTGAAACTTCCTTTGGGTAGTTTATTCCATTTAACATCTTGTTTCAACCTGCTCTTACTAGTGCTAGAGACAACAATGTCCAACCTTTTAAGAATGTCCTCCTCCCACTCAGGGATAACACAAACCTGTTTGGGTTTAATAAGTTGAGAATTTTCCTTCAAATCTTGTGTTATTTTATCAACAACCTTACACAACCTCATCGAGTTTTTTCCTAAAGATCCTATTGTTGTGTTCAATCCATATACCCCACAAGACATGTGGCAGAGCCAATTTCCAAATTTTATTGACCATATCATTCTTAAAGTTGAAACTCCACTTCTCAGGTAGAAGGCCAACATCTCCTGGAAGGACCGATTGAATTTTGAAAATGTAGAGGATCTTTGCAAAAACTTGATATGAGAAAGGGCATTCCAAAAATAGGTGACTGATGGATTCTTCCTTGTCCTTGCATAAACCACATTTGTTTATGATGATCATTCCCCTATGTCTAAGTCTATCCACAGTGAGGATCTTACCTTTTATAACTTCCTAGAAAAATATATTGATCTTGGGGATGAGAAACTTGTTCCAGACCTTCCTCCAAAAAGGATTTTGAGAAAAGTTATCAAAATTTGACAAGTAACCTGATTTAACTTTGTAATCCCCAGTATCCATGCTTCTCCATATGATCTCATCCTAGAAACTATCTTGAAGGTGTCATTAAGTTTCTTATTTAAATCATGAAAATGTTAGATATCACATTAATAGAATGAGGGGGGGAGAATACGAATCCATCTCTGGTCATTGTCCCAGTAATTTCAAGTGAGGAATCCCCGCTCAATATAAAGGATCAATCATAGCTCACTCTACGGTCCTAACGATTTGAGAGCACCATCCTCTAACCAAAGATCCTCCTAGAATTTTATCTAAGACCTATCCCTAAGTTTCCATTTACACTATTTGATAAGAAGCTTCTTGGTTTGGCACAATTTTTTCTAGAAGATAGATCCCCGAGAAGATCCAAATCACTAAAGAAGTCCAAAGTGCCACCAAAGGGAAAAAAATATTTTTCCTTCAAAATTTTCACCCAGATGCCTTCTTCTTTGTAAAGTCTCCATCCCAACTTAGAAATGAGGGCATGGTTGATAAAATAAATGTTCTTTAGCCCTAGGTGATCCATAGGGATCCAAAATGACTCTACTTGATCAAAGTAGCCAACACGAAGAAGAAAAAATGATACACAAAGGTTCTATCTTTTAAGTAATAGACCGCCACCTATGTAGGGCAAAGCAGCTACAAAAGCGCTACCCAACTAGGGCGGCCATTCTAAGACCACCGGTCTACACAGGTGGTGGTGGTCTTGGCTATCTTGGATAGAAAACAAAATCTGAAAATGAACAACCTCAAAATTTGAAAGGTTGTTCCTTTCTCCTCCATGACCTTTCCCATTCTCTAGTGCACGGGAGGACATGAGAAAGGCTATAAATGCATGTTATGGAAGAGAACAAAGATCATCGAAGCATGAAGCAAGTGAGTAAGAAGCTCTTAGTGTTGGAATTGTGATTTTTAGAAGCAAGGAGTAATTGAGTTAGAGCAAGCAAGTAACTGGGAGGAAGTGTGAGATATTATCTACTTCTCTTTCATACTTATTGTAATTTCTATACTTATTATTGAATTGGCCAATAAAAGTGGGAAGAAAGAGAAATTTCCCTTCCCGACTGGTTTTTCCTCCTTTGGAGGTTTTCCAGGATAAAATTGTTGGTGTATGAGTCTATATTCTTTCCCTTTCTACAAATTGTTGATTCTAAGCACAAGTATAATTCATTCACTAGCTATCTTTGTTATTTTCTAATAGAAAGTAGAACATCAACAATTAATTGTGATTCTGTGGATAATTCCAAAGTTGAAGAGTTTACAGATCATTTTGGTATTAGAGCTTACACTTATCCAGGATTGTGGTATTCATTCACGGATTTTATGACGTGTGACAATATCTAAAGGTGAAGAGGCTTTACCTTGCGATCCAGAAATTTCTACAAAGAAGTGGAAATAGAGAATTTAGGGACAAATGGAGGAAGAGAACTTGGTCTGTAGAATCAAGATGCTGGAGACCATGATGGATAGGATGTTTAGAAGGAAAGAAGATCTTGCTGATTTACAGAAGATAACTTCTATCAAACAAGACTCCATGGAATCAGTGGTTCGGGGCTTAGCTAAAAAGTTTGGCATAGGAAGGAGCCACCATGAGGAAAGTTATGGGGAAGAGAATGAAGAAGAGACTTCTAACACAAGAGAAAAGGTAAAATCTGATCATACTCCTTTTAAAGTTGAAACAAAAGTTGATATTAAAAGATTTGAAGGAAAAGTAGATGCGGAGTTGCTTGATAAATGGTTAAAATAGTTAGAAGTCTACTTTAGCATCCATAATGTCACTGAGGCATAGAGGATCACCTTTGCACATCTCAAAATGGAAGGACACGCTCTGGTTTGGTGGGAAACCCATCTAACCACTTGTGAAAAGAAAAAGTGTCATATTATGAAATCTTGGAAAGAATTTAAAGAACTACTTAGAGCTAACTTCTATCCTATTGGCCATAAGACTGACCAAATGATTAAATGGTAGTATTTTAGACAAGGAAGTGGTCAAAGTGTGTAGGAATATACTATAGAGTTTCAGAGGCAAGCCATGTTATTTAACATGGACTTGGAGGATGAGGATATTCTGACCAAGTACTTGGGAGGACTTCACACTCACCTTCAAAGAAAAGTCATCTCCACAAAGCCCAAAGATCTCAATGAAGCATGCGTACAGGCGTACTACATAGATGATGAAAAGAAGCAAGGAGAAGCAGAGCCAAGGGTAAAGCAGTCAACAAATCAGTAGAAGAAAGAGTTTGGGAAAACAAGTAACAAGGGTAAGTGGAAAGGGAAAGGTAAACAAGTTGCCACTACTTTGAATACTTGTAAAGATCCCAATAATTTTTGCAAGAACTGTGATATCAATGGTCATACTGACGCTACATGTTGGAAGTTGCATCCAAAGTTACATTTGAAGAACCAAACCAAGGACTCAAAGAAGTCCATGACAGATGTGAAAATAGAAGGGGAGGTGGAAATCAAAGATGACTCTGATGTAGATGAGAGGCTTGGATGCACGGCCACCAACATGGACAACCAAGAAGAGGAGATGAGTAGACTATTCCAGATCAATTTCAGATCAAGAGAACTAAGGTAAACACTTTGGTTGATACCGGTTCTTAGTCTAACTTGATTTCTGAAGCAGTTGTAAAGAAGCTTGGTCTTGAGACTTACGAGCATCCACACCCTTATCCTTTGGGTTGGGTGAAGAAGGGTGTTGAAATTTAGGTAATAAGAAGATGTAAGGTCAATTTTGGGATAAATTCCCAATATATTGATGTTTTTGAAGCTGATGTTATTCCACTTGATGCTTTTGATGTTGTATTCGAGAGTCCTTACTTGTATGTTAGGGATGCTATATTTATGAGGAGGGAAAACCGGTACAGATGGGTCAAGGATGGGATCAGCTACAACATCCGGGCACACCAACATAAGACACAAGTTACTATGGTAAGTGCTAACCAAGCAAAATGACTTATTCAAGCAAATCATAATCAGTTTTGTTTACTTTTATTGAAGGATAAACAAGATGGGGTAGAAGTTACAGAGATTTATAACCAAGGGAAAGCATGATTTGGATAGTATTATTTAGTCTTTTTAGGAAGTATTTCAGGCTCCTAGTGGGTTACCACCAAAATGAGAAGTAGAGCATGAGATTCAGCTATTTCCAGAATCCCCTCTATCGAACATTGGGTTGTATAGGAAATCCTTGCTCGAGAGTACTGAAGTAAAGAAACAACTCTAGGAACTACTAGACCAAGGGGTGATACATCCGAGCACCTCACCATGTGGTTTTCCTATTGTGATGGTGCCAAAGAAGGATGGTTCTTGGAGAATGTGCATCGACTACCATGCTTTGAACAAGATCACCATAAAGAACAAATATCCACTTCCCCACATAGATGATCTCTTGGACTAGCTTTAGCATGCCAAATTTTTCACGAAGTTGGATCTCAAGTCAGGTTATCACCAAGTCGAATGAAGGAGGAGGATATATGGAAGAATGCCTTAAAAAAATAGGGTTTATATGAATGGTTAGTACTTCCTTTTGGATTATGCAATGATCCCACTAAATTTATGAGATTGATGAATGATGTATTGCGGGATTTCATAGATTCATGTGACATTATATATCTAGACGATATCTTGATTTTTAGTTCCACATGGGAAGAACATCTAACGTATTTGCAACAAGTCTTGCAAGTTCTCAGGGAGAAACAATTGCTTTGTAATATGAAGAAATGTGAATTTTCCAAACAGTCACTTATCTATCTTGGGCACATGGTTGGAGGAGGAGAGCTACGAGTGGATCCAAAGAAGGTGGAAGCCATCACTAATTGGCCAACACCAATAGGAGCCACAGAGACTAGGAGTTTTGTGGGAGTAGTATAGTACATGTGGAAGTTCATTCTAGATTCTCTGTGATTGTAACACCTCTACACATAGTGGCCACAAAGAGTAAGAGTTTTGACTGGGGTAAGGAACAAGACAAATCCTTTAAGTTATTGAAATATAAGATTAGTCATGCTCTAGTACTTTCTCTTCCTAATTTGCAGCAGCCTTTTGAAGTAGAGACAGATGCCAGTGATTACGTCATGGGCATAGTGTTGCTTCAAGGAGGTAAACCCATATGTTATCATTATGAAACTTTCACTTCAGTAGTTAAAGGATATTTA
This sequence comes from Taxus wallichiana var. yunnanensis, assembly GCA_018340775.1. Lineage (NCBI taxonomy): Eukaryota > Viridiplantae > Streptophyta > Pinopsida > Cupressales > Taxaceae > Taxus > Taxus wallichiana. The sequence continues at coordinate 156,798,974 of CM031244.1, read as the reverse complement.
GTATATGATAAGGAAATGTATGCACTAGTTCAAGAAATTAAAAATGGAAGCATTATTTGTTGGGTAAAGAAACTATTGTGCACACTGACCACAAACCTCTCCAAAGATTGCAAGCGCAATATAAATTACATTATGCAAGGCACTAAAAATGGATGGATTTCCTCGTAGTTCCATCTGGTGATCAAATACAAGAAGGGTAGTACAAACTTGGTGGCAGACATGTTGTCTAGGCCACCCACATAGGAGAATTTTTCCTGTTTGGCCACTATCTCTCAGATCGAGCCCTTCATGAAGGAAGCTTATGGAGAGGCATATGCCCAGGACAAAGAATTTGGGGTGACATTTCAGTAGTTGCAGTCCTAAGGGGCTAAAAGGACAGGGATTGAATATTGTTATCTCAAATACGGGATGCTCTACCGATGGGGGAAACTTTGCGTGCCAAAATAAGAGTGAATTCTATTGATGAGGGAAGCACATACCTTGAAAGTAGCGGGACATTTCAGTGTTGGTAATACCCTATCCCACTTGCAAAGGTACGTGTATTGGCCCAATATGCAAGAAGAAGTATCAAAATTTATACGGGGATGTAAACTTTGTTGTACTAGCAAGCCTAAGACTAGGAAGGAAGGTTTGTATATGCTTGTTTCAAGTACTACTGTCCCTGTGGGAGGACATTTATATGGATTTTTTAGGAGGATTACCTATGTCTAAACATGGCCATGACTATCTCTATGTTTTTGTTGATAGATTTAGTAAGATGTGTATTCTTATGGCATGTAGAAAGAGAGTAAAAGCACATGAGGCGGCATATATTTTCTTTACTAATATATGGGTGCATTTTGGTTTTCCAGAGTCGATTGTTTCTGACAGGGATTCCATGTTCTTGGGGAAGTTTTGGGCTACTTTGTGGGACAAGATGGATATCAGGTTATAAAGGAGCACAAATTTCCATCCACAGATAGATGGAAAAATAGAGGTGGTAAACAAAGCTTTGGTACGATTGATCGAGGGTATAACAACAAAAAACCAAGGATTTGGGATGAGTCTTTAGCCTACATTTAACATTCTTATAAGCTGGGCAAGACACACATCTACTATGAAGTCACCATTTGAAGCATGCTTGGGATATCTACCTATAAATCTGCTAGACATAGCAGTTGGATAGCATGATGAGAAGGATACATGAGACACAAAGGTGACTAGAGCAAACAAATTCATTGAGAGGATCCGAAAAATCCATCTCAAAGTCAAGGAATAGCTAGAGAAATCTTAGGCCAAGTACAAAGCTAGGCACGATCAACATAGAAGGGAACATAAGCTTCATGTTGGAGATAGAGTTTGGATTTACTTGAGCAAGGAGAGACTACAAGGTCAAGCACGGAAGCTCAAGCCACTACGATATGGACCCTTCACCATATTGGAGCAGGTTGGAGAAAATGCCTTTTAACTTGATTTACCGTCATTCATGAGGATGTACTCTATAGTAAACTGTGAGAACTTGCACCTATATGAGCCATCCATGCTAGATGAAGATGAAGAACTATAGTTAATACCTTCCATTGAGGATTGTGTCTTGGACTCACAAGGAGAATTGGAGGAGGACATAGATCTTGCAGAAAAGGTCGAGAGAGACTAGGAGAGGTCCACAGGAGTCTTGGCATATTGGACTGAAAGGAAAGACACCAAGGCAGGCCCGGTGGTACTCGAAGGAGTAAGGGAATTATTTCCTCATCTACTCCCCCACTAAGATTTTGTGGGACTAAAAGCCTCCTAAGAAGGGGAGGTGTGATCCATAGGGATCCAAAATGACTCTACTTTATCAAATCAGCCAACACAAAGAAGAAAAAAATGATACACGAAGGTTCTATCTTTTAAGTAATGGACTACCACCTTGTGTAGGGCGGTGGTTACTGAGAACCACCGTCCAACTAGGATGGAAGTTCTAGGATTGCTGATCTATACGGGGTAGTGGTCTTGGCTCTCTTGGATAGAAAACAAAATATAAAAATGAACAACCTCGAATTTGAAAGGTTGTTTGTTTCCTTTCTCCTCCATGACCTTTCCCATTCTCCAGTGCATAGGAGGACATGAGAAAGGCTATAAATGCATGTTATGGAAGAGAACAAAGATCATCAAAGCATGAAGCAAGTGAGTAAGAAGCTCTTAGTGTTGGAATTGTGATTTGTAGAAGCAAGGAATAATTGAGTTAGAGCAAGCAACTGGGAGGAAGTGTGAGATATTATCTACTTCTCTTTCATACTTATTGTAATTTCTATACTTATTATTGAATTGGCTAATAAAAGTGGGAAGAAAGAGCAATTTCCCTTCCCGATTGGTTTTTCCTCCTCTGGAGGTTTTCCAGGAAAAAATTGTTGGTGTATGAGTCTATATTCTTTCCTTTCGCAAATTGTTGATTCTAAGCACAAGTATAATTCATTCACTAGCTATCTCTATTATTTTCTAATAGAAATTAGAACAACAATGATTAATTTTGATTCTATGGATAATTCCAAAGTTGAAGAGTTTGAGATCACCGTGCCACCCATGTCTTTGGGTTGAGTAACCTTTCCCAGGAGACTAGAGGGATTCTATTTTTATCCTCTAATCCAATCCAAAGGAAATGTTTCTAGATACCTTCAATGGATTTCTTGAATCTATTTGGGAGAATGAAAATAGACATGATGTAGATCGGTATGCCTTACAAACTAATCAAGGAGCCGAGAATGAATCTGTTTGGGAGAATGAAAACATACATGATGTAGATCGGTATGCCTTACAAACTACTCTAAAGGAGATGAGCTTTACCTGCTTGAGAGAGTAAGGATCCTTTCCATGAAGCCAAATTCTTATGGAATCTCTCAATAAGTTTATTCCAACCACCTTCCTCAAGTTTTCTCCCACATAAAGGCATTCCCAAATACAAATCTGGGAGATTTTTGATGTTACAGTCCAAGATAGTGGCCAGTCTATACTATTGATCTTCATCAACATTTATGAAGTAGCAAGAAATTTTCCTGAAGTTTATTTTCTATCTAGTAGCTCTTTCATATTTTTTGGTGATACCTTTGATAGTCTTGGCTTCTTGAACAACAACTTGTCAGAAGAACCGTATCATCAATGAATTGCTACAGACATTGGTTCTCCACGCCATGGGAAAATTTGACCCTTCTATGCTACCCTCTCTCTAGGATTTGATGCATAACCTGCTCAAGGTTTCAGCCATAATTATATAAAAAGGGGGATAAAGGATCCCCTTGTCTCAGGCCCCTTTTAGATTTGAAGAAACCATTAGGTTTCCCATTGATGATAACCGAGAAACTCAGATCTTTAGTATAGGATTGAATCATTTTAATAAAATGTGGATGATATCCCAATCTAGATAAAAGGGAATACAAGAAACCCTATCATAATCCTTTTGCATATCCAGCTTCAAAATCATAGTTTCCTTGCTTGAAAGCTCCACAGAATGAATGGTTTCATGAATTGTGATTATGCTGTCCAAAATTTGTCTTCCTGGCACAAAGGCCCCTTGGTTGGGAGAAATGAAATTACTAAGAGTCTCTCTTAGTCTGAAAGCTAATAACTTGGATAGGATCTTATAAATGGTGTTACACAGGCTTATGGGTCTAAAATCACCGAGATCCTTAGCTCCAGGATTTTTAGGTATGAGAGCTAGAAAGGTATGGTTGATTTTTTTGAGAATGTAGCTTGACTAAAATTTTTTTAGATAACATTGATGACATCAGTCTTGACAATATCCCAATAGAGTTGGAAGAAAAAATCCAGAAACTTGTCCAGACCGAGATTTTGTCACCTTCCATAGCATCTAGAATACCTTTGATCTCCTCTTTAGAAGGGATAACAATAAGCTCCATATTCTCACTTTGACTGATAACAGGCTCAAAAAGATTCAGAATCTCTTCTTTGGTGACCTCGTCATTAAGAATATCCTCTGTAAAGAGGTTTTTGAAAAAGGAAATAATGGTGGAAGCTATTTATTTGTCCTCAGTGACCAAATCCCCATTTTCTTTCTTGAATTCTTGAATACGAAGTTTGTTGGCTTTAATAGTCGCAGAAGTATGAAAGAATTTGGTGTTCTGTCCCCTTCCTTTAGGACAAGTGATTCTCAATTATTATTTCTAGTACACCTCTTCCCTATGCAGAATATTGTGATAGTTAGAGAGAAGGATCTTCTCTTTCTCTTTATCCTTAGAAATCCAACCCCCTTGTTCCATATTTTCTTCAAGAATTCTGAAATCCTCTACTATTCTACTTTCTTTAAGGAAATTTTTTCCAAAAATATCCTCATTCCATACGTTCAAATTGGTTTTAATATTTTTGAGCTTGGAGGTCACCTTGAACATGTTGTTTCCTTTCACCTCTATACTCCACTAGTCCTTAATTCTCTGTTCCAAGTCTAGATGAGTAGTACACTTTTTCAAACTTGAAAGGTTTGCCAACGGGGTTCTCCCTAATAATGATTTTGAGGATCAAAGTATTGTGATCTGACCTGATATATGAAAGAGAAGATAAGGAATATTGTTGTTCCTGAATCCATTAAGTGTTAACCAAGAAATGATCCAACCTAATTTGGATTAAGTTAACCCCTTCTCTCCTATTGGACCATGTAAATTTGGAGCCGCTAAGGTTCAAATCAATTAAAGCATTCCACCCCATGAAGTTACTAATATCCTCCACACTCTCAGTGAAAAAATTAATACCACCTTTCTTTTTAGACAAAATAAGAGGAGTATTGAATTCACCACCGATGATCTAGTTTAATTCACTAAAAATTCTTCTGAAGGTGGTCAGATGCTCCCAAAGTTCTCTTCTACCCACTATCGTGTTGGGGGCATAGATATTTGATAGAATAAACTATTTTCTAGTACTAAATTCCGTAAAGAAAATAGATAAATGGTGTTGAATATTGATAAGGGGGAAGCCTTCCAATATATCTCTTTTCCACAAGCACAATAACCCTCCAGAGGCACCCATCGACAGTTGAAAAGGAAATCCAGATTCTTTCCAAAGAATAGACTGAAAATATCTCATCCTATTTTCATTCATCTTGATTTTTGTAGCATTATCACATCATGTTTCTCTTTAAATTTCAAATCCCTCAAAATCCTATGCTTATTGGGATGATTTAAGCCCCTAATATTCCAAGAAATGTAAATCATTTATGGTGGAAGGATTTCTTACCTATATTTAATGGTTTTTGACAACCCTCCATGATGTCTTTCTTTGTCTCCTTATCCTTTTTTACTTTTTCAAGGTCTTCCTGGTGAGGCCTTATTAGCCCCAACATCTACCTTGGATCTAGTTCTAGGTGTTTGTATCCAATTTGGGGATGGCCTGGACTTAGAGATGTGAAGATCTAAGCACACCTTAGTTGGACTGTCTTTTACTCCTTGCTTTTCTTCCATACTTCCATCTTGTGTTGCTTCCTTAACTGGACTAACTTTGGCTCCTTCCTTACCCTCCAAGCTACCAGTTTGGATAACTTTCTTCATCATCTCCAAGGCCTCCTATTCCCATTGAACATCCTCCTCCACTATGGAGATGTCCTCCAAATTAACATCCAACATTTTATACATATTGCTTATAGATTTATAATATAGAACATCCTGGGACATACTTGAATCTAAACAATGGTGTGTGATTATATGGGTGAGACATATGTAGTACATTATATATTACCATTTTTTTATGTGATGAGATTACACCTATGTTAATGTGGACATACATTTGGTAAAACAATACTACTATGTTGTACCCATATGTAAGACACTATTATGGAATTCTTATATATCAAGATTTATATTGTGATACATTTCTCATACTATCGTGAAACCAAACTTTCTCTATTGTGCAAAAACTAAATATCTATTGTTAAGTTTTATATCCTCCTAATTATTACATCATTTTGTCCCTTTATATATATATATATTAATGATATGTGTTATTGAAATATCCTTATTATTATCTCATTATACCTATTAAAAGTGGGTGTTTATAATTAAATAATAATGGGTATTCCATTTCCTTGGAAAATGGATGGATGAAAGTTAACCATGATGTGGTGTTGAAATGGTAATGGAGTGTTTGGGTATGATGACATTAAGATGATTAGGAGGTTATATTATCTTGTGAAATTTTCAACTTATTTGGTTTTGATTTCAAACTAGTGATGCTTTATTTTTACTATAATAGATTTAGGGGCATACTTAGCCACATTTGCATTAATTTTTCTTAAAAATTTGAAAAGTTTAACTTTTTTATTTCCTTCATTTGCTTAATTTTTGATATTTTGAAATTTAGTTCACTTTCATAGATTTTGGTTTTTTAGAAATTATTATATTTTATTGTGCCTTATTAATAGAAATTAGATCATTATGGATATTTAGCCACACTTTATCTTGGATTTTAATTTTTTTTTATTGGTTTAAAATGTTGGTTATTAGTGTGTTGTACTATGTAAGTATATATGGAGAAATACATATTTTTATGATAGAGTGATGTGTGTGAGTGTCGAAGGCTTATAGATTTTCCCTTAGGTATTACATGGTTGAGAAAATGTAGGTGACCCAGGGAGTTTGGAAGGTTCTTGAATTATTTGGTCATGGGTATTCAATTTTATTTCAAAAAGAATGGATGTAGGTACTCATTGATAGAATTTATGATATATTATGTTGACACCCCTTCCCTTAGTTATATTGTGACCACTTACATATGAATTTGGATACATTATAAACCTTTGGTGGATTTTTTTATGTGGTTAGCATATTATTCTTATGATGTCCCTATCTTATTCAGTGACTTGGTGTGAAAAATGTTATGTGTTGTGATCTATCTAAAAAATGTTTCCCAAAATTGATTGATATTTCGATCAATGTAGAATATTTTTGAATTTGAAATTGAAAAATGCATACGATACTTGTTATTATAAAATTATTGTAGTTTATGTGGGGTATTAATATCCTTGAAGAATAGGTATGGATGTAGGTTCCCTTAGGAAGTTGGATAGGTGTAGGGGAATTCTTAATTATTTGTGTAGTACTCCTATCCCCTTTAGAAATATGGAGGATTGCATATTGTGTGTCAAATGATTTCATTTCATTTGGATATGGTCATGGTCATGAAAATGTTATTTAATCCCGATTTAGAATATTTGAGTTCATGAACGATAATGCATGTGTTTTTCATGATAAAATATAACCAAATTATTGAAGTATAATCAAATTTTATGGTCAATAGACAATTATTGTTAAATAATTTTTCATATTGTAGAGTAATATTATGATTGGGATAAAATTAAATTAAAATAATTAAAGTAAACTCATTATCTCAAGAATATGTGCTACACCCTCTTGTGACACTACTTGAGGATGTTTTGGTTGGTTAATAAATGGTTCTTGTAAATTGAAGGATTAAGTTGATGTTTATATCACCAAATTCCCTACGATTCTAGATAAATTATAATAGCTACATTTATTTCATTGAAACTTGATTGAAATGTCATATCCTTGTTAAAAATTAAATAGTATTTCTAAATGTAAGCATGCATTGTGATTTTTTTCCCATTCCTTGGTCCTCTAATTTTCTCGGGAGATTTGGAATTCAATTTTTTTAGATAAGATAAAAAGAGTTTGGTTTTCAAATGGGGACCAAAAACACCCGTACAAAAAAAGATGTTAGTTTCAAACAAAAACCATCAAAGAGCCATGGAGGTTAATCAGAAAATTCTTGACAAACAGACCACCACAATACAAAGCCATGCTTCTAAAAAGTTTGTATATTATCAATACATTTTTTTGACAAAAAAACACAAAAGATACACCAAAAGAAAAAGAAGAAGAAGGTCAACCAAAGGCCAACAATTAGTTCTCCATGGCTTTCTGCAAGCTTTAGTACTCGGTCCAACATATTTCCTACTAGCCACTTTTATGATCACACACTTTGGTATTTTTTCCTCCTTTTCCTCATTCTGAGTATACACAAACTCCTTTATGCTTACCTCCTCCTTGTCTTTGAACTGGGTTTTTCTTATTCCATGTTAGAGCTCTCTTCAGTCTCAAAATAATCACTATTGAAACTACTAAGCATGAGCCTCATATTGGGTTTACTATCTTCCTTGGCCACTTGATCCTATAAGATAGAGATCCTGTGTTCCTGCATCACAAAATTAGCTTGAATACCCCCAATTATCTTACTCTGGACTTAAATCTTGTGTTGGAACTCCTTCAATTCATATATGAGATTTTATTAATAGTAAGGATAGTGTTATCAGTCTATTCAACACGCAATGACAGTCTAGCCTCCCAATCCATAAAATCATGATCCCTTTTACTAGAACTCTCTCCCACATTCGGAACCCCTTTTTGAGATTACATAGGGCATCTACAACCCCCTCATAGGGGTCTTTCTCTTTCCTTTTCCTCATGTGGTTGAGGAATAAAGCCAAGGTTTTGTGATCGACTCAAGTTCATTGTTTTACCCAGGTTGAGTAGGGATAAAATTTTTGCTTCTTTGGACTAGCAGAAGAATCAAGCCTTGATGGAGAGGGATGTCAAATTTCTTGTTTTTGAAGTCCTCAATATTGGAAAGAAAGGACCTATAAAGGAAGAAGGCCAAGCTCATGGTCTGGTCTCTACAAAATAAATTAAGGATAGAGAGATGGTTTGAAAAAATATTCTAGAACTTCCCCTATAAGGTCAAATATTTCATAACCACAAGACATACATCAACCCATCACTCAGGGAGACCAGTTCAGGAAAAACCATCATCATTAGCCACAATGGTCTCCCCTACTTCAAAAAAAGTGGTAATTTCATGCTTTTGTATGGGTTTTATCGTTATAAATTTTAAGCGCATACATTTTTAGACCTGTTATCTCAACTATAGCTCCTCAAATACCCTAATTTGAACCCCCATAAATCCATGCATTTCTAGAATCCATGGGGAGAGTAGGGTTGTTACCTTTCGGACAAAAAATGTACCTAGAAAAGCCCCCTTTATGTAGTAATTTCAAAAATGATTGTCATTTTTTAGATGTAAAGGAAAGGGTAGGTTTAGTTTGGACCCTGTCACCTCCCATGGCTCCTTCAAAATTTCCTTTTTCAAACATATAGAAGCCAACGTTAATATAAAAAAAACAAAGAAATGCCAAATGAAATAAATCATGACCTTTTTCAAAAAGAGAAAGGTATTTTGAAAATACCAAGCATGAGAGTCTTGTGATTCATCATTATACAACCTCCTAATACATGTCATCATTAATAAAATTATTACTAGGACCCCAAGGGATACATGTCCTTGGCCACATCATTAAATAATCCATGTAAATACCTTGGTTTTCTAGTCCATCCATGGGTTTATTGCCACCTCTGTAGGTGTGTTAGATGTCCACTTGGTCAAATTATTTTAAAATGACACAAGCCTCCATGATAATTTTAATTATATTTCATCCACACTTATTCTAATCCTTAAGAGTGTTAATTACACGCAAAGTGAGTCTCCTTCTATGATGATGGATTCCAATACAATATATTTTCACATCATGATGCCCCAGAGCATAGCCTTAGCTTCAGCATAGGTTGTTGGTATGATTACCAATGGGACACACGTAGGGTCTCAGTGCATCTACCCATGTGGTCACGAATTAGACCCCGCACCTAAAGCAATGTTGTCCTTTAGATTTTCCAAGCCATCAAAATTGAGATTGAAGCTACTTTTAGGGGATTAGCCCGTTTGAAAATTTGGGTAACTCTCTTCTTCTCGAGGTTGTTAGGAATGATATCCATGCTCCTAAGGATGCCCTTTTCCCAATCCAGATAATCTTTGGTCTATTTGGGTTTTAAAATCCGAGTGTTTTCCTTTAGGTACTATCTCACTTTTTCGATCACCTTATCCAAAGTGGAAGCCTTATTCTTGAAGATCCTATTGTTTCATTCTAGACATATCCCCCACAACGCATGAGGAAGATCTAGTTTCCACATTTTTAAAACTAGAGCATTCGAAAATTGAAACTCCATTGGTAGGGTAGAAGGAAACTTCCTAGGATGGACCATATGCATCTTAAAAATTCCAAGGACCTCTAGAGAAGACTTGAAATGAAAAGGGGCATTCAAGGAATAAATGATGAATAGACTCTTCATTACATTTACATAGGCCACATCTATTGATGATAATCATTCCTCTTTTTCTAAGCCTATCCACAATTAAAATCTTACCTTTAACAACTTCCCAAAAGAAGATATTAATTTTGGGAATAAGATTCTTATTCCAGACCTTCCTTCAAAGCTTATTGGGTTCAATATGTTCAAAATTTAATAGATATCTAGATTTAACCCCATATTCCCCATTGTCCATAGTTCTCCAGATCAGCTCATCATGTGCTCTATCATGGGGAATATGATAATCCTTAAGTTTCTTATTTAGATCATGAAAAGGATGAATATCCCCAATAAAGTGATGGGGGAGGGAGGAGGGGAATCCACTTCCTCTCTTCATCCCAATAGTTATAGACCAAATCCCCTTGTTTTTGAATGAAAAAGGCCAAAGCTCATTCCATGGTTCAACATAATTTTAGGACTCCATCTTCAATCCAAGGATCCTCCCAAAATTTTATCTTAGATCGATTTTGAGGTTCCACTTACTTCCTTTAATCAACATATTTCTGGTTTGACAAAGGTTATTCTAGAAGATAGATCCTCTAGGAAGCTCCATATCGGAGAAGAGAGATAAAGTTCTACCAAAGGGCCACAAATATTTTTCTTTCAAGATTTTAACCTCAGGTTCCTTCCTCTTTATGTAGTCTCCAACCCACCTTGGTTATAAGTGTTTGGTTCATGAGTTGAATGTTTTTAATCCAAGGCCACCCCTGTCCTTTGGTTGAGTGACTTTTTCCCATGCCACTAAGGGGATTCTGTTCTTTTCCTCTGATCTATTCCATAGAAACCATTTTATGTATTCCTTCAATAGATTTCTTAACTCTACCTAGTAAGGTGAAGATGGACATAATGAAAACCACGTAATGCCCTATAATATGCTTTGAAGGAGTTGAGTTTTCCCAGCCTATGAAAGTAGAGAACCTTTCCAAGAGGCTAGAATTTTATGAAATATTTCTATTATTTTATTCCATCCTCCTTCCTCAAAATTTTTCCCACAAAGGGGAATTCCTAGGTAAGTATCAGGGAGGTTCTTGATGTTGCACTCTAGAATGTTAGCTAATATGTTTTGTTTTCCTCCCCAACATTAATGAAGAAGCATGACATCTTTCTAAAGTTTATCCTCTACCCGTAGCCATTTCATATTGTTTGGTGATGCCTTTGATAGCCCTAGCTTCCATATAGCAACAAATTGACCCAAAATAACTTTATCATCAACAAATGATTTCAAGACATTGGTTTTCAACACCATTTTCCACTTTAATACCTTCCATAGTACCAACCCTCTGAGCTCTAGAGCATAACCTACTCAAATTTTCAAAAACTATGATATATAGGAAAGGTGATAGGGGATGAAGCCTTTCATATTGGGTTTTCCATTAATTATGATAGAGAAGATCAGTTCTTTAGTACAAGCTTGGATCATTTTAATGAAGTGAGGGTGGTATCCCAACCACATTAGGAGGGAATACAAGAAATCCCAAGATATTCTGTCATAGGATTTTTGCATGTCCAACTTTACAATCATAGCCTCCCTACTGAGAGGTCCACTGAGTGTATTATTTCATGGATAATAATTATTATTTCCATAATTTTCCTACCAGGAATAAAGGCCCCTTGATTTGGGGAGATGAAATTACAAAGAGTCTCCCTTAATCTAAAAGCCAAATTTTTTGAGATGAGCTTATACATAGTATTACATAAACTAATAGGTCTAAATTCCCCAAATCCTTAGCTCTATCTTTTTATGGGACGAGAGCAATAAAAGTGTGATTAATTTTTTTGAGAAAACAACCAGATGGAAAAAGATTTGGACAACTAAAACTACTTCGTTCTTAATAATATCCCAATACATTTGAAAAAAGAAAGCTAGGAAACCATCCACCCTAGGATTTTGTCCCCTTCCATAGCATCAAGGATATATTTAACCTCATCCTCGAAGGGATGGCTATGAGCTCACTATTTTCATCTTGACTAATAATAGGTTCAAAAATATTAATAATCTCCTCTCTAGATATTTCATTGCATGAGATATCTTCAATAGAAAAGTTCTGAAGAAGGAAACAATGGTAGTAGAGATGTCTTTGTCCTCCATAGCCATTTCACCATTGTATTTCTTTATTTATTGAATTATTCCTTTATTATCCTTATAGTAGTAGAAGAGATATGGAAGAATTTGGTGTTCCTATCTCCCTCTTTAAGCCAAGTAATTCTTGATTTCTGTTTCCAATATATCTCTTCTCTACATAGAATATTGTGGTATTCAACAAGTAGATATTTTTCTTTTATTTTATCCTTCGTGCTCCATCCTCCATGTTCCATAGCTTCTTCCATAGCCCTTAGATCTTCATATATTCTACATTTTTGGAGAAAAATATTTCCAAAGACCTCCTTATTCCAAGTTTTGAGGTTGACCTTAATATTTTTAAGTTTGGCAGTCACCTGAACATACTATTTCCTTTGACTTCTATACTCCACCATTCTTCTATCTTTTTACCAACTCCAGATGAGTGGTCCACATTTTTTCGAACCTAAAATGTCTTCCAATAGGTTTCTCTTTGAGTGTTGAATTTAAGAATCAAGGATTGTGGTCGAACCGATAAGAGCAAGAGAGGATAAAATGTATTCTTGATCTTGAATCCATTGGATCTTAACAAGAAAATGGTCTAGTATGATTTGGATCAGATTTTCACCTTCACACCTATTAGACCATGTGAATTTTGAGCCACTAAGATTCAGATCCATCAATTCATTCCACCCTAAAAATTTCTCAAGGTCCTCCATACTCTTCGTGAACACATTAAATCATCCTTTAGTTTTAGAAGGAAGAAGAATGTGTGTTAAAATATCCTCCTATGATCCAATTTAAATCACTAAACATCCTTCTGAAGGTGGTCAATTCTTCCCAGAGAAACCTTCTACCAGTAGTAGTATTAGGTGCATAAATATTTGAGAGAATAAACTGTTTTCTAGAGATAATTTTAGTAAAACAAATGGCTATATGATGTTGAATATTGATGAGGTGGAAGCCTTCCAAGATATTCTTATTCCACATACACAATAGACCTCAAAATCCCCTACCGAGGGTTGATAGTGGAAACCAAATTCTTTCCAAAAGAAAGTTTGAAAATATTTCATCTTATCCCCATTCATCTTAGTCTCTTGTAACATTATAACATCAGGTTTCTCCTTCATTTTGAAATCAAACAAAATCCTATGCTTACAGGGCTAGTTTAGGCCCCTTATATTCCAAGATAAACAAATCATTTAGAGTGGGAGGATTTTTGACCTACCGTCAATGATTTTTGGTGTCCTTCCATAATTTCCTTCTTTTCCACTCTCTCCCTCTTCTCCTTTTCAGATAGTCTTCCTGGAGATGCTTTATTGGCTCCTACATCCGCCTTTGATCTAGTTCTCGAGTTGGTTTCTATTTTGGAGATGGTATACTAACTTGTCTCTGGGACCTAGACATCTAAGCATACCTTTATGGGGCTTTATTTTACCACTTATATAACAACATTTTCCTCAACTAGAGTTTCTTCTAGAACATTCACACAGGACTCATGAGCACATTGGATATCCTCCTCCATTGTAGGAATGTCCTCCAAATTGACATCTAAGATCTTGAACATATTTCTTACTAGAAGTGATTCTTCTGGTCTCTGGGAAATAATATTGCATCCATAGTGTCCTTAACTATGGATCCAACAATACTATCCTCCTGACAATATTCAAAAACCACTGTATCATCATCCTTTTCCTAGGTTCTTGATTTTCTTCCATCTTGTTGACCTCCTCCTAATCTACTTCAACTGCTTCTTCTTATATTCTGTATTGGGTCCTCTGAAATCCGGTCCTTAACTTCCAATGGTTTATTTATCTATCTTTAAGAAGGATTTAGCTTTGATAATCCACTTCCATTTAGTTGCATGATTTCCTTTCCTTTCAAATCATCCTTATTGATGCCTTTTTTTTTCTTTAACAGAGATTTTAGGGCAGCCTCCTCTTATATTTAGGGAAATATTTTATATTGTTGCCTACCTTGAATCATGAGAAGAAAATGCATGTGCAAAGTCATAGTCAATCTTATGGGTATGAATCCCCCAAGGTACCTTAATCTCAATGCTTTTGGGTAAGGGATTCTCGGAGGATACATTTACACAAAACCATGTAAATAGAAGTCTGGTTTTTGCACAGTAACTGGATCTATAATGACCAAATTCCTAATGAATTTTGTAATCCCCTATAAGATTTCAGATTCCAAATAATCTAGAGATAAATCCAAAAAAAAATCCTAGATAGGATATTATTTAATGACTATTTCCAAAGGTTGAAATAGGGTTTTCATTTTTGAACCAAAACCACTACTCTGCCCATGAACCATGGTCCTTCGACAAGGATTCTTAAGAAGTCTTCCTCCAATTATAGATTTATCAAAAAGGAATTAGCATATGCTAATATTTCCATCGAACCTTTGAGCATCCACTTTCTATTTTCCCATTTTCTAAACACCTTAATGTTAGGCCTGCTTCCAGGTATCTTGGCTAAAATGGTATTGCACATTGAAGAACTCACCCAGTTGGAAAGTATTTTCGGTATTTCAAAGAAAACCCCATTTTCATTACAAATAGGACTGATATTGATAGAAGATATTTGTTTGACTACTTTTTTGACCACTCACCGTGCCCATGTGATAGGGGGTCCCTTATCTAGCTCCACCTTGTCCTTTTTCATTGTGAATAGTGCATCCTTCCTGCCATCTTGTAGATTTTCCCCGTTAAACCCTGCACCGGTCTCCCTCAAATTTTCCTGCTCAATCCTTATTTCAAAATTGCCCGCTCTAACCATCACTCTTACCATCTATTTGGGATTCAATTTTAATACTATAATTTATATGTATTTGTTTGAAAATCATATTAGAGTATGGAAATAAATTGTGTACTCATAAAAAATCTAGGTAACATTTCCATACTCCACACATTATTATTGCAATTTAAAAATAATTATACATTATTTAAAATTTTAAGAATCAAATTATTTAAACCTTTTTGGATTTGGTCAACCACAAAAATAGAGTTCTCCAAGAAAAAAATAACTATCAATATTCATAGAACTTGAAGATTTTGGTAATTTATCCTTCTCTTCCTTATGTGACGTGTGCTATAGTATTGAAGGCAACTTGTGTTGTTGCATTAGTGACCCATATATACCTTTTTTCATGTTAACCTTTATTAAAATTTTGATTTCAATATCATATACAAAATAAGTCTCTTATATGGGGAGAAAGATGTAGTGTTCATCTAGATAAGTATTATGTTCCTTTCCTTCATGTGTCATCACCATTGTTAGGGTTGATGTTTTATTCATGTTTCTTGTGTTCTTAATGTAAAACATGGTGGGTTATCATGGGGTATACTTTTTGGAATCTATTTAGTCATTTCAAATTTTATTCCCTCTTCTTAGATTAGTCAATCAAGAAATTGTACTACATTGTCCATATAATGGAGTTTGGACCAATTTGAAATTATTCATCAATCCATAAAAGGTTAGGAAGGTTAGTAATATGATTATTAATAATTATGGTTTATGTATGTTTTTGAAAGAATAATAAAATTTACTACCTAAACCTTATGATGTCCTTTGAACTTTATTCATTGGTGGTCTTTAACTAAACTTTACTCTTTGAGTTTGATCTTAAAATATTAATTTGGATTTTAGTTTTTGTTATCCATAATAATTTAAATTTAAAAGGTATATGTGTGTATGCATGTTTATATGTATGTGTGTGTACACATACACACATGTATGTATATAAAGATTATGAATTTGATTAAATGGGTGGTTGTTTTAGAGTTAATAAGGAGGTGGGTGGGTGTTACAAGGTATGAGATGTCTAGAATAATTGAAGCAATAATATATGGTATAATTCAACCATATGTCATACATTTTCTAACATACATACAATAAAATGAATAATAAATTTCATCAAAGGTGTAATTGTAATGATTACTAGACATAATTATAAAATGTGGAAGAATGCAACTAGAGTGTGTAAAGATAGTCAATAAAATATTTTTGAAAAATAATATCATTCCATTCTAATAAATTTATTTCCTTCTAAATATAGGCTTGTAATATATTAAAAAATGTAAAAGAGTCATATAGATAAGGGAGTAGAATTCCTTCCCTTTAAAGGAAATTCTAAGGATGTGGGTATACAATAGTTGAAAACATGTAAGAGTGAGGAAAAAGAAGCCATGTGAGGCTTACATGGAGTGAAAATAATGTTGAATGGTCATATAACCAAACCTCTATAAAAATTGTGTGAGACAGATATTTAGATTGGCTATGGATGTCATTATGATTCAATGGATATTTCCTTGAAGCATTAGTGTTCAATGGTATTTTTAGAGTAAAAAAACACAAGACTAGTTAAAATGAGTGAGATACAAGCATGCATCAAAGAAACCATTGCAATGGTGGCTAGTGACACATGATAACATAAAATTCATTTATTTGGCTAATAATCGGGAGCATATATGATGGATAATGCATGTTGTTTGGACTATTGAGGAAATGTTGGTGAAATAATTTTTTCCAATGCAAATTCTGGGTTCTCACCATTGGTCACGGGGCTAATCTCCTCCTTATTGGGTATGAGAGGATCCAAACTAACTAAAAATGTGGGTAGCCATTAGGCCGAGTATCACACAAGAATACTTCACTAAATATGTGGAAAAGTTCTTGTATAATGTACAAGGGAAGAATTTTATTTGAAGAGATGTGAAGAGGAGTAGGAGAAATAAGGAGAGAGGGTTAATGTTGTGAGTAGACTTAAAAATTCACATACATTAGCTAGAGTAGGTCCACATTCAATTAGAAGAATTCAACCATGCAATCAACAATAAGATTAACAAATTAGAGACACAAAATTATATGAATTTGTTAATCAAAGACACAAATTTCTTCCTTGGTTATATAGGATTACAGTGATTACAAAGTTGGAAAGTAGACAAAGAGAGTAGAAGAACATAGGAAATGAAATAGAATAAATGTAGCTTTATTTCTTGTAATAGTAGTGATACAAATCCCAAGAACTATCAACAATAAACAATTTCCAACCACATGGAATAGAGAAACCATTTCAATTTATAACATACAAAATGACTCTTACTCTCACGATGAGGGTCATCAATCCTCTTCATTAATAATGTTAACCATGGCCGGTGTCGATGGCTATATGCAATAGGAGAAATAGATCTTTGGAAGACAACTCCTTCAAACACAATCCAAACTTTTATAAATTGAAAAACACACTTACAAAAATCACACTTCATAAAAGAAATCACACTTACAGAAATGAAATTGTTGAATTAAAAAAATGAAAAATAAATAAGACACCTATAGGTTCACAAAATAAATTGTACAAAAAGAAAGATTACATAACATAAAATCATAAATTCACAACAAAAGGAAAACTATAAAATAAAGAAATGAACATAAAACATTGATCCATCTTCCTTGGAATGAGTGGCCAGCTCATTCCTTGGAAGAGGACTTAATTCATACTTGCAAATTTTAATTCAAAACCAACAGAATAATTTTACTCATAATATTAGAGAGAAAGAACGAATTTTCATTTATTGGTAAAAATATTACATATAAGAGTGTGGAAGGTTGCATTTATAATTCATGCATCCAACCAACTCCTTATTTTTGGGAATACAATCTGATCTTCTCTTTATTCTAATTTACTTAGTCAACACACCAAGAACTAACTACCTATTCTTGGGCGGATTTATTCAAAGCAATAAATCCTAAAAAAACTTGACTACAACCATCCACTTATCGTGGAGAATATTTATACAACTCATCCCTTTAATCTAGGAACACAAAGTGGGAGAGTACTTATTCAACATTCCTAATACTATTCCACTATTTTCTCATCCTTGAAACATTGAGAGAAAATAGAGGAGTGCTAAGTGCATGACTTTGATTTTTTCTTGGAATGCCACATGCATGCATCAATTTGGATTACCACATGTTTGGATCTATATTATTGGTTGATGATGTGGAAGGAAAGAGTGGGCTGAATAGTTCAGTGCTCCTTTACATTATTTTGGAACAAATCAAAATACTTTCACTAGTTGGGAATTTCCATAGTTATTCTTGGCATTTTCGTAGCTACATGTAATTTTTCTATAGTAGAAATCTAGCAACAATCTATGAAGAACTGAGATTTCCGTAGCTACACGAAGACTTTTGGTATCTTCGATCTATGAACTTGGAGTAGAGTTGCTTATGACATGTTTTCTACACACTATTGCATTCCAACTTAGAAGAAATATCAAGAAATAACAAAAATTAGACTACAAATATATTTCTAAAGAGATGATAAGATAAATCCTATATTTTACCTTAAATATGTTATCTATTATTAAAACTACATCTAAATTCACTTGAAATCTTGATTTTAAGAGAGAGAATAAGAGTGCTATTTGGTGATATAATGAGACATATTTTGGCCTCATCATTTCCCCCACACTTAAATTCTTGCATGCCCTCATGCGAGCTACTGATCTTCCTGTAGAATTTGATTTTGTCAATACTTCGGATCTTTCACATTGTCTTCTCTTCTTTTCATGATAGCAACAAACTGAGATTTCTAGAAGTAAAATTTTTACTTCTTTCTTATTCATGCTCTCATGAGGTTTTTCTTAAATAATGTAGAGATATTTTTTTCCCCACACTTATCTCTTTTTTTCTAATGCATTATTCAAAATATCTAGAAGAGAGTGAGTCTCCCCCACACTTTGTTTTTTCCATGCCCTCATGCAAACTATTTTTAGTAGCTTATAGATCCCAATTGCTACAAACTAGAAAGACTTCATCTGTACATGTAGATCTTCAAAAATTCCTCTCTCTTTCATGTTATTTTTTGAAAGCTTTCAAAAAGTGAATCTATTTATTATTAAAACAAAAAATAAAAATATTTAAAAATAGAAAAATAGAAGTTACCAAACCATACTAAGGAGTTATCCTTGCTTTCATCATGTTGTATAACCTTGATTTCCATCTATAGTTGAACAAAAAAATAAATATGAAGTTAAGGCCTCTGCAACATAGAAATTTTTAGTAGTAAATAATTTCATCAACCAAGTCGGCATAAGAGAAGTAGTCATATGGATCCAAGAAAGACGTTGAAGTGTAATTTTTTTTGTTTGGGAAAAGCAGCCATTTGTTGGTTTTTAACTTTCCCTTTGTTTTTTTTTTAGTAATTGGTCAGCCAGTAAACTAGTTTTCTAGCCAATCACTATCCTTTTGAGAAATTTCAACATGATGGAAAATCAGGAAGCAATCTTCTAGAGTGTCTGCAACATCCAACCAATTTAGAAAGCTGATTTAGAAATTGAGAAACAATGGTAAATTATTCTGGGAAATGGAATGGTTTAGGGACTTCTTCATTTATTGGGAATGGATGGTTTATTATGAGAGGTTGTGGGTATGATCCCAAAATACAAATGGTATGTTGACATTTTAATTAGCATATACTGGTTGAGCCAATATTTTCTATAGTCATGAGAAGGATTAACATTGACTACAAAATATCAGAGGAAATTTTAGTGGTTT
This sequence comes from Taxus wallichiana var. yunnanensis, assembly GCA_018340775.1. NCBI lineage: Eukaryota > Viridiplantae > Streptophyta > Pinopsida > Cupressales > Taxaceae > Taxus > Taxus wallichiana. The sequence continues at coordinate 156,779,175 of CM031244.1, read as the reverse complement.
CAGTGGTTGGGAAAATGAGTTTTAGCAAAAATCAACAAAAAATGAGACAGAGAGGGTAGCATGGAATGAATCATGTACTGAAAATGAGGAGTACTAGCAGAATACTTGCATGCATCATAAGATAATAAAAAAACTTCAACATGTTATTTTTTTAGCAATGTGCATTCAAACTGTGATATCTTGGTTGTTTCTCAACAAAAATGAGCGATTCAAAATGATTTAGAAATATCATATCATGTAGAACAAGACCCAAAATCATTTGAGATATTTATTTATGAGATGTAAGAAGTTTACATCCAAAACGTTGTTGTTTCTCATGCGAACTCCGTATCATCTGAATATTTTTCCTTTGACCTCCTCTGGAATGATCTGTCTATGTTGATTTTGTTTTTTTTTTGCAATAATTATGTCATCTAAAAAATAAATGCTTGCAACATATAATTATCTTATTCAAATTTTAATCTCCAATAATCATTGAAAACAATTTGGAACACACAATGTTTTCATCCTTTCATATGTAGCTCTTTCCATACATTTGAAATGCTTGGTGTATATTTTGGAAAAGTATTTTGCATGCACCATCTCTGTAATTCACATTTCTTGACCTATAATTAAAAATGAATCTACAACCATAATGAAAGCTAGGTATGCATTGTTCTCTCATATAACAAGAAAGAAAAGAATTCTATTTTTTAACTCTTACATTTAATGAAGTGAGACATTCCTTTTTGCATGCAATGACTCATGTAGTTATAAAAATTCAAATAACATGCACTCCTATTTTATCTCTTTTATTTAATGAATTAGTCAATTTTTTTAAATTTTTCCTTACACGTCGATTTAATTGATTTAGAAATAGATTTTTCATACAAAGAGTAAATAAATTTACATGCAATGAATGCTACATGTTGCATATCTTTTAATCAATTAAGTCTCATGCAATGAATGCTCCTAAATTGTCTCTATTTATTTAATGAGAGAGACATGTTCTAAATTATTTTCAATAATTATTGGAGATTCAAATTTTAAGAAGATAATTATACATTGAACCCATATATTTTTTAGATGACATAATTACTGCAAAAAAGTACAAAATCAACATACATAGATCATTAGAGAGGAGGTCAAAGGAAAAAGATTCACCTGATATGGAGTTCGCACATGAAAAATAACAACTTTTTTTGATGCAAACTTCCATGACTCATAAATAAATATCTCAAATGTTTTCGGGTCGTGTTCTACACAATATGAAATTTCCAAATATTTTTGAATCACTCATTTTTGTTGAGAAATGACCAAGTTATCACATTTTGAATGCACAATGCTAACAAAATAACACGTTGAAGTTTTTTTTCTTTAAAAAAATATATCTTATGATGCATGCAAGTATTTTTCTAGTACTCATCATTTTCAACACATGATTCATTCCATGCTACCCTCTCTGTCTTATTTTTTGTTGATTTTTTTGCTAAAACTTATTTTCCCAACCACTAAAACCACTAAAAATTCTTCGATATTTTATAGTCAATGTTAATCCTTCTCATGATTGTAGAAAATATTGGCTCAACCAGTATATGCTAATTAAAATGCCAACATACCATTTGTATTTTGGGATCATACCCACAACCTCTCATAATAAACCATCCATTCCCAATAAAGGGATGGTTTCAGTGGTTAGAAAAATGAGTTTTAACAAAATATCAACAAAAAAATGAGACAGAGAGGGTAGCATGGAATGAATCATGTCTAGTAGAATACTTGCACGCATCATAAGATATATTTTTTAAAGAAAAAACTTCAACATGTTATTTTGTTAGCATTATGCATTCAAAATGTGATATCTTGGTCGTTTCTCAACAAAAATGAGTGATTAAAAATGATCTAGAAATTTCATATTGTGTAGAACACATTTTGAAATCATTTGAGATATTTCTTTATGAGATGTAAGAAGTTTGCATAAGAAAATGTTGTTATTTTTCATGCGCGAACTTCGTATCAGCTAAATCTTTTTCCTTTGACCTCCTCTGCAATGCTCTATGTATGTTGATTTTGTAATTTCTTACAATAATTATGTCATCTAAAAAATATATGCTTGCAACATATAATTATCTCCTTCAAATTTGAATCTCCAATAATTATTGAAAACAATTTAGAACACGTCTCTCTCATTAAATAAATAGAGTCAATTTAGGAGCATTCTTTGCATGAGACTTAATTGATTAAAAGATATGCAACATGTAGCATTCATTTCATGCAAATTTATTTCCTCTTTGTATGAAAAATCTATTTCTAAATCAATTAAGTTAACATGCAAAGAAAAACTTTAAAAATTGACTAATTCATTAAATAAAAGAGATAAAATAGGAATGCATGTTATTTAAATTTTTCTAACTACACGAGTCATTGCATGTAAAAAGGAATGTATCACTTCATTGAATGTAAGAGTTAAAAAAAGATTTCTCTTCTTTCTTGTTATATGAGAGAATAATGCATACCTAGCTTTCATTATGGTTGTAGATTCATTTTTTATTGTAGGTCAAGAAATGTGAGTTGTAGAGATGGTTGCATGCAAAATACTTTTCCAAAACATACACCAAGCATTTCAGCATGTATGGAAAGATCTACATATGAAAGGATGAAAACATGAAGACATCCTACATCTTTTCTTTCAACATGGTGTTTCCTTCCTCCATGATAGAAACAACTCGGCTTTTCCTTCAACTCCCAATCTGTTTACACAAATATTCCATAGAAATATTTGTCTCTGCTAACCTACACAAAGTTTTTTTTTGTATTTCTTGCATGCATGAATTATTATTTAATATTTGCGAAGTAATAGTACATGCAAATAAGAAATATTTTAGAATAGGAAAACCTCATTACATGAAAATAATAAACATGAAATGATGTTTCCATTTTATTAGGGGTTTCTTTTAGAAATCTTTGGTAGGTTTCTAAATCTAATTTTAAAAATAAAATTTAATTTAATTGCAAAAAAAAATTAATCTATTGGCAAAAATAAATATTAATCTATTTTACAGAAAATAAAAGTTTAAAGAAAATGCCACCAAATACTTCATGTCACATAATTTCTAAGAGGTATTCTACTATCACTAGAATATTATTTTAGAAAATTTGAGTCTCCTAATAACACCACGATCCCCGAAAATGATGCCAAAATGATGAGGGTCATCAATCCTCTTCATTAATAATGTCAATCCAGGGCTGGTGTCTGATGGTTGTATGCAATAGGAGAAAGATATTTGGAAAAAAATCCTTCAAACACAATCCAAAATTGCATAAATTAAAAAACACACTTGCAGAAATGGAAAAACACACTTGCAGAAATTAAAATCACACTTGCATAAAAGAAATCACACTTGCAGAAATGAAATTTCTGAATTAAAAACAAATGAAAAATAAATAAGACACCTGCAGGTTCACAAAAGAAATTGTACAGAAAGAAAGATTACATAACATAAAATCATAAATTCACAACAAAAAGAAAACTACAGAATAAAGAAATGAACATAAAACATTGATCCATCTTCCTTGGAATGAGTGGCCAGCTCATTCCTTGGAAGAGGACTTAATTCATACTTGAAAATTTTAATTCAAAACCAATAGAATAATTTTACTTAGAATATTGGAGAGAAAAAAATTCTTTGATTCATAAAAATATTACATAAAAGAGTGTGGAAGGTTGCATTTATAATTCACGCATCTAACCAACTCATTATTTTGGGGAATACAATATGATCTTCTCTTTATTCTAATTTACTTAGTCAATACACTAAGAACTAATTGCCTATTCTTGGGCGGATTTATTTAAAGCAATAAATCCTAAACAAACATGACTACAACTATCCACTTATCATGGAGAATATTTCTACAACTCAATCCTTTAATCTAAGAAATCAAATTGGGAGAGTACTTAGTCAAAATTCCTAATACTATTCCACTATTTTCTCATCCTTGAAACATGGAGAAAAAATGGAGGAGTGCTAAGTCCATGACTTTGAATTCTTCTTGGAATGCCACATGCATGCATGAATTTAGATTACCACATGTTTGGATATGTATTATTGGTTGATGACATGGAAGGAAATAGTGGGCTGAATAGTTTGGTGCTCCTTTACATTATTTTAGAACAAATCAAAAGACTTTCACTAGCTAGGCATTTCCATAGTTATGCTTGGAATTTTCATAGTTGCGTGTAAGTTTTCCGTAGCAGAGATTTAGTAGCAATCTATGAATAACTAGGATTTCCATAGCTACGTGAAGACTTTCAGTAGCTTCAATCTATGAACTTGGAGTAGAGTTGCTTATGACATGTTTTCTACACACTATTGCATTTCAACCGAGAAGAAATATTAGGAAATAACAAAAATTAGATGCAAATAGATTTATAAAGAGATGATAAGATAAATCCTATTTTCTACCTTGAATATGCCATCATTATTAAAACTACATCTCAATTCACTTGAAATCTTAATTTTAAGGAGAGAATAAGAGTGCTATTTAGTGATATAATGAGACATATTTTGGCCTCACCACTCTTCCCTCACATGAATTTGCACCTTCCCCATCACTTGTGACATTTCATATTCCTAGGGAATAAAAGTGATCCTTTTTCTTATTAATGAAAAAGGACTCTTACAATGTTAAGTTGAAGGTCACTTAAGTGAATAAGAAAAAAAAGTGAAAAAGTACATTATTAATGAAGAATTAGAATATGGAGAGAGAAGAAAGAGGAGAGAGAGAGAGAGGAGGGTTGATAAATATGATGAAGATGAAGCCTATGTTGATGAATAAATGGCCTCGATGAACCATGAATTAAGTTATTTTGCGCTTAACAACATGTTGAATTAGAATACTAAGATTGCAACTCTTTCTTTTGTGAGACATAAACACCTTCCAAGGTATTAAATAAGTGTTAAAAAACACTATTATGAGGTCTACACTAAGATGGGAACATGATGATATTATTTGATCACAAGGTAGGAGTTAGGACATGGAGATCACTACCTTACTCCTCTTGGCCTCGAAATTCACCTCCGTGACAAAGATGTCTCCTTTATGAATGAAATCAACTTCAAGATGCTCAAACATGTTCTTTCTTATCTATTGCTTGTTAAATAAGGCCTTATCCTCTATATAGAAGGATTACTTCGTGAATGAAATTATTGTCCTATGACCACTTTGGTTGAACTAAAATGTCGTGATTGTAAGTGCTTCTTCTGTGAGATGCACACACATTCCAAGGCACTGAATAAGTGTTCAAAAATAATACTAGAAAAATTTAAATATGTGAATTGATATGGTTTCCCATTATTGAAAACATGATAATTCCTCATGAACAAAAAATCCAAAGTTAGACATGGAGATCATCCCCTTATTATTCTTAGCTCAAAAATTCACCTTGAATGGAATCACATTTAGGATACTCAAACCCTTCTTTCTTATATTATCCTCATTGAAATAGGGCCTTTTTAAGATACAAGAATTAATCCCTAAATAAAAATATTTACCTCAGACATCTTGTTGGACCAAAACATTCTAGCAAAACCTCCTTCTTATGTGATATGTACACACACTCTAGAGTACTAAATGAGGGTTTAGAAACATTTATGTGAGACATGTATCTTGCATGTACCTATATAAATTCTTGATCCTATAAACATGATAGTCTTGGGTACCTCGGTATCATGTGATTCAAATGATAATAATTTATATATACTTGTTCATTTTGACCTAGTGTTTTTCCATGGTGTGATTCACATGTTGTATTTCATTTTGGAAATATAATTGAACAAAAGGTCAAAGTTGCAATATGGTGATCGTCACCTTCCTCCTCGTGACCTCCTTAAATTTAACATTTCACCTCTGTGAAAACTAGCTGAATAATACAACCATTATCATTCCTTTCTATGATAATTAAGACAAGTTGAATCATCCAACTTCTTACATCAAAGTGTGTCATACAAAATTCACCTCAAGACTGATGTTTTGGGAGCTTGCGAGGATTTCTTTCCTATTTGAATCATGAGACAAATTCCTAGCCTTGTAATTGTGGAAAAATAAATGAGATAGGTGGAATGTGAGTTTATACAAGTGATCTAAGTTTGACATAAAGACTTACTATTTTTGGTAGGTCCTATCTAGGACAACTATTTTTAGTAAGTATTTACAATTTTCACCTTCGAGATGGTTTTCACTTGTTTAGAGTTGATGGGTGTTGAGAAGTTTTTGTTTTTTGAAACTTACTATATTTATCCATGTGAATCCTTGTACAATGACTATTTTTAGAAATAGGTATTTTGGGTCTTGGATTGAAACAAAATTAGTCTAATTTTTTTGTTTTACTTCATGGCCTTATGCTCTAGTTTTTAATATTTTTATTCTCACTGGAACTCCATAGATCGAAAAGGAAACATTCTAGGATGAAAATTTTAGATGTAAGATATAAATTACATAGAGAATAAATGGAAATGCTCTTATAATAAGTTTGAGGGTGTTTTTGATATGAATGCACCTTGATAGAGTTTGATGGAAATCGGGTGTGCAATTTTTGAGTTATAAACAATTATCAGTTTTGGGAGCTCAATGTTATAGAAAAAAACAACATATGTATACAAAAATGGATTTTTGGGAGTGATTTTTTAAGGATAAAAATGGCTAAGTATGAGAGGTGAGGAGATTTAATCATTTTATTGTAAGTCTTAACTCATTTTCTGACCCAACAACTTAACTAGAGTTGGTAGTTGATTGAAGTGGAGTTAGACTTGTACAAGAGGGAAAATGGGGAAAAAAGGGACACCAATTTTTTTGAACCATATGATGACAAGGTTCATATTCTTGTTCAATGTGAATGATATGTAGGGGATAGGAAATGGATTTTAGGGGCTTAAAAGAGGATTTTCGTGTGACCATGATATGACTAGTTGAGTAGTTAGATGGGCGGCACACTTTTATGTCACCCTTGTCACCATTTCACCTATTTGACCCAAGGGATAGTAAGGGGTTATAAATTCACCATGGGTTTTAGCACATGAGAGGAGGACAAGCCGAGAGAAAGTTTTGGAAACCTAGGTGCAAAAGTGATGATCCACGAGTTTACGAGAAGTTAGACAAGAGGAGCACACTTTTATGTCCCCTTGTCTCGATTCACACCTTAGGACATGAAAAGTGGACATATGATGCTCCAAAATGTGCTAAGGGTCTATTTTTCATGAAATGGGGCATGACAACTTGAATAAATCACACACACTGTCCTAACACTTTAAGTCAACTTTTTAAGTGACACAACATCCAAATCAATGGAGTAGAAAAGTTCGGTGTCCCATTTGTATGATTTAACCTAGGGAAAATAAAATGGGAAAAATCATTCAAAACCTGTAATGCCCTGTTCGGCATCGACTTTCGCTGTTACGTCCTTGTCCTTTTGTGTGTCATTGAATGCTGAATTGAACTCCCTTTTCTATCGTTAGGTGACTTTTACCCTGTCCTGCGCTGAAGAAGTGGTTACCCGTCTTGGTGCCATGGTCGTTCCCTGCTTCGTGTTCACTTTGGAATGTCAAACTCTAGTTTTCTTCCCTTGGTTGCTTAGGCCTGTTCACATGTTGTTTTAATCATTGTGAGTAATGGGCAATTTGATTCTTACTTTCTCTAGCTTGCTCGTCTGTTTGCGATTTAATCTTCTCGGGTTGAATAGTAATCATACAAAATTTCTTATACCTGTTAGCTTATGTGAATTATATGGAGTAAGCTATTGTAATAATAATAATAATAATAATTTTTTTTTTTTGTTGTTGAACTTGCTGTTGGTTCTTTTTAAATGTGATTTATAATATACTCAAAAGATATTAACGATAAAAATAACTTTAAAATTTATTTTGGATTGACGATTATTTGTGTTAGTGACTAATTCTATTATCAATATTGTTAGTAATTACCTACAAACTATTTCACTTTATTATTAATGATCATTTTTTTTTTACTCGAGCTCTCGAGTAAGAGATTTTTGTTTTGGCACCATTGATTAGTTCGTATTGGTGTTAGAACGTTTTAAGCATAATAATAATAATAATAATAATAATAAGGGGATAATAAATGAATTCATATCAGTTATAGTTTTTTTTCATTTGTGTAAATAAATTATAAAATTTTGTGTTGTCTGGCTGCGTGGAGGGTGGAGTTGTTAAAATTTTGTCATGCGCTATTAATGCTTTGTAACCAACTTAATAAAGAAAACATCTTTTTTTCTCTTCTCCTTCCTATACGCCATTATTTTTCCCTTGCCTAGCTTTGCAGTCAACTAGGTTGTTAGCTGGCAGTTGGTGGTATTTTATGTTTTCTGTCCTTGCGTGAGGGAGATGGGAGTCGGTGGAGTCCTGTTTTTCTTCACCGTGATCTCTTTTTGATTCTTTTGTTCAATGCGTATGGGCACAGTAATGGTTTGACTTGATGGCTAGATGGAGCTTCAAGCTAGTGAAGCGGCGTGTTACCTCCACTTTCATTGGGTGTTGCGAGGTGTGTTCTTGTCAGGGATCCACAGCAACGACCTGCAACAGGTCATTTCGGGTTCCAAGCTGAATCGCTTCAATTTGTATTTTCAGGTTGTTTTCTTCCTGCCAAAAATAGCAAATCAGACAGAGGCAGATGTAGAGACTAGTTTCACAGAAAAACATCTCTTCACAGAAATTTCTACTTTAATATGTAGAATATAGCAAAGAACAGAGAATGGTAGCTGCACATTTCTTCTTAGAGGTTGCTACTTTCCTTATGAAGTAAAAAAGGATGATTAGCTTAGATATCTTCTCAGAGATAGCAGTATACACTAGCCAGGCGGCAGGCATGTTGCAGTATAGTAGAAACCTTTGTGAGCACTTCTAGGAAGCAAAGTTGTCCGGCTATGTATGTTGTTATCTCTGCTCAAGATCAAATGCATCCTCAGATTAGGTTTCTCCTTCAAGATATTTTTTTATCAAAATCGACTATGTGACAGTGAGAGTGTTACTGGGAGACCGATGAAGTTTATTACAAAGATTCTCTATTAAGACCCCATCGATTTGTGGCATTTTGTCACCTTTTGCACGCTTCGTGGATTCTCTCTCTCCTATTGCATACGTTATTTTGGAGGTGTATTCTTCTTCAAATTTCTATTATCCTTGTTCCTTGTGCTTTTTCGTTCCTCTCTGTCCCTTCTCTGGTGCCCCATCTTTAACGTTTTTGGAAGGTTGTTTAGAGGGTTGTGCGAGGCCTTGTCCCTTTCTTTCAAGTATGTCTTTGGACATTTTTTCATTAAAACCATATTGTGCATACCATAGTCTTGAGTTTTGTTTCAGCACACTGAGACCACTCTTGTTCTTTCCGTTCGACGTTTCTTATAAAATGGAGCTCTCGCCCAAAGCTAAGCATAGAGACGCAGAATGGAGCTTGAGTGCCTATAAAAGGGGAGATTTGACCGATGACACTTGTTGCTGGAGGCAAGGTGTCCATGAAACCTTTTTGAACTGGAGAAAAAGGTAAGATATTTCTACACTTTTCTACTGTTACTATATTTAAAATTATTGTGAAATCGAACCACCTTTTCCTTGCATTGATTTGTCAGTTGGATGTCATGATGGGAGATCTCCCCTTTCTGCTTGTTTTCTTCTTGTTTTAGCTTTTATCATTGTCAGTATGTTGGTCGAAAGGATGTGTGTGCCCTCTCCTCTAGGTGTTATGTTTCTCTTGCTCGAGTGATAGACCTTCATCTGTTTGTTTATGTATTTATTCTTCTCTGCGATTGAGTTGCAAGTTATTATGTTGATCAAACTAGTATTTTCGATATCATGGAAGTAAGTTTACGATAACTATGAAGCTCCTCCCTAGCACCCAAGTTTGTCTTTTGACGTTTTTTGTTAACTCCTTCTCAAGTCCCTTTGATAACCTTTTGGCATCGAGAAAGAAAGGTTGTAGGATTAGTGTGATCAATGCTTGGGCTAGCCAGCTTAGAGTTTCGGTATTAAAACTTTTAGAATGAAAAGGTTTGTGTGCAATGTGTTTTCGTCTCGCGTGTTTAGACTCTTATATTATCTTTCATCTTGTTTCTAGGATTTTAAGGCCATCCTCAAGAAGTACCTTGACCATCCCTATCAACTTGAACCATAACTAGCTTTTCGGATCAACTAAGCTCGAGGTTTCATTGTGTGAATCCAGTACCTCGTTGACACTAGAATAGTTTTGGTCTAATCCCCCTCTCAGAATTATTGTTGATGGCGCTCTTCTATTTTTCCTAACTTGCATTATTTCTCCTTTGTAATGTTAACGCTATTAATTAATATTGGTCGGTTTTTATGCACGTAATTACCTTAATATTTTGTGATGGAAATTTCCTTAAATGTGATTAATATTCGGGAAAAAAACTCATCTTTCATTTGATAGTCTTATGGATTCATAGCGGAAGGTTTTGTTTTGATAATGTCACTTAGAAATTATGTTTGTATCTATGTGTGACGGTTGACTGTGTTACCAAGGGTTGCCTTAAAATATTGTTGTTTTGGGAAATAGGTAATTTATTTTAAATTAACCAAACATTAGAATTGTTGTGGAGGTTTGCAAATCTTTAGTGTTATAAAATTTGTTGATGACATTTTTGTATACTCTTGTTTGACGGAACTCCCTTCTTCTCTCGCGTGTTTGCTACTAGCCTATAAGGCATTGGCCCTTCTTGAATGATTGGAAAATCTCTTGGAGTTAATGGTCAAAACTAGTATACTTTGCTTTCTTTGAAACTTATGTTGTGTGTTTACTCTATTTGATTTCGGTTTGAAACTCAATTATACATGGCTTTTTGTGTTAATTTTTGAAACCCGTGGTTCCCCTTTTCTTGGGCCGATCAACTCTTGTTCTTTTAGAAATATATTATTTTAGCCTATGCATTTGGTACCTTTGATAAATTTCTAGATGGTTGGTCTATATATCAAATCTCAATCTTGTAATTATTATTTAATTATTTACTTGATGGGAATTCTGTTTTTGCTAGATTGTTTATTTCTCCTTATAGGGCCAAGGGCCAGTCTCATACAATTGCTATACTTTCGTTGCTTTTACTCCTAACTGAAGTACAAGGTCTTCTCCTTCTTTGATTGGCATGATGGAGACTTTATTATAACTTGATGTGTTGATAGTGTTTAGAGGTTTGACCCAATTCTTGTAATAAAGTGTTTCCTTTTGTGGTATTGTTAGATAATAGTTATGGTGGTTTTGTGTAGCCTTATCTTGCTCAGTTCTCGCGAACTGACTCTTGTGGAAAATTTGTTGCAGATGGATTTTTGCGAGTAGATGAGGGATAGACTTGTAGATTTTTACATCAACCTCAGTTGAGAAGTTCTTTTGCATGAATCCTTTTTATATTGTTCAACTATTGATAACATCTAGTGGAAAATTTAGAAGAGGATCAATGTCTTAGTTTATTGTATCATGGATTATGTCGTCTTAACTTTGGAACCTTGAATTGTCTGTCTATCTTGGAAAATATAAGAAGGTTGGATTATGCATGTTGAGTGACCTTAATGAATTATCGGTATTCTAAGAGTTGATATAACCTTATTTTTATTTTCGTAAATGAGTATTGTTAAACTTTACCCCTACGATTAAATGTTGAGTTAAATCTTTCTAAGACTTAGTAATAGTGTGTTATAAGTAAAATAAAATGGGTTGTTTAATACTTATAGAAGTTAAACTAAAATTTATATTGCAAATAAATTAGTGTAGAGGTGACCAACTTGAGAGCATGTAATTCCATAAGTGATCAAAGATGAAACTATCCTTTGTTAAGTAACATTATATAACTTGATATCCCTAGCTACACTAATGAACACTATCCCTTTCATGGTGAAATTCTTAAACGAACTTAAGGGAAATCTATGGTTAGTTCTGGAAGATAATAAGATTTAATAAGCAGGAGATAACACTTTAGAAACCACGCAATCTATCTCTTAGCCATTGGATGGTAAATTGTTTTATTTTTATAAAACTCATTTAGTAAAGCCTAAGTAAAATCTTTAATAATTCTGGTTAAGTTCTCAAGTTTCAATTAAATCTTGGTAATAACAAATGAGGTCTTAAAGATGATTTCAACTCAACCTTCTCCCTCTAACCTTTTTCCAAGGTGCTTGGTAATTTTTCTCTTAAGTATGTTGAAAGTGAATCCATATTGTAATAAGGGTATGAGTGAGTTTTAGTAGCGTAAGTGTGGATAGATGGCCTTGTGGAATTAATTTACCTCCTTTATTAAATAATTGAATTAAACAAATAAATGTCATAATAGAGAAGATTTAAAGATAATTACTCAGTGTAAAAAGAATAAACTTAGCTTGGTAAGATGAATTGTATGAATCATATCTTGAGCCTCCTTGAAAACGTAAGCTAAGAATTGCAAGATGTCTTTTTAAAATAAATAACCCTCAAGAATATCTCATTGTGGTTGGCCCTAATTGTAAGTGTGTTCTGTGGTTGGACTTCTATGTTGTCATGTCAAAAGAAAAAGTGTATTATCCTTTTGGGTGTGAACGTTTCCGTGCTGACCTTGTGGTCATCCCCGTAACAAGTGGTTCCTAGAGTTGGTTGTAACTTTGTGACGACATGTTGTGTCGTGTTATGTGTGGAAGCAAGTCAAAAAAATTATCCTGTCTTTTACTGTGTTGTTCGTGTGTGAATTTTTTGGGTCGTTACACTTGGTATCAGAGCGTAGGTTCATGCTCTCAAACCTATGGGCCGGATTGGTGTTGTATGGTGATGTTACATGATGGTGATGGTGTTACATGATGATACTGCATGATGATGATGATGTTGCATGATGGTGGTAGATATTGGAAGAGTAATGTGCTTTAAGCGTGATGTGATCCATGTCGTAATTGTGATATTGTGAATGCACATGATGTGTATGTCACTTTGTGCGTGTTTGTGATCATGTTGATATGTTGGGGATGGGAGTATTCTCTCTCCTTCTTGTGGATTCTATGAAGAGTTCATGTGTGAATTACTGTTTGTGATGTGTGAAAAGAATTATAATGTGGATGACATAGTGTGGGAGCATTGTGGCATATTGTGATATGTGGGTGTATCAATGTGTTGTATGACTAGATTGATGTTAAAAGAAATAAGTTATATCATGATGTTTTATCATGTTTTGATGAGATGTGTGTATCACCTTGCTATGTAGCAATGGATGTTATGTTGTGGTGTTACTATGTTCATCATAAGTATGATGTGTGTAATATGTAATGATTCATGTCGTGATTTAGGGTCATGCGGTGAGCGTATGAACCCCAAAGTATAGTGATTGCACTCTGGGTGCAAAATGTGGTAAAGTGATGTGTTACACTCAGTGAATGTATGATTGTGATCTACCTTGTATATGTACCGCCATTGTGTTAGTGATGTAGTTACATGTTATGTTGTGAACCTTACGCTAACCGACCCTAAGGGTAATCGGTAGAAGTGTATGTTGAGAGTGAGGAATGGTGTACCATGGGTCAATAACTCGAGCCGAAATTTGGTTTAGTAGATAACAACATGTGATTCTTTCCTCTCTCCCTATGTGGTTGTATGTATGCAACCTAAGTGCAACTATGACTATGTTTAGCCTTGTCGAAGTGGTGGCGGGATGATTCAGATAGAGGTGATGACAGTTGTATTATTGATATGTATTTTACGAGCTGAGGCTCGATGTTCCGAGTGCTAGCAACTCGTTGAGTACCCCTTGGAGGCCAGATAAGGCCACACAGTTATCGTAATGTGACATTATTATAAGTTGATTTTATTCGTAAATTGAGCTTTTTACTTTATTTTGTAAGGACCAGCAGCTTTTCTTGATTGCCATGCTTTACAATTTTGGGCATTTCCTTGGTTTATGGCACTAACATGTGGATTTTGACACTAACTATGGCTATTTGGCCATTTATTTTTCTCTTGGTTTGGAACTTATTTTTTAAATTTTAAATTTTTACCGCCTTGCCCAAGGCTTGTACTTTGCCACTTGGCACTTAGATTGGATTGTTGTGCTGGTTCTATTGTCGTGATGTGTGGAATAGGGTCATGGGATGCACCATGGAATGGTTGGGCCTATGGACCCACTTTGTTGTATGGGGGTACGCCCTAAGGAGTTACAGATAACTAGTAGGTTGTTGAACCACACGTTATTATGTCACTTGGGTTAGGAGTGTTTGAACTCTATGTGTCTTAGGCCATAGGGACAACTGGCCTCCTTGAGGGAGGCATAAGAGACTTGAGGGAGGCATAAGAGACTTGAGGGAGGCATAAGAGTTTGAGGGAGGCATATGATATTTGTGTGTATGGTTGATGTTTTGGGATATATGTTGAGTTATTGTGATGTTTTGGTAGTGGTCTTTTGATGTATGTGTTACTCATGTCAGATGGATATGTGTTGTGATGTTGTGGATATGTCATTGATTCCCTTGTGGACACTATGTACCTATAGCATTTGTTTGGTGTTATGTGAATTTTTCATCGATGCAAATTGAGGAAATGTCTGGTGGATTGTAGTACTCTTTTGTTCAAGTATTTAATATGTCAGTCATAGATGTGTGACGAGTACTATGTTATGTGGACTGTGCCTATTCTATTCCGTATTTGAGTAACCTTTTGTGGTGTAATACAGTCATGAAGAATATACTTGTGTGCTTGTGAATCTCGTAGTGTCCTTTTGAACCTGATAGGGTGTTGTGTTAGCAGTTCATGTTGGGCACCCACAATAAGGAATAAACCAAAACTCTTCAATGATGAAATTTTAAAAGAAATTAAACTAAGAATAATGCTAATGGAAAGGAACTAATGAAATAATAAATAAGAGGGAACTGCCAATCTTCACAGAACCTTGAAAGTTAAAATTTCTACCGAATGTTCCTAAGGCTACCTTGTGACCATGCTTTAATCAACTAAAATTTTAAACCATAAAGTGTACTTTCTCCTTTACCTGTTCTTGGTTGCGAACCATTTCTTTTCCGTTGTGTTATGTCGCATCGAGGACGATGCTTTTCTTAAGGGGAGGAGAATGTAATGCCCTGTTCGGCATCAACTTTCGCTGTTACGTCCTTGTCCTTTTGTGTGTCATTGAATGCTGAATTGAACTCCCTTTTCTATCGTTAGGTGACTTTTACCCTGTCCTGCGCTGAAGAAGTGGTTACCCGTCTTGGTGCCATGGTCGTTCCCTGCTTCGTGTTCACTTTGGAATGTCAAACTCTAGTTTTCTTCCCTTGGTTGCTTAGGCCTGTTCACATGTTGTTTTAATCATTGTGAGTAATGGGAAATTCGATTCTTACTTTCTCTAGCTTGCTCATCTGTTTGTGATTTAATCTTCTCGGGTTGAATAGTAATCATACAAAATTTCTTATACCTTTTAGCTTATGTGAATTATATGGAGTAAGCTATTGTAATAATAATAATAATAATAATTTTTTTTTTTTTTAGTTGTTGAACTCGCCTGTTGGTTCTTTTTAAATGTGATTTATAATATACTCAAAAGATATTAACGATAAAAATAACTTTGAAATTTATTTTGGATTGACGATTATTTGTGTTAGTGACTAATTCTGTTATCAATATTGTTAGTAATTACCTACAAACTATTTCACTTTATTATTAATGATCGTTTTTTTTTACTCGAGCTCTCGAGTAAGAGATTTTTGTTTTGGCACCATTGATTAGTTCGTATTGGTGTTAGAACGTTTTAAGCATAATAATAATAATAATAATTAAAAAAAGGGGATAATAAATGAATTCATATCAGTTATAGTTTTTCATTTGTGTAAATAAATTATAAAATTTTGTGTTGTCTGGCTGTGTGGAGGGTGGAGTTGTTAAAATTTTGTCATGCGCTATTAATGCTTTGTAACCAACTTAATAAAGAAAACATCTTTTTTTTTCTCTTCTCCTTCCTATACGCCATTATTTTTCCCTTGCTTAGCTTTGCAGTCAACTAGGTTTCTTATACCTACGAAATTTTAATGGAGGTTTCTTGTATTTTATGCAAATATCTTATTAGATTATTACATTTTAAGTATGTGTTTTCTTTTTGTTAAATGTAGATTTGGATAACATAAAAACCTTAAAATTAGCTCTAAAATGAGGCACTTGAGCCATATTTACAATTCTTTAGGTGATACCTTTAATCTAAAGTTTGATAGAATGTGTCAAAATAAATAGATATTTGATCCATGACATAAAAACTAGGATAACATATTTAGTTCCATTCTTGGGACCTTATTGCATTTGTTTGGAGGGTTTTTAAATGTTAGCCATTACTTGGCTTGAAGGAATCTACTTGATCATGAGTTTTGAGGAATTTTACAAGAAAAAGAGTGGCAAGATAAATTTTTGATGTACAAGTGTAAGGTGATGTAAGGGTTTGAGGTGATGATGGATTTTTGGAGATGAGAATAAACTGATAGATTTTCATGTCAACAATGATTTTATACATATAATGGAATAAGGTGATATTTTTTAGGTTACTATAAGTACTTTGTTAAAATATAGAGGGTATTGATATTGAAAATATCATCAATACTCTAGGAAGATGGGTTTGGAACAAGAAAAACATATGTTTTGGTAGGAAAATATCCATTACGCAAATAAGAAATGAAAAATACACTCTTAGGTATTCTATGGGAAATGGTAGGATATAGGAAATTCCATTAGGAAGGGTGAAAGATTAGAATTACTTACCTCAAAACTTCTAGATACTAGAGGCTTTATGTGTCACTTTTTAAATCTAAAGTGTTTTCTTCAAGTTAGGGTGTATGTGGTTTGAAGGAAAGATTTGAGTATGTTTGAATGTATATTGGTGGATAGTACATGTGAAAGAATGAGTTTTAGAGGAATTAATATCACCAAAACAAGTCTTTGAGTTACAATGTCTATAATTTCGATAGGGATAATTATGATGAGTCTTGTGAAAAATCAATTTATTGTTATTTTCTTAATGATGATGTGTTTGTGTGTTTTGATGAAGCAACTAGATTATTACAATTTTGGATATGTGGTTAAGAATATACATAAACATTAAATTTCCTCATAAGATTGTAATATTTGTGAGTCAAGAACAAGGATGAAAGCTTGTAAACTATATTGATAAATCAATAAAGTTACAAAATATGGAAATGCTACAATATTCATAGATATTGCACAATAGTTATACAAATAATAATTTGTCATAGGTGTAACAATATGAACCAAAAATCATTAGGTAATACAAGTATGAAAATACTTCCAGTTTTAACTATGCAAAAAAATAAACAATTAATTAATTATGCAAGATACCTAGAAGTAGCTACTAATTACCTAAGGTAAAATAATAATAACCTAATTACCTAAGATTAAAAAGTAAACAATGGAAAATTACTCAACCACTAGGTTTTACCTAACATTCTCCCCTTAATTTTTTATTTCCTCAAGAGAAGAGGAGAGGGAATCTCAAAACATCTCAAATATTTCATGTGTGAGTTACTTTGTGAAGATATCTTCGCTCTATCCAACTATTGGGTAAAAGCGAAGTGAATGTTTTGTTTCAAAACATTCTCATGAATGAAATGAACATGTACCTCTATGTGATTTTTCTCTTGTGAAACACTATATTATGAAAAAGTTTCATACTACCTTTTGTTTTCAATATAAAATGTGGTGGATTTCTCTTGAGGTACTCCAAGTCCCTCAAGTATGCAACGTAGCCATATCACTTGCTGAGACATATCCATCTACAACATGATATTTGGCTTCTCTGGAAGCTTGAGAAACATTTTTTTCCTTCCTTCCTCATAATATAGGAAAAAATCCCAAAAAGAATACAAATCTAGAAGTGGATTTCCTATCATCAATGTTACTTGTATGATTTGAATCCAAATATCCATTCAAGAAGAATTGATCATTATTAATTTAATCTAGAAAAAATCCATAATGCCCTTGAGATATCTCAAGATCCGCCTTGATTCTTCTCAATGAAAAAATCTAGGTTCCTACATGAACCATGAAAGATAGCTTATCGCAAAGCTGATATCAATCAAATACAAGTTAGGTGAATGAGACTCCCAATAAAGCTGTCAATAGAAAGTTGCATTTACTAGTGGAGATTGATATGTATGAGACAACAAAAGTCTTATCTCCATAGGTGTAGCAATTAGTACGCATCCATCATCCCGAATTTATTGAGCATTTTATTAGTATATTTTAATTAATAAACAAAGATATGATTCTACTTTAGCCATACTTACAATCCAAGACAAGTAGTGCATGAGTCCAAGATCTTTCATATCAAAAGATTGATTAATATATTTCTTCTTTACATTAATCATCTTCACTATATAAATCAACATATACAAGAACTATGACTCTATATCCTCATTACTTCTTGAGGTAGATATTGGGATCATATGGATTCCTCTTGAATCCATGGTGAATGAGATGCTCATTAATCTTGATGTACCATGCCCCAAAATCTTGTTTAAGAACATACAATGATTTGATGAGTCTACACACCTTTTCTCATTCTCCAGATAGGATAAAACCCTATAATTGAGTCATGTAGACTTCTTCTTGTAAGTCTCCATTGAGAAAGGAACTTTTCACGTCCATCTGTTGAAATTTCCATCTAAACTACATAACTAGAGAAAATATCACCTTGATCATCTTGATATTAGTTGTGAGAGCATATGTATCCTCATTGTCTATGCCTTCTTTCTAAATATACTAATTTTCTACCAGTCTTGATTTGTATTTGTTAATGGTCCCATCTATTATGTACTTGGTTTTAAAATACGATGTATCAAATGGGATTCTTCCTTGTGGAAGATTGACAAGCTATATTATTCATCACTAAATGATACTCAACATCCATGGAATATTTATAAGCTTTAGAATATAGGGTTTCCTAGATAGTAGAGGGCTCAATGATTTTGTAACTCTACTCATCAAGGAAAATTTTAGCTCTTCATAATATTTATTGTAATTCCATGATCTATAAGTGGATGTGTTCATAGGATCATCTAATTTTTCATCTCAAATCATGTTTATATACCACTTAGGCATACATTGAAATGTTCCCTGGGTTGTGGTCTTGTCGATAATCACCATCATATCCATCATAATCGGTAGAAACATATTTATTTTTCACGATAGGTGTGCTTTGAACATCATGTGAGTTTGTGGAAGGATCCTCAACTTATTTATTCTAAAAAATATCAACATACGTGTTAGTGTAGAATTTCTTAGTCTTCGTATCCATCCTGTCTATACCTAAGATATTCTTCACTGCAGCCAATGAAGATGTATTTTTTTTCATTCATGTCCAAATTCTTTCTCTCCGATTAGGTATGTGAATGATAACTCTATAACCAAATAATATGAGGTGTGTAATAGATGGCTTCCGATATGACCATGATTTATGTTGTGTTAATCCATCAATAACAACTATGGGAACTCGTTCAATAGATATACTATAGTCTTTGGTTCTTTGTCCCATTGTCTTCACTATTCTGAATCATCAACGATGCAATGTACCATATCCATGATAGTATGATTCCTTCTCACAACAAAATTATTTTTTCGTGGTGTATGTGGAGGAATCTATTGATGAATCCCATGAGCTTCTAGAAAATATTTGAAATCATTTTTGGTGAATTCCCCCTCGATTTGGGTGGAGAGATCTGATTTTCTAACCGGTATTGTTCTTAACAAAAAATTTACACTTCTTAAATGTCTTGAAAGCTTAATTTTTAATAAGAAGACAATATATCCACATTTTAATCAAATAATCATCAACAAAAAGCATAAAATATTGAAATCTAGAATGAATAGGTTGCATAAGACCACAAATATTAATGTGCACTAAATCAAGCTTACATGTAGCTTGAAATTTATTCTTCTAGAATAAGGCTCTATGTTGTTTTCTTGTAAGTTAGGAAAATTTTCCAAATCCTTCTTGAGAGATGGCCAACCTCTCACCATGTTTTACCCTCAAAGTGTGTTGAGATATCCAAAACTAATGTGACTAAGTCTTTGATGCCACAAATTTAGACAGGAGGTTTTTTTATCCGCAAATTCCGATCATCTCTACTTGATAAAGTAAAGCTAGAAAATTGATCCCACATTTTAAGTTCTTGGAACGATTTTCAATATTTTGGATGTATATTAATCAAAAAAACTTTCTTACCAGATTTACAATCAAAATCAATGTTCAAATTATGATCTAGAAGTTGATTTATTAATAGAAAATTCTTTGTCAAACCAGGGACATACAAAACATCTAATAACCTACAATTTTGTGAACCAAGAGGTAAATAAATGTTCCCAATACCTTGGATAGTGTAGGAAGAGTCATCACTCAATGAAACATGATTTTGGAGTGGCTCCTAAATAAATGTACCAAATAACACTAGATGACATGGTTGCTTCACTAGAATGGGAAGTGTACAAGAAGTCCTCATCCTATGAATGGTCTTCTTTATCAACATCATTGCCTTGTTGAGGGGTTTCTTCCTCCACTTCCTCTTCTTCCGCCCTTTCTTGTAGCTATATTTTTCCTATTGTGATTGCTGATTAGGTATGTAATTACTAGATGAACCTTTCTTGTATGTGTTGTATTAACAATCTTTCACATAATTTCCTATGTTATGAATATGAAATTTTTTCTTCTACTTATCTCCTTGCTAATTTTTCTTCTAGGAATTATTGGAATAAAAATATTTATTGTTTCCTTTTTGATGAGAAGAAATTTCATACTCTTATTCTTCATCCTTATCAGACGGTGAATCTTCTTATGGTAACAAGTTCATTAGCTTCTAAAAATTCATGGTCTCATGTTAAAAGCTCAAAGTCATCAAAAATCATGTATGGGGAAGGAAACTCTCTTAAAATGATACGAATAAGAAAATCATCTAGTCTTTCCTCTCCTAGGATACAAGGGAAGCCTTCAATGTTCTAACTATATGCAAGAAAGCTCAAATTTCTCATTAAGATTGAATTTCAACATATGTAATTTGTTAGTGTTTGAATATATCTCACCCTTTTATCTAGTATATGCCTTCAAAAATTATTCTAACTAGTTTGATTGTATAAAATATATGTATTTAAAGATATAGTCATGATGAATATGTGTGAAAATCTCGTGTTTAGGGAGTAAATCCTATTTTTCAGTTGAGGAAAGTAATAGTAGTGTGTCCTCTCTGTAGAATCCCTGTCAAAAGATGATCATGAATCGGGTGTAATCTTAAAAATCATCCTTGTATATTATCCTTTGGCCATTGCTACAAATTTCATATTTTACTTTGCCACCCGAAGATACGTGGTATGTTCCCATTGGTTATAGTGTTGCGGGCTTAATTTGTAAAGTTTCAACAATTACATAATACATACAAAATGTAAACTTAGCCCCAAGGCCCGACGTATATTCCTAGGAATATTCAAAGTCACAATATGCAAAACAATAAGTCACCCCGCTCCCGAAGTGATATACGTGTTAAAAGATGACTGGAGTAGAGAATCGGGGCTGATGATGTTCTCTTGACATTAAGTCAATAAAAGTGCAAAGTGCGAGAACCATTTTTGAGACCCACCAAGGACATGTGGTGTATTCGCAAGCCAAGGTTAGAGAAGTGGGGCCTCGGGATGAATTGGTAAGATTGTACTTTTCGGGAAAATAGGCAAATATGCGAGAAAAGTCTTGTAGCTCGATGCCACTAAGATTTGAAAACGTGTCATGATAAAAATAAAATTCAGAGGGTGGGTGATTGGGTCAAATTCATAAACTTGTTTACGTTTAAAGGTATTTCAAAAATAAAAAAGACACCTTGAGCCTGCATAACATGGAATTTATCCATGTGCACAACACACATTTAAAAATGGTGAAAGTAGGATGGATGGACATGATTCAATGCATTTATGGCTTCTTCCATTAATGTGTTTTTTCACAAATCAAGGAAAAGTTGTTTAAAGTATTTGAATGCTTAAATCCTCTTCATTATCGTCTATTAACAATTGAGTGCCCTTGTTGTCAGAATTTTCAAGAAAATGAAGCAAGATTAATTGGGAAACATCAATTAAGAGATAAGGATTTGAAAATTTGAAGAACAAAGGAGAATTACATAGATATTTGCATAGGAAATTGGTAAGGATTGTATTACTCTTGTACTTTCATTGTCTTTTACTCCAAATTTGTGAAGTAATTGAAAGTAAAAGCTAGGGCATAAAAGTAGAAGACAACTGTTAGATTTTCTTGTCACTTACCAAGTGATCTAGAAAAAATCACATATAAAAATTTAATGAATGCTGATCTAAATGAATTCCTACAAAGATTGAGTAGCCCAGAAAAAAGTGAACTCATGGAAGAAATTGAGGCCAATAACATTGCCTCAGCTAGTGCCATACCTCCCTCTATGCATTGCCCTAAATTGGTGAGGCTTTGTGCCATGAACTATAATCTAGAAAAGAGAGAAGTCTTAGATGGGAGTGGTGAAGCAATATTGCCTTTAACACCCAAGGCTTTCAAGATAATGCTTTGAACTTACCAGTAATCAAAAATATGATAACCCTAGGTGTTGAATTAGCCCTTAAATACTATGAATCCAAGAAGAGAGACTATGCTAAAATTATAAACACTAAGTGGTTATTAACATATAAGATGGTAACCACCAGAAATACCAAGAAGTTGGTTAGGGCACATTTTGTGGAAGAGGTGAAAGATGAAGTTGCATTTCTAAGTAGGATGGATGGTTTGGAAACAAGAAATGAATTCAAAGAATGGGTGTGACCATATATGTGGATTTTTTAGAAAGGAAAGGTAACATTTGTTGGGAAAACCTTATAAATGATTCAATTCATGATCATCTTCTAGCATTAGTTGTAAAGATCAAGTTGAGTGGTGTTAGGGAGTTCAAATTTTACATGATGACATATCTAATTTATAAAATTATAGGCCATAGACATTTCCTTGACCTTATACCACATGCCCCTTTAAAAAATAAAAGTGTATGAAGTCTATCCCAATTACAATTGAGTAATTGGAAGGGAAATATAAGATTGGTGAATGATACATTTTTTGCACCTGTCATATGCCTATTCAAATATGAATGGGAGAAATATAGAATATCAAAAGAAGCTAGAAATACAATAAAGGAATATGGTTAATTATTTATTAGTATAGAATATTCACTTACATAAGATCCAAGGATCGAGGTAAAACCTTAAAAATTACCAAGGTATTTAGATGATAAGATGGATTTATGTGAGTTGGAAAGACAATTAACACCTTTTCATAAGATGATTGCCGGGAAACATAAGACAAACATAAAATTTCCCATTAGGATTGGAAGGTATTCCTACCCTTGCATTATAAAATCTAGGATGATGGAGGAAGAAATATAAAGGTTTGATATGGAAAAATTAGAGGTGAGGTCTAGCTATGACATTAGGTGGGTGGTAAATACTCTGGAAAATTCCTTTGAGCATGAGCCTCACATTGAGGACTAGTGGATGAATTGAAGGGATGAGGAAGAGGTTAGACTTAGAGACTTCTGAAGAATGACCCTCACACAAATCATTGATTTCAAAATTGTTTTGGTACTCGATGGAATTATAGATTACCAAGAAGTCGTGAGTCAATTTTATATTGACCAAGGAATAGAAGGCCATCAAATGACCCCGATGAAGTGGGATAAGGAATAATATTATGATCAATATATTAGTATTGTTCATGTAATGAGGAGAAATTTGACTTGGTTGAAAATAAAGAACATTGATTTTTCCATCAAGAATACAAGAGTTCTCGAGTAAGTTCACATAATTAGAGATTTTGAAGAAAGATCTCCCCTCTTTGATGGAGGGAGCTGATAAAATAGATACATTAGAGGAAAATCTCCTTAATTACATTCAAAGAGACCAATTACAAGAATCGTTGATGAATGGAATTCTACTTTGGTTGTGGGATAGGAACCTCCATGTCTAGTTTGAAGTAGAAAACTAAAAAGATGCTTTTAAAATCTATGGAAATGGATCCTATCACATTTTCCGTACAACTTAAAACAAAAGGGAAGGGTGTAACTACACAAAATATCCCTATATAAGTTTTACCAAATCCCTCGAGTACTAAAAAGTTGATAAGAGGAGCCATGGCAAGTTCAAATGTCCAACCTAACTCACAAAGTGCCAAGAAAAGGGTGGCACCAAGCATTAAACAAGGAAGAGATACAAGATTTTATTTGAACAACCCTTAGTAAGAGAAGGTGATCATGAACATAAGAAAAAAAAGCATAAGAAGGATTACGTGATTGATCCTCCGTGCTCACAAAAGAATAGGAAGAATTAGTTACCTCTTTGGCTAATCAAGAAATTCCATCACCAAGACAACAAAGTTGACCAAGAAAGACTAGTTATACAACCAATATCTCATTCTTCACCAGTGAAAGGTATGAGTGTCCATTATTTTGATCAATTACATGAGTCCACAACAGGCCCAATTGAGATAGTAAATATAGATGCAAATGAGGAAATTCCTACATCTAAGGCATCTTAAATAATAGTTGAAAATTAAGAAGTAAATGGTACATATGTTCCTCAATTGGGGAGGAAGTCAAGGAATCAATACATGTGCCAACTATTGCATCTTCTAAAATACAAACCACTTTAGAAGTGAACAAGTTAGATATCTAAGGAATTTCGGTGAGGAGGATATGAACATTGAGGCATTAGTTGAAAAGATCCCGAAAGGAAAACAAGGTGACCTAGAGCGGTGAATCACCACAAAAGAAAAATCTGCTAAAGAAAAGGTAATGGAATTTGCAAAAGAAATTGGTATAAAGGAAAAAGATGATGAAAATGAGAGTATGCAAAATATTGATAAATGCAAAAATTTAATACCGAGAGCCACCTACCATGTCACCAAATGAGGAATCAAAATAAAAAAATGAGATCAATATGCTAGTTTATAACAATATCTCCATCAAGTAGCAACCTCTAAAGGAGGAATAAATTGTAGAATGAAAAGGATTTCCAAGGAAACAACATCAAGAAATTCTAGGGGCACCAGAGAGTTATGGAAAGAAATTTCCAAACCAACCCAAAAGAAGCAAAAATTTAAGATGTCGGGATAAATGATGTAAGTATTTTATTTGGCACATAAGAATAAAATACACACTTGGAAATATTGTGATACATTTCTGCACTTGGTATAACAAAGGATAAGATATTCCACCAAAAGAATCAAAAAGTATTCCTTTGTAATATCTGGTGGAAAATTCTAGATTTTGGGGGGGGAAAAAATCAAGGAATGAAAAATAATTTGTATAGATATGAGAGGTAGGTTCTCATAGTGAGGGGGTTAAAATTTTCTGAAATTGTTTAGAGAAAGACGGAAACTAAGAGAAACCATTTTTCCAAGAACTTGTCTGAGAAACCTCTTAATTTACTTAGACTTCAAATTGAATCATGTCAAGATGGTTGAGAGTGTACAACCATTGACAAAAATTGAGACTGTAAATGAAGCTTTCCCTTGCTGATAAATTTGATGAGCCCTAAGTTAATTATGTTAATCATGATCATTGTTGTATCTACTTTTAAGTTGAGATGTTTCAAGTAGATATGCATGTTCCGTTGTAATATTATGTTAAGAATTCATCCGAATCACACAAGATCTTATCCTTATGGTAGTTATTGTTGCCAAATCACTGAACCCTCTGAATGGAAAGAATGTAAACAAGACATTCGGTGTGATTGGGACACATGGGATCACCTCTTAAGCTGTGGGACTTGGGCTCAAGGTGAACCTCCAAAGAAGGTCGGCTACCTCTTCCTAAACTAAGTTTTGTACTACTCCTAGTGTAATAAAACGGTTATCTAGACCTATGCTAAAATTTTCATGGGTTTTAGCGAAAGATGTTTGTAAGAAATTAAACTATACTAGGGATGGTGATACAAAAAATAAAGGGTATTTCAAGACTCAAGAAGGGTTAATTTGAAGAGGGTGTGTGCACCATAAGTCAACTTCACCTACTACAACTTAGAGAGGGTAAAAAATACCATCGACTAGGAAGAACACGTTCCCTTTGTTAAAATTCATCGAAAAATGAGTTATCGTATTCTAGTGAAGAAGAGTGAACTTGAGAAGGGTGAACAAGCACCACAACTCAACTGCATGTAATGATCCACCACTTGATAAGCACAGAGGTGAATGAACCTGTAATAGAAACATGAACTTGCACAATGTACCTACATACATGAGAAAAGGAAAAAAATAGTATAGAAGGATGAAAGGACCGAGATTAGTCACAAAACACACACTTTTATTACTTCAATAACGTGCACAATGCATCATACATTCAAAAGAGGCAATGGTTTCCATTACAGTCTTGAAAAGGAGGCTTGAAAGTTCCCTCAACATACAAGGACAACTTGTAGAAGAGAGAGGACTCTTGAAAAACACACACTTGCCTAAGATGTCTAACTGTCCAACCTATCTAACCTGTTAGAACCCTTTGGAATGAGCTTCCAACTTAAATTTATAGAATGAGTTGAGAGAGAGGAGATACGGAGTATAAATTCTCTTCAAAATTGAAGGCGGGTGATGTATTTATTACAGTTGGTTGAACAACTTTGAGAATCATCCATCATGTGCCATTAATGCCCTGGTTGACCTAATATTCTCAATTAATTACTAGTTTTGGTGGGCCCCCTTGTTGACTAGTTTGTGCTAAAAGGGGGAATCATGAGGCAAAGGCCTAAAAGAGCCCAAATCAGTGGTTAGCTCACCAAGCCAACTCACTGAGCTAGATTTGAGCTCCATGCCATTGCATTATATTAGATTCATGAGTCCATCGAGTCCCTCTCCGTGTACTCGTCATCACCAAATTACTTAACGTCCTTCAATTTTCAAAAAACCATCGTGCTTTGAACAAACTCACTTGGTATTAACTCAATGTTTATACACACATCACTCTACATTATTTCTAATTTAGCTCCTTCAACTCATATTATTGACCAAGCCACCTTGTGTATTTCATCTGAGTGCTTGAGTTCCTATTCCGCATCAATCTCTGTTTAGACTTATATCCCAATGCTAAGCTACTTGGCCTCTCCGTATAGCTCACTGCATGACACCGAGCTCCCTCTCGAGCATTCCTCACTCTTACATGACTTAAAGAGTGAGTTGAATCATGCAGCCGAGATCCCTTCTTTACAAGTTTTAACTTTTAGCTTGAATGAGATCCTTTATTTGCATTGAGTTGGCTCTTCACTCATTATCTCTTCACACTCCTTGGTAGTATTCTTACATTGGCGATCCCATTGTCTCACTCGCCAAGCTCAATGCCAGGTACTTTGAATTGTCTGAGAACTCCATACATGTATAGCTAGATGTTTTGAATAAACCACCACCTTCACGATCCCATTCTTTCTTTCGATTTCTTCCTACGCGACAGATCTCAATGGCTCATTAACTCTTCTTCCTTACATCGAGTGGTTTACACGGTTCCAACTTGGTCACCCAAGTTGTCTCGAGCTCATCTACTTATGAGCATCATTTTGCATATGAGATCTCAATCCATGTCCCTCACCTGGGATAGGATTCCTTCGGTCATCCTTGAGTCATTTACTCATGTCACCGAGTCATGAGCTCCCTATGTCAACCACTAGAAATCTTCTTACAACTTGATCTGGTGATCTTCACCCAGGTGCTTAAGCTTCATCCACTCAAGATCAATCAAAGTTATATGCGAGTCACCACCGACTAAGCTTCACCATCAAGAGCTAACATTCAAGCCTTTACTCCTTAGCTTGATCTTGAGCTATTCTGCCCTCATGCCATAGTCTAACTTTACATTAATGCTTTACATTAGCCGATCGAGCTCTTAGTTTAAAGTGAGCTGATACTTGAATTTCATGGCTTTCACAGTCAACCTATTACCTAGCGAGCTCAAAATTTTAATTTTATATGACTCGTTATCTCCTATTGATCCAACCCATGAAGTGAGCTCCTCAAAAAATTAGAAAATGTTCCAACACCGAGTCTTCTCTAACATCGAGTTGTGAGCTTGGCTCATTATACTTCATAATGCTCTCGATCTTGGTTTGAACTTCTCCTCTCTACGAGATCATCCTGGATTCCTCAACTTGGACCACTTTATTATTCCTTCCTAGAAAGTTTGAAGGCAAATTATCCATCGTGTATCTACCAATCTCCTCATCCATGCTACGTTTGCTTCGCCTAATGCATTCAAAGTTCTATCTCACATGCTAATGGCTTGGCTCCCGATACCATTTGTAATGAATCTCATAGACATGCTATGCTGAGTGAGATCCAACTCTCCTATTGAGCTACATACACAAGCTTGACTTGAGCCCATAATTTTCTATATGACTAAAAGGAACGATAACCAGATCGTACCAAGCCAAGAACACAGATGCTAATCAAACATCACGATCAATAAGATGAAAGTAATTCACTATAATAAATTTACATAAACCTTTGCAAACAAATGAGCAGCAATATCATATATTATTATGGAACTTAATGAAATACAATGAGAATGGGCCTTGCTTATATAGGCAAGGAATAATAATCTAAGAACCAGTCAAGGTGTAGATTAAGCCATAAATCATGGAATAACTAGTCATCAAAGAACTAGTCAATTCCATAGATTTATGAGAGAACTAGACATTAAGGATCTAGTCAATACCATATATCTAGGAAAGAACTTGTCAATACCATAGATCAAGGAAAGAACTATAGCTAACAACTAGATAATATCTCCTAATATCTAAATAAATAAAAAGAAATATCCACACACATAAGTGGGTGAGGATAAATACAATAATGTACCTAGGTGAACATGAGCTAAGGTAAATACCTACTCTAACACCCCCCCTCAAGTGAAGCTAGGGGCCAAAATAGAAGTGGCATGTCCACAGTATGAGTCCTGAAACTAGGCTTGATGAGGTACTCATGTACAATAACTGAGAAAAAGGACACCGTAAGGTACCCAAAACTAGTAACAACAAAGTAAAGAGAGTAAAACCCGCTCCAAGGCATCCCAAGAAGCTCGGCTAAAAAAACTCATACAATGCTGAAGAAGTTTGGTGTGCACTATGGTCTGAATCCACTACTCGATCACAAAACTCAAAAACAACTGACACTGGGTTTCACCAGAATAGCTCCATACAAGGAGACTGTCAATAGAGTGATGTCGAAAGTGTAAAAAAACACCAAACATAATTTGATCAACTACTGCAAATAGGTGTGCCACAATCTAAGAATAATAACCAAAGCAACAAGGCAAGGACACAAACTCCAGAGTGTCACGATCCAAGAAAAGCCAAGGTAACAAGGCAAGGACACGAAACCCGAAGAAGCAGGATCAACACCACACCCTCCCATACTACTGAATGGGTGGAGTGATGCTACAAATTTGTATGAGTTGTCAAAACAACTACTCAAACACTGACAAACTAACACTGGGCTCCACTAGAATAGCTCCCCCACAAGAGAGACTGTCAACATGCCAAAAGTGTCGAAAATATAGATACAAAATCTCTCAACAAACAAGAGAGATACACTACACCTGCTAAAGAAAAATTCTCAAAACAAGAAGCATCACAATGCATAAGGTATAGAAAGTGGAGCAAGAGGCCGAATGGTGGAGGAGCCATGCCTGTAGAGTCCTCTCAATGAATGCCTATGTCACCTCCACGAGTGATCAGATATCCACCCCAAATCAACACGGATGGATGAAGAAGATTCTGCATATGACTTGGTGTAAAATGTACAATGGGTGCATGCAAAAGAACATTAGAATGTGTGTCAGGTTGATCATGTCTAACAGCTAAAATATCAGGTTTCTCAATCCTGAGTGAAGGTGTAGAACTCATGTGTTGCTCATGATCCTCAAGAAAGAGTCAAGTGAACAAAAAAGGAGCTCTATTAATGTGTGATCCCAATGAATTATCTACTCGAAAACCAATGTCATGACAAGAATTCCACTTAACATGTGGAATAGAGGAAACAATAACCTATGAATGTTTGTTAATGACTCGCTAGTGAGACCCATAGAACAGAGCATGCGAGAACTAAATGCAGTGGTATGCTTCTTAAAAAAGCCATGCATTTGAATAGAAGTAGGATACACAACATGTGGTACTGTAATAGGCACAGATGTGGAAGAGCATGCAGTAACAAGCCTCATAGGTTTAGAAGCATCAAAAGTAGGTTCAGGCTCAAAGACTAGCAGATCAATGTCAGTGGGTATAAGAGCAACAATTGCAAGTGGACTAGGAGCATGGATATGGTTGTCCATAATATGATGGTGATGTTGTAGGCTAGCAAGTTTGTTTTGCAGGGAGTGTATTATTGTATCCTTATCATGAATGAGTGATTGTAGAAGATAATTTTACTTCTTGAGCGATCTATTTTCTTCCACAAATTTTACAATATCCTCTTGAAGTCCACATACTTCAGAGAAAAGCATATCATTCTTAGAATCCATGATAGGTACAAAATGTAACTCCCAAAAATTTAGGACATCGAGCTCAAGTTGAAATTGCATCCACAATTGATTACAACACTCCTCCATATTTGGCACTTTATAATTATAGTGCAAGTCTCAAAATAAATAACTCCAATGGAAAGAGCATGAAAAAACAAGCACTTTTGCAAAAATGGCACTCAAAACCGAGTTACCGATCAAAAGTTACAAGATTTTTAATATTTTGCTCTGTTATTTATTTTAGGTGCCACTAAAACAAAGTAAAATGTTGTTGCCTTCACCACACAAATAAAATTAAAGGGGGTTGAAGTTAAGCACCTACTAGTAGGAATCACAAGTTTTAAGCCCTCATATGACCATACCATATGACCAAGGGCTAAGGATTTTAATGGGTGTTTGCACAACTTACTATTTTGGGGTGTGTTGCGTGTTTTTAAGAAAGTCACATCCAACTACCGCTTCTGGTAGAAAATGCTATTTCGGACGGTGTGTAGGAAATACATGCACAACATCCATGGACCCCTGCCAAAAAAGGAAAGATATGAAAACCTTCCTACGTGTAAATTGAGACAGCTACACCATAACAAAAATGCCCTACGTAGATCTTAAAATCCAACATGACTCCAAAAAATCTCACGATTTCTTTTCTAATGGGCACAAATCCCAAGGTGAACCAATGTGTTTCTCTACAACAACAAAAATCCACAAAAAATGACTGTATGCAGAAATGGTCAAGTTTATAGTCAATGTTAGGGTTTTCATGCCTTCCAGGTCCAATGGAATCCTTTGTTTTCCATAAAAATTCATGCAGCAACAAAATACAACCAAATCCCAAATATATGAATGCACAAATAATTTATTTGCAAAATAAAACTTACAGACGGATGCTAACAACAATCTCTAACTTTGATACCATAAAAGGAATGATAACTAGATCGTGCCAAGCCAAGAACACATATGCTAATCAAACATCACGATCAATAAGATGAAAGTAATTCGCCATAATAACTTTACATAAACCTTTGCAAACAAATGAGCAGCAATATCATATATTATTATGGAACTCAATGAAATATAATGAGAATGGGCCTTGCTTATATAGGCAAGGAATAACAATCTAAGAACCAGTCAAGGTCGTAGATCAAGCCATAAATCATGGAAGAACTAGTCATCAAAGAACTAGTCAATTCCATAGATTTATGAGAGAACTAGACATTAAGGATCTAGTCAATACCATAGATCTAGGAAAGAACTAGTCAATACTATAGATAAAGGAAATAACTATACCTAACAACTAGATAATATCTCCTAATATCTAAATAAATAAATAGAAATATCCACACACATAAGTGGGTGAGGATAAATACAATAATGTACCTAGGTGAACATAAGCTAAGGTAAATACCTACTCTAACAATGACTTTACATTCATTCCTTGATCATATTTTGATCAAACTGACTCTTTTGCACTAAAAATGACTCTAATGGATTCTTTGAGCTCTCTAACTTGGATCTATGTTGGAGCTCTTCCATGTAATGAGTTGAGTTATCTCCCTCAAAGAATGATGAATCTATGCTTGTTGGTTATGAAATCTAACTCTATCTCAATGTCTTGAGTTTTTCTTCAATTTGGTGGGCTTTCTTGAATGAAATTTCTCACAATCTCAAACCTCTAACGACTAAACTATGTCCTACCTCTAGAAACATTATTCTCATTTACATGGTGATCTAACTCCATCATGTTTCACATTTTCGGGCCCAAAACTAGCTCCTCTAAAATTGGTAGTTCCCGTATGACTTGGTTTCCCTACCAACCATCTCATCAACTTGAAAGGTAACTCGGTGACTCTCCTAAATCTTAGCCATAGAGTTGGGCTCTTCATTAGAAAATTCAGTTCATGAAACTTCTCGTCTAGCTTGCCAATAAATTATTCCCACTTGGTGATGCTTTTCACAATCCCCGCGAAGTGGAAAGTTTATATTGGTTTGCTATCTCAATGTTTCCACATGGAAATTACAGCCTAGATTTCCCTATTCATGCCTTAGCGCAAGTTTACACACCCTTTCCACCCACTTCACTAGCAATGGGATAAAAACCTTCCCCAATGTTCCTTGGTCAAATTTATGATCTCCACTTTGAGCTCCCATCGAAACATCCTCTAGCCCTATCGAGCTTCCTTTACGATAAGCCAAACTCGGCTACCATTCTTTCCTTTCTGACTCATGAAATCATCTAAGTCCTATGATCTGAGTCATGACCAAGTAAGGCCAAGGCACATGTTCCTCCGATGAATAATCTCTTTGTTCCCGATTTGACGATGTTTAGCTCGACCGAGCAATCTAAGCTCATCGAACTCCTCGATGGATCACATACCAACAAATGAGCGAGCACACTTGATTTGCATAACCAATTAGCTCGATCAAGCTATATGAAAGATCAACCAGTCCATCATATCACTTCATATTTCAAAATTAAGGCCCATATCACACCGAGTTGGCCTCTTAACACTCTACAAAGATCTCTTTATGTATGGATAGAGCCCACTATGAATTGATTGATCCTTGGACCCCGAGTCACTCACATCAAGCTCTTGAAATAATATTTCCATTTGAGTGGATGGTTGTGACCATCTGCATTGGCCCCTTCACTAAGAAAGATCCACATAGAGCTCTACCACATAGAAAAAAATCTAGACTGAGCTGAGACCTCGACTCTCCCGAGCTTTGTTCCAAGTTTTTCAATAGGACTCACTTATGAGCTCTATTCCAAACTGACCATAGACTGATCTCCCCATTGAGCTTTGTACCAAGTTGGCACTGGACTATGCATTGAGATGACATCAAGTTGAGACTGAGTTGGGTAAGGTGTGCTCACTTATTAATTTATTAATTATTTAAATTGTTTTATCTCCTTGATGACCGGAAGTGGGTCCCTGGGACCAATGTCATTTTTTGATCGAAATAGGATCATGTTGTCCAATTTTTCCATTGGCGTAAAATTGGATAAAATTTTTGGAGATCTCTCGGGGATGATTTCTTGCTAGGCATAGTTCTAGTATCCTTAAGTCATCCATTGGGCATGGAGTCAATATTGGAATCTCGGAACTCGATTTGGATCTTTGTGATGGATCCAGAAACCCTCTTGAGCAAATCTGATCTTGGACCTCCCTCAAGTTCTAGGCATGATGTATACTTGAATCTATTAAATGCTTGGAATCATGAACAATGCATAATTTTGAATGAAATAGATGTATACCCTTGAGAAGCTTTAAACCTTCCTTCCTTTCGTAAACTTCTAAGAATGATACAATGTGCAAGAATGACACAAAACACAACAAAAAGGAAGGCAGTGAACAAAAACACAACAATGTGCATATGCACTTGGAGGAAAACACCTAAATAAACTATATAAGGAGGGATCACTTGTCAAAAAAAGCTTTGAGATGTATCCCATTCACATGAATGGGTAGTTCTTCTCCATCTAGCCCGGATAAACAAAATGAATTTTTCTCTTTATAACTCGTGATGATGTAAGGCCCACTCCTGAGAACATCAAAATTGGAGTGCTTTCCTAGCTTGGCCCTATCTTCATCCCATTTGAGGACTAAATATCTTTCTTGAATTTTTTTTTAGATGCCTTCTTATCAAAATATTTCTTAACCTGAACCTAATGTTGCTCTAAAGTCTTCATAGCCTTGTTTCATACTTCCTCTAACTTTATGAGTTCAATAAACCTTACTGTCAAAGGACCAATCTCCATAACTTTAAGTTGATGAGCTACCTCCAAAGAAGGTAACTCTAAGGAGAGTGGAAGTTTTTCTTCCCTTCCATAGACAAACATGAAAGGAGAATTTCCTATGGCCCTTTTAGGTGTGATCCGATCTTCCCATAAGGTAGTCTTAAGTTGTGTATGCCAAGTCTTCCTGTTAGTTTCCATTGTGCACTTGATAATCCATATGAGGTTTTGTTGCTAGACTCAGCCAATTCATTTCCTTGTGGATAGTAATTAGATGAATTCTTGAGGTAGAACCCATTTTTAACATCCCATTCACTCAAATTTATACTAAGAAAAGCCATCCCATTTCTGCGAAATGATTATAAACAGTAACACCGAACCTTGTCATTATTCCTTCTAAGAAATCAAGAACTTCCTTCTCATTTCTCTCCTTCAATGCTACCACCTCTGTCCATTGAGTAAATTTTTTTTTTGTAGTAAGGAACCATTTATGTCCATCATTGGATGGAGGATTAATCATTCTGATGAAATCCAACACCCATTGAACAAAGGGTTGATCCACTTGAATTGGATGTAGTGGAAGAGCTACCAACTTCTACTTTCCCATGGCAAAGGTACATTCCTTACATTTCCTTACCCAAGGATGTGCATATTTGAAAAATCCGCCAATAGTAGCTAACTCACATGATCTTGGTAGTAGCTTGTGCATACAAAATAATGTCCTCCATATAGGCCATTATGAAACTCTTCTAGTATCTTATTTACCTGCCCGGTCCTACGACTTTGAAGGAGGGCACTATTCAAATTGTTTTGAAAGAGAGCATTATCTACTAGAACATATGGAATAGATTGAAGAAAAAAATTCCATCTTTGGTTTTTATCCATGTTCACAAGATATACTCTGAGAAGAGGAAATTCTTAATTTTGGATAACCATTAACTTGATCATCACTCTCATCAATATTTATGAGTTTTGTGTCCTCATCACCTTTTGATTCGATGTTTGTAGCAAGTTGTTGACACAAACATTTACTTTTGACAAGTTTGGTGAATTTTATGTGCACATCATACTCCATCACCTTCATGATCCATCCAACAATTTTTTTGTTCATATCTTTATTTAGAAAAAATTCCTTGACACCTGGATGAGACACCATCAGATGAATTTTGTTATTGGACAACATATGCTTGAATTTATTCAAAGCTAAAATAATTGCAAAGACTAGTTTTTTAATGAATGAATATTTGAGTTCACGGTCTTTGAGGGATTGACTTAAGAAAGAAATTGGTTCTTCCATTAGGTTATTATTTTGCTAGGTGAGGATACCTAAAATTATCTCTTGACCTGTAAAAGCATAGAGAATAAAATATTTATCAAAGCTGGGGTTCACCAACATGGGAGCTTGAGAAATGGCCATTTTGATGGCTTGTAAGCTCTCTCATCCTTCCTTTTTCCATTAAAATGGCATGTTTTTCTTTATTATGACTGTCAATGGTTTATCCAATGTCGTGAATTGAGGGATGAATCTCCACATGAAGTTTATGGTTCCCAGAAAAATCTAGAGGCCCTTCCTATGACTTGGGAGAGATAAGGACATAATCAAACAAATATTGGTTGGATTGATTGATAGTCCTTCCACTAAAACAACATGCCCTAACAACTTTCCCTCGTTCACTACAAAAATACACTTTTTGGGATTAAGTGAAACCCCAAATTCCCTACACCTTCGGAAAACCTTCCTTTGATGCGTGATGTGATCATCCACATGCTTATAACATATAGTTATGTAATCTAGGTAAACCAATATGATATCATTGATTAGCCCCTTAAATGACATGTCCATGGCTCTTTGGAAAGTAGCCCTAGCATTGGACAATCTAAATGGCATTTTGTTGTAAGCATACATTCCCCACTGGTACTAAAATCCATTTTGAATTGGTCGATTATTGGACTATAATTTGATTGTAACCTAAATATCAATTGAGAAAATAAAATATTTGATCTCCTTCCACCATTTGAAGGAATTGATCCATTAATGGAAGAGGATAATGGTCTTTTAATGATGCATGATTCAAATATTTGAAATCTACTCATAATCGAATCTCTCCATTCTTTTTCTTTACAGAACCATATTGGCTACCCAAGAGGAGTGCTTGATGGGAAAAATAAAACATGCTTCAATGAGTTTGGTTAGATCCTTTCTCATTAGGGGATCAATTGGCCTCTACTTCTAACAAACCGACTTGGAATTAGGATCCAATTCGATGGTATGTTGTACTAGACTGGATCAAAACCATCTGGTCTTTATAGATCCATGAAAAAATTTCATGATACACTTGATAAAGTTTTATGAAAGCTTCTTTATCTTCAGAAGTACACACTTCTCCAATCTTCATAAACATCTCATGCGCTACCTCGACTTCTTCAAAATCTTCTTCTTTGATCACCATGTTAGATCTTTATCTTTTGGCTTGATCATCTGAATTGAAAATGGATTCCAAAGTGACTAATCCTTTTAGTAGTTTGTTAATTTCAATTGTATAATTTGATCATCATATGACTCTTTCAACTTACCCCGATTTCTTGCAAGCATTAGTAGGGACTACAGTCAAACCACTATTTTGAAAAAAAAATTCCTTTCCTTTATGATATCAACCAATATGTCATATTGCGATCCAATTTTAGAAAGCCTATCAACATCTTGATTTTGATTTCTAGGAACTACATGGATCCCAAAAGCTTCAAAATCTTCAATCGGTCCAGAATCGGTTCTTATATGATCTTAAAAGTTCATTCTTAGATGCACTACATGCTGTCACTTGATGAACAAATAACTCACTGTCTCCAAAAACATTCAGGGCTTTGATTCCCTTCTTTTGGGCTAGTTGAATTCCTTACACAAGGGCCTTGTATTCAATAACATTGTTAGTACAACTGAATTACAATTGGAAAGATGAGAAGTACTTATATCCCTCTAGATAAATTAACATAACACCAACACCGATTCACTCTTACTTCTCGAGCCATTGAAGGAAAATTTCCATAGTCCTTTAAAATTTCTTGGTGTTTTGACTAGTTACAGGTATGATCATATCTTCTTCATGAATGCATTATGTATGTAATCCCGTTTCTTCCAAAAGTAGTAAACCATCTTCTTCTTTTAGCAACACATCAAGTATAGGGATCGCACTAATGATCTCCACTTACTTCATCTAGCAGAGTATCAGGGAATTCTTAAATGAGAGTGGTTGGTTCACAATTAACATCTTCTTCTTTCGAATATCGATGGTGTAATTCCCATTTATATGACTAGTAGTGTACGATTATACATGATTATGGAAGATTGGTTCTGCCCTTATAGTCACTTTGGTTCTGTATTGAGTCCTGAGAATCATATTTGACCACTCGGCTGATAGATAACCACCCATGTTAGCAAAGTGGAATCTCATGATAGGCAGATGGTGAAGAGAGTAGGAAGATCAATGATTGATATGTCTTGGATGAATGAAATACTTGGGTATGCATGGATGGTAATTTAAGTCCTTTGATAAATCAAACAATCTTAATATTTGTGTCATCCATTGAACAAGTCCTCTTGCAACCAACAAATATTGTATGCCTAGTACATATGTAATTTATTTTGTATGACTCGAGCTACGGCACTAGAATCAATCATGTAATTATGCACCGGTGGTTACCAATGATCGAGAGAAATATTGAATGGCGGTGGTTTTTGGCTTTAGTAATACTTTTCCCTTCTAGTTGACACAAACTCGTAGCATCTATGACCAAACAACATGACAATCCGTCGGCTTTTACCAAAACTATTTAGAGCCTCTCATAACAAATTTCTTTGAGAAGGAATTGAGAGTGCATCCCACATAGTAACGCTCTCAAAGTTGGTATTCTTTATCTATTCTACTATGCTAAAAGGAATTTCTCAAAATTTGGTGACACTTCTTTGGGCATTAGGATCCTCTTTTAGAAAGTGCTTGTTGGGTACCGTGTGATTCTGAAGAACATTCTTTCCTTGTAGCTTGGCTATAACAAGTGTTTTTGGTGGTTTTTCTCCCACATATTTATAAAATACCACTTGTTTCGAGGTTGTGAAGTGGACACTTGATCAAATTTGGAAGTTTGAGGTTCCATTTATCTCTTCGAACGAGTGTTTTCCGCCACCGATGAGGACTCTATATTCAACCCACAAAAATCATCTACTTGTCACCTAGGAAAGTGGTTTCTTCATGTGCCACGTGGTTGATCTACTATTTCTTGCTTAGATGTGTCTTTTGTTAGCTTAGAAGGGGAAGATATGCTTTCAACCATAAATTCCTAGCCAAGAAATCCATTGGGACAAATATTTTGAGTGTGGGGTTGAGAACAAGGATAACACCATTCGTAGTCTTGAACTAGATTATTCTGGATAGGTACTATGGCTCTAGATGAGCTAGTAGTAAGAGGGTTCCAAAAGTTCAAAGGCCTAACATTCGAAGCTTAATTTGTATCTTGATTTTGTGGCTGATTATTCCCTTGAAAAGAAGGATAGTTATCCTGATATTGCTGATTTTGTGGCTGATATGGATGATTGTATTAAAATGGTTACCTCTTGAGTGCAATGATCTCGTTTCCAAAAGTTTGCAGTAGTGACTTGAATTCAAATAGATAATTTGAATAGGTAGGGGAAG
Source organism: Taxus wallichiana var. yunnanensis (assembly GCA_018340775.1). Classification (NCBI taxonomy): domain Eukaryota; kingdom Viridiplantae; phylum Streptophyta; class Pinopsida; order Cupressales; family Taxaceae; genus Taxus; species Taxus wallichiana. The sequence continues at coordinate 156,740,230 of CM031244.1, read as the reverse complement.
ACTGAGGTAGTTGATTAGGGGCTGCTGGAATAGGAGCAATGATAGGCTGATTGCTTATAAGATCTGGAGACAATGACATTGGTGGTCATGGGGCTATCTTTCCAGCCTGAATCATGGAATTTTCTGCTCTTATGGCTACGTCATAGGCTTCAGGTAATTTAGTCCCTCGCATGGACTAGATCATAACTTCTACATCACTGTTCAAGGCTCATAAGCAGTACAAGAATGCATTATTTGGAGAAGAGTTTATGAGTGCCGGAATCCTATTCCAGGTCCCATGGAATTGAAAGTTGAAATCACTCATGTATTCTTAGGGATCTCTCTTCATGGTAGTGATCTATTCTAAAAGTGATAGGTGATCACTCTTGTCTTCACAATTTTATAGAGCTTTTGTCCTAACTCATCCTAAGTGGTTATACTACCAAAGCTTAACCCTCAAAACCATTGAAGTAATTTTCCCTTGAAAGAGGTAGGAAGAAGTCTAACTACAATGTTGTCCTCCATGATATTATGTAATACACAAATGTTGGCTACATCAATAATATGTTCCCTTTGGAGTAACGTGAGTTCCTTGTGTAAAAGGGTAAAATTTTGAGTTCGCAATGTATAGGGTCACGTTGAGACAATAGAAGAGGACTTTTTGCATTGAAAGGGGGAAAATATGGGTTTCATGTCATAGCAGCAAGAGGTCAATTGTTCTTTGGTAGAGGAAACCTTCTCGTATAGAGGAGTTGAATGACCTCTACAAGGTAAAGCTATTTGGTGATGTTAAAATACCTCTTCTTCTTCTCTTTGGAGGAGACAAGGAAATTTTTATATGTTGATAATTTACTTGCTTTGAAGAAGCTCTTGTCTGAATTCTTCACATAAGTTAACGCATTGAGATTTGGAATCCAAAGATATAGATTTGCAAAGTACTTTGACTTGTAAGTAATAATATAAGTACCAACTATGTCCCATCGAGCATGCCAAAAGCTGTTGTCACCAAATCTTGCACCCTCGAGAATGGTTAGAATGTTAATGGGACATTCGGTGTGATTAGGACACATGGGATCACCTCTCAATGTGTGGGACTTAGGGTCGAGGTAAACCTCCAGAGAAGGCCAACTTCCTCTTCCTAAGCTAAGTTTTGTACTACTCCTAATGTAATAAAATTGTTATCTAGACCTATGCTAACATTTTCATGGGTTTTAGGGAAATACATTTGTAAGAAATTCAACTCTATTAGGGATGGTGATGCACAAAATAAAGGGTGTTGCTAGACTCAAGAAGGGTTAATTTGAAGAGGGTGTGTGCACCACAAGTAAAATTCACCTCTTGTAACTTAGAGAGGGTATAATACCACAACTAGGAAGCACACATTCCCTTTGTTAAAATTCATCAAAAAAATGAGTTATCAGTCTTCCAATAAAGAAGGATGAAATTGAGAAGGGTGAAAAAGCACCACAACTCAACTTCATGTAACACTCCACCACTTGATAAGCATAGAGCTCTAAGAACTTGTAATAAAAACGTGAACTTGCACAGTGTACCTGCAAGCATGAGAAAAGGCACAAAGAAGTATATAGGATGGAAGGACTAAGAATAGTCACAAAACACACACTTTTATTACTTCAATAACATGCATAATGCATCATACATTCAAAAGAGGCAATGGTTTCCATTACGGTTTGTAAGAGGCTTGAAATTTCCCTTAACATACAAGGACAACTTGTAGAAGAGAGAGGACTCTTGAAAAACATAAACTTTCCTAAGATGTCTAACTGTCCAACCTATCTGATTTGTTAGAACCCTTTGGAATGAGCTTCCAACTTACATTTATAGAAGAAGTTGAGAGAGAGGAGAGAAAGATTCATAAATTCCCTTCCTAAATTGAAGGCACATGATGTATTTATTATAGTTGGTTGAACCACTTTGAGAATATTCCATCATGTGCCATTAATGCCCTGGTTGACATGATCTTCTCAATTAATTAAAAGAATATTTAAATAAAATATTTTAATAATAATAATAAATATTATTAATAAAATATTAAAATAAAAATATTAATTTAATTACTAGTTTTGGTGGGCCCCCTATTGATTGGTTTGTGCTGAAGGGGGAATCATGAGGAAAAGGCCAAAAAGAGTCCAACTCGGTGGTTGGCTCATTGAGCTAACTCACCGAGCTGGGTTTGAGTTCCATGCCATCGCATTTTCATGGCTTCATGATTCCACTGAGTCCCTCGTCATGTACTCGTCATCACCTTTGAATAACTTTGTTTCCTTAAATTTTTAAAAACCATCGTGCTTTGGTGAACTCACTTGGTTTTAACTCAACGCGTTTATACATGGGTCACTCGCATTATTTCCAATCGAGCTTCTTTAACTCATCTTATTGACCGATCCACCTTACATATTTCACCAAGCACCGATTTCCTATGTATCGATCTCCCTTTAGAATTATATTGTGATGGTGAGTTAGTTGGCCTCTCCATATATCTCTTTGTATGACACCGAGATCCCTCTCGAGCATTCCTCAATCTTGTGTGACTCGATGAACAAGTTGAATCATGCAGCCAAGATCCATTCTTTACAAGTTTTAACTTTTAGCTCAAATGAGCTCCTTTGTTTCCATCGATTTGGCTCTTCGATCATTATCTCTTCACACTCCTTGGTGGTATTATTTCATTGGTGATCCCATTGTCTCTCTCTCCGAAATCAGTGCTAGGTACTTTGACTCGTATGAGAAATCCATGCATGTATAGCTAGATGTTTCAAATAAACCAACACCTTCATGATCCCGTTATTTCTTTCAAATTGCTTCCTACGTGACGAGATCTCAATGGCTCATTAACTCTTCTTCCTTGCATTGAGTGGTTTACACGGTTCCAACTTGGTCACCCGAGTTGTCTCGAGCTCATCTACCTGTGAGCATCATTTTGCATACGAGCTCTCAATCCATGTCCCTCGCTTGGGATAGGATTCCTTTGGTCATCCTTGAGTCATTTACTCATGTCACCAAGTCACGAGCTCCCTGTGTTAACCACCCAAGCTCTTCTTACAACTTGACCCGGTGATCTTTGGTCCAAGCTTGAGCTTCATCCACCCGAGCTCAATCAATCAAAGTTATATGCAAGTCACCACCAAGATCTCACATTCAAGCCTTTACTCATTAGCTTGATCTCAAGCTAATTTTCCTCATGCCACGATCTAACTCGACATTGATGCTTTACATTAGCCAATCGAGCTCTTAGTCTAAGTTGAGATGATACTTGAATTTCATGGCTTTCATAGTTGACCTATTACCCACCGAGCTTGAAATTTTAATATTATATGACTTGTTCTCTCCTATTGATCCATCCCATGAAAGGAGATCCTCACAAAATCAGAAAATGTTCTAACACCAAGTCTTCTCTAACATCGAGGTGTGAGCTCAGCTCATTATACTTCATAATGCTCTTGAACTTGGTTTGAACTTATCCTCTCTGTGAGCTCATCTCGGATTCCTTAACTTGGACCACTTTATTATTCCTTCTGGCAAGTTTGAAGGTGAATTCTCCCTCATGAATCTTTTTATCTCCTCATTCGTGCTAATTTTCACCTAATGCACTCAAAGTTCTATCTCACATGCTAATTAATTGGCTCCCATACCATTCACAATGAATCTCATATCCATGTTATGCTGAGTGAACTCAAACTCTCCTATTAAGCTCTATATTCTAGCTCAAATTGAGCCCATAATTTTTGTTTGATTTTACGTTCATTCCCGATTATATTTTCATAAAAATGACTCTTGTGAAATCAAAAATGAATCCAACGTATTATCCAAGCTTTGTGACCTAGATTGATGCTAGAGCTCGTCATGTAGTGAGTTGAGTTATTTCCCTCGGCAACGATGAACCTATGCTCATTGGTTATGAACTCCAACTCTATCTCAATGCCTCAAGTTTTTCTTCAATTTGGTGGCTTTCTCGAATGAAATTTATCACGAGTTCAAACCTCTAATGAATAAACTATGCCCTACCTCTACAAACATTTATCTCCTTTACATTGTGATCTAACTCTATCATGCTTTGTATTTTTGGGCCTGGAACTAGATCTTATAAAAGTGGTAGTTCCCCTATGACTCACTTTCCCTACCAACCGTCTCATCAACCTGAAAGGTAACTCGGTGACTCACCTAAATCTCAGCCATAGACTCGGGCTCTTTGTTAGCACATTCAGTTCATGGAACTTCTCCTCTAGCTTGCCAAGTAATTATTACCACTTGGCGATGCTTTTCACGATCCCCGCAAAGTGGAAAGTTTGTATTGGTTTGTTGTCTCAACGTTTCCACATGGCAATTATCACCTAGATTTCCCTATTCATGCCTTAGCTTTGGTTTACACACCCTTTCTACTCAATGGGATAAAAATTCCCCCAATGTTCCTTCACCGAGCTGTGATCTCTACTTCAAGATCCCATCAAAATATCCTCCGCTCCTATCGAGATTCCTTTACGATGAGCCAAACTTAGCTATTGATGTTGCCTTTCTGACTCATGAACTTGTCTAAGGCCTATGATCTGAGTAATGACCCAATTAGGCCAAGGGACAAGTTCCTTTGACGAATCATCTCTTTGTTCCCTATTTGACGATGTTTAGCTCGACCGAGTGAGCTAAGCTCATCAAACTCCTCGATGGCTCACATACTAAAAATGAGAAAGCTCACCCGATTTATATAACCACTTAGCTCGATTGAGATATAAAAATATCAAATAGTCCATCATCTCACTTCATCTTTCAACATTAAGGCCCATATCACACCACCGATATCTCTATGCATGGACTGATCCCACTATGAATTGCCTAATCCTTGGACCCCAAGTCACTCGTACCAAGCTCTTGAAATAATTTATCCATCTGAGTGGATGGTTGCGACCGTTTACATTTGCCCCTTCACCAAGTGAGATCTACATAGATCTCTACCACATAGAATGAACTCTAAACTAATCTAAGACTTCGACTCTCCGAGCTTTGTTTTGAGCTTTCCATTGTGACTCACTTACGATATCTATTCGAACATACCATAGACTAAGATCCCCATTGAGATTTGCACCGAGTTGGTGCTAGGCTATGCATCAAGCTGACATCGAGTAGATATTGAGTTGATCTAGGTGAGCTCACTTATCAATTTGTTAATTATTTAAATTATTTTATCTCTTGATGACCGTAGTGGGTCCTTGGGACCAATGTCATGTTTTGATCGAAATAGGAGCCCGTTGTCCAATTTTTCCATGTGTGTAAAATTGGATAACAATAATATTGTGGTAGTTACAATTGTGATGGGATAAGAGCTTTCATTTCATTGTGTAATAAATAGTTTTAAATTCACTTTACTTCTAGTTTGTTGATACATGTTGTTTGTTAGTCTATGAGTGTATCTTAGGCATGATAGATTTGATATTATTGATTTTTAATTTATTCTTTGACATGAGATTTTATTTTTAAATCCTTAAAGAATGTGTGAAACCATGTATCTTTTGGCTTCCATGGGTGCACATCTTCTGGTTGAAGGTTCATTGTTGGTTATTTGAAGTGTTTTCATCATCTTATTTGGTAGATCTTCTAGCCTTTGTTAAAAGTTCCCAAAAATTTGGTATAATCAACTTTATCCTACTTAATTCCCCAACAATTTACATCCAAAATGGACAAATCCTACAATAACTACCCATTTCTATTTTGTGTATACTCATATGCTATAATTTAACAAAAATATGCAAAAGAAAGTGAGTTTTATTGTTATCTTTAGTAACCTGAACCTTGTCTAGGAGGCATCTACATTTTCTAGGGTGACAACTCATGAGAGTTAGATTATGTTACATTGACCATGTCTTCTCAAGGTTATTTTTCAAATGCCCTAAAAAGGAGAGTCAAATATTGTTGATCCATTCATTTCCCTTACAAATACAAGTTATAAAATAGGTCCTCTCACCCTGGTTGAAGGAAGAACCTAAAGTAGTAGGGTAGGTCAAACCCTTAACATGGTGTTATCTAACTTATCAAAGCTCAAGTGAAAAAGAGTTAGTTAGACCATTCCTCATGTATAAAATGACAAAAATTCTGATCTATCTGTCTCTAAGCATCCTGCTCACTTGGTTATGAGGCTTGGATTCAAAGGGAGAACCGATTTGGATACCAACATCAACTGCACCGTCGTCGGAGATTGTTTATGAAAATATAGATAAATACTACCTTTGGTTACATGTTACATATATTTATATGCAAATACATGATCTAGAAATCATCCTTTGTTGAGCTTTATGAAAAAATGAGATTAATCAGAAGTTATGTTCTTGATATTTTCTTGGTTTAAAGCAAGCTTTCCATTACATTTCCTTAGCTAGAGGTAAATATTGACAAAGGATATTGAGATTTTTAAAGATTTTTTCAAATTGATTATTAAATTTCAATTGACAAGTAATTTGCAGTGATTTACACATCTAAGGTAAAATACCTTAGTGGCAACTCCATATTGCTCAAAATTTCTAGAAAATACCATTGCCTTAGGCTTTAATAATTGAAATCTATTGCTAAGATCTATAAATATGGAAGGAAGAAGGTATTTCTTCAAGACATACCCTACTAGAAAGTTGTTTCTAGAGCTTGGAAGGACAAATCCAAATAAGAAACAAGTCTGGAAAGCTTTGGGAGGTCAAATATTAGAGGAGAAAGTAGTGCATGTGGTTGAGAGTGACCAACCTTTGATAGAGGATTATTCTAGTTTCTCAGATAGTTCTAGATCAAGCAGTCCCTATGCAAATTTATACACTCCAACTAGTGAGGGGCCTTCATTTGCAATTGATATAAGTATTCCTCATCTTCCTCCTTTATCACTTAGAGATAATCAAGTTTTTTGTGAAATTGAGTCTTTAAAGGATCATTACTTTGAAGAGAATACACCACTACCTCAAAGGCCCCCTGTCCCACACAATTTTAATCCTCCTATAGGGACACCTCTAAATAGCATGGCTCAACCTCCACTTAGACCTGCCTTTGTTGTAAATGTCTTTGGACCCATAGATTTCATAGGCATGGTGGGATATCCTAATGCAGTTCCACAAGAAGTAAGGAATAGGTTGCCTAAATTCCAAGGAAATAATTTTACTACTTGGTGGTGACCGTCACTCAATAATTTTTATGAATATTGTGGAGGATTTCGAGATTGAGCATGAAGATGTCTATGTGAAACTATTTATTCATACATTAGAGGAGGATTCTTGGGATTGATATAAAGCTTTACCTGAAAATTCAATTAAATCATGGACTGAGATGAAGAATGCATTTAGATCACAATATGGGGATAAAACTGACCCTAGATTTCTTCTATCTGAATTTGAGAACATAAAGAAGAATCCCAATGAGCTTGTTCAAGACTTTAACACTAGATTCAATAAAAATTTAACTATAATACCCATAATAATTCTAAGACCAAGTGAAGAATCCTTCCTAATAAAGTACTCAGATGCTTTTGATAAGAAAGTTGCATATTATTTGAGGGATAAGAACCCTAGAACCTTGAGGAAAGCTTTCACTATGGTAGTAAAAATTGAAAACAATATTAAGGTAACAGGGAAACCTCTTAAAAGGGAGGTGTCATCTTTATAAACCATGAAAAGCCTCAGACAAGAAAGGGAGTTGATCTAGAGGAAGTAGTTAAGAATTTAGCAGGAGCAGTCAAGGAAATTTCCTATAAACTTGCTAGAGAAGAGAAAGGAATAGGGTAGAGATCTCAGGGCCAACACCAACCTCAGGGCCAAAATAGATTTGGGAATCATCCTAGAGGTGATCACAGATTAGATGAGAGAGGAAAAGGGCCCATGGGATCAAAAATAAAAACATCAACCAAGAGAGAACAGATTGGTCCCTGATCCTTTGACTACTAGAGTTTTCATGGTAGAAGAAAACCATGTTATTGATTGGTGTGACAAGTGTTTATTTACACATTCCCCTTGTGATCTAAACGAGGAAACTAAAGAGGTTGATGATGATGTTACTTTTAGTGATGTGTGCATGATGGAATGCCCTGAAAATTCACAACAAGGGGCCACTTTTACAAAATTATTGAGTGCTTTAGGACTATCAATTTTTTTTGGAACTACATAAACCAAATATCTCTTGTTCCTTCTACTAGTGATTTTGAAGTTGATATGGTTTAGGATTTTGACTTTCCCAACCATGACTTTGAGTACTTTAGGGAATTGATGATTAATAAATATGATGGAGGAGTTACTTATGAGGAGGACAAGATGGATTTGATGAATGTAGTAGTTGCTCAAGATAAGGAGTATAATCTCGAAGTAGAGTTGTCAAAGGGGAGAACCAAAACCCAAAATAAAAATCCCACTTCTCACTAACATCCCAAAAGAGCCTCCTAAGAAAGATACACCTAAAAAGGGTTCTGTCATTCAAAATAAAATCACTACCCCAGTCCATGCCCAAGCCATGAAGAGTATCATCCCATAAGAAGGGGAAGTTACTATCCATCCCAACATAGTATTACCTAAATATATCCCCTGTGATATTGCTCAGATTTAGAGCTAGATTAAAGTCACTGTACACATTTTTGAATTACTTAGGATCCATGAGCATATGAAAATGGAATTCAAGTATTTAGGGATCAAATAGGAGCTAATGACCCTAGGTAAAGATGTAAATAGTGTGGACCTTACCCATCGATTGCAAAGTTAGAAGTGTCAAAAGCATTGGAGGATTTGGGTGAATCTCCTAAAGTGTATTTGGGTAATGCCCTTGTTGAATCTTAACTTGATATTTATCCTTTTTATAAAAATTTAATCATTAAGGATAGATTTGTGATGCCCGGTTAAAACAACCCACTTGAGACCCATGAAGAACCTAGGTTTAGTTAGAAAATTTAGGAATAATTTTTTTTATTAGGAGTTAACGACCAAAGTCTCAAAGATAAATAGATTAAACTGATAACCTTTCCCATTATAATAATTACGATATCACATTATAAAGCAATAAGTGTAATAAGTCCACACCTAGCTCAAATCTCCCTAGGGATTAATTTAAATACTGATTACACTGACATTTTAGCTAAATATTCCCTGATTAAAAATTTTAGGGTTAAGGGACCCAAAACAATTAAATACCCAAGGTATTTAATTCCACAAGATCAAGACAAGAGCAGGGTTAAATTATAGTGAGGAAAGGAATAAATATTTAAAACATCAGAGTAAGGTCTCACTTACCCACTCTCCAAACTCGATTAAGAGTGCCTACAACCAGTTCGTAAGGCAACAATCGCCACCAACATTCCGAACAATTCTAGAATTACTAGATCATAATTTTCATATATTAACAATTATCAAGGTCACATGGTTCAACTTTTAGGGTTAGAAGTTTCAGTTAGGTTGAGGGAGTAATTTACCTCATGCCCACTCTCTAGTAGGCTCATAGTTTTAACTTTATTTTTCACACACTTAACATATTCAAAATTTCCCTCAATCATTCCTATTGGGTAGGAAATTTTCTCACCTTTCTGGTGATATAAAGAAGTCCTCCTAACTCCTTTAGGAACTCAAGATATGGTCAGGCATAGTTTTGGAGTCAAATTTTCCCTAAGGAGACATGTGTCAAGAGGAGAGGAAAACCCCTCGGTAGGTTGGCGAGTCGCGGGTTGGCTTTAGCAATTTTTCCTTGCACGGGAGAAATTTCCCAATTGTGCCCGCACCTTCGCGGGTCCTCCAAGGAGACATGGCGGCCTCTAAGACATCACTAGGGAAAAGGGGAAAGGCGGAGCGGCGAAAGAATTTAGGGCATTTCACCCAAGGGGAGAGAAAACCAAATGGTGTCCGTGCACCCGAGGGTCCACCTAGGGATACGTGGCACTCCATGATTTTTCTTTGGAGAAGAGAGAAGGAAGGGTGGAGTGGTGGGGTTTTTTGGGCAACCACACCGAAGGGAGGGAAAAAGGGAAAGATGATCATGTGGGTCTGTGCACCCGTGAGAAGAATTTTCCCAAGGTGAGGGCGGGAATGTGGGGTGTGGGGAAATTTTCCAAAGGCAAAAATTCAAAATAACAAAGGGTTTGCGCCCCTCGAAAGCACCCAAAGTTGCCATGTGGTAGCCTATGATTGGCTACTGGAGCCGGCGGGGTAAAAGATGAAAATTTTCTGAGCCAAATTTTTTTAAAAAAATTCTAAGGCAATTCGACCAGGAAATTTTTGGGTTGCGGGTCCCGTGGGGAAAATTTTCCGCCAAGGCTCAAAATCTTCAAAGTGCTATAACTTGAGCTAGAAATCTCAGTTTTGGGAAAAAGAGGACTTTTGGAAAGATTTCGATGCCATCTTTGCACAAGAAACACAAATTTTACATTTAGATAAATTTTAAGGGGTAAATTTTGTAAAAAGGATCTGTAGGATTTTAATAAGCCAACTGGTAATTTCCAACTTTCAATTTTGATTAAATTGGGTCTCCTCCTTCACTCAACATGTCAAAAAACATGGAGGATTAATCTAGGAAGGATTTTGAAATGTTTAGGAAGTTAAATTTGTTCAATTGATTTAAATTTGAATTTTTGTCCAACAAATGACAGAAAACAGCTGAGGAAGGGATTGTGTTCAAATTTGCAATGGTTAAATTGTTTCCTTAAGTTTTCTTTGTCAATCTGAGTTCCATGCTAATGTATCATGTTAAATTTTAAGGTTTCCAAATTGATTTAAATGTGCAGGTCTGAACTATGCATTTTTATTAAGTTTGATTGTCAGTTTTGAATATTTACAAGAGATCAATTTCTTTTAAATTTGTATAACAAATTTTATCATTCAAGTTTGGAATTTCATTTCTAAACTAATCTAATGCATTCATTTGTTTACAAAAAACCATTCTGAATCAAAATCAAATACTAACTTTCATTTTTACACAACTCCAAAAATACAAAATACAACATTGTTTCCATGTGCATTTCTTCCTTCCAAACAAAGATCTAACTATCTCTTTTGCCATACAATGAAACATTGCATTTAATTCAACAATGCATATAAGAGAAGGTCTTTCAATTCTTTATTAATTCCAATCATGTACTCTACATATTTCAATGTTGGAAAACAATAACAACATTCAATTTATTTCTTTCCAATGTACAGAGTAGAAAAAAATGTCTTTCTCAATTCAAATATACATTCTCATAATCAATTACAACATCATTTCTCCATAACATAACTATTACAATTTCATCCACATCATGTGGGAAAGGATTACAAATGAATGTGTTTTCACAAGGGACTGTCAAACTGTGTTTTTCCTTGCTCTAGGACAACAACATGCACATTTTCTCTTTTCTCTAGTTGATCACAACAAAAGAGGGGGAAAGGCAACACTCTCCACCCAACCAAGACATCCAATGAAAGGAGAAGCCTTCCTTCATCATTGGCCCCCGAGCCCCAACCAAAATACAATAATAGATGCAATTCAACCCATGACAACAATTGGCTTCCACAACACACAACATTCTTTCAAATACACATTTTAAAATAAAACACGAGATCAATACAAAATAGCAGTTTACAATCGCAATTGAAAACATATCAATCAAAACTTAGGCTTGATCAATTAAGCCAAAGGATCAAGGTCTATGGGGGAATCTACTTATTCCTCCCAATTGGGAATTAGACATCCACCAGAATAAACCACTAAAATAATTCATCCCACACACATCCTTATGCCCCCACAAGTTTCTCCTTATACCCCCACAGATTTCTGTATGCCCGTCCTAAAGTAAGAAATGCAAGCTATTTCTTTTCCATGGTGGATCCAAAACCCAAACTCCCTCCAAAAAAAATCTGATGCCAATGGCATTCCTTATGCCCCCCACATAGATTCCCCATAGCCTTCTCTTACACCTTCCCTAAGGTAGTATACCCAACCAGCCAACAAATAAAACAAAGCATGCACTATCCACACAACACAACAAGAAAATGATAGCATATAAAAAGAGAGTTAAATTCCTACCTCTCCATGGTTACTTTGGTGCCTAAACAATAAGCTTCAAGTGCCAAAATACAATCCAAAATAGCAATTTCCAAGCATGCAAAGCTTTCTCCAAATTATTCCAAGAATAAGAGCTCCAAACAAGAAAAATGTGCCCCTAAGGAAGTTGCAAAAATGATTCAAAAACCAAAACAAGAAGAGAGTTTGAATTAAATAGAAGAAGGAGAGAAGAGGATGATGTGAATCCATGTATGATGCCACATCACACATCCTCAAATTTCAAACAAAAAGACAATGTCCAAACTCCCAAGCACAATAAAGAGGTGGGTGAAAAATGACAAGTTACTTGACAAGTGCAAAAAAACCCACACCTCAAGGGACAACCAATTAAAAGAAATGTAAGAGAGTGTAATCCAAAACAAGTAACATGATTAATAAAAAGTATTATAAAAGTCACAAATCACATCTCCAACCATTAGTATGGTTGGGAATTAGATTTAGAGGCATGGGACAAGTTTTACTTGTCCCATAAGCCTCCAAAAATAGCCCCCAAGGACAAATTCAAATTTCCATGGAGGTGGAGTATTTCTTACTCTAAAATCTGACTTACACAAGCTCCTACACAACTTACACATCACTTAAATAATTAATACAAAGAGCCAACAACTTCCATTATTACTTACCCATATGCCAATTTGACTTATTTAACTTTTAACCATATGTTTTCTCACATAAAACCAACACAATTTTAATTAATTAAAAGAAGGGAACACATTACTAATAAAATACATACAAGAATAATAAAATAAACACATTAATAAAATACACAAACCCATGGTCACATATAAAGGAAATTCCCCATGGGAATCCCTAACAAAATACAACACACACACACAAGACATGTTGCCATGGTGACCTTGTTGAATTCACCTAGAATTCTATTGTGGTTGGTCTCCGACCCCCCAATGTTTGTCATGATATTTAACTTGTAAAACACAAATACCTCCTTCGGACTCGTGGCCATATTAGAACATTCAATATGAATATAAATAAAATCACAAAACCAACTATATAAATTAATCACAACAACATCAAAGTAATAACTACATCATTTACATTTTTAATCAACAACTATATCATCATCAAATAATTTCCATTTTCTAGGTTTACTACAAATATCAAATATCACATGTCTGAACAACATCTACAATATAACCATGTCCGACAACATGTCAACATCTATATAAAATGTCTCCAACAATCATTATGCATCATATATGAATCAGGTTCAACAATAGCCTAGGATTTTACATCTAACACCATACTAAATCCAAACTATAAGAATGTCCATCATATAGTTTACAATATCATGATCAGTAATAAAAGGTGCCAAAGGGAAATGGGCACTACATTCCCCTCCTTAGACTTGAATTCCTTCCGGAATTCACATGAAAGAGAGATAGGAATAATCGTAACAAAAAAAAGGATCACTCCCAATATGGAATTTCTTACTTCAAACCATTTTGGGTATATAGAAGTCAAGTCTGGTCCAATATATTTTAACGAGGAGAAGGGAGATTGCAAGGGATGAGTTCTAAAATTTCTACAAGGAAGGCTACAAGAATTTAAATCTAAGGAGTAACTTTACACTATCAAACAAGATACAACACATAACAATATAACATGAAGAGTTCCAAAATATTATTAAGAGTAACCACCAAGTAAGAGAATTTCAGGGAGAATTTCCATAACTTGAGATGACCACACAGTTTCCTCATGATACACATACCACATTAATAGAAGTTAAGGTTTCTACACATCTAAGCCATGATTTCAAGGTTCATTGTTTAGACAAGGCTAGAAAAATCAACTATGACCAAATTTGTATGAGGAACAAGTCTACTCAAGGTCCCACAAATTGAGATCACACAAGATGAGGTTAACCAACAAGGAAACCTAAATCAGAAAGCATTTAAAAACAAGGAACTATTCAAGGAAAGCACTTCTATAACTCGAGAGGGCACAATTAACTTTTCATGGTAATACTAAGAAAATTCAAGACCACAAGGTTTCCTATAGTCTAATTTTTACACTTTTGTTTTAAGAATCGAACACACCAAACAACCAAACTAAAGAAGTCAACCATTTAGCAAAATAAAATATATACATATACATTTATATCTCCCCTAACAACTAACATAACAATACAAGTACCATACCTTATATCACAATGAGATTTATTTATCTTATTTCCTACTCAAGCTTAGAATAACCATAAAGGGAGCACAAGAAACATCAAGGACCACTCAAGGTCGCTAGGGAGAAGAACAAGTAACACAGGGTCCAATCAAATCCAAGGGTGAATCACATCATCTTGCACTTTCCATCCTAATGGGAAAAAGGGCTACAACAACAAGGTGACCCAAGAAAATATGAGGAAAAGAAGACTTCCCGAAGTTATTTTATATCCTTAACATATGTTGCCTTAAAATTACAATACTTAGGTCTCCAAGGACAAGATAACATGCAAGGAGGTTTCTTCTCAAACAATAGATAAGTCTCAATCCAAAAGGACCACAACTCACATCCATCGAGCTATGGGACGATAAGGGTGTGATGACCCAAAAATCCCACAAGAAAGGCACATACATCTATGGACAAGAAGTAATAAGCAACTAGAACACATTACTATCCACCGGGGTTTCACAATTTCAGGTGGACAACAGAACTATAGGTTCAACTATACATTGTACTCAATACACATAAATTTTACCCATGTTATAAATCAACTCATTAAGTCAAAATTTATAGCTTTTCTTGTTAAGAACATTCCTTTCATGCTTCCTTAGTTACAAACTTCCTTCTATCATGACATCACCAGTTTACATTATAAAGAGCACCACTAAGGTGGGCATGATGTCTCACCATTCTGTATAGGTAGAGAGCATTTAGTCTTACTCATAAGGAAGGTGGATGGACAAGGTTTCCTTTCTATTCTTCTACATGGTTTTTATTTCTTCTATTAATCTACCAAGGGTACAACAAGGATCACTTCCCTTTTTCTATGCTCAAGTTTATTTGTTAAGTTCCAAGGTCAAATCTCTTTAATTATAGTTTCATGGTGTTTTGGTTGAGTCATCTTATCAATCAAATTTTAATGAGAAGGAAGGTTCAAACATATCACATAATTACTTTTATGGGAAAGAGATGTAAATCAACACACCACATTTTTAATTCTAAAGGAACAAGAGACATTCAACATAGAAAACACACTATTAATTTTTGTAAGAACTAGGAAACAATGAGCCAACATGAATCACACCAAGATTTCAAAGATTCACTGAATAATTTCAAGCAGCATTACACATTCTTAGTGGGTCTCCACAAGTCTCACAAGAAATTTTCAAGGAAGGCTCATTAAAGAGGTGTAATCTTACTTTTACAAATCTATTAAGGTTTAACAATTTTTTTATTGTTTAGGGTGGTAAAATTTTACTCCCTAATAACCGAAGAAGGTTTTCCAATCAATCCTCATTTCCCACAAGATATCACTAGCCAAGCAACTATATGACAATGCAACTTTACTCCAAGGACACACATCCACACTAGAAAGCATCAAATGCAATGGAGCAACCAAATAATTTACCAAATTGTTATCTCATTTTTGAGTTTACGCCAAAAATGAGATAACCCTAAGAAATTTTTTGAGCTGATTTTCTAAGGATCACCTTTTAGAGAGATAATCAGGTTTTCGGGTTTCACAAGCAAGACAACATGTGTTTTGGATGCTTCATGTCGTGTGTTCCCCAAAACCCGAAACCCGCATCAAGTAAGGTGAGTTAGGTTTGTGGACCTTCCAAGCATCGGAACATGCCTTCGTCAAAACATGCTTCATGTCACATGTCTTCCGATCCCGAAGCCCGATTTACTCCTTTGTTTCGGGTTTCTGGGGTCATCAAGCATGATGCTTCATGTCACTTGTTTCCGCAACCCGAAACCCGAATTGCTCTAAAACCCTTTGTGTCGGGTTTCCGGATATCCCAAGCATGCTTGACATGACATTTATCTCGATTTGTCAGGTAGTTGGCATGTGTCAACATAAGTGTATTAAATGTGATCTTTCTTATATATATTTGGATTTCCACGTCATTTTTACCAGACATACTTTTTACCTCGTGGATTTTTGCACATGCATCTTCGACCCAGAAACCTGACTCACCTCTGTGCCTGATTGCATTGCTTGTTTTTGATCATTTCTTGTTCTGGTTGAAGGTATTTTTCTTCATTCTTTGTTTGTGGTTTTTGTGGAATAATTGTGTAAAGAATTCTTCCAAGTTTCTTATCAGGGTTGTTGGGGTTTTATCTTTTCCATTTTGGGGGTTGTTTTCTAAATTAGGTTTGTGTTTTAGGGTTACCCCTTTGGAATTATCACTTTGTCATTGTAATTAAAAATATATTGGGGATATCAACAGTGAGGAAAAACTTGCATGTTTCAACTCAACAATTACCCCATTCCCTCTTCTCGGGTTTCGCAGGGTGCTTTGCAGTGTTCAAAACCCACAGTATATTGAAAAGTTTAAAGTATCGAGTTTTCCGAACTCTCCGGCATCCTCCTAGTGTGTCGGGTTATTTCAACTCTCCGGCATCTCCAGTGTGTCGAGTTTTTCAAGTGTTCAACACCTTCTGATCTCCGACACTCTCCTCCTTTGAAATTCCTCATGTCGGACCCTAGTCCATCACAAGATAAGACTGAAAAATCAGGGAGGATGAAGTACAAATTTAGGAAGGTGGAGTCTCCCTCCTACATTGACTGTAATTATGACATCCAGGATACAGAGCTCGGAAACATAGATATGGAGGATTTTTGGAATAGGGTCAAGAGCTCTTCTCAGACTCCATGGATGAAATCAATAGTTGACAGTGGTCTACCTCTTACAGTAGGTTTCCCTATGTCCGCTCAGTGCCCCGAGTTCATCTTAGCCTGTGCTTCGAATTATGATTCTGCTTCTCGTTCTGTGAAAAACTAGGTGGGAGAAGTTGTAATCAAGTTGGACGGAGGTTACTTCGATGACCTTCTCAAGCTGCCTAATTTTGAGGAATATGGAGATGTGGATCTCAAGTCAGCCCAAAAAGCTTGGGACAATGATCAGGAGGATTGCATCAAGCACGTGAATAAGAAGTTCCTAATCAAAGCCAAACCAGCTGTTTCCAGGTTCCCAAGACTTGTTCCCAGAAGTGATTTCATTCAGGAAATCAATGATATCATTACTCTGTTGAGTCGAGTTTTTGGTTTCTCCAAATCAAATGTTTTCCAAGGATGGATGTACCAGTTCATGATCATTATTAAGAAGAATCAATAGGGAATTGATTGGGGTACTCTTATCAGTAATGAGATAGATTCTCAAATGAAAATAGTCTTGTCTACGGGAAAGTTTTATATGTCCTCGTATGTCACCTATGCAGCGGCTGGCATGAGAAACTATCCCGGGTTGGACACCAAGGGGAACAAGATAGTGGAGCATGTTTATCAGTATTTTCCTTAGCTGACAAGAAAAGGGTCTGAAGACCAATTCAGAAGGGTAAACGACGCCTTCTTTTATGAGAACATTTGTAGGTTAAACCCTGAACTAAGGAAAACGAGAGTCTCTAATGAGGCATGGGCTGAAGATTCAAAATGGGGTTATGTCTTCTTGCAATTTAAGAAGTTCACATATCTTCGAGTAGTCATGTACCTAGGGATCCTTTCTATTTGCTCGATATCCAGGGGACAAACTAATCTTGATGGAGTTGGTCGGCAATTGTTGGATTTTCACAAGTTCCAACAGAGTAAACATAAGGCCGTTGTATCTTTCCCAATTTCTATTAGAAGGTATACTTGTTCAACAGTGGTGAAAGCCAAGAATGTTGTCCATGAGCTTCAAGATAAATTGAAGAAGCACATGAAGCCCCGAGACAGGTTTGATTTTCGAGGAGTCCTCAAGGCATATGGAACTCTACACCTGCACATGCCAAGCATAGAAGACATCTGGATTGATTTACGTGATGAGGTTGTTGTCCGAAGAAAAGATCATAGCAGATTGACACTTGCTGAGATTCAAACACTTGAGCTCGCTAACATACCAGAAGGTACTAGCGATAATGAAAGTGTTCTGGATCCTTCCTATGATGGATTGAATGAAGATCAATATGTTTTCCCACCTATTGATTGGTCTATCAGTGAAAAAGCTTCGTTACAGATAGATCAGCCCTGATTCTTGCACGCACCAAAGCATGGCTCACCTCTTGGGGAATGAGTTTTAAAGATGATAATTTTTCAAAGTTGGTTACTGCAGAGGCGGGGCCCTCCAAAAAGGGAAAAGACAAAAGATCTTCTAAGGGACCTATAAAGGTCAAGTTTGTCAAGAAGAGAAGAGAACGAGAAATCTCTTCAATTGTTTCTCTAGTTGAAACGGTGAATGTGCCAGAATCACCAACACCACTAGAAATAGGAGAAATTTCTTTGGAAGGAGAAGTAAGCCAGCCTCTAGTTTCACCATTTGTTGACTGCCCAACTGAAGTGACCTTATCTCTTGCATCCAGGCTTTGGAGTCGGGATCTGCGCTTCCTCCTTCACAACCACTTCTACCTCCTCTTTCCCCATCTACTTCTTCAGTCATGGCCAACATTTTCTCTGGACTCTCACCCCTCTGTTGGGACCAAAGTAATCACCAACACACCCCCTCCTGTGCCTCTTTTTACTGAATCTGCTACCACATTGGTAACTATCCCCACTCCGCCAGTGGATCCTTCTCCCCCTGAAAGTATGATACCAACTTCTACAATAGTGGTAACTCCCTCTGACACGCCTCAATGGCTACTTGAGAAAACTCGAGGAAGAGGAAGGTGATTGTACCCATACCAGCCTTTGATTTTAGTTCACTCAAGGCTTCTACTGCTAAATCAGCCAAGAAACCCAAAATAGTTTCAAGGGTTTTGGTGGACGCTTCGGGGCATAAGTTTGCAGAGATCGCCACTCCCGCGACTGAAAAAACCAAAGAGGACATAACGGCCTCTGACTATCAGATAACTAGGGTGGCTCTAGGAGAAGTGACAATAGAAGGAGCACAACAGGATGCACGGGATGCTATAAACGTGCTATGCCAGAAATTGAAGGAAACAAAGGACAGCAGAGATGAGCTTAAAGGAAAGGTGGAGCAGTTAACTGAGGTATTGCTTAAGCTCTCAAAACCCCTTGAATCCATACCATCTTCCTCTGTCCCTGTCAGGTTTGATTTCTCATCAGTGCCTATAATCGAGAAGATTAATGAAAAAGGAAGGGTGGTCGATGAGTGGACCCAAAGGCTGCTCCAATAGGGGAAAGAAGTGATTCAAGACGCCGTAGAAGTCTATCAATATTTGGGGAATATACAGAGTGATGGAGAAAAGATGGATGATGATAGATGCTGTAGAAGTCTATCAATCTTTGGGGAATATACAGAGTGATGGAGAAAAGATGGATGATGATTTCTCCCAAGAAATTGGACATCTTGATTTGACTTTCGAAGCTCTCCAGGTATTAAAGCAAATTCCATCACGCATCTTGGTAGAAGAAGGCATCATCCCACATGCGGATAAGCATTTCTAGCTGACCAAAGCCATCAGGTTTAGGGTAAATATTCTCAACGAAGCTTGTGGAAAATTGAGAGAATCAAGAGATCAATTGATTGATGGCAAAAGTGACTGGAATAAGAAATGCTAAAAATTTGTGCAAAAGTGTCGGTTGGAAAATTAGGCATCCTACTAGCTGATGATCTTTTCAAGAAAATCGAAGAATCTATTCAGCATGAACCAGCTCATGGATTTGGCATTGAAATAATTGACAGGTTTGTAAGGATTGAACATTCTTTGGAGGCCTTGAGAAAACTCAACAAAAGATTGAGAAAACTTCCTGGTGGTGCCAGTGACACTCATGAAACATGTGAAGTTTTGAGTGATCATTCCACTGCGCCTGACGAAAATGAGATGCAAGGTATAATCTGGAAGTTCCAAGAATTTCGGAACAAACAGGCTCAGCTGGAGGAAGAGAAAGATGAAGAAGCAAAAGATGACGATTCAGACTAAGTCTTGATGCGACGTGTCATTTCAATCTTGAAATTGACATGTCTTTTTCATTTCTGTTTCGTCACATTTTGAATCATATTGTGACTTGGTCTCCTGCGTGAGAGCCAAGCAAAATAGGACTCTTTTTAAAAGACTGTTTTATAGGGTTTGTCCTATTTTCTCTCAACTATTTTTATTATAAATAAGGGATGTGTGTACATTCCAAAGGGTTGAGATTTTTGAAACATTGGGGGCTATTGTGAAGAAGAAAAACTTTGTGTTTTCTTTTAATCATTTGAGGAATAGAAGCTGATACTATTTTCGCAAACTTTGTGTTGTGAGATGTGTTTTTCTTAAGATATTGTTCTTATGTTCATGATCTTAAGCTATTCTTTGTTTAGCATCTTGATGATCCTAATAATTTCAAACATTATATTTGTGATCTAAAGCTCGTATGATTATTTCATGCTCTGTGTTTACTCGAAAGAAAATACGTTCCTCTCATTTCCTTTCCATTGTGTTTCTTCCATTGTAATAATTTCCAACCCAGTCCATTTATAAAAACAACATCTTCACATAGTGTGGATATGGATTTCGGGATTCTATCCCAACCCCAATGGTTAGATTAGTGTGAATACTGTATATATTATTTATGCTGTGTTTTAGATTAGTAATAAATAGGCAGCCTCACCTGTCTTTGAGGAGGGATTTAATCCCATGTACTGTGGTTGAACCTCATATTTTGGATTGACAAAATATCCAACCAACACAAATCATGGACTTTACAGTCAAGAGTTACAATTTTTTTTAAAAGAGGAAGTACAATATATGCACCATCGAAATTAACTATTAAGATTTACCAAACTAACATCTCTAAGAGAAAGGTCTAAAAGACCCAAAACACCCATAAGTGTTTCCAAGTAACCCAAAGATTAATAGGTCATAGAATGTTATCCATAGTAAAGGAAATTTAAGGTAAGGGTAGACCTATTTATAAGTCAAGAGAGAAAAACAAGTACACTTAAATAACTCACTACCTGAAAGGGCTTAAATCTTTCCATAATTACCAAGATGCATACATTCCACGAGTCAACACTTTCTATGATGCAACCAGGAACCCATGATACAATTTAACATGCCATTGATGAAACAACACTTTTCCACCAACATTTACAGTCAACCAAAAGGCAATCCAATCCTAACAAAATATAAAAGCCCATAATAAAACACTCCTACTCGACGAGGTCAAGCTCTTACCAGATTGTAAGAGAACCACCACTACCGCTATCAGATTGCCATCTAGACTGCACTACACAACAAAATTTCTTTCTAACAAGGTCAAGCAACGAAAGGGTCATTCTAAGATCTTAGACACACTTAAGGTTCTGCGCATCCATAGCCAAGGCATGAATTAACGCACCTAGGAAGACATTCGAGCCACCTAGGTACCCCCATATGACAAAATATTATGAGACAAACAACATAGAACCAGCTCAACAACATGCAAGTGAGAATCATGTAACACTTGGCTAAGTAGCCAACAACATAATGAGCTCCGAGTCACTAATCAAATAAGTCCAAGAAATATCAGCAATCAATAAAAGTGGCTAAGTAGCTGCATTACAAAGTTTGAAAATTCTGGCAAGAATTATAAATAAATAAAAGATCCTCAGAGCTTCTCAATCCAATCATAAAATAAGATGCTGGTCCTTGATAAAATACACAAGATTACGAATGTAAAAAAAAAAAGTTAACACCACATTCACTCTTGACCCTTCATGGCCACCAATAGGGGTACTCTGTCTCGAGGTTAGTTCCAAAAACACATACATAGGATTGGGTCCTAAACGACACCCAGACTTAGTGTCCACTCTCTCATATGGGTAACAAACTAGAAAACTGACAACCAGACCCTCTTTCCTAACCACTAAAGGAAGGAAGCTCTAAACAGCTTCTAATCAGCTCTTCGACCCAAAACACAACCACTATTGCCCAACCACAAGAATCACATCATACAACTCATCATTCCAACAACTCCAATAAGGAAGGGTCTCAACAAAGGGCTTAATGCATCATACAATTAAATCAAGTTTTAGGACTTGTAAAACAACACATTTTCAAAGGGGAACCAAGTCTCCATTATACTAGAAGTTCACCAAAAATCAATTTAATCGACATTCTTAGTTACCTAGGTGTAGCCAAAATGCCACTAAGCAAGCACAACAACTCAAAAAACTTGTTATTTTATTATGATTTTAATTCGGAAGTTCAAATGAATAGAGTAATGTAATATTTCTTCATACTTATTTCTTCTTCAATTTTCAAACAAGTTTGTTTTCTTAGATTCAAAAGTGTGCTAGGTTTACAGTTCATGTCTCAAGTTTTCTAGTGTGCCCAATGGTCCAAGCTTTCAAACCACTGCTCTGATACCAAGTGTGATGCCTGGTTAAAACAACCCACTTGAGACCCATGAACAACCTAGGTTTAGTTAGAAAAATTAAGAATATATTTTTTTGATTAGGAGTTAACGACCAAAGTCTCAAAGACAAATAAATTAAACCGATAACCTTTCCCATTACAATAATTAATGATATCACATTATAAAGAAATAAGTGTACTAAGTCCACACCTAGCTTAAATCTCCCTAGGGATTAATTTAAATACTAATTACACCGACATTTTAGCTAAATATTCCCTGATTAAAAATTTTACGGTTAAGGGACCGAAACAATTAAATACTCAAGGTATTTAATTCCACAAGATCAAGACAAGAGCAGGGTTAAATTACAATGAGGAAAGGAATACCTATTTAAAACATCAAAGTAACGTCTCACTTACCCACTCTTTGAACTCAATTAAAAGTGCCTACAACCAGGTCAGTAAGGCAAAATCGCCACTAACATATTCTAGAACAATTCTAAAATTACTAGATCATAATTTTCATTTATTAACAATTATCAAGGTCACATGGTTCAAATTTTAGGGTTAGAAGTTTTAGTTAGGTTTAGGGAGTAATTTACCCCCATACCCACTCTCTAGCAGACTCATATTTTCAACTTAAATTTTCACACACTTAACATATTCAAAATTTCCCTAAATCATTCCCATTGGATATGAAATTTTCTCACCTTTCCGGTGATATAAATAAGTCCTCCCAACTCCTTTAGGAACTCAAGATATGGTCAGGTGGAGTTTTGGAGTCAAATTTTCCCCAAGGGGACACATGTCAAGAGGAGAGGAAAAACCCTCTGGTGGGTTGGCGGGTCATGGGGTGGCTTTAGAAATTTTTCCTTGCACGGGAGAAATTTCCCAATTGTGCCCGTGCCTCCGCGGGTCCTCCAAGGACATGTGGCGGCCTCTAAGACATCTCTGGGGAAAAGGGGAAAGGTAGAGTGGAAAAATAATTTAGGGCATTTTACCCAAGGGGAGAGAAAACCAAACGGTGTCCGCACGCCCGCTGGTCCACCTGGG
Organism: Taxus wallichiana var. yunnanensis; assembly: GCA_018340775.1. NCBI lineage: Eukaryota > Viridiplantae > Streptophyta > Pinopsida > Cupressales > Taxaceae > Taxus > Taxus wallichiana. Next base: position 156,716,707 of record CM031244.1, on the reverse strand, counting down.
GCCGATACGCGGCGCTCCACGATTCACCTGTGGGAGAAGAGAGAAGGAAGGGCAGAGCGGCGGGGTTTTTTGGGCAATCTTGTCAAAGGGAGGGAAAATGGGAAAGATGATCACGTGGGTCTGTGCACCTATGAGAAGAATTTTCCCAAGGCAAAGCAGGATGCGGGAAATTTTCCAAACATTTCCAAAGCCAAAAATTCAAAATAACAAAGGGTCCGTGCCCCTCTGCAAACACCCTAAGCTGCCACGTGGCAGCTTGTGATTAGTCTGCAGCTAATGGAGTAAAAGATGAAATTTTTCTGAGCTAAAATTTTTAAAAAAAAATTCTAAGGCAATTCAATGGGAATTTTTTGGGTTGCGGGCCCGTAGGAAAATTTTTTCCCAAATTTTCCCACCAAGGCTCAAAATCTTCAAAGTGCCATAACTTGAGATATATAGCTTAGCTTTAGGAAAATGAGGAATTTTTGGAAAGCTCTCGATGCCCTCTTTGCACAACAAACATAAATTTTACATTTAGATAAAATTTAAGGGGTAAATTTTTCAAAAAGGATCTATAGGCTTTTAATAAGCCAACTGGTAATTTCCAACTTTCAATTTTGATTAAATTGGGTCTCCTCCTTCACTCAACATGTCAAACAGACATGGAGGATTACTCTAGGAAGTATTTTTAAAGTTTTAGGAAGTTAAATTTGTTCATTTGATTTAAATTTTAATTTTTGTCCATCAAATGATAGAAAACGATTGAGGAAGGGATTGTGTTCAAATTTGCAATGGTTAAATTGTTTCCTTAAATTTTATTTGTCAATATGAGTTCCATGCTAATGTATCATGTTAATTTTTAAGGTTTCCAAATTGATTTAAATGTGTGGGTTTGAACTGTGCATTTTTATTAAGTTTGATTGTCAGTTTTGAATATTTACAAGAGATCAATTTCTTTTAAATTTGTATAACAATTTTTATCATTCAAGTTTGGAATTTCATTTCTAAACTAATCTAATGCATTTAGTTATTTACAAAAAAACCATTCTAAATCAAAATCAAATACTAACTTTCATTTTTACACAACTACAAAAATACAAAATACAACATTGTTTCCACGTGCATTTCTTCCTTCCAAACAGAGATCTAACTATCTCTTTTGCCATACAATGAAAAATTGCATTTAATTAAGAAATGCATATAAGATAAGGTCTTTCAATTCTTTATTAATTCCAATCATATACTTTACATATTTCAATGTTGGAAAATAATAACAACATTCAATTTATTTCTTTCCAATGTACAGAGCAGAAAAATGTCTTTCTCAATTCAAATATACATTCTCATAATCAATTACAACATCATTTCTCCATAACATAACTGTTACAATTTCATCCACATCATGTGGGAAAGGATTACAAATGAATGTTTTTTCACAAGGGACTGTCAAACTACATTTTTCCTTGCTCTAGGACAGCAACATGCACATTTTCTCTTTACTCCAGTTGATCACAACAAAAGAGGGGGAAAGGCAACACTCTCCACCCAACCAAGACATCCAATGAAAGGAGAATCCTTCCTTCATCATTGGCCCCCGAGCCCCAACCAAAATACAATAAAAGGTGTAATTCAACCATGGCAACAACTGGCTTCCACAACACACAACATTCTTTCACATACACATTTCAAAATAAAACATAGCTCAATACAAAACAACAGTTTACAACTGCAATTGAAAACATATCAATCAAAACTTAGGTTTGATCAAACAAGACAAAGGAGTAAGGTCTATGGGGAAACTACTTATGTCTCCCAATTGGGAATTAGACATCCACCAGAACAACCCACCAAAATAATTCATCGACACACATCCTTATGCCCCCACAAGTTTCTCCTTATGCCCCCATAGATTTCTTTATGCCCGCCCCCAAAGTAAGAAATGCAAGCTATTTCTTTTCCATGGTGGATCCCAAACTCAAACTCCCTGCACAAAAATCTGATGCCAATGGCATTCCTTATGCCCCCACATGGATTCCCCATAGCCTTCTCCTACACCTTCCCTAAGGTAGTCTACTTAACCAGCCAACAAATAAAACAAAGCATGCACTATCCACACAACACAACAAGAAAATAACATATAAAAAGAGAGTTAAATTACTACTTCTCTATGGTTACTTTAGTGCCCAAACAACAAGCTTCAAGTGCCAAAACACAGTCCAAAAAAATAATTTCCAAGCATGCAAATCTTTCTCCAAAATTTTTCCAAGAACAAGAGCTCCACACAAGAAAATTGCGCCCCCAAGGACATTGCAAAAATGATTCAACAAACCAAAACAAGAAGAGAGTTTGAATTAAATAGAAGAGGGAGAGAAGAGGATGATGTAGATCCATGTAGGATGCCACATCACACATCCTCAAATTTCAAACAAAAAAGACAAGTTCCAAACTCTCAAGCACAATAAAGAGGTAGGTGAAAAATGACAAGTTACTTGCACACTCCAGAAAGCCCACAACTCAAGGGACAACCAATTAAAAAAATGTAAGAGAGTGCAATCCAAAACAAGCAACATGATTAATAAAAAGCATTATAAAAGTCACAAATCACATCTCCAACCATTAGTATGGTTGGTGAATTAAATTTAGAGGCATGGGACAAGTTTTACTTGTCCCACAAGCCTCCAAAACAGCCCCCAAGGACAAATTCAAATTTCCATGGAGGTGGAGTATTTCTTACTCCAAAATCTGACTTACACAAGCTCTTACACAACTTACACATCACTTACATAATTAATACAAAGAGCCAACAACTTCCATTATTACTTACCCATATCCCAATTTGACTTATTTAACTTTTAACCATATGTTTTCTCGCATAAAACTAATTTTTTTTTAATTAATTAAAAGAAGGGAACACATTACTAATAAAATACATACAATAATAATAAAAGAAATACATTAATAAAATACACAAACCCATGGTCACATATAAAGGAAATCTCCCCATGGGAATCCCTAACAAAATACAACACACACACAAAAGACATGTTGCCATGGTGTCCTTGTTGAATTCACCTAGAATTCTATTATGGTTGGTCTCCGATCCTCTGATATTTGTTGTGATATTTATCCTACAAAACACAAATTCCTCCTTCGATGTCATGGCCATATCAGAACATTCAAAATGAATATAAATAAAATCACAAAACAAACTATATAAATGAATCACAACAACAACTATATCATCATCAAATAATTTCTAGTTTCTAGGTTTACTACAAATATAAAATATCACATGTCCGAACAAAATCTATAATATAACCATGTCGACAACATGTCAACATCTATATGAAATGTCTCCAACAATCATTATGCATCATATATGAGTCGATTCAACAATAACCTAGGATCGACATCTAACACCATATTAAATCCAAACTATAAGAATGTCCATCATATAGTCTATGTATCATGATCGGTAATAAAAGGTGCAAAGGGAAGTGGGCACTACATAGACTTTTGCACAATTATATGTTCGATTTAGGAGCTTCATGTAATGTGATGCCTCTTAAAGTAATGAATGAATTGAACATCAAGGTAACAAAATCCTTTGGAAAGTGCACTACTATGGTTTCAAGAGAGGTTGCAGTGATAGGGAATGTAAAGGGCTTAGTTGTGAAATTACCATCCTATCTTAGTAAGTACTTGACCATGAATGTAGTTATTGTGAATTTCCTTGCTAAATAGGGTATGTTACTCTCAAGAAAGTGGGATGCTAATGTGAGTGGAAGCGTGCAGATGGATATGTCATATGCCACCATTCCAGAGAAGAGAACCTTTCTCAAGTTATTTGGTGAGAATAAGATGTTGCATTTGATTGAAGATCCTAATAATGCTTCTTATGAAGTATTATATGTATATGTAGATGTCAAAAAAATTGTTGGCTATGTAGATTTTGAGGAACATGGTATTGATAAGAGTAAATGTCTTGAACAAGTTGGTATCCCCTGGAATTTGATGTTTGATGGAGCTTGCTCCAACTTTGGAAATGGTTCGGAGTTCTTGTGTATCCAAAATAAGAGATTTTTAACTTTTCCTTTAAAAATTTGAGTGCAAAAATAATATTTCTGATTATGAGGTACTACTTTTGGGTTTAAGGATTGCATGGAGGTATGGTATCAAGGATATAATTGTTAAAGGAGACTCATAATTAGTATTTAAACAAGTGAGAAAATTATATGCCACTAAAAATCAAAGAATGAAACAATATAATCATGCATTATGGGATTTTATTGAAATTTTAATCTCCTTCAACATATTGTATCATGACAAAAACTAGAATGCCACAACAAATAGGTTAGAAGTGTTTGATTCTAGGTTTGAAAATTGTATTTTCTCTCCTTATTGTGATTATGACATTGAAATATTTTCAAGACCTTCCGTCCCTGATAATGTAAAACATTAGCAAGTATTTGATGATGATGCCTAGGTTTAGAGGTTTTTGTAGAATGAAGGATATTTCACCAACCAATGCATGGATTGGGAACCAATGGTTTTTATTTGTGATGGTAAGGAAACCCTATTTGGAAAAGAAATTATTCAGTTAAAGACTAATACCATTCCAAGAGGGTTATTTTCTTTGGAATCAAACTTTGATAATGCCGACAGGGTAGTTCATAGGCTTATCTCAGCCTCAAGAGATGTGGAAGAGCATAATTTGGGGACTGTACAAAAACTAAGAAATTATGGCTACGTAGTAATTTGAGTAAGGAGGAAAAGTAGTCCTATTTTGAGTTGTTAAAAAGTACCAAGACTTCTTAACCTAGTCTTACTCAGAAATGAAATCATATAGGGAGGATCTATTTCAATATGAAATACATTTGGAACCTAATGCTAAACCATTTAGGAAAAAGAAGAGGCCAATTAATCCACTTCTCTCCCTCAAAATGCAAGAAGAACTCAAAAATTTAAGGGATGGAGGGATAATACAGCCAACAAGATATTATTTATGGGTGGTAAACTTGGTGCCAATTAGAAAGAAAATGGAGATACAAGGCTATGTGTAGATTTCGAAACTTGAATAAGGCCTCAATAAAAGATAACTATCGATTTCCTATTATGGATAACATGCTACAATTGGTCATTGGATCTAAGTTGTTGTCCACATTGGATGTATTCTCAGGGTATAACCAAGTGGTTGTAAAGCAATAAGAAAAAATCAAAACTGGTTTCACCACTCCATGCAAGACTATGTATATGTGAGAATTCCATTTGGTTTGATGAATTTCGGGGTCACTTTTCAAAGATCTATGGATGTTGCATTCTCGGGTTATATCAATGATTTTATTGGTATTTATCGGGATGATATAACAATATTTTCTAGGAAGAGGAGTGACCACTTGCAATATGTGGAGAAGATGTAGATAATATTACATCTCATTGAATCCAAAAAATTTCTATTTTGGGTTTCAAATGGAAATTTTTTTAGGGCACATTGTGTCAAAAGAAGGGGTCATGATTGATCCTAAGAGGGTGGAAGTAATTGGTAAAATTCTTGTCCCAAAACTAAGGAAGGGATCTAATCCTTATTTTTTCAAATAAATTTCATTAAGAGATTCATTTCTAATTTTTTGAAATGAATATCCCTATTAAAAGTATGTTAAAGATGGACTAGATTATCAAATGGGAAGAAGGAGCTCTCCAAGATTTCACTAGAATTAACAAAGCATTGAAATATGCTCCAAAGATTGGCAGACCCCGACTACAAGAAGGCTTTTCAGATATTTTCCTTTGCATCGAGAACACTATTGCATATTTAATATTGCAAAAGGATGAAGAAGGAAATGAAATACCTATTTCATTTTTTAGTAAAGCCTTGTATGGGGATTAACTTAAGTATACCATCATGGAGAAGAAGGCTTTTTCTTTGGTAAGAAAAACTAAATTTTTCAGGCCTTATATCTTGATTTCTAAAATTGTATCTTATGTTCCCACACAATGGTCAAAATTTTTTATCGAAATGAAAATTTTCAGTAAAAGATGTCGTTGGGTGAAAAATATACAAGAGTATGACATGGATGTACAAACCACTAAGCTTGTCATAGCTTTGGTCTTGCAAAGCTAATGGTAGAAAGCAACCTACAGGTGATGGAAGTTAATGAAATTAAGGAAGGAAATATGGATGTCCATGAGAAGTTAATCAATTCCATATGGTATAAGGAAATAATATTTTTCCTCAGAATTTGAGGTGTCTAGGGAATCTAGAAAAAAATCAAAGGAGGACACTCAAACTAGCCTCCCAAAAATATATCATAACTGATTATGGGTTGGCTTGGAAGAATCTTGAAGGGGTTATTTTGAGATGCATCATAGAGGAAGAAGCTCCCAAAATTATTTCATAATTCCATGGGGGAGTGTGTGGAGGTCACTTTTTGGAAGAGTAACTACTCACAAGATCTTAAGGGCAGGTTACTAGTGGCCCACACTCTTCAAAGATGCATCCCTATTGGTTAGAAAATGTGAAAGTTTTTAGAGGTTCTCAAGAAGAATGAAGGCTTCAGGTTCTCTACCCCTACAACCAATGTCAATAGAATCTCCTTTTAAACATGGGGCATTGATTTTATTGGAGAGATATCAGATCCCTCAAGTGCAGGGAACAAATGGATATTGGTGACTACTGATTATTTTACCAAATGGGTTGAGGCTATCCCTACTAAAAAAAAAAACTCTTCAAATTGTCATGGATTGTATCCTAAATCATATAATTTGTAAGTTTAGAGTACCTATAAAGATAATTGCTGACCATGCAATGAGTTTTAGAGCTAAGCCATTGGTAAATATGTGCGAAGAATATGGGATAAATCTAACATATGCATCAAACTACATGTTAGGAAATTAATATTTACATGGTTAGATTATTATTTACTGTTATCGTTAGTAAATATGTTAATATAGTTTGTTAGTATAATTATTATTTTTTTGTAGATAACAATATATTATTCATAGAGTTTGTTATACCCGTGAATAAAATTCTGGGTTAATTGTTATAACACCTTCCTATTTTCTAGGAGGTTGTTTATATTTTATGATGGCTATATAATAGCCTAATGTATTTCACAAGATATACGAGACAGATAATATATTGATAATACAAAGATTATTTTTTATTGTGCAAATCTTGTACCTGTCATTTGGTACTAGATCGATTATGGAGTTATAATGATTTGTTAGGGGCAGTTATACTTCTCCATTACCCTATGAATGGTGGCTTTCTATTGTGAAGAAATTTTATGTAGTATCATTTTAGGTGTAGTTAAGACTATTTTTACAAAATTCTATCATTTATAATGCCATTCTCTCTACTGAATTCATTCTCATTCATATATGCATTTCTGATTTGTATTTTGTTAGACATATATTTTATATTAATACTTTTGTTAGTAATAGTATCCCTGTGCGAATCTATCCTTTAGCTCCAACAATCCCATGTTTGTTTCCATTGATCAAAAGAAAGGACATAATTCATGTGTTTGTCATAAAATGCATATATGATCACTACTTCAAGGCATATATCAAAGGTGTTGAGTCCATAATCAGAGTGCCCAACTGTTGAAATCGATAGTGGAGTGATTGTTTACAAGTCTTCCTAGCTGTCAAATATATACAAATCTCTATGAGCGTATATGATGCATGGTGGAATCCTGGGTAATTCAAATAAGATTCACATGATCTCAGTTTATACTAAATTCAATTTTCTTGGCTTTGGTGTCCTTTACAATTTCTCCCATGAATAAAAGTAGCATATCCATACTAATTTTCTCATTGAAACTAGAGTGAAGGCTCAAACCATTCATAGTGGAATGTTGCATGCATATTCTAATCAACTTAAACAATGGAACCACATTCTATGTCAATTTCTCCTTAAGCTTTGGTGCCACCATATTTAGCCTTTGTTAGATGTTACATAAGATATAAAAAGAAGCTTCTACCCATGGACAACCGTAACTCAAATTTCAAAGTACAAACACTCTACACATATGAAGCATTCAATGTGATCCAAACTCATACGTTGGATATTCTAGTCATTTTCCTTCCACGTGCCTACATTACGTAACTAGATGCAATAGTTGATGTCTCCAAGAATAGACAATAATGCAATTATGGCCTCTTGCACAATTTTCACACTCCACAATACCTAGTTCATTCCAGTCATTCCAAAGCTAACACAATCTAGTGCAAATCATATTTTGTTGTGACATGGTCGATTGAGTTAAAGCATGAACAATTTTCATGGCGGTGGCTTCAAGGTGTCTTCCAAACTCGCCACTTGTCCACTCCAAGCTCACAGGAAAATAAAGGTTCAAGTTTTCATTTATTATTAATACGGATTAGGTTAATATTCATTCCATCTTAAGTAGAAGTCAAAATGTGTTATTATCTCCCAAAATCAATGTCGTGGTTCAATCCAATTTTTAATAATACTTCAATGTCATTGTAAAATGGATTTCATAATCTTCTTTAATGAGTGTGATTCATATTTAGATTTTAATTATATAGTTTCATGATAATAATAAAATTCATGTATTGACAAGTCAATAAGACCATTGTATACCATCTAGGTTATGTTATTTAAATTATTTTGTGTTAGTTTCATTTAGAGTTAAGTGTCATAAAAACTAATTCCATATAGGTGATTTTAGGATTTTTTAATAGTCATTTTCATTTAAAAAGTAATCTCATTTTATTACTTTTTAATTTTTTAGTCAAGTCTTCTTGTTCGATTCAAAATAGTCATTATCAAATTTGTGAGTTGTTGTCAAAATTTGTATCATTGTAAAGAGTCCATAAAAAAAAAAAAATTCCTCTTGGATGCATTTTCGGTGTTACTTGACATTCAGAAATAAACTATTTCACATTATGGGGGAATTTATACAAATAAACTTAAAGTGGAAAATTTTGAACCTCAAAGTCAATATCTTCCGAGCTAAGAAACATCAGATTGGACGATGGAGGTAACAAAGGCTAGAGGTAAGATAATGACATCTCCTTAGTCACCACGATGAGGCCACATGAAGATGTGGTGGCATTTTGTGGTGCGAGTTTGTTTTCAGTTGTGTGCTTCAGTTTTTATAGTTTACAGTTTTCAATAAGTGGAAATTTCACATTGAGGGGGGAACATGATCAACATGATCTAATGTTCCATTTCCAGTTTTTCAATTGTGTATGTGATTATTCCTACATAAATTCCCCAATGCAAAAACATAGTGAAGAATAGATAACATAGTGAAATGCAACATCATGAGTCTTGATGAGGTAGAATAGTCAGATGTGTTCTTGTTCATACCTAGGTTTGTGGTTAGCCTCCTAAAAACCATTGAAGGCTACTTAGATATGTTCCTGATTGATTTCCCACACTACTAGGTCATATTTGTTCCCTATAGTGACTGTTTGATAAGTAGATGATTCCTGAGCGTGTTCCCATCCTTGTCGGTCAGATGTGTTCTCGAAAGTGCATGGCTAATAAGAAGTTTATTTTTTCCTTCTTCTACCTTCAGTTTGAGTGTGTGCCAAGATCATGAGCGTGTAGAGGTAGAAAGCTATAGAGAAACTGTGAAAATTCTTTTACTACTATGTAAAAATTAAGGGGGGGAATCTTAGGAAATTAATATTTACATGGGTAAATTATTATTTACTGTTACCATGAGTAAATATGGTAATATAGTTTGTTAGTATAATTATTATATTGTTGCAGATAACAATATATTATTCATAGATTTTTTTATACCCGTGAATAACATTCCGGGTTAATTGTTGTAACACCTTCCTATTTACTAAGAGGTTGTTTAGTTTTTATGATGGTTATATAATATCCTAATGTATTTCATGAGATATACAGACAAATAATATATTGACAATACAAAGATTTTTTTGTGTGTAAATCTTGTACCTATCAATACAATCCTTAGGGGAACAGTCAAGTTGAATCAAATAATAAATTTTTTCTTAAAATCATTAGAAAAACATTGGAGGTTAATAAAAGGAAATGGGGTGAGCAGTTGAAGTTTGCTTTATGGGTAGATAGAATCACTACCAAAAGATCCACTGGAAAGATCCCATTTGAATTAGTTTATGGAGTCCAAGCTCTTCTACCCTTACATATGCAATTATCCTCTTATCAGTTCATACAACAACTTGAGGATGAAGAAGTGAATCCCTATGAAGATAGGATTAATCAAATAGTTGAGTTGGATGAAGAGATAAGGGAATCTCACCAAAGACACCTAAGGTTCAAAGATAAGCTTAAGAAGTTATTTAATAAAAAGGCGACCCCTAGAAGCTTCAATGTTGGAGACCTTGTCTTAATGTGGGATAGCAGGAATGAGGATAAGGGGAAACATGGTAATTTCGATGCTTTATGAATGGGTCCTTATTCCATTGACATAAGAATTGGTGAAGACACCTTTTTATTGAAGGACATAGATGGAGACTTGCTTGAATTGCCTACTAATGGTAGGAATCTGAAAAAATTCTTGGATTGATCCAAAAAGGTATGAATAATTGTACAATGTATAGTCCTTTCGGGTTTTTTTTTGCTTTTTTTTTTCTATTTTTATTTCCCTTTTTATTTTCCTCATCTACGGTGATGAGCTGCCTCGATTTCTTGGTTTGTTTTTGTGAAGTGCATTGTTGTTGTTTGACCTAGTGTGTACTTTGAATGACTCCGTAACCCAATGGATTTAGGCACTTGGTCTATTTTATGGTTGGTATGAATGGTTCTTGTGGCACCCAAAGGGGTGCCCATCCCGAGTCGAGCCTATGTTAGTGTTTTAATATATCTCACCCTTTTATTCTATATATTCCTTCAAAAAATTTACTCTAGTTAGTTTTCTCATATAAAAAATATGTATTTGAAGATATATTCATGGTCAATATGTGTGAAAATATCTTTTTTAGGGTGTAAATCTTCTTTTCATTTGAGGAACATAATATTCATGTTTCCTCTATAAAATCACTCATCAAATATGATCATGAATCGGGTATCATCTTGAAAAACATCCTTGTATATTATCCTCTCACTGCGCCACAAATTTCATATTTTTCTCCTCCATCCAAAGATATGTGGCATGTTCCCATTGGTTGTTGTGTTGTGGGATTGATTTGAAAATTTACAAAAATTACATAATACATTAAAAAATGCAAACTTATCCCTGAGGCAAAACGAATATTCTCAGGAATATACGAAGTCAAAAGATGTGAAATAAGAAGGTTCCTCACTCCCGAAGTGGTATATGTGTTAAAATATAATTGGAGTGGAGAATCGGGGCCGATGACATTCTCTTGAAATTAAGTCAATAAAAGAGCAAAGTACAAAAACATTTCCAAGACCCGCTACGGACACGTGGCATATTCTCAAGCTAATGTCAGAGAAGTGGGGCCTCAGGTATAATTGGTAAGATTGTGCTTGGTCAGGAAAATAGAAGGATATGTAGAAAATTGCCATAGCTTGACTGCCACTAAGATTTGAACATGTGTCATGATCACAATAAAATTCAGAGGGTGGGTGATCGGGTCAAATTCGTAAACTTGTTTGCATTTAAAGGTAGTGTAAAAATACAAAAAGAATCCCTCAGCCCACATAACATGGAATTTCTCCATGTAGATGACCTAAATTTAAAAAGGGTGGAACTAGGATGAATGGCCATAATTCAATACGTTTATGGCTACTGACCATTAATGCATTTTTTTCACAAATCAAGGAAAAATTGTTTAAAGTATTTGAATGCGTCGAGCCTCTTCATTATCGTATGTCAAGAATCGAGTTCCCTTGCTATTATCAATTTCAAAAGAAAGGAGTGAGATTAATTGGGAAGCATCAATTGAAAGCTGAAGATTCAAAAAATCTTAAGAGTGAAGGAGAATTACATGAATATTTGCAAAGAAAATTGGTGAGGATTGTATTACTCTCATACTTTCATTGTATTTTACTCCAAATTCATGAAGTAATTGAAAGTAAAAGCTAGGGAATAAAATATTAAGACAATGCCATATTTTTTCCTGTCACTTCGGGGTTACTCATTATCTAGACAAGATCATAGACACATATTTAATGAATGTTAATCTAAATTAATTCCTACAAAATATTGTGTTTCCCAAACAAAAGTGAACCCATGGAAGAAATTGAGGCCGATAACATTGCCTCACCTGGTACCATACCTCCCTCTATGTATTGCCCAGAATTGGTGAGGCTTTTTGCCATGCAATATAATCCAAAAAGAGAGAAGTCTTAGATAGGAGTGGTGAAGCAAGATTGACTTTAACACCCTTGGATTTCGAGGATAATGTTGAACTTACAGTAATAAAAATTTGATAATCCTAGGTTTTTAGTTATCCCTTAAAGATCATGAATACAAGAAGAGAGACTATGATAAACTTATAAAAACTAAGTGGTTATTATCGAATAGAAGGTAACCACCAAAATTCCCAAGAAGTTGGTTAGGGCACAGTTTGTGGAAGAAGTGGAAGATGTAGTTGTGTTTCTAAGTAGGATGGCTAGTTTGGAAACAAAAATGAGTTAAAATAATGGATGTTCCCATATATGTGGATTGTTTTAGAAAGGAAAGGGAGCATTTTTGGGCAACCCTTATTGCTGATTCAATTCATGATCATATTCTAGCATTGGCTACAAATATCAAGTTGGGTGGTGTTGGGGAGTTTGAATTTTACATGATAACATATCTAATTTAAAATATTGTAGGCCATATATGTTTCCCTGGACTTATATCACATACCCCTTTAGAAAAACAAAAAGTGCATGAATTCTATCACAAATTACAATTGAGTAATTGGAAGGAAATATAAGATTGGTGAATGACACATTTTTGTACCTATCATATGCTTGTTCAAACTCGAAGGAGAATAATATAGAATATCAGAAGAAGATAGAAATACAATAATGGAATATGGTTTCTTCTTTATTCATTATAGAAGATTCACTTAGATAAGATCCAGTGGATTTGAGGGACAAAATTGCAAATTACCAAGGTATTTAGATGATAAGATGGATTTATGTGAGTTAGCAAGACAATTAACACCTGTTCATAAGATGATTTCAGGAGACATAAGACAAATATCAAATTTCCCATTAGGATTGGAGGGTTTTCCTCCCTTCGTTATAAAAGTTAGGCTGATGGAGGAAGAAATAGAAAGGTTTGATATGGAGAAATTAGAGGCGAGGTATACATATGACATTAGGTGGGTGGTAAATACTCTAGAAAATTCCTTTGAGCATGAGCCTCACTTTGAGGAATATTGGATGAATTGTAGGGATGAGGAAGAGGTTAGAATTAGGGACTTCTCGAGAATGACCCTCACACAAATCATTGATTTCAAAATCTTTTTTGTACCTAAGGGAATTGTAGATGACCAACAATTTGTGAGTCAATTTTATATTGACCAAGAAATAGAAGGCGAAAAATGACCCCCATGAAGTTGGATGATGAAGAATTTGATGATCGGTATGGTAGGATTGTTAATTTAATGAGGAGAACTTTGACTTGGTTGAAAATAAAGAACATTGATTTATCCATTCAAAATACAAGAGTGCTCAATAATTTTAGAGAATTAGGTATTTTGAAGGAAGATATCCCCCTTTGAAGGAGGGAGATGATAAGATGGATCCACTAGGAGGAGAATATGCTCAATTACCTTCAAAAATACTAACTACATGAATCATTGATGAATAGACTTACATTGCTAGTGTGACAGAACCTTCATGCCTACTTTTAAGTAGAAAACTGAATAGATGCTTCTAAAATCTATGGAAAATGATCCTATCATTTTTACAAAGTACCACTTCAAATAAAAGGACAGGCATAGCTACACAAATACACCTCCATAAGTTTTACCATTGCCCTCAAGTACTAAAAAGATGATGAGATGAGCCATGAAAAGTTCCAATGTTCAACCTAAGACACAAAGTGCCATGGAAAGGGTGAAACCAAGCATCAAGAAATAGGAAAGGACAAAGAAGAGATACAAGATTATATTTGAAAAACCCTTAGTAAGAGAAGGTGATAATGCACATAAGAAACACCAAAATAAGAAGTATGAAGTGATTGATCCTCCCTGTGCTCACTAAGGAACAAGAAGAAATAGTTACCTCTACGAATCATCGAGCAATTCCATCACCTAGACAACAAATTGACCAAGATAGGATAGTTATACCTCTAGTATCTCTTGCTTCACCATTGAAAGGTATGAGTGTCCCTTCTTTTGATCAATTACATGAGTCCACAGTAGGAACGATTGAGATAATAGATATAGATTTAAATGATGAAATTAATGCATGAAGGCATATGGAATAATAGTTGAAAAATAAGAAGTAAAAGGTACAGATGTTCCTTAATCGGAAAGGAACTCAAGGAATTAATCCATATGCTAACTATTGCATCATAAGTTATAATGTGAGAGGCATATCCTAAAATTCAAACCACTTGAAGTGAACAAGTCGAGATCCAAGGTATTTCTGGTGGGGAGGCTATGAACATCGAGACATTAGTTGAAAAAGATCCCGAAAGGAAAACAAGGTCACCTAGAGCGGTGAATCACCACAACAAGAAATTCTCGTTGAATAAAAGGTAATGGAAGTTGCAAAAGAAATTGGTATAAAGGAATAGGCTAATGATAGTGAGAGTATGCAAAATATTGATAAATGTAAAGAATTGAATATTGAGAGCCAGCCTACCATGTCACCAAATGAAGAATCAAAAGAGAAAAAGGAGATCAATATGCCAATTTATGACAATATCCCCATCAAGCATCAACCTCTAAAGGAGGAAGAAATTATAGAGGTAAAAGGATTTCCCAAGGAAACAACATCAAGCCATTATGGGGTGCCCAGGAGTTATGGAAAGGAATTTCCAAACTAACCCAAAAGAAGCCAAAATTGATGATGTCACGATAAATGATGTAAGAAATATATTCACCACATAAGAATGAAATACACACCCAACAATATTTGTGATGCATTTCTCCACTTGGCATAACAAAGGATAAGATATTCTAACAAATAATGAAAAAATATTCCTTTGGAATATATGGTGGAAAATTTTAGATTTTGTGGGGAAAAAACTCAAGGAATGAAAAAGAAGTTATATAGATATGAGAGGCATGTTCTCATAGAAGGGGGATTAAAATTTTCTGAAATTGTTTAGAAAAAGGTGTAAATTGAGAGAAACCATTTTTCCAAGAAATTGTATGAGAAACTTGTTAATTTCCTTATCCTTCAAATTGAATCATGTCAAGATGGTTGCGAGTGTACAACCATTGAAAAGCATTGATACTGTAAATGAAACTTTCCCTTGCTAATAAATTTGATGAGCCTTGAGTTAATTGTGTTAATCATGAGCATTGTTGTGTCTACTTTTAAGTTGAGATGTTTCAAGTAGCTATTCATGTTCCTATTGCAATATTATGTTAGGAATTCCTCTAAATCACACAATATCTTATCCTTATGGTAGTATTTTGGTAATTGTAATTGTGTTGTGAGAAGAGCTTTCATTTCATTGTGTAATAAATAGTTTTAAATTTACTTTACTTATGATTTGTTGATATAGGTTGTTTGTTAGTCTATGAGTGTATCTTAGGCATGATAGATCTGGGATTATTGATGTTTAATTGAGTCTTTGACATGAGATTTTATGTTTAAATTCTCAAAGAATGTGTGAAACTATGTATATTTGGGATTCCACGAGTGCACATCCTCTCGGTTGAATGTTCATTGTTGGTTATTTGAAGTGTTTTAATCATCTTATTCTCAGTAGATCTTCCAACCATTGTTAAAATTTCCCTGAAATTTGGTATAATCAACTTTATGCTGCTTAATTTCCCAAAAATTACATCCAAAATGGATAAATCATATAAGAACTACCCATGTTTAATTTGTGTATACTCATATGCTAGAATTTAACAAAAATATGCAAAAGCAAGCGGGTTTATTGTTGTCTTTAATAACCTAAACCTTGTCTAGGAGGCATCTACATTTTCTAGGGTGACAACTTGTGAGAGTTAGATTATGTTGCATTGACCATGTCTTCTCAAGGTTATTTTTCAAATTCCCTAAAAAGGAGAGTCAAATATTGTTGATCCATTCATTTCCCTTGTAAATACAAGTTACAAAACAGGTCCTCTCACCCTGGTTGAAGGAAGAACCTAAAGTAGTAGGGTAGGTCAAACCCTTAGCATGGTGCTATCCAAATTCTCTAAGCTCAAGTGAAAAAGAGTTAGTTACACCATTCCTCAGCTATAAAACAACTAAACTTCTGGTCTATATGTCTCTAAGCATCCGACTCAACCTGTTGATGCTGCTTGGCTTCAAAGGGAGAACTTATTTGGATACTAATTTAATTAACTCTGAAAATTCAATATTGTGCTCATTTTCTTGGCCTTATACATTGTGCTCAGCTTTTCCCATGTTTCTTTGGACATTTTGGCATCTCAAATGTGTGGTTACATGTCATTGGATACTACGAACAAGATCAATCTAGCATTTTTATTAACCCTATCAAAATGACGTTGTTATGTTGCATCATTTGGTGATCTGGTTGTGGAACCATTTACAACTATCCATATTTCTTCAAACTCAAGTTGAGTTCAAATTTTGGTCTTCCACATGGCATAGTTGTTGCCATGGAGTAACTGTGAGTCGGGAAAAAGAACTTGGGAGCATTGTTGGCCATAGTGGGTTGTTAGAATTTCCCAACTAAATGGCATGTTAGCACAATAAAAATGATTACAATACATTGAAAAAAATTGATATAACCTCTTGTGTGGATAAATTGAATGAAATTTATTATTTTTCTATTTTCGGGGACCTAGTGGCCTCTAGAGCACTATACAGACTCAAAAGATAAAACCCACAAAAGATAGAAAAATGGAATTTTAGGCACTCCCCTTTACAAAAGTTTCCCAAAATCAGTTTTGGAACAATTAGGAGAATTTTGTTTTACCCCAAAATTAGGTTTTTTCCTCTAAATATGGTGGGGTTTTAGTTATGACTATCAAGTTTGGTTGGCGGGTTTCTACAACACTTTTCTAAGAAATCCTTGAAATTTCAAAATACATGGTAGGGAGGAGGTGCGATCCCTTGAAATCATCTCACCTAAGTAACTCAAGCACCTTAAGTGGATAATAGAGTGCACATGCAACTTTTGGTATATACTAAAAGAGTTGATATTTAAACAACAAAATAAAACCTTTATAAGAGCTTACCTAGAAGATTAGTGTTATGCCCACCTTTGAATGATTTTAATTTTAATTTATTTATTTTTGATTTGCATTGGCCATAATATTGTGTTCATTTTCTTCACTTTGTGTTTTCTTTTCATGCAAGGATCTTCATGGATGAGGGTTTTGGTGTAGCTCAAAGAGGATTGGCTAACTTCACTCTGTTGATGTGCCGGGTAACTCAATGAGGATCTTGGTACATAGGTGACTCGATAAGATTTTTTGTGACTTGACCACTTTGCATGCACCACTGAATTAGATGGGAGTTGTCAACTGACCCATCTCTGAATGTAACTCACCTTGTTGCAATGCAGAGATCAACTCTCCATTGAGGGTGGAATTTTTGTTTTGGGTGTGACTCATTTGGAGAAAGGGTAATTTGACTCAGGCTTAGATTAGATCCCTAAATAACTCACCCCTCATATCCCCTAAATCTACCTCTTTTCTAGTTTACTTCTTAACTTGATGATAACTTTCCAAAATCTCTACATAGCTAGGTAGAACTTGGGTGGGGTCCCAACTCTGTCAACTTGCCTCCAATCTAATAATCTCCATAGGAAACCACACAACTTGGTTCTCGTACTATCTCGAATCATTTGTATAGATCAAGTAGGGAGCTCTCATATCTCACGTTTCAATGTATAAAGATATTTAGATGAAGGATGTCTCTAAAATTAGAGTTATTGCTAGATTTTGAGGTTGTCTAAAATTTGGAGAAAAAACCCTAATGGGGAAAAACATTTCCTATTTTTTTTTGTTTTCCATATTCTTCTCGTATTGGTGCACGGTGTAGGAAGTAGTGCTTGGGTGACTCCTCTTTTCCTAGAGCACATCAAAACACATTTTTTTCTCTAAATTGTTTGCACGTAGATAAAATGACCTGATTTATAATGTAGTGAGTGTAGGAGGTTTAGTATGGGGTTGAGAAGTGGTAGAGGGATAAAATGGCCCTTCCTTTGTTGGTCAATCTTATCTAAGTCTTACAAAATTTCATATAAAATCTCTTACAAAAACTGAGACTTCTCTCTCCTATTTTGATACCAAATGTGAGTTAAGAACATGAATGGAAGCTTGGAAATTATATTGATGAATAAATCAAGTTACAAAACATGGAAATTCTAAAATGTTTATAGATATTGCACAATAACTATACAAACAATAATTTGTTATAGGTGTAGTAATATGAACCAAAAATCATACAGGATACAAAATGAAAAATAGTATGGTTTTAACCATACAAAAACTAAACAATTAATTAGTTGTGCAAGTTACCTAAGTAACTAACAATTACCAAAGGTAAAACAATAACAACCTAATTACCTAAGATAAAAAGTAAACAATGGAAAATTACTTAACCACTAGGTTTTACTTAACAATATCCCACCCTTTAGACATTTCACAAAACTAGAATAAGTGCTTATTGGGCACACTATTTAGACTTTATTTGTAATATGAGGTATCACTCCATTTTTGAGGATTCATGCTTACTTTTTTCTTTGGTTATATAAAAATATTTATGAGATGTTCATGGGATATGATAGATTATTATGTGATGTTTTTAGTTATATATATATATATATGTGTGTGTACTTGGTTTATTACTAATCTTATTTTCAAGGCCTTGGAGGCATGTGATGAGAATCTTCTGTTAATTTTCAATGGGTAAGTATATTGTGATTCTAATTTCATAACGATCATTTATGTTTCTTTACTTACATTCATCATATTAGATGCTTCCCATTTATTTGGTAGGTAAATGGTAAAGGGAAAAAAATAAAGTAAGATACACACTATGATGTTAGGTGACCCAAATAGATATGTAGATCACTTGAACAACTAGGAAAATATATTTCATCTCTCTCTCTCTCTCTCTCTCTCTATCAACATATTATGTTTATTTTGTAATGTGATCCATGTGGTACCCTATGCTTGATTATCATAAAAGGTTAATTTTGGACATGTGTTTTCATTTATGTCAAAGACATATATGTTTTTAGTGTTTTCATTGAGTTTGATTGATGTTTAAAGGTGTATGGACCCTGAAGTGTTTAAATTCTTGTTGAGATTTCTTGGTCCATGTGATAGTGCATGGTGTTTTGATTCAAGTATGGTGAAGTTTAGAGGTAATTCAAGGTATGAATTAGGTTTTAATGATTTCAAGGAGTGTGTTGAAGGTCCTATCATGTGTTCAAGAGTGTAAAAGTTATGTTGAGATCAGATTTTGTGAAACAATCATGTTTATGTTGCTTGTTTATGAGGCATAGATAGAAGTATGAGGCATGACATGGTGAAATGAAGCATGTAGTAGCTAGTAAATCATGGATAGAGAATTAAGAACATGTAGATGATGTGTGGAGACACTCACAAGTGTATGAGAGTGTAGGTTTAAGGTGTAGACATGGTTTTTAGGTATTCACTAGACCTAATCCTTGAAAAACCATTCCGTAGAGAAGTGAGTTGGAATGTTTCTAACATGGTGATGAAAAAATAAAAATTAGAGTTTTTGGAAGGTTTATTTTATGGTGTGGTATAAATTTCAGAACTTGGAATGCAATGGTAAGCAAGAGATGTGATTTTTAGTCAAACTAAGTTCCTAAATAGAGTTTTTGAGCTAAAAGTTAACACTTTGATGCTTGGTGGCGAGCGTGTGATTTAAATAGGAACCAATATCTTTGGGATAGTTGAATAGGTCAGTTATGAAGGATTCCCTAGTGGAATGGTATTTTTTTACTGTCACATTTTTATGAATAATCGTTAAGAAGGTAAACTACTTTTTAACCCTAGCTTTGTAGTGACTTAGAATAAATTGATGTTATATTCCCATAATTGATTTTTTTGAGAAAAAGTGATGATTATATTTTGTAGAGGACTCCTCCATATTTCTTTTGATGTGATTTAGAGGTTTTGGTTGTGTGTGGGACCAACTCAAAAATAATAGTTTATGAAAAAGTTTAGTTTGTGGAAAATTTTTCCATTATAGCTAATATCTAAATTGACATTTATTGAATAATGGGAGTTTTTATTCATGTAAATTATTGTTTCAGATCATGGTTTATATTTTAGGAGGTCAAGTGTGCCCTATTTTGTATGACTAGTTTTTGGGTAGTTTTGGACAATTTGGAGTAGTTTGGGTACAAAGAAGTTCGGAGGTTTTATAGTTAGATTTATGGCTTGGTTTAAGTTGTTTTATGATCTTGAGATCAATATATTTCCAATGGTATATCAGAATTGAGTTTTGTTGATATTTTAGACAGTTGTGAATTTTTTAAGACTAATTTTTGGGGTGCTTGGTTGTGCACGCTCTTAAGTGACTTCATGAGGTTAGATGATTGTTCCTGAGTGTTTCATGGTTGTTGGAGGTTTTTGAGGGATTATAAAACATGTATAAGTATGCTCCAATATTTTTTAAAGTTTTTTTTCTCTATAACATTCCATGTATGGATAATTGTTTGATTTGGTGCTTTAGGGCTTATTTTGTCCTCATGGAGGTATAGAAGGATCTAGGTGATGTTGGTGACCTAAATGGTAATATAGGTGCTATTTTTATCATGTTATTATGATGTGGGAATTTATTTAACAATATGATGGCCAACCTAGGTGAATTATAATAATGAAACAAGTATAAAGGCAAATTAGAAATCTCATTTGAGCTAGTTGTGAGAGAGGAGGAAAAGTGCAACCTAAAGGGACGTTTGAGGAAGGTGATGGAGGTAATTATGACCTTTTGAGAGGTAAATGATGATATTATGTTTTATAGAGAGATATTTGATATGGGATAGCTAGGGAAGATGTGGAAATCAACTTGAAGGAAGAAGTTTTGGGCATGGAGGCTAGAGAGATGGTTTGAGGAAGATAGAGAGGAGAGTGAGCTTCATAGATTCATCATCGTTATGTGATAAAATTTATATAGATGGAATTAATTTTAGATGTACTTTATTGGTTATGATTAATCTAGGGGTTGGTTCCTCCTTGTAGGGTTGGTGCTCTACTAAACTAGGGGTTGGTGCTCTACTAAACTAGGGGTTGGTGCTCCTTGTGGGATTGGTGCCTCACTAAAAATATATTGCATTGTGTAATATAAATAAGAGTCCTTTTTGTTGTGTAAATTCGGTGTCAATGTGTTATTTTGTTTCTCTTGCATATGCTTTGATGGTTGTGTTATATTGATAAATATTAATGAATAAGATACGTTGAATGATTGATGAATGTTAATGATTAAAGTGAATGAAAATTTATATGCACACCGATTCCCCCTCCTAGTGTTTGTGCTTCCAATAGTTACAGAGATGACATACTCCCATATTTGTTACAACACAAACTTAGGACTAAGATAAATAAATTAAAGTTTTTTTGTCATGCAAAATGAATAACCTCAAAATTCAAGCTTTCAAGTATGACAACTAAGCCTATATTGTAAAAATTTTCTTTTGATCACACCGAACCCTCCCTCCGGCTCACATGTATCCAATGGAACCATCAAAAATCCTTAAGGAAGGTCTTAGTGAAGTTTTAAAGCATGCCTCAAAGTGTGATAATAAAGATGATGAAGTTTATGAATGAGTTCTATAAAGTTCAATGAAAGATAAGTCTTCCTAGAGGCCTAAAAAGGCTAATTCGGTCATCCTAAATCCAATATGAATCCTTAAGGAGAGTTTAAAAAATATATTAAGTATATAGAGGTGGTGTTGGGGAGTCTTGAAAGTTTTGGAAGCAATTTAGGAATATTTTGGACATATTTCATCATTCAAGGACAATCTTCTCAAAAATGAGTTTCTAAGTGCAAGGAAAAACATTCGAAAAGTGAAACATGACTTCTCTCGATGATTACGGGAGATCTGTAAGAATTTAAAAGGAAAATAAGTATGAATTAAAAATATTTTAAAATTATCTTGGGTAAGTGCAACAAGTTGGTGGATAATTAAGTGGACATAAAAACCTGAAATTTAGGTACCACAATTGTAGTTTCTAAACCACGCTCACGTAATTGTTTTTTATAGGTTTGGTGATTTTGAACCTAAAACCACAATCGTGGTCCTCTGAGACAAAAAAATAGACCCACGACTCCTCATTTTCCCCATTTTTCCTTTCCAACCATGATTTCTCCTAGACCTTTGGCACTTGCGCTTTGAATACCCCCTAAAAATTACTCTTTAGACTTCTATATTGCAATAGTTTCAACAATGCCACAAACACACAAAGAGGCAAGCCCTTGATTTTGATCAATTTTTGTGATTTTCATGGTTTTTTCCATTTTTGTTTATGTATACAATTTTTTTGCTTTGTCAGTTGCTCGGCAAGTTCATAATCTTGCAAACCATCAAAATATTCCTCAAAACCCTCCAAACAATCCTCAAAACCATCCAAACATTCCTTAAAACCCTCCTCCAAACATATATCTGCCTCATGTGGCTCCTTCTATCCCCACAGAACTAGCAGGAACACAAGCTGATATCATTGGAAGAATCTGACAAAATAAAATTGTCATTGAGAACCTTATTCAGACTATAAGACAAAATCATGCCACAAATCTATCCCGCATGAATTTAGCCAACACATTGCAAACATTGATTAGAAAATTTGACTCTGTAACCAACCAAATAGATAGATGGAATACCTTTAGAGGTGATTATAGGAAGTGGTATGAAAATAAATTATCCCTTGCGGCTGTAAAAGATAATTTTTTTTGAAAAGACCACATTTTTGCATTATTTACTGACCCAAGAACCAATGCCCTCACAGCTACTTGCAAATGATTCCCGATCCATTGGTGCCATGATGAACAAATCAAGAACAATTTTTGGGACCAATGAAACAACAATGAGGTTCCTCTCTATTTTTTGAAGAAATTATATTACGAGTTCGTGCTTCATGAGGTCCCAAATTATTTTGACTTTTTTGAGTTTTATGGGCAAGGAGGTGGCTCTACAGAGAGTATACCTAGTGCATGTGTAGGTCAACCAAGGATCCCCATGCCCCAAAACCCCCACTTCCTTCATTTATCCCTCCTACAATGAAGGAGGTTATGGAGATTGACACACTACATGCATTGAGGGAGCTCATTAACACTCTAACCTAGCATAGTGACCAGATTGCATCTGGTGATGTTGGTGGAGGTGTCAATTCTAGTGCACCACACCATTGTGGATCATGTGGTGCTATATGCACTGGGTGAGACATCATTTGTTGGATCACATGATTTCTTTTCTCTAGATGAGATGATGGTGGATGTTTTTGGAACTAGTGTAAAGGATCTTGGTCTTTCATAGGTAAATGTCAAATAAATATTTAATATATATATATATATATATATACAATAGTTTAATTCATGTTTGAGATTTTAATATATATGTATTTGATTGTACATCATGTACATACATGTAAAAACTAATTTTTATTTTATTTTAAATAGAAAGAGTTGGTGAAGGAAACATCGGGTGTCGACATACTAGTTATTACAATTTGGGCGTGTTACAAATGTAAGTTTACTGATTGTACTTAAATTTCAAATTTCATTTGATTGTGCACTTTTATTATTATAATGTTTCACATGTACATGTACATATTAATATATGTTTGTCTTTTATACGTAGGATCTGGCGGGTCATCATCTGCTCTGGGAACTGAGGCTACTGGCACGCCTCACATGAATTTTACGTAGGTTAGTTTCTCTTTACACTTTTTAATAATTGTGGAAGTTCACATGGATTATGCTTTAGGTCTGTTATGTGGAAGTCATGTAGATTAATATTGATTTGTACATGTTTTTGTATAGCTTATGACTTCTAGAGAGACTCCTCCATATATGTAGACATGGAAGCTACTATAGATCTTTGCCATAAAGATCTGCAGATCCACTAACTTAGGTACAATTTTTCAAATTTGTTAAATTTTGGAGGAATGATTTCTTATTACTTAAATCTATAATATCAAATTTTGTACATGAAATATTTAATTTGAAATTTAATTATTTGTATATAGCTTACCCCTCATGAGTCTATTGTTGTCCCTATGACGTATCAATGACAAATTGATAGGGATCATGACATTGTGGTAAGATTTCATATGCATTTTAGCTAAATTCTAAGTTTATAAATTTTGAATGTATTTTAAAAATTTGGGTGTTAAAAACTTGTTGTTTATGAATGTGTAGGTTAGGTTATAGGCCTACTTAGAGATGCCTAGGACCACATGAATGAAATCCATAGTGGCATCTCCCTCCACTACATCCCTAGGTCGTGCACATGCTACTTCTAGCAGGGTGAAGAGAGGGAAGATGTTTCATGATTAGATTCATAGGATCTAGATGTAAACACACACACACACACACACACACACACACACACACATATGGGCCATCTGGTCCTAGTTCATGATTTTTCATATAGTCGATTGTATATGTAGCCTTATGTGACCGCATGTGGTCCTATACGTATGAAACACTTAGTTCGAGATGTACACATGTTATGAACTTATATTTTCAGAGACGTGTGTCTAGCACACTTAGTTTGATACATTATATATCCATGTGTTGGTTTTCATAATGATATTACTTATATATTTGATTTGATTTCATTGCACACGATATCGTTCTATGTATATTAGTTCTATATTTATGTTTGATTTAAAATTAAAAAACCATGTTCGGAGCACTACATGGTACAATTGTTAAGAAAACCTATTCCATTAAGCAAAACCTATGATAACCATGCTAGGTGAACTACAAAAGGGCAATACGTAATTAATTTTTTCACAGTAATTACGTAGGGTGTATGTGTAACTCTAATTATTTTCCCACCTCCTAACAATGTGCACATATTTGAAAGAATGGTTGTGAGGGAATTTCTATAACTAACATTTTTTCTTTTAAAGCTAACATTCATCTGTTGCATATCAACTAATATGAACATTGTTAGAAATAAGCAAGGTAGATTTCATCTTGAACTATATGAATATAACGTTACTATGGTGCAACATTGCATGGTACAATTGTTAAGAAATTAAGGGAAGCATTTATGTATTGTTTTAGAGATTATCCCATTAATAGGGCTTATCCCATTGATCAATAGATACACCTTAATATCTCTTTATAATTTGGTGTTATGCCAATCAATTAAAAATTTACACATGATTTGATTATCATAAGTAGATTCACTTCCTATTAAGTCCTAAATGTTTTGTATTTAAGCACACACTTTAAAAACCCCATTTTTTGTATACCCTATAATCCTTCTAGTCTAAAATACACATTTTTTTGAGGGGGTTTTTCAAATAATTCACATCCTTACCATTCCAAGGTATTTAAAAAAATCAAGGTTCTTCAATGAATTTTAAAACGATATATCACTTGGAATTTGTGAACATTCTTTACATATTTATTTAGGATGTTTGTACATATGTTACGACATATCAATCTAGATAAGAACACATAAATATGTATGTAATGTATATTTTCAAATAATTCACATCATGGTGGGCTCTAGGGAGGCCCAGATTGGTGTCAGACCACCCGATCTAGAGCCTTCTGGCATTCCTTGAGCCTTTGTGGCATAAATGTTTACAAACTGCCTTTTCTAGGCAGTCCTAGGAAATGAACAGAGGCGAGTAGTGAGAAGTCATGCCTCGGGATGTCATGGCACCAAACAAATTATGTTGACATTTTTGGGTGGCCGGTGAATGCTAGAGAAAGCGTCGTTGCTTCCGAGAAACTTCATTTAGGCATAGTCCCTTAAGAGCCCTGAGACCAAAAAATCATGCAACTTTGACAGTGACTACGCAGACTCCGTGGCACCTAAGGATTTCTTGTCTAATGCTACACCTTGGCGTAGGGACCTATGTAATAGCCTATCTCAGTTTTTTATTTCTCCAATCAGTGCTCTCATTTTACCCTATTGTTTGCAAATGCATGAAATAGTGCAATTTGAGACAATATAACGCTGTCAAATGCAATATTTTGCAAACGTTGGGTCATGGTACCAAACCAAATATGCCAACATGTCTATGTGGCTAGGTGAATTCTAGAGGAGGTATCTTTTTAGTGTACGACAATGTCATTTCTTCCAAGCTACTTCGTTCGGGCATAGTCCCTTAAGAGCCCTCAGACCAAAAAATTGTTTAATTTTGACAGGTGACTACTCGCACTTCGTGGCAGCTAGAGATGTCTCATCTAATCCTACACCTAGGCATAAGGACCCTCTACAATAGTATGTCTCAGTTTTTTTCTTCTCCAATTGGTGCTCTCACTACCCTATTGTTTGCAAACGTGCAAAATAGTGCAGTTTGAGACAATATGAGGCTGCTTAAACGCTATATTTTGTAAACGAGTGGGTCGTGTTTCTTGAACCGACTATTTTGACACGTCTAAGTGGCCAGGTGAATGATAGAGGAGGCATTATTTTAGTGCACAACTGTAGTCATTTTTAAACCTATCATAAAAGGAATAAATCCCATGTGCGCTACCCTACCACCCAGCAGAAGTTGAGCGCTCACCCGAGGCACGCGCGGTATCAAGTCTCTCTTTTATGTGATTTTAGCGGGAAGCATCATCTATGATTAGTGTAAGAGTTTTTAGGAGAGAAGTTAAGACAAACAAGAACCATAGGGCTCATAACGGCCTCTAGATCTTTGTATTCACTTTAGACGAGTGTTTTAACAGAGTCCATAACATATATTATAACAGAAAGAATTATACAAGCATTCATACATAGCATGAAAGGAAAGAGAGCTCATATGAGAGAAGTATGCACTAAATCCATTGATATCCATGTCTATTTATAATAGGTAACCTCATTATATTCGTTGATTCATTACAGAGTGTCACAGAGTACAGATCACAGTCATGCATATCACTTGACTTGTATAACTAAGCCGAGAAGAAAAATAAATTTCAACTCTATGCCTAGTACATTCTCTTCTTGATGTAAATATCTACTCACAGTAATTCTGCAGATATTTTCCCATGCTATCTCTTAAGATTGTGTTACTTAACAAGCTCCTTCTCTCCCGGGTTCTCCTGATGAATATCCTCTATATTACTCTCTGTGTCTCTCTATCTTCTTTTCCATGGTAGGCACTTGTATTTATAACTTTCCCGAGCTACCAACTCACCTTCCAGCGCCCTCAGATCGGATGCCAAGTGTCGATTGTGGTCCTTCATATGAGCATGCTCCTCCAAGCCTAAGATTTCCACTTTATCTCATGATGATCTTGTAGAGGATTCCATCCAGGGCATGCTCTTTCTTGGGCCAGCCAATCGCTAGGATGACATCTTATCCGCATGCAACTGATCACACTTTTCACGTGTTCTGCCCTGGGTGCTCAAATTGGCTAAGTCCCGAACCTCCTTTCACATGTCATGCATGCTATGTGTCATTCTATAACTGGGATCCCATGTTCCTACATGCCTTCATAGTTGGTTGATATTCCAGGGGCCCAACATCACCCCACACTACGCATGTTCTCTGTCCTCACAAACACTCTACTTAACCAAGATGCATGCTGCCTTAAATAATTTTAGCATTAGCCTTACATTTTGTAAAAGAATAAGGGAATGAAAGAATGGGGGGAATTAGTTTAACAGGTTAGGGAAATCCCTCTGCAAGTCAGCCTCCAATTTGCTCGATGCATCAACCTCGTTCTGTGCCTTCTGATGAGGTCACCGACTAGGATGTTTACCTCATCAAAAGTTAGGCCAATCCCTTGGGTGCCCAAAGTGTCAACAATATTTTCCATCTCCTTGCCCAGGTCTTCAAGTGTGTCCATCCTTCGATGATCTGAGGGTATAGCTCCTTCAGTCATGTTTTGATTGAGCCCCTTAGTGCCTCAATCTCCTTGGATCTTCTTTCTACTTCTGTCAGGACTTTATCCCTCTCTGCCCTATTTCCTTTATTCTTCTCCTAGAATTATTTTAGCTCTGCTTCGTGGGTAGTGACCAAGGTGCTTGCTACCTTATCCCTATCCACACATTTGTCATATGTGGCCTCAGTAGATTGGGAAGCAATCTTTACATCTACGAGCACCTTGCTATACTCAACAATGAGCGCTACCACCTTCAGCTTGTCTTCTTCCTTCAAGCGCTGCTACTTCCTCCATAGATTCTAGGGCCAATGGTCATCTCTCCATGGTGAGGATGTGTGTTAAGTATTCTAAACATTCCAAAGTTGATGCATACCTCTGAGGGATTGGCGCTAGGTCTGGGTGCTTCAATATGATGGCACTCTTGATTGACTCCACCTTCTTGTAGACTTCTTGCACCTTTGTCTTCTCATCTTTGAGCTCGCACCTCAGCTACGTGCTAATCAAATCCTCTTGCTTCAAGTTCCTGGCCATCTCAGCTAGCTCCTCTTCTTTCTTGGCTAACTTCCCCTCTAGAGCCCTTATGCTGTCATTTCACACAAATAGCCTTACCTCTGTCTCAACCACGACCTTATTAAGAGCATTGCATACTTGCTCGTCTGAAAGCTCCTGAGCATTCACTAAGGGGTTGTCTCCCTTATATTTTGGCAACGTGATGAGGGATTTCTGGTAGAATTCAAAGTCTAGCTCATCAACATGGGACTTGAATGCCCAAGAAAGCATCTTCTTGGTCCTGGGGTACGTGCCCTCCTTTTCAAACGACCCCATGGCTATAAGCCTTTCAGTGGGTATAGTGCTCTGGAACCATGTGCGCAACACCTTCCTTGAGTCATCAATATAGCTCATTACTGGCCTTTTCTCTACATCAAGAGCCCTTCTCCCCGAGCGTGCTCCTTTTGGAAAACTTACAGTTAGGCTGGGACCTCCTCCCATACTGGCCTGCTTCCTCTCATTGTCTTCCTCTTTTCCTTCTCCTAGCACTATATTAGCATTGCGCTCCAATTCTTGATCAACCAAGGCCTCGAGCATTTTCTTTGCCTCTCTCTCTCTCTACCAACATAGTGATCTACTCCTTTGTGAGGTTTATTGGTTCCTACTTTTCCGCACTATCCTTGGTCTTTCCCATGTCTTGGGCACCTTCCTCACCCTATGTACTCTTTCGCAACGCAAAAATGAATTCATGTTTCTCCTCTTCACTCTCTTCTCTAGAGTCATATGCGCCTGGGACATGTGGCTCTGGTCTATTTCAGGTTCGTCTTCCCCACTGTCACCTTCTCCATTGTCTTCCTCTTTCACCTGGTGTTTCTCCAAGCTTTTGATCTCCTTGAGTCAACTTCTTCTTCTATCCTCTACTTTTTCTTGAGAGGTGGCTTCTTGATAGGGGATTCAGATTCTTCTTCTTCCTCTGGGGACTTCTCCTTGGTGAGGGGTTGCTCTGGTGCCTCTTCCTTTGGTGTCTTCTCTTTTTCTAGGGACTTCTTTCTACACGTGTAAGTACTGGGCTTAGCACTTGTCGATGGCATGCTCACTATCTGAGTAGTCTGCACACTTGGTGCTTCTCCTTCTCTTCCCCTCTTCTTGGGCGTGGGCCTCTTCCTACCCATGGGATCTTTAGGTATGGAGACCTCCTTCTCTAGGTATGTGCCCTTCTCAAACTTTGGCCTTATGCACAGTACATGTGCATCACTGATCCTCGAGTGATGGGTACCTTTATCAGCCATTTCATTTTAATCTCATGCGATACATATCTCTCTATGTATGTGCACTTGCCTCCAGGGTAGTTCAACTTCTTGCACATTTCTCTGTGCTCCCGGTCTAGACTACCTAGCTCCAGCCTCAGATTTTGGACTCCACGAATCTATTTACTCCCACTTGGAAGTATTGAGCTATGAACGTGAAGGGAAGCTTGCACCATGGGCTCCAAGACTCATCTACTAGTCTGAACCTGCCAGGAAAAAGTGTTGGTACACCAAAAATTTAGATTCTCCTTCGATGATGCCGCTAAAGAAAGTTACTCGAGAATCCTCCATTCTACCCCAAATGTGTTCCTCAGGCACGTGTACCACTTCTCCAGTGCGACTTGTGGGGTGTTGACATTGTGTCGCATGTATACTTCTCAAACCTCTTCGCGGGTGAAGGGTCCTTGGTAAGGTATTCCCATACAAACTTGTTTGACGCATCTAGTACTCCAATCTCTGAAAACACTATAGTTAACAAGATGTTTCTAAAGAGGATTCTATCCCCCTCCTTCGCGTAATTGAAAATTTCCTCCGTGATGTATGTAGGTAGGTTATAGATGGTTCCTTCTATAATTTTCCTATAGACATGTAACCAAGGCTTATTGACCTGAGTCCATCTCTCCTAGCCATTTAGCTTTGTCACTAGATGTGTAGCCATCCTCATCATTGGGTCCTTGATGTCAGAGATGTCATAGTATCTTGACCCTTTCTTGCAAGTGTATTCAGTAATGGTTTCCTGGATTGCCTCCTTATTGCTCAGTCATCATTTAGGCTGAATCCTTGGCATTTGAGGCCCATGAACTATGAGATGAGTTGAGGAGTAATGTGCATCTTGCACCCTACAAAATGGAAGTAATCCTCATGTACTCGTGACATCAGCCATTGATATAGGCGCTCTGGATTTCCAAAATAGGGCAACTCATAGAGTTACAGCAATCCCACCTTCTCCATCTTGACCTTTACATCATCATTGTAAATGGGAAACCCTTCTGGTGTCCGTTTATTTATGGGGTGCACTAACTCCAGTGCCATCTCCTTCTCGATCATGCTTGTTTAATGGTTGTAATCACTCACAGGCACATTCCTCAGGTGAGACTCCCATTCCTTACCCATCATTACCCCGTTGGGGTACTACATCTCTGCATACCACTCTTCATTTGTACTTGTCTTGAGCTCTTGTTGCTTGGCCTTGGCCTTGCCCTTTCCTTTCTTTGGTGCCATGGTCGGGGTATTTTTATCACTCCAATTCTCTCCTTTTTATTTTGTTTTACTTCCTCCAATCCTCCGATCTCAAATATGTGATATAAATCTTCTAAACTCATGCCCTAGTTTTCTCGAACCCTAACTTGGATAAAATCTACACAAGACAATGCCTCTTCAATTCCTTCTACACGTGTAATCCCTTCCTTTTGGTTCACAATCTCAAACTGGCTGCTTTAATCTCATAGATCTTCTTCCACTCGATCAAATCTGAAAACCCTAGCTTATAGAACTCACTTATATCTCTAACTCTTCATTTTTGCAAAGTAAGAAATGAGAGTGCCTCGACCCTTTATTTATAGTTTTTTCCTTTTTTGATCATTAAATGCTACTTCACCTACCACCGTACCTTTCTCATTTAATGTGGATTTTTCAAGCAAAGCCCGTCTTCAACACCTTCACTTGCATGCCCAACCTTACGTGAAAAATCTTCCAACCTTCTGGCGTGCAACCAATCCAACATGATAGGAGACTCTTGCGTGCGTGTAACCTACACCAAAGGACTTTCTTCTATCCTAATCCTTTCTCTCGCCTACCTCGTATTATTTTCAAATGTGCTTTCTCCTTCTCGGTACGTGGGATCTACAAGTAGCTTTACCCTGGCACCAACCATTTTATCTTCTCTTCATATACCTCTTTCAACCCGAATACTCAACAAGGCTTTTTAACACAACTTCCTTGGTACTTAAATCACATGCTTGTTCACTTTTCTCCACCCCACACTTAAAGTGATGTGTGGTCCTCTGTGCACTCACAGATTCTCCAAAAATAGCAATAAGGTTACTAACACCCAAGGCACAAAACAAAACAACAACTTGAAAGGGAAACACAATAAGGGAATACGCATAAAGGAAACTTCTAAGCTAACTAGAAAAACTGCCTTATTTACAAACACCAAGAAGACCTATTTACAGTAGGGCTTTAGCCTACTCCCATTGAAGTGTCCAGTAGCTTCATCCCATCCAACACTTGTAACTGGCATGCACCCAAATCAAGGATGTACGAGATTGTGTAAGGACCCAACCAATGGACTTTCAACTTTCCAGGATGGCACAAAAACTTGGAATCATATAGTAACACCATCTACCCAACCTCAAACTTCTTGTTTCTAATGTGGTGATCATGCCAAGCCTTTTGCTTTTCCTTTTCCACTGTCTGGCTCCATCGGGCAAGTGATCGTCTCTCATCTAATTTCATTAGCTCATCAATCCTTTCTTCCAGCGCTTGTTCATTGGCTAATCCTCCTGCGCACACTATTTGTAGAGAAGGTAACATAAATTTAACCAGAAAAACAACTTCTGTGCCAAACACCAATTGAAAAGGTGTGGCTTTGTTTAGTCTTTTATACGTTGTCCTGTAAGCCCATAATACTACCGATACTTTGTTATCCCAATCAAGTCTTCCAACATCACAAATCCTGATCAAGGTATGACTTAGTATCTTGTTGAATGATTCCATGGTGCCATTAACTTGTGGGTGATAGGGTGTAGTCTTGTGATGAGCCACCATGAACTCTGATAACAGGATCCTCATGGTCTCATTTAGAAAATGTGTACCCCTATCACTGGTCAAACTCAACGGGAATCCATACCTTGTGATAATGTTCTCCCATAAGAACCTTGCATTGTTGCTTCCATGCAATATTTAGTTGGGGCTGCCTCTACCCACCTTGTGAGATAATTCATGTAAGTGATGACATAACGTGACCCAGTCCTACGCACTGCTAGTGCAATAGGTCCCACAAAATCTATCACCCATTTTTCAAAAGGCTCCACGCTAGGGATAGGGCACAAAGGCATTTCATCTCTCCTTCCTGGTTTTCCAATGCACTGACAGTGGTCACACGCTTTACAATAATCTCTATAATCCCTATACAAGGTTTCCCACCATAATCCTACCATTAATATCTTGCGTGCGGTGGCATCACCTACGTAATGCCCACCCACACTTCCTCCATGTGCTTCCTCCATGATGGCCAGGCGCTCATGCTCTAATACACACCTGTGTAAAACTTCATCTCATCCCAACTTGTATAAGTCTCCACTAATCAACATGTAGGGCGCGACATGTATGGCCAACTGCTTCTTCTCCAATGCCTTAATTCCATCTAGTGTCACACCTTCTTTTAAGAATACTACAATATCCTTAAAATCTGAGGGTGCGACTGTAATCTAAACATTGGGCATCTGACATTGCTTCCTCAATACTTTGCACATCCTCTCCTGAGTCAATCCTTGATAGATGATCAAGCCCATAGTTGCTTTTTCCGGGCTTCACTACAATGGTGAATTCAAACTCTTGAAATAACAACACCCATCGACATATGCACCCTTGAAGAATGGGCTTGTTTACTAAATACTTTAATGCCATGTGGTCGGTGTAGAATACAAAGGGTGTTTCCAGCAGATACTGTCTAAACTTGAAGAGTGCATAGATCATTGACAATGCCTCACGCTTGGTTGTGGTATAATTTTTCTCTGCTAGTGTCAACTTCCTGCTTACAAAACTGAGAGGATGATCAACAATCCCTTCACCTAGTTATGCAAGTACTACTCCAATGGTGGTCTCTGAGGCATCTACATGGACATGGAAGGGCCTGTCCTAAGAGGGAAAATGTAAAATAGGTGTGGTAATAAGCCTATATTTTAATGTATCAAATGCCCTCTGCTGCACCTCTCCCCAATGGAAGGCACTTTTATGTCTAAGAAGCTCCTCTAAAGGTGCATCGATCTTGACATATCCCTTAATTAATTTTCTGTAATACCCCATATGCCCAAGGAATCGTGCATTGCACTTTGGCTAGTAGGATCCCTTAACCCCACAATAACTACAACCTTAGCGGGATCTACCAACAAGCCCTCCTTACATATGATATGCCCCAATAAGGTCCCAAAGGGTGTAGCAAACACACACTTCTTAATGTTGAGGGATATCCTCAACTACCTACACCTCTCAAACATTAATCTCAAGTTGTCACAATGGTCCTTAACCAGACCATATACTATCCAATCATCCAAATAGACCAGAAGAAACTTATGGATGAAGTCTTATAATTCTTACACCACTATGCGTGAAAAAATAGCAGGTGCATTATTGAATCCAAAGGGCATGACTGTATATGTAAAACTTCCCCACTCAGTGGTGAAATTTGTCTTCTCCTAGTCTTCCCTTGTAATCCGGACTTGGTGGTACCCTGAAAATCCATCCGTAAAGGAGTAGATTTCATGCCTAGCGAATCCTTCCAAGATTTCTTCAGTGAAGGGGGTTGGAAATGGATCAATGATGCAAACTACATTTAATTCCCCTGTAGTCCACAAAAATCCTAATCCACCCATCCTTCTTGATGTTGATTACCATTGGACTTATCCACTTTGATTATTCCACTGCTTCAATGATCCAGGAAGCTATCATTTTGTCTATCTGCTCCTTGACTTTCACATGTAAATTGGGATTCATCCGGTAGGGCCTTTTTCTAACCAAGTGCGCATTGTCCTTCGTTTTATCTTCATCTCCCCAAGGAATGGTGAACGCCTTTGATCTCATGGTACTCATGGGGAATAAATCCTCAAATTCACACGGTGAGATCAATGATCTTTGATACTTCCTTCTCTATCCTAGTAATCCCCAATAATAGCTTCCTTATGTTCTTCTTCTGAACCGATGTTAAATTTATTCATCTTTAAAGGCTCATGGTAGGCATGCGCATGAGCATCTACACTGTCCACTACCTCACGTATCCCTATAGAATGGCTAACATCTAAGATTTTTGATTCCTCTCCATCAATCACATATACCAACTTTCCCTTCTCCTTTTCCAAACATGTATGCTCAAGCTGTAACTCTTCTGTTTCCTCAAATTCTTCAAAGCGCACCCCTATACCTGGTTCACCTAATAATTCTAACAACCTATCTTCCATTCTGGCACTATCCCCCATGGTAAGGTGCTTGATACCCTACAAGGCCTTATCAATCGATGGCTTGGTACTCCGATACTCAAAGGTTTGAATAAGGTCAACCACGAGCTCCTGCCAATTACTTTTCTGACGGCATGTCTCTGAATGAATGTACCATGCGTGCGCACAACCCTGCAGTGTAGAATACAACTTGTGCACCCAGAGGGATGGTGGTAAAGATTCTTCACCTTCTCTTTAGACCCGTTCACATTCCCAGACATGGAAAGAGGTGGGTTCCTTCCCATGGTAGTCTTTGATGATGGTGGGTACATTACTCCTAGAAAATTTGATAGAGAGAGAAATTCTTACCTCGTGCCACTCTAAAAGGCTCTCCTAATGTGTGGCCCACTAATGAGTTGCTGTGCCAAGCAAGACATAACTTAACATCTCCCTTTGTTCCTTCTCATTCTTCCACTAAGCTTCTACCTCCTATAAAAAGATCTCAGGGAAGGATCCTCCTGAATACTTGGCCGTTATTTTCCTCCAAGGTGCCTAACAGTGCACACCTTTGTTACCTTGGTCACCAACCCTCTCAACTACCATCCCATTAATTCGTAAGTTCCATGCACCCAATTATCACAAGCCAGACTGGTGGTATCACTTACTAACTGAGCATCTTCAAACTGGATAACTCTGTTAGTAGGGTGTACCATCTCAGGGTCTCTAATTGAGTGCACATAAATCTTGTCCAGAAATTCTTCTCCCAACGGTTCAATATAGGGTGTCGACTTCCCATAAACTAGGGGTATAATGACCCATTCCTCTTTGTTATTAAAGCTGATGTACGTATGATGGAAAAGTGACATGCGAGCATGGAAAATCTACAAGTGACTCTTCCGCACTTTGACCTCCCAAGGTCATCTTTGAGACAACCGGTGGGGATGGAATACACGCGGGATGTAGATAAACTATAGGTAATCTTATGTATTCAACACGAAATAATGGGATCTGTGAATCTAAGGAAAAGAGGGCCCTCCTAACCTGAATTGGTGTGATAGATTGTTCGAGAAAAGATAGCTACTCGAAGGCTCTAATAAATATCTAGCTCTTCCGTGATCCAATCTATGGGTTGCGGAATATGTGGAATATAACCTATGGGTGCTTTGTATATGTCTCCTGAAAAGGTCATGAAAATGGAATGGCTAAATATGTAGTGGATATTTTGGTATTTTATGGACAATTCTCTGGTCTAGTCCAGAAATCTTTAGCTTGATTAGCTACTACGTTTAATAATGATAGTTGTGTGATAATGTCTGGTGGGAGTGGAGAAGACCTAAATACTAATGTTCACAAACTAGCGTCAATGTTGGGTTGATTTGTAGCCCATTTGGGATGTGGGGGCGTGGGTCAAAATCGTAAGTTCGTGGTTATTGTGGACCTCCTATGGTCATGTGAAGAATCAATCCCTTCTTCTGATCCCGAGTATCCAATAATCGTATGCCTTTTCAGCCTCTACATTTAGAACTAAAAGTTGCATGATTTTCTCAGAGTACCTAACAGGTGTTCTGGCAACTTGGATACATAAGCTAGTGTCTATATCAACGAGGATGTGTCTGCTGCGTGCGTTTGTGGGACTAGTGGATCACAAGTGAATGCTTATTCCCTTTCAGGTCCTTCTTACAGTTATACGGATGTATATCAAGGAAATATATAATTTGGCTGATTTGACCAAAACGTGTGCGCCTTGTCGTCTTCTATATTTAATCCTCTTAATTGTGCGTTGATTTCTTGTAGGTCTATAGTTTCTCGAAGACCGAATTATGATATTTTTCTATGTCGGTTATTACTTTGCAATGAGTATTTGGTTAAGGCACAATTGGCTCAAAAACGTATTCCCTGGGCTCCCTAGGTCCCGTGATTGTCATACAAGATCAATATAAGCCTAACTAAAATGAAATAAACTAACTATGTGAGATATATCTACAACATATATATATATATATATATATATATATTCCTCTATTTTTGTATTTTTGATAAGATTTTGAATGGAAATGAAAGAGTAACTAATCTAATATATTTAGAAAATGAAAACTAATCTAATAACAAAATTAAAACAAACAAAGTAGCCGGTGTAGCTACTTGCCTATGCAGTTGTGAGTTTTATCCTAAATAACTAGATAGCTAATTAACTTAATTGAAATATTATCGATCCTACCTCAGAAGTGAGGAATGAATCATAGCTTCTTAGAAAATATCAATCCCCACAGCTTCCCTGGAAATATTGAGAATGAAATTTAACTAAAATGAAATATTTCACTACTCTATTTGATATATTTTAACTAGAACTTTGACAGATAAAACCTGGAATTTACAGAACAATGGAAAATCCAATAGTGTATGACTTTGTCCCCTCAGAATGATCTCCTCATTCTTTCGTGCTCACGTGAATCCAGAAGAGTGTGTATATGCTAGCATCAACAGAAGAAGGTACTTTGAACAATGGAAGCTGTGGATATAGACCGAATACAATGTGAGTAGGAGAGGGATAGCGCAAGTGATAGAGCTTGGTGTATGTAATTCCTAACAAGATTTATTGCGGGAATATAACACAAGGGTACCAAAAGATTCTAGAATCTACCTTCTGTGAAGAACACAACCTGTAACTCTAATGAATTCAATCTAAAACTGACACTACTCTACTCTAAACTAATTGGTATGAACAACAATGAACAAGACTAAAGTAAGAAGATCGAATGTCTTCTAACAGTGAAAGAAAAACTAGCATGGATGCAAATATGAGAACAAGATGAATTATAAGCAAGAATTGAAAGATTGAAAAATAGAAATGAGAAGTTGAAGGGCCATTTATTTGAAAACAAACCAGCTATTTATAGAATTCCCATTCACCAAAGGGTAACTTGGAATGGAACTCTTTTACCATTAAATAATGGAAAAACACTATTCAGGGGACACAAAATATTAATACGAGCCAAGGCGGTGGAGAAAAGATGGTAAAATTTGAAAAATACGCAAGTCGTGATCAGAAGAACATGCTAGAAAATGCATGAAGGACCACCGCCCGAGTAGGGTGGTGGTTACTGGGACCACCGCCCTTCTAGGGTGGCGGTTTCATCACTAAAAGTCAAAATGCTAAGAAAAGAAAGGTAGAGGAATAAAACAAAGCACAAGGAACATGGACAAAGCATTTGGGATGCTAACATATACTTCGTGAGCTTCTCTGGATCCAAACACCTTGTGAGGTGACCTATATCATCATTGGGGCATGTGTAACATCATTTGGTGGTACAATACCCTACAATTTTTGGTACGTACATATTGCCCCCTCAGAGAAGTGTTTTAACCATGAAGAGGCATAAAACAATGGGTCTGAGTTATGGTGGTCCCAAAATGGGAAGTTAGAAATTATACCTGACACACCCATGTGTCGAAATGTCGCCATCCAAGTTCCTGCTACCTGCAAAATGGAAAGAAGACTCAAGTGCAGATAAACAAAACAAATCGAAAAATAAATACTAAATTAATATGAAATGAGGACTTACCATTTGCACGGGATGAGAACTTACCTATATTGGTGCTCGAACACCGTGGAAGGGGCATTTTAAAATGAGTCAAAAATATATATATATATATATATATATATATATAATGGGACCATTTTCCTATTCATTTGCGCTTGTCGATTTGATGGTTTTGAGCTCGGGATCCACGGTGACGGTTTCGATGAGATTATAGTCAAAGCATTCATAGTGAGATAGCGATCATGCCTCGTGATTTGGAACATCGACCTATGAGATCTCAAAGTTAGTTCTACTTGTTTTAAAATTTTTAAAACTAAAATGTTAAAATGTTGAAATCTTTGTCCTGGGGGGTCATTTTTAGAAATGTTAGTTTTAAATATGTCTCTTAGGGGGGGTGCCTAATGGGTAGGCTTTTGTTTTAGCTAAAATGGTAAAATATTTGTATTTTTGAGCATTTTAGGTACACGACCTATTTTGAAATGCAGACGGGACCATCACCCTGAGCAGGTGGCGATTATAGGATCGCCGCCTTTTAAGGCGGCGTGACAGGAACCGCCACCTGCTCGGGTGGCGGTTCTCTTCAGAATGTTAAAACAACATTGATTTGAGTTTATTTTTACATTTTTAGTATTCTCATTTGCTTTCATTATTTTTATTGTAATCTTGATACTAACTTGCTCCTTTTTGCGTGTTTTTGTGTGTTTTGTAGAAGGAAGAGTACATCAGATGGAGCCGAGAGAGAGAGAGAGTGATTGGCTTCCAGCAGTGCTAGATGCACTCTCTCAGGATGAGTAGGATACACTTCAGAGGGCAGGTATACTGAGGATCACATGGGTTCCCCACATTGCACTGCCCAGTTACATATTATGTGACTTATTTTCTTACTGGGATGTAGATCGAAACACCTTTTGATTTCCAAGTGTTAGGGGTGAGTGGACTATCACCCTAGAGGATGTCTACCGCATTTTGGGAGTCCCGATTATTGGGAGGAGACTTTCATTTGATATAGAAATATCCAGATCTCAGGTGCCTCAGTGGGCCACCTATACGGGAGACGCAGTTGTCTCCACTGGTTCAAAAAATGGGGTGAAGTTCTGTTCTATTCCTGGCTTTCCCATCCCTCTGATCCATCAGGCCATTATGGGAATCCTTGCTTCGAGATTGATTAGAGACAAGGGAGGGGATACATTACTCTACTATTGGGCCCCCATCATCACAAAATTGAGGCACATGGTCAGATTTATGCCTGGGTAGATGATATGTTTGGGACCACCTATCACGACTTATACAGGGTGGTTCGATTACAGGGACAGTCGCTGAGCCATCCGACCTTAGTTATGAGTTGGGTCTATGAGCGCATCATCCCTTATGGGAGAGGCATAGAGGTGGTAGATCCCGGAGCCATGAGGGCAGCTAGATGGATAGAGATGATGGTGCTTAGAGCACCCCACTAGCCAGTTGCTTCCCTGACTACTGAGGATATGGAGGCCACACCTTATCAGGCCATGACAGGGTTGTGGGGCGAGGAGACCTTCACTTTGATTTCTGCTCTACTATAGGGTAGCTTGTGGATAGGATAGGGAAGGTAGAGACACACCCCTTTGATCGAGTGCCTCAGCAGTTTGGCCTTGCTTATAATGACATGCTTCCCCCAGTGGTGCTAGTGTTCATATTAGTTTGTGAGGCTAGGGGAGGTCCTAGAGGCTGGGGTTGGATAGTTGTTACTCTTAGCATCCCTATTATAGCCAGAAGGGTGGTATGTGCCCTAGCAAGAGTCGGTGCTCCTTAGGCACCTTTACTTTAGATTTCGCAAGCCGCGCCACCCTTTAAAGGTGACAACCCCATTAATATAGACTCTGAGTCTGAGGAGTTCATAGGGGGAGACATAGAGGAGGAGACCGAGGACATGGAGGTTAGCAAGTCGGGTG
The DNA here is from genome assembly GCA_018340775.1 of Taxus wallichiana var. yunnanensis. Classification (NCBI taxonomy): domain Eukaryota; kingdom Viridiplantae; phylum Streptophyta; class Pinopsida; order Cupressales; family Taxaceae; genus Taxus; species Taxus wallichiana. Next base: position 156,676,235 of record CM031244.1, on the reverse strand, counting down.
AGGGAGAGGATAGCAATCTCAAGTGGCATGACACTCAGGAGATTTTATAGGCCAAGAGGGCAGAGTAGAGCGCAGAGAGGGTGACTCTAGTCTTAGAGGAGTTACTTTCTCAGGATTTAGGCAGAGAGGATGATTCCATGGTAGGATTCCATGTTGTCCCAGACATGGGAGGAGGACATCAATCAGCAGTGATGTTTGTGGTGGGTGTGGATCCCAAAGATCCTTCTTGGAGGCCCAGAGATCCGAGTGATTTATCACTCTTATTTTGATGTTTATTTTAGCTAGAATTTCCTTAGTTGCTACCTCTTTTTTTGTTCATCCTTGGTTTTACCTTCGATCATTTTCTAATTTATTTTTCTCCTTTTCTTGTAGAGACTACTGATGAGTGGCGAGACTTGATTCACCAGGTATGTACTGCGATACTCGATGCTCCCCATGGAGAAGACTTGTCTTGCCGAGCTATCCGCTCGTGACCAGTAGGGGAGCCTTCAGCAGCCTAGTAGGAATATCGACGTTTTTCCCCCGTCTAGTATGTGGCCAAGATGGTGACTTCCCTCCATGCCGAGGTAGCCGGGTATAGGGCTGCAGAGTGCTTGATGAGGAGGAGCCACTCTCATAGTGAGGCTACAGCTACTATTCAGGATCGCGAGCCCTCAGTGCACTTAGAGCGTCGGTGTAGCCGGAGTCCTAGATGTGATCGTGTGCCTTCTAAGGGATCCCATAGGGATTGAGAGGCCACTTGGCTCTTTTTTTAGTGACTCTTGCTAGATTTTTATATGACCATTCTATATTTTCTAGGCTCATTGAGCATTTTGACCATGCCTAGTGCATGATGGAATTGTACATAAAACTTGATTATATATATATACATCTCTTTTTGGATCTAAATTTATTTATACCTAGAGTTTTGTGATTCATTTTCACATGCATATTAGATGTTTGTAAAAAAAGTTTATATGCTTTTCAGAATGTATGCAATGGAGAACAAAAATCACAAATGTTTTCTTTTTTGTATTTCGTGATGCTAATGTATGATGATGTGGACACTATGTGATCTTGAACTTTAGTTTCTATAAGCAATTTTCCGGTACTTCATATTATTTTGACAAAATGTGATGATGAGTTGGTATGATGAGTAGATGAACTTGCCCCACTCCTAAATCCACGCAACCAGTAAGATGCAAGGGCTCACCACCAAGAGCTAGAAAGGGCACAAGCTATGAGGTGTGTTGAAATGATAATGATGGGAGATAGACAAAGAGTTGGTGGAACCAAATTAGGATGCTACAAACCTATCTTACTCAAGTGACTCCATAGTTTAGAATGCAACTTGCTTTGTAATTTATCTAGACTTAGATCCGTAGATGGCCACTTGGTTGAAAAAATCTAGTTTTCAAGGTTTTGAACTCTCTTGGAATTTTGGACATTTGATTCATTTGTTTTGACTCAAGATTTCAAAAGTTTGTTTGAATTATTTTCTTATGACTTTTAATGTTTTCTATCAAGCGGACCCCCTACACCTTGCCCCATGCTACTAGTAGGAAGCATGGGCTTATCACCATGGACAAGGCATAGGTGAGTAAAGGCATTCCCATCCTTTCCCAACCCTACGTCACTAGTAAGAGATGCAAGCTCATCACCGAAGGTTGGTAGGGCAAGGAAATGTGTAAAAGTAAAATTTTCTGTTTGATCTATATTTGACTTACTTACTTGAGCAAAATGTCAGTATGTTCTTATTTCCAAAGAGATATATACGTGGGATAGATGTGACACCATGAAGCTTCTAGAATAGACCATAGGAAAGACACCTACCCTAGGAAGAAACCAAAAGTGAGAACAAGCATGCAGGCCTACGAGACATGAGTGGCTCATGAGTATAGGATCAAAGGGTGGTTTGGCTTGGGAGGCATTAGCATGGGTGGTGACAACAAGAAGTGCTTAACTACTTCAAAAGCCTCATTACAGTCTTCAGTCCAATCGATACTATAATATTTCTTGAGTAGATTGTTGATTGGATGAATGGCAAAGCTTAAATCTGGGATGAACCTTCGGATTGCACCGAGTTTCCCAAGAAATGACTTGATTCCAGACTCATCCGAAGGTGGGATCATTTCGAGAATAGCCCGTATTTTGGCCGGATCAACATCAATCCCTCGTGAAGATATAATGTATCCTAGAAGTTTGCCTCCTGTTACACCAAAAATGCACTTCTCTGGGTTTAATGTGACACCATACTCAATTAGTTGTGAGAGGATGATACGAAGCACCTCCGGGTGATCACAACGCTTCTTGGCCTTGGCCAATAAGTCATCCACATATGATTCCACAATTTTATGGATAAGATCATGGAATATGTACATCATTGCCCACTGATATGTAGCACCAATGTTCTTAAGACCAAATGGCATGACAACATAACAATAAGTTCCCAGGGAGTTATAAACGTGGTTTTGGCTTGGTCTTGTTTAGATATTTTGATTTGATTATATCCGAGAACCCATCCATGAGAGATAAAAGATCAAATCCAGTTGTTGCATCAATGATGACATCAATGGATGGTAATGGGAAATCATCCTTGGGACAAGCTTTGTTAATATCCCGAAAATCTATGCAGATGCATATCTTCCCATTCTTTTTGAGAACGGGGATGATATTAGACACCCATTGTGAATAATCGACTGGTTTGATGAATCCTACTTGGAGAATTTTTATTACTTCCTCTTTTACCATGAGAGCCACTTTCGGCTTCATTGGTCTTGACTTCTATTTAATTGGCTTTGCATCTGGATTAGTGATAAGATTATGTACCGCAACTTGTGGTGTGATACCTGTCATTTCTTTATAATTAAATGCAAAAACCTTTTGATGTTGTTTGAGGATTTGGGTGTGTGTGTCTATTTCTTCCGGAGTTAGCGAGGAGCCTAACTTCAAAATTCTTGGTTCTTCCTCCATTCCAATGTTTATGTCAATGGTTTCTTCTATCAAATAAGTGTTACCTTCTTCAAATTCAGGTGGGGCAAGAGGTAGTTCCAATCTTTCTCCATTTTCTATCTCATAGATATCGAGATCCTTCTGTGGAGGAGACTCTACCGTGGGATTTCTAAAGTAGGGAGAGGAATGTGGTATTAAGGAAAGATCAACTATACTATGAGCAAGGTGTAGCTCCACATAGGTGTTTAGATATTTGAGAGTGACTTTATCACTATCAACATGATGTAAGATAGGAGATTCATTCTCAGCTGTATGTGTTAGCAGAGGGTTTGTTGACATTTTCTTCACCAATGGTTCAGTACAAAGTGATACTTTGAAACTTTTATGTTCCAACAAATTACTTGGGGTAAAATGTGAAGCTGAGGTTGCTATTGAATTTGTGAGAAGGTTTTATTCTCGTGGGATTGCCTCAATGGATATGAAGTCAAATCTTTCACTTAGATCTAATACCACTATTTTATAGAGTTAAATGCTCAACTTTAGTCTCATATACTTGAGAGACTTGGTTTGTAACTAGCTACGAGTCTCCTAATAATCTGATGTTATTGACACTGATTATTTTGGCTATGATGAGGACAAGGAGGAGGGCTTCGTACTCAATGCTATTGTTCGTACATTCAAAGTTCAACTTAAAAGAAAAAGGTAAGATCTTTCCCTCAGGAGAAGTAAAGATCACACCTGCCCTAGCTCCATAGTGACATCTAGCTCCATCGAAATGGAGAGTCCAATACTTACTAGGAAAGATGGATGTTGGGACATTCTTTGCATCTGTTTCTTCTGTTTTGGTTACTTCTACCATGCAAATTTCCTCTTCTGGGAGAGAACCAACTCCTAGGGTACATCCAATACTTGTGGAATCAAACGGTAGGAAAATTGGTAGATCTTGTTCTAGTAATTTGACAATTTTTGTAGTAGTTCCTAATGACATTGTTTCTATAATGTTAGCTTCATCCTTGAGGGTTGGGATGCCCTTGACTAGGTTCGTAATTTCTAGTTCTGTTGTAGGTATTAATTTTTCTTCCGGTTTTGAGTCAATTGGTTTGTTAAGTTGGTTTGTTGGGAGTTCAAACTCAAAGTGAATGCCTGGTATTTTCTTCAGGTCTGCTAGGTGTATGTCAAATGGTTTTGGGTCACCTTTTGCTATGAATATCTTTCCTAAGTGTAAGAATCTTATTTCCTGGAATAACGTAGAGGGGATTGCTTTCATGTGATGTATCCATGGTTGACCGAGGATCATATTATAGTTGGTTTCCGATCTATGATATAAAAATTGGTGAGGATTGTCTTGGGTCCTAAGGTGACTGGTAATATTATAGTCCTAATTGAAGTAGCTTTAAGGATGTCATAACCTCTTAGCGTATTTCTTGTTGTGGAACAGTTTGTTTCTCCATATCCTAGCTTTTGAAGGAAAGAGAAGGGGACAATGTTAACTGCTGCCCCATCATCCACCATTGTGCATTTAACGTAATTATTGTAAACCCATACCTGTAAATGCAAGGCCGGATCACCTCTGCATGTAATTTCAGCATCTTTTGGCATTTTTTTTATGTCGAATATAAACTCGGTATCCCTATCTGGCTGCCCTAGAGGGTGGATATCGAAGTCTATATGGTTTACTTGTGTTTCAGGAGGTGGAGTGATGTTAATTAAATGACCTAGACCTAGTGTTTCTAAATAGCAGCCCTATGGGTAGGAGAATTTTTCAAGAAGTCCAAAAAGGAGATGTGAGAGAAGGTCTTTGTTAAGTCATTAATTAAATCATAAGCACCCACGGGTTTTACCAATGTTTGTTGAATGTTATATGGTTCTAGTGGATAGAATGGATTTGGTTGAGAAGAATATTCTCGTGTTCTTGTTATGGCTTCTACATGTGGCTCAATATCTAACTCCACTAGACCAACTATCTTGGTTTGTGGCTGATTTCCTAATTGTGGTGCGACAGGTGGATTTAGTGAAGTTGAGGCTTCATGATCATTATTTCTTGTCATTACACCTTTGTTCATCCCATTTGAATTTAATTTATTATTGCTATTGTGATTTGGGAGTAGATCATTGAATATCTTAAGAGGTGCATTTTGAGGGGAAATTGCCCCTGTGAAAGTATTTGGCATTAGTGTCACAAGAACTGTTAAGAACATATCTATGAAGAGTTATTTTTGTTCCTCTAGAAAATGTTGCATGAACTTATTGTAATTGCAAAAAGTCCTAGTGTCATGGCCTCAAATTTTGTGGAAACCACAATATGAGTTGGGATTATATTTCCTAGGTTGTTGGTTTGGCACATGTTGTGGTCCAAAATTTTGATTAAACTATTAACTATTAGGATTAAAGCTTTGCGTTTGTTGTCTTTGGTTTTGATATCCAGTTGAGTTTTGACTTGGACCCTGTGTCTGGATCTGCCTTTGTTGTTGTTGTTGTTGTTGTTGTTGTCATCGTTGGGGATGATTAAAATCCACCGAGTTGATCGTTGGGGTGAAATTGTTGTTTCGTTGGTTGTTAACTAGTGGTGGAACATTTACAACGTTTGCTTTTTTAGTTTGGTCAGTCACTCCATCTGTTGTCACTCCATGGTTTTTGTTAAGGATTTTAGGTCCTTGATTGGCATTTGTGGTAGTAGGATAAGTCGTAGTGTTTTGGTTGGGGATGATTAACCTCCCATTTGTTCCATATGTCTTGCGACTGCTATCTATTGTAACTTGATCTATTCGGAGAGCACTCTTAAGTACTTCATCATAAGTTCTTAGTGGGAACTTTTGGACTTCTTCCTTTATCTCTCTGCTAAGAGAATGAAGGAATAAATTGCATAGTTCCATCTGATCCATGTTTGGAGCACTTGCTAAAGAATAGAGGACTGTACACCATCTTTGGATGAAATGAGCAACAAATTCATTGTGCTCTTGTTTAATATGTAAGAATTCCCTGATTCCTATTCTCAACAATTTTTCATGTCGAACACCTTGATGAACTCTGAAATGAGTTGTTTAAATGAATGTATTGAGGCTTCAGGTATTCTGTAATACCAATCGAGGGAAATACCCTCTAAAGTTTTGGGAATATTTTAGCAACAACTCCATCCCAAGGGAGTAGTTCTCGAATGGATGTGGCGTAGGCCTTAATATGTGCATTCGGGTCTCCCTCTCCTTTGTACTTAGGTAGATCGGGGAGAGGTCTTGGAAGCATGACGCTTCATATAGTGAAGTCCAAAGGTTCTTTCAAATATTCTGAATAAGTTCCTATTGCATAGGTTTCGACCATTGATGGTGTTTGTTGAGGGGGTGGAGGTGGAATGGGTTGTTGATATGGCGTAGCATATGTATTTGTAGGGGCATAAGGGAATCCCTGTGGTTGAGTAAATATGCTAGGAGAAGAGAACATATCTCCCTGTGGTGATTTGGAATACATGTTTAAGTATGGAGGAGCATTGCTCAGGAATGGATTATTTTGTACTAAATCGGGAGGTATCATATTTTCCACCGAAGCGGTGTTAGAAAATGTGGTTCTAGTTGGTGTTTGTTGTGAATACTGAGGAGGCATGCCAAATGTGCTTGTTCCTGTGAGGAGGTCTACTTGACTAGGATGATGTGGAGGATTGGAATTTCCTGCCTGCATGAATTGTGAATTTTGACTTACTTGAGCAAGTTCCAACCCTCTAACTTTCTCGACTAAGGCTAAGATGACCTCTTTTGGTGAAGATACGGTATTTTTCCTTAGTGGTGTTTGTTGTATACTTTGAGGTTGTATAGGAATATGATACCCAACTATGTATTGATCAGTGCCCTACCAAGTTTCACCAAGGGCATTTCCTATAGGTGGAGGGATGGGGATGTTTTCTTGGAATGAGACCTCGGGTTGTGTTTGTAAACCTCCTATAGACATGTACATATTTTGAGAGCATTGTTCACTCCTAGCATAACGTGCTAAGTATTTGTCATCTAATAATAGATATGGATTTGATTGTCTACTAATTTGTGGTCTAAGTAACACCTGAGGAGATGAACCATATTCTTTTTTGTTACATTTGAGTGAGCTGATCCAACTCCTCTATTTGGAAAGAAGAACTATGTCTAGTCCTTTGAGGTAGAGTTTGTGTTGAAAATCAGTTAGTTGAATAGTTGTCACCCCATCCTGAGAGTGAGGGTGATGGTTGTCTATTTAGTTGATCGTAGTATGCTTCAAAACCTAGGAGACGTCTACCATATGCATCATATACCGACATATTCATGGGGTATATCAATACCCGTAGAATAATGGGAAAGAGAGAAGGTGGATAAAATTAAAAGAAGAGTGTGAAAGTGAAACAATTGTTCCTTTTACGTAAGTTTCACTAATTTTGTTGGTAAAGCTGAAGTGAAGGCTAATGTGGTAGAGAAGATGAAGCAGTTGTTTATTTCACGTCGGGTTCACCAATTTTATACAATGGAAAAGTGACATGTGAGCATGGGAATCTACAAGTGACTCTTCCTCGCACCCGACCTCCTAAGGTCGTGCCAAGATAGCCGGTGGGGATGGAATACACGTGGGATGTAGATAAACTAGTTAGGTAATCTTATGTCTTCAACACACAATAATGGGATTTGTGAATCTAAGGAAAAGAATGCCCTCCTAACCTGAATCAGTGTGATAGATCATTCAGCGAAGATAGCTGCTCCAAGGCTCCAATCAATATCAATCTCTGCCATGATCGATCTATGGGTTGTGGAATACATGGAATATAACCTATGGGTGCTTCATATATGTCTCGACAAGGTCATGAAAATGGAATGGCTAAATATGTAGTGGATCTTTTGGTGTTTTATGGATGATTCTCTAGTCTAGTCCAAAAATATTTAGCTTGATTAGCTGCTACGTTTAATAATGATAGTTGTGTGATAATGTCTGGTGGGAGTGGAGAAGACCTAAATACTAATGTGTACAAACTAGCATCAATGTTGGGTTGATTTGTAGGCCCGTTGGGTTGTGGGACTGTGGGTCATAACCATAAGTTTGTGGTTGTTGTGGACCTCCTATGGTCATGTGAAGAATCAATCCCTTCTTCTGATCCTGAGTATCCAATAATCGTATGCCTTTTCAGCCTCTACGTTTAGAACTAAAAGTTGCATGATTTTCTCGGAGTACCTAACAGGTGTTCTGGAAACTTGGATACGTAAGCTAGTGTCTATATCAATGAGGAGGTCTCCTGCATCTGGTTGTGGGACTAGTGGATCACAACCAAATGTTTGTTCCTTTCAAGTCCTTCTACAGTCATACGGATGTCTATCAAGGCAATCTATAATTTGGCTGATTTGACTAGAACATGTGTGCCTTGTCGTCTTCTATATTTAATCCTCTTAACTGTGCGCTGATTTCTTGTAGGTCTATAGTTGCTCGGAAGACCTGAATTCTGAGATTTTGATCTATGTCAGTTATTGCTATAACATTATTTGCTTGAGGCATGTTTGTCTCAAAACATATTCCTGGGCTCCCTAGGTCCCATGATTGTCATACAAGATCAATATAAGCCTAACTGAAATGAAATAAACTAACTATGTGAGATATATCTACAACATATATATATTCCTCTATTTTTGTATTTTTGATAAGATTTTGAATGGAAATGAAAGAGCAACTAATCTAATATATTTAGAAAATGACAACTAATCTAATAACAAAATTAAAACAAAGTAGCCCGGTGTAGCTACTTGCCTGTGCAGTTGTGAGTTTTATCCTAAATAACTAGATAGCTTATTAACTTAATTGAAAGATTCTTGATCCTACCTCAGAAGTGAGGAATGAATCATAGCTTCTCAGAAACTATCAATCCCCACAGCTTCCCTGGCAATATCGAGAATGAAATTTAACTAAAATGAAATATTTCACTACTCTATTTGATATATTTTAACTAGAACTTTGATAGATAAAAATTGGAATTTGTAGAACAAAGTGGTGAATCTAGTAGTGTATGACTTTGTCCCCTCAGAATGATCTCCTTGTTCTTTTGTGCTCACGTGAATCTAGAAGAGCGTGTATATGCTAGCATCAATAGAAGAAGGTACTTTGAACAATGGCAGTTGTAGATATATACCGAATACAATGCTAGTAGGAGAGGGATAATGCAAGTGACAGAGCTTGGTGTATGTAATTCCTAGTGGGATTTATTGTGGGAATATAACACAAGGGTACCGAAAGATTCTAGAATCTACCTTCTGTGAAGAACACAACCTGTAACTCTAATGAATTCAATCTAAAACTGACACTACTCTGCTCTAAACTAATTGGTATGAACAATAATGAACAAGATTGAAGAAAGAAGATCGGATTGCTTCTAACAAAGAAAAAGAAAAACTAGCATGGATGCAAATATGAGAACAAGATGAATTCTAAGCAAGAATTGAAAGATTGAACAATAGAAATGAGAAGTTGAGGGGCCATTTGTTTGAAAACAAACCAGCTATTTATAGAATTCCCATTCACCAAAGGGTAACTTGGAATGGAACTATTTTACCATTAAACAATGGAAAAAAATATTCCAAGGGACACAAAACATTAATACGAGCCAAGGCGGTGGAGAAAAGCTGGTAAAAGTTTAAAATTATGCAAGTCATCAAAAGAACATGTTGGAAAATGCGTGAAGGACCACCACCCTGCCAGGGCGGTGGTTTCGTAACTAAAAGTCAAAATGCTAAGAAAAGAAAGGAAAAGGAATAAAACAAAGCACAAGGAACATGGACAAAGCATTTAGGATGGTAACATATACTTCGTGAGATTCTCTCGATCCGAACACGTTGCGAGATGACCTGTATCATCATTGGGGCATTTGTAACATCGTTTCGATGGTATAATACCCTACAATTTTGGGTACGTATAGTACCCTTTGTTGAACCGAAGGTCTGCAATATTCTTGTAACACCAAGGGCACCCAAGTAGTCTTTGGGAAATTATCTACCTTGGCGAGTGCCAAGACTTCAAAGCCCCTAGTAAATTTGGCTCCTATATAGTAATAGTTGCATCCTTCAAGACATCAATGGGCATTGCCTTAGTTTTGTTTGCCATGTACAACACATTTAAAGATGGCTATAATGTAGGTCTCCCCATCTAATGCCATGCATCCAAAGTCAGAACATTAACCTCCACACCAGTGTTAATGAGTATATTGCGAGGATCCATCCATGTACAATCGCATTCAATGTAATATCTTTGTCATAGTTGAAAGGCCTGTGAGGGGAAGGTTCACGTGTAAGACCTGTCTTTCATGCTCTTCTTTGGCACGTGGTACTTTCTCTCTCAACCAGGATCCTAGCAAAGGAATGATGTTCTCCTGCCTTAGCATTTTACACACCTCCTTGACCTCATCCAGGTCATCCTTTTGTGCCTCAACTCTCCTTCCTTATTCCTCCTTTCTAGATTTCTCCTTTAGACATTGGATCTCCCCTTGTAAGCTTCAAATAACATCCATGGTGTCCTGATATATCTCCTTCTGATGCATGGGGTCTAGATATTTTCCATGAACGACCTCCTCCCTCGTAACTAGGGTCTTCTGTCTTGGTACCTCTCTTGTGCGTGTGGCTTCTACCCTTGTTGTTACCAAGACAGGCTCCAAACCTTCATCCCATGTTACCGAGGCATCCACTATATGTCTACCTTCTTGATGCTGACCATTGCAAGTACCCTTGTCTTTTCGGTGCTGCTGATTCATATGCTCAAATAACTCTAGGCACTCCTCATACTTATGCTTCTTTCCACACCATGAGCACTATAATAGGTCCGGGAACTCATGCTTATAATGTTCTGTAGATCCACAATTGAAACATGTTCCACACAGAACTCACTCCTTCCTCCTCTGTGGTTACCTTGACCACAAAATCATCCTCGAAAACCTCTCCCATGCGTACCTCCATCTGTGCACTCCTCATAATGGTGATCATCATTTTTAGAACCACTGGCAATGCTAGTTTGGCGTACCCCATGATTAATGGCCTCATGGATCTGATCAATGAGCCTACATTCTTTCATATCATGGGTTGTGGAGGTGTAAATTTTGCAATAACAAGATACATTCTTCCTGATCATGCGTTGTAGCAAGGGACATCTACTTGCATCATGGTCCCCATGATAGATCTCATAATCTACCATCATAGTGCATACCATCCTCCGGGGGAAATTATCCTTAATGTGCCCCTCTATCTCACAATCTATGCACCATAAACCACTGCGAGTCTCATGGATTGAGTTTGCAGACAATTTTTCCAACTATTTGGCCATAGCAACAATCTGAGCCTCCAAGAATGGGCTAACACCAAGATCAATACTACTAATGACCTCGAACTTGCGTAAGGCAACTTCCAATGCTTCGTATGGATCTGTAAAAGTTTTATGAGATAAGGCCCTTCTAAAAGGGGTGATCAATCCTCCAACAAACCACTATGCATCTTTGTGAAGGGTGAATATCATATGACAATTTAGACAAGAGATTTTTAAAACTCACATCATACTCCTGCACACACTCTCTGTCATTCCTTGCTGAATCTCCTTCAAAGCGCTGATGCTATTCTACTCAAACTCAGGAATGTGGAACTCTATCAGGAATGCATTCTTTAAAGTAGTGTAGTCCACCACTATTTGATGAGGGTCATACTTTCTATACCAGCTATGTGTGCACCCTTGCAGTGTGGTCACAAATTGACTAGCCTTTCATTCTGGTGTTGTGATACCCTTCACTTGCCATAACATTTCAAACTTGTGAACACGTTCGAAGCATACACAATGCCCTTGTAATCTGGAAAATGTAGAGACATTTCAAAGAATACTTGAGGTGGTGGCTGCGGTCCTTATCTGAACGAGCCTTGGTTCCCTCCAGTATTTCCTCCACCGCCTTTGATCCACTAAGTCAACTGGGTCATGTACCTCTAGAGCCACCGGAACCACTTTGGATCCAATAAGGCCTATAGGAGTTGTCTTTGAGTGCCCCCACGGTCCCATTGAACTGTGTGTTGATGGTTTGTGATAGCACCCCACTACCACTACTTTGTCCTGTGCCACTCCCTGATGTGAGCCCAAAAGCTTGTACACTTACCCCTTGTCTAAAAACTCCATCAAATATTGGAATATGTGTAACCATAGAAGAAGGAACTAAAAATTGTACCTTATAGGTGCAGATCTATCTCTTCCACTTATATCAACTGGGTCAATAACATTTTTTCCTTGATTGGGAAAACCAAGCACCAGGGCTTGGTCATTGGGTGGGTTTATATATGTGCCAACGACTCTCCTCTCTCCATGTGACGAACTCTCACCAGAAGCCGAAGGGGTCTCCCTCAAGCAATTGCCAAGATGGGGTAACACAGACTACTTAGGTTCCACATCCTTCGTGTGAACCTCAACTCCTTCCCGCAATGTTTGTCTCCATAGATCCATCACACTAGTAGCCTCGCATCGTCTAGCAATCTCCCTTTCTCATGCTTTGCTATACTTGAGCCATCTTTCTTCCCTCTCCTTCTCTGTCGTGATATCTGCCATCTTCCTCCACCCAAGTTCCCTTACCCAACACTCAGAATGGTTTAGCCAGCCATTGGGAGCACCTCTAAACTCATGGTAACCATCAATATCTTCATAGCTAGAGGAATAACACATAGAAACATTCCTCTAGGTTCTCACAGAAATTCAAACTCAGTAACCTCTGGACAAGAATACGTAGAGATGGTGTATTCTAGAGTGTAGCTAGTTAGTACTCCTCTCCACCAATGATTGACAACATGGGTCCATGTCAGATCTGCATCTTGCAACCTTTGGTAGTCTTCTTCGGCCCATACATGTGATCTATAATGCCAACTTGATCTAGACGTATAGGTTGAAAGCCATTCATATAACTCTATTGGGAAGTAATAGAAGAAGGTCTCGTACAACTCATGGTAGAGGTTCTCTTCTACCCATCTACGTGCATTAAATTCAGGTCCAGTGTTGTATCTCTGAGAAAATTCATCCTCCGTGCTCTTGAACCATGATTCAACAATTTCCAATGTCAACCGCTCTGTCATTACTCATTAAACAGATCATGATGTATGTTATATCCCACTACAACTTGAAAAGAGGTCTTGGCAATGGAACCAAGATGTAGTCATTTTTACTCCTATCATAAAATGAAGAAATCCCATGCACGCCGGCCTACCACCCAGCAGAAGTTAAGCACTCACCCGAGGCACGTGCGGGTAACAAGTCTCTCTTTTATGTGAGTTTAGCACAAAGCATCATCTATGATTAATGTAAGAGTTTTTAGGAGAGAAGTTAAGACAAACAAGAACCATAGTCCTCGTAAACGGCCTCTAGATCCTTGTAGTCACTTCAGACTGAGTGTTTTAACAAATTCCATAACATATTTTATAATAGAAATAATTATACAAGCATTCATACATATCATGAAAGGAAAGAGAGCTCATATGAGAGAAGTATGCACTAAATCCATTGATATCCATGTCTATTTATAACAGGTAACCTCATTATATTCATTGATTCATTACAGAGTGTCACAGAGTGCGGCTGCGGTCATGCATATCACTTGACTTATAGAACTAAGCCAAAAGAAAAAGAAATTACAACTCTATGCCTAGTACATTCTCTTCTTGATGCAAATATCTACTCATGATAATTCTAGGAGCTTTGCCTATGCTATCTCTCAAGCTTGCGTTGCATAACAAGCTCCTTCTCTCACGGGTTCTCCCAATGAATATCCTCTATATTACTCTCTGTGTGTCTCTATCTTATTTTCTTGTATTTATCACTTTCTGGGCTGCCAACTCACCTTCCAAAGCACCCTCAAATTGGATGTCAAGTGTCGATTATGGTCCTTCATGTGAGCATGCTCCTCTAGGCCTGAGCTTTCCACTTTATCTCATGATGATCTTCTAGAAGATTCCATCCAGGGCCTGCTCTTTCTTGGGCAAGCCTATCGCTAGGTGGCATCTTATCTCGCAGTAACTAATCATGCTTTTCACATGTTCTACGCCATGGGTGCTCAAATTGGCTAAGTCCTGAACCTCCTTTCACGCATCACGTGCGCTATGCACTTCCTTAAATATTTCTCTTGTGTGCTTGTGTCATTCTATAACTGGGATCCCACATGCCTATGTGCCTTCATACTTGGTTGATATTCCAGGGGCCCAACAATGACAACTTCATTGCTTTTGGGATACCTCATTTGGGCATAGTCCCTTAAGAGCCCTGAGACCAAAAACTTGTTAAACTTTGATGGGTGACTATGTGCACTCCGTGGCACCTAGAGATGTCTTGTCCAATCCTACACCTTTGCGTAGGGACCCTCTACACTATTCTATCTCAGTTTTTTCCTTCTCTAATCAATGCTTTCACTTCCCTATTGTTTACAAATGCACCAAATAGTGCAGTTTGAGACAATGTAAGGCTGTCAAATGGTATATTTTACAAATTGTGGATCATGGAACCAAAGCAACTACACTGACACATCTGGGTGGCTAGGTGAACACTAGAGGAGGTTTCGTTTTGATGCGCGACAACATCATTACTTCCGGGCTACCTCGTTCGGGCGTAGTCCCTTAAGAGCCCTAAGACCAAAAAATTGTTCAACTTTGATGGGTGACTATGCATACACCATGGCATCTAGAGATGTCTTGTCCAATCCTACACACTGGCATAGGGACCCTCTAAAATAGCCTCTCTTGGTTTTTTACTTCTGCAATCAGTTCTCTCACTGCCTTATTGCTTGCAAACACACCAAACAGTGTAGTTTAAGATAGTGTAAGGTTGTCAAACGGTATATTTTACAAACGGCGGGTCATGGCACCGAACCAACTATGCCAAAATGTCTTAGTGGTGAGCTGAACACTAGATTAGGCATCGTTTTGGTGCGCAACAATGTCATTGCTTCCGGGCTACCTCGTTTGGGTGTAGTCCTTTAAGAGCCCTGAGACAAAAACATGGTTCAACTTCAACAGGTGACTACATGCACTACATGGCACCTAGAGATGTTTCGTTTGATCCTAAGACTCAGTGTAGGGACCCTCTACAATAATTTGTCTCAGTTTTTTCCTTCTCCAATCGGTGCTTTTGATGCCCTATTGTTTGCAAATGTGTGAAATAGTGTAGTTTGAGACAATATAACCCTGTAAAATGCTATATTTTACAAATGGTGGGTCATGCAACTAAAATGACTCTTCCAACACATCTAGGTGGCTAGTTAAATGCTAAAGGAGGTGTCGTTTAGGTGCATGATAACATCGTTGCTTCTAGGATACCTCGTTCAGGCGTAGTCCCTAAAGATCCCTGAGACCAAAACATCATTCAAATTCAACAAGTGACTACGCGCACTCCATCACACCTAGAGGTGTCTCATCGATCATACACCTTGGTGTAGGGACCCTCTAGAATAGCCTATCTCTTATTTTTCTTCTCTAATCAAGTGCTCTCGCTGCCCTATTGTTTGTAAACATGCAAAATAGTGTAGTTTGGGATAGTGTAAAGGTCACATCAACACTATATTTTACAAACGGTGGGTTGTGGCACTAAACCGACGTGTGTTGAAATGTCCAAGTGGCAGGTGAACACTAGAGGAGGAATTGTTTTGGTGTGTGACAATGTTGTTGTTTAAGGGCTACCTAGTTTAGGCGTAGTCCCTTAAGAGCCCTGAGACCAAAACATCGTTCAACTTTAACAGGTGACTACGTGCACTCCATGGCACTTAGAGATGTCTCGTCTTATCCTACACCTCGGTGTAAGGACCCTATACAATATTTTGTCTTAGTTTTTTCCTTCTCCAATTAGTGGTCTTGCTGCCTATTGTTTGAAAATGCGCGAAATAGTGCGAGTTTGAGACAATGTAAAGGTGTCAAATGCTATATTTTACAAAAATGGATCGTGGCACCGAACCAACTATGCCAAAACATCCAGGGGGATAGGTGAACACTAGAGGAGGTTTCATTTTGATGTGTGGCAATGTCGTTTATGGGCTACCTCGTTCGGGCGTAGTCCCTTAAGAGCCCTAAAACCAAATAATCATTCAACTTCGACAGGTGACTACACGCACTCCGTGGCACCTAGAGACATCTTGTCTAATCCTACACCTCAGTGTAGGGACCTATACAATATCTTGTCTCAGTTTTTTCCTTCTCCAATCGGTGCTCTCACTGTCCTATTGTTTGCAAACATGTAAAATAGTGCAGTTTGAGACAGTGTAAGGCTTTCAAATGCTATATTTTGCAAACATTTGGTTGTGGCACATAATTGGTTGTGTTGAAACATGCGGGTGGCTAGGTGAATAATAGAGGAGGATTCATTTTAGTGCACGAAAACTTCATTGCTTCTAGGCTATCTCGTTCGGGTGTAGTCCCTTAAGAGCCCTGAGACAAAAACATCATTCAACTTCGACGGGTGACTACGTGCACTCCGTGGCACCTATATACATTTTGTTTGATTCTACACCTCAGCATAGGGACCCTCTACAATATCCTGTCTCAATTTTTTCCTTCTCTAATCGGTGCTTTTGTTGTCGTATTGTTTGTAAACGTGCCAAATAGTGCGGTTTGAAATAGTATAAGGCTATCAAATGACATATTTTACAAACAAAGTGGGTCATGGCACTTTGAAATGACTACACTAACACATCCAAATGGCCAAGTGAATGCTAGAGGAGGTGTCATTTTGGTGTGTGACAACGTCATTGCTTCCAGGATACCTTGTTCGGGCATAGTCCCTTAAGAGCCCCGAGACCAAAACATCGTTCAACTTTGACGAGTGACTACTCGCACTTCGTGGCACTTAAAGATGTCTCGTCAATCCTACACATTAGTTTAGGGACCCTTTTGCAATTGGATTTATTGGTTTTTTTCTTCTCCAATTGGTGATCTCGATGCCCCTATTGTTTGCAAATGCGTAAAATAGTGTAATTTGAGATAGTGTAAGGTTGTCAAATGCTATATTTTGAAAAAGGTGGGTCATGGCACCAAAATGACTATGTTGAATGTCTAATTAGATAGGTGAATACTAGAGGAGGCATCGTTTTAGTGCACGACAATGTCGTTGCTTACGAGCTACCTCGTACGGGTGTAGTCCCTTAAGATCCCTGAGAACAAAACATCGTTAAACTTCGATGGGTAACTACGTGCACTTCATGACACTTAGAGATGTCTCGTCTTATCCTACACCTTGGCATAGGGAATCTCTACAATATTGTGTCTCGAGTTTTCCTTCTTTAATCGGTGATTTTTCTGTCTTATTTTTTACAAACGCATGAAATAGTGCGAGTTTGAGGCAGTGTAAGATCAGTAAAACACTATATTTTGCAAGCGGTGGATCATGGTACCAAATCAATGTGTCGACACGTCCGGTGGCCACTTGAACACTAGAGGATGTGTCATTTTGATGCGTGACAATTTCATTGCTTCAGGCTACCTCGTTCGGGCATAGTCCCTTAAGAGCCCTGAGACCAAAAAATCGTTCAACTTCGACGGGTGACTACACGTAAGCCGTGGCACCTAGAGATGTCTCATCTAATCCTACACCTTAGCGAGGGGACCCTATATAATAGCCTATCTCATTTTTTTCCTTCTCTAATTAGTGATCTTGTTGCCCTATTGTTTGTAAATGTGTGAAATAGTGTAGTTTGAGACAGTGTAAGGTTGTTAAACACTATATTTTGTAAATGGTGGGTCATGGCATCGAATATTGTGCCAACACATTCGGGTGGCAAGAGAATGCTAGAGGAGGCATCATTTTGGTGCATAAAAATGTTGTTGCTTCTAGGCTACCTTGTTCAGGTGTAGACCCTTAAGAGCCCTAAGACCAAAACATTGTTTAACTTCGACGTGAGTGACTACGCACACTGTGGTACATAGAGACATCTTTCTACGATCCTAGACCTCGGTGTAGGGACCCTCTACAATACCTTGTCTCAATTTTTCCTTCTCCAATTGGTTCTCTCGCTTCCCTATTGATTGCAAACGCACGAAATATTATATTTTGATCCAAGTGTAAGGATTTCAAATGGTATATTTTACAAACGGTGGGTCATGTCACCGAACCGACTATGCATACACATAGGGATGGTCTTGTAAACACTTGGGGAGGTGTCATTTGGTTATCTAAGCATAGGTGCTTCCGGGATACCTCCTCTAGAGACAAGAACCCCCTCCATGGGGACATAAATCTTTGTTAATTTCTTCTCTTTTCTTGTAAAACAATGAAATCTTCTCTTAGCTTTAAGAATTTACAATTCTCTACTAATAGTGCTAACCATGTGAAGGTGGAATCTTTTCTAGCACCACTAACCTACACATAAAAGTGTTAGTCAAAGAAATTTAAGTTTCAAATCAAAACCATACTAGATATATACAAAATACACAAATTTAATAAAATATATGAACTTAAATTTATCTAGCTAACAAATTTATATATACTAAACATGAGCATTGTATTCATTCCAATGAACCATCGGGATTGGATCTACTCGAATAACGAGATAGGATTGTTTCATGATATGAATCTCAAACCTTCCAAATAATATTGTTATTAGGCCTTCCTTGATATCTATACAACTAAATAGTTTTCTCTAGAACTAGATGTGAATATAAGAGTATTTTCTTGTGTGTCTCAAAGTCTTCAAACACCCAAACAAAGGATTTTTTAATGGATACCGTTGAAGCCAAGTTCCAAGAACTTACAAGTTGACTCGTAGGGTACTCAATATATTTGCCATCTATAACAGGAGAAGTCAACTTCTTTCTTTCCTCGATGCAACGACATAAGAAATAGTCTATTCCTTCTTCATTGTCTTCTTTCGCAATAACTGCAAACACATGTCCTACAAAAAAAAAGGTTTCAACTCAAATTTAAATTATACATATTAAAATTTCAATGGACATAACTCAATACAAAAATTTTAAATAACCATAAATACCTTGTCGCACCAAAATCAAAATTTTGTCAAAGTCCTTGGATGTTACAACTTCATTTGTAGAAATAAGTTGTAATGCTTGTAAAGGTTGATAACTAGGAAGCAGAGTTCGAGGCCTACAAATCCCTCCATCCACCCATTCTTGTGAATCACACTTAGCAGTGAAAAATTTGATACAAGATGCACCGAAACATGTCAACTTTCTTGTCAATATGGCCCATGAAATAGTGTCTGAGCTATAAAATGAGTGCATATATTTGGACCTAGTGAGTGTCATATGAGTCCTCATAGTCAACAATTTGTTTTTCCTCTATCAACCAAAAATATCTTTGAACTATGGAATTTTCTTGAGAACCTTGGGCCATGTTGTCAAGACACCATTCCACTATTCTCTTTGCATCTTTCAACTTAGCACCATATTTGTACTTCAACTCTTCTCTTGCAAGATCTCTTTTCACACATGCCCCTGCACCATCATGCTCTCCTTTTCCATTTCCAGCCTTAGTGAAACTCCAAATATGTTACACACCCATATTGACATGCATCATGCTCATCCAATAAAACATTCGTGCATTCTTAAACTGAGACGTGTAATTATCTGACCATATATAATGTTGTTTCAAGTGGATGTACCTATCAGAAAAGTTTCAATAAAATAACTAGAAACGCCCTTACAAAAATTCAATAGAATGAGTATGATCATCACTGATATAAAAGTGGTACTCTCTTAAAAATAATTGATTATTCACTGTCTTTGTCGGAGAATGTATAAATGTTATATGCACAAAAATGGCAACTTGTATTGAGTTGTAATATTATGATTGAACCTCCATTTATGGTTGTAATGTGTAATTCTCTGCAAAATTGACCACTGAAACAATAATACCAATAGGAAATGTGTCCTTTCATATCTTGAACTGTTCATCCAACCATCGAGCTCTGTGTGTATGCCTAGCATACTCATAAACAATTTCATCCTTAAATTTTCTCATAAATTGAAAAACAGGCATATGTTCTATAACTAGCTCACACCGTTTAGACTCTTTTCCATATTTCAACTGGTATGCAATTGATTTATATTTATCAAACTCTTCTAAATTATTTCCTATTACACCTTCAATTTTCTCATGGATGCAAATTTCTAATTTAGGTAATCCACCGCATGTACCATAACTTCCATATAAACAATCTTGACTATAAAAAAATTGTCCAACTTCTTTTCACAAAATATCGTAGGAATGAAATCCCTAGAAGATATTGGTGGAACTTGAACACCACATTCCGATAACATAGTTTCAGAATAAAAATTAGAACAAATATGTAAAAATTTAGCATAATGCATCAAAAATTCAACATGTTTCCTACAACAAGTGGTGCGAGCGTGGTTGATTTTCACATAGAATGGTTTCAACATTTCAAAAAAATGTTGACTAATTTTAATTTTCAGATGCTCTTGTTCAAACTTACAAAAAAATTGAGTTTGAGTCATATATACGAAATGCTTTGGATGTGGTTTGTGATTAGTAGAACCAACTCTCTGTTTTACATCTCTTATATTAGGTGAAACTCTATTCTTATCATGCCAAAATTGAATAATAAATTCTCTTATAGCATCAGAATTATCTTTGTCCTTAAGTGATGCTCTAGCAGAAAATGCCCAAAAATCGGTGTTATTGAGTGATTGAAGGATATTATGTCTTTCAATTGCTTTAATTATAGTTTTTCGATTAACTTGCAACATTCGACTTGTTTACGTAATAAAATGTTGTTTTTTTATTGATTCACTTACAACACTAGTAACAAGTACATGACGCACAATATTACTATCCCTAATGCATCTTTTGACACCAACAATGTGATATGCATCATGAAGGTTTTTAACAATTGTAGAGGTTTGACCATATATATTATATGTTATCAATCCTAAGGTGTTTAATGTAGGTCTCATTTTAATCAATTTCATCAAACTAACTAAAGCAATGACATCTTTGGGAATCATTTAAAATTTCAAAATGATTATCCCAAATTTGGTGGATTTTCTTCTAATTTTCCATTCAAATTTTTTTCATACATTGGTTTCAAAATATTTTCATCAATTTCAATAAAATAATTAGGTTTCTTATGGAAAATTCTAGGATGTGTTTTTCTCAAATTTTACTTGTCTATAGTTTCAACCTGAATTTCCTTATTCACATTTTAATTGTCTCCTTGATTTCAAGATTTGCTACATCACGAGTATTTAATTCTTCTTCAACATTGACAGTAAAAACATCTTCATCACAAGCATTTAATTCAACTTTAACATTGACAGTAGAAACATTACTTGGTTCCTCATTGCTTACAATAGTAGGGGTTGAAGATGAACCTCTTCTTGATTCACGAAGATTCCACATTCACTTAGCATTTTGAAATCTATTTGCCTCTAATTTGTTTGGTGTTTTTTTACTTAATGACTTCCTTTTTTGACTTTGTTTGGTGATAAGAAAACACTGTAGAAAATGACAGAATTTTATAGTATTCATACAGTAAATTCAAAGAGTAAAAATCACATGGTAATTAGAACATTGGGATGTGTGTAAATATGATTTAAGAATCGCAATCACACTTTACAAACCGTGCTCATGGTTTATAAAGTGCAATCGTGGTTCTTGTTATAAAACCCGTGATTGCAGTTTATAAAATGTGATCGCGGTTCTATCGATATCATCAAATCCAACCCTAAGACTTAGGAAATATTTGTTTTCCCCAACCAAGCTATGGAAGGTCATTATGAAGTATAAAAGGTCAAAAAACTTCAAATTTTCTCTTCCAAATACTTGAGCCATGTTGAAAAATTGAAAACATTTCACAAAATGGTGTCATCACTTAGGGGAGACTTTTAGCTTCATAGAAATATAGATTTTAAAGTGAATAGAATAAGATAAATATCATTTTATAATTTTTACTAACAATAGCTCTTTAAGACATTTTTTTCCACGAATGTTCATGTCTACGTTTAAGACTCGCAACTTTTGCTTCACTTATCAAAATGTGATAAAATCATTTAAAAAAAATACAAGATAGACAAATACATCTAACTTTTCACCAAATGAAAAAAAAAATAACAAGATTTGGTCATCTAAATCATGGGCAAACAGACTACAATCTTATATATTTTTTCAAAAACAAAACCAAGTCATATAATTTTAATTGTTTAATATAGCTAAAATTTTCCGTTTTCAAAAAAAATAGTAGTTTAGAAACTAGATTCCAGATGCTACGATTCATATTTATATAAATTTTTCTAATTTTCAGTGCGTGTATTGGTAATAATCCCTACACGTTGAGATTTCATTGTTTTTTGCAATATGATGTCCACTTATGACCCCTTTTTTTTCCACCAACTTGTTGCACTTACCCTCTACATGTGGGTAATGTTATCCAAAAATTTCCCCCAGGTTATTTTTGGATTTAAAAAATTTAAAAATGGAATTATCCTTTTTTAAGAGTTTGGGACAGTTAAATGGTTGCTAGATTATCTTTCCCAAATTATTCAACTATTGGAATTTAAAAACCCATGGGAGAATAAGTCTTACATTGGAAGGCTTAAGATTAAAGCTATGAAATAAAGGTCAAAGGGCTAGTGTTGTGTGGAAAATATTGAATCCGTGGTATAAAGGAAATCATAAGGACACGTGACAGAGATCAAAGGCACTAGAAAGACCACATGGTGACATTCTGGTAGTATTGAATGCATATCCATTCCACAAGATAATCCACAGTTCATATTTCATCAGATTCTCAAAGTTAGCAAAGTCAAAGGGGGATAAATGGTAGCAATTGAAAAAGAAAAAAATCTTCTAAGTTCCCCAAACTTATAAATTGCGATGCAAACAACTATGTGGAGCCACCAAATTTTCTCTCATTTCATAGTATGAAAATACGAAGGACCATCCAATCAGATCTAAGCACGAAGAATATAGAATGACAAGTTCGAAATGAGGGCGACGTGGAGCTTCCTTGTTATCTCACTCTTTGCAATTGTGAGAAGAGACTATGAAAATTTTTACAATGCATAAAGGTGTGCAGTTTCCTCATTGGCCAATGGTTCATAGATTCCAAAGGAAGAAATAAAAAAGAATGACACGTGAAGTGTGTGGAGGCTTCTCATTGGTTCATTCTTCACAATAGTTTTTATAAATGGAAAATGACTAAGAGGAGGGGAATCATTCCTATAATAAAACCTTTCTCTTTTCTATTTCAAACCATAAATAAAACACCCCCATAAACTACATGCATTAATTCTTGATCATTATTGTATATAGTTCAAAAAATAGGAAAATAAGATATACTTATATCCTTCCTTGATTAATATTCAAAACAAAACACAATGACTAGATCTCCTTATCAACTTTTACCATATTTAATCAAGATCTCAACAATACTATACTAACAACAATATATTGACAATAACTTTCAACTATACAATAATAAGACTTCTCTTCTTCATTTACCTATTATTGTAGACACTTCGTTATCTTTGTGTTACCATAACCAAATTTTGATTGGAAAGAGAATTCCAAGGTTTTTTCTTTACAACAAGGTTTTATTCAAAAGAATATAAATGGGGTTTTTCTCAATGCAATGCAAGACTTAATCATCCTCCTTTTGTACTCCATCCACTTGAATTTTTATCTTACACAAACTTTCCAACTTCGTTGACAGCTCACTATTTTCTACACATTTCTTTTTCTTAGTCAAAACATTACTCATACAACTGCACCTTAAACACTAAAAAAACTTTCATTAGTTTTTAATCACTATCTTTACATTCCTCTTCAAGAGTTTTTCTTGAGACTTTCTACATTCTCTACTATTTGACTTATCAATTGTCATTTCATACTTGACTTGAGCTCATAAGAAAAAAGACAAAAACAAAATCTTCAAATTCAAGGATTTTGTGTTTGTCTTCCTTTTGAAATCTTTCTCTCCTATGTGCACTTCACATTCCATTTTTAACTGACATCATAACTCTCAACTTCCATCTTCACCCCTTCTTTATTAGCTTGAGCAAACCTTCTAAACAATGGTCATATTTTCAACTTTTCTTTCACAACATCTTAAACTTATAAATAATTTATCAAATAAGGCCTTTTCAATGCTCACACATCCCCTAGAAAACATCCCTAGGATTATCCCATGCTTATATGACCTTGTCATCACCTGTACCAACTTCTCATACCTCACCAGGCTCTAGAGACATGCCTAAATGGGCTAGTTTCAACTACACTTTCTACCAGATGACCTAATACACCCTGTGAGACATCTTTCTCATGCTTACAACATCATTTCTGACCTAAAGACCATATGAAAATAGAAAGACAACCCGTAATCTACTTCTAGGGATAAAACTTACATTCCTTGCTTTGGTTTGAGTGGATTCTCATCCTAGAATGACTTGACTGGACCCATCCATTTCATGACTCAACCATGTGGACATGTGATAGACTCACGGATCTTGTTTGACCTTCATATCACCTTTGAGAGACTCAAACCACATATATTCACCTTTGGAGACCCCTAGATCACCTAGCCAACATGCCTAGATCACCTAGCCAACATACCTAGATCACCTAGACCCCTATGAAATCAATGAAAACACAAGTGACACACTCTTCTAACAAATCCCCCTTTTTCATTAATGAAAATTACCTAGAAACATTGATGGCACACACACACACACTTAGATGTCCCTTATTTACATATTTCTTGTCACACTTATACCCCTTTGACATATATGGAAAAGGTATACATGGACTTGACATTGAAACAAATTACTCACAATGAAAACCAAGTTTAACGGGATAAGAGAAGGATGACTCACATGAAAAAAGCCCCCTAAGCATGTGTTCCATTTTATTTGAATCCAAAATATAAACAAATCTAATATGAACTTCAAGTAGGCTTCCCTGAGCTGATGTAATTCTTATCCTCATTCAAAGGAATAATCTTGACTTGGCTCAACCACCTCTTGACTCACCCACTCTGAAAAAAATGAATCTTCATTGCTTAACACTCAACATAGTTGTGTAGAAACATTTCAAAAGATTTTTTTGAGTTTTCAATTAGATAGATCTGCTATCTTTGTTGCATATGCATTTTAGCCTTATCTCACATTTTCATTTCACAATTTTTTCACTATTCATACAACTTCACCCTTTTATGTGCCTTCTCACATCATCTACACATATCTTTCTAATATCGAGATTCTTAATAGAGATAAACAGTTTTGTTTATTCACACCATGTCCCATCATAGAATTCTTGTGTTAGAAATGAAAAGGACTGAGAGGGGGGTGAATTATTCCTATAATAAAACCTTTCACTTTTCTATTTAAAACATCAAACATAAATCATCATAAATCCCATACATTTATGCTTGTTTAGAATAAAATATATAGTTCATCAAGAAATGCATACAGACCAAGAACATAAGATATACATAGAAACCTTATTTATTGGTATTCAAATCAGATTACAACTCTTTAAATCAGATTACATCCAATAGAGACTTCACCATTTTTCTTCACTCACATCCTCCTCATGAAACTCCAACCAACTACTAACCTAGAAGAGACTTCTAGGGGTTTTGCTTTGCAGAAAAGGTTTTCTTCAATAGAAGAGAAAAGGGGGTTTTCAAAATTCAGCACACCTAAATATGGAACACCCTTTTAAAGAACAAAAATTCATTAAGATGACTCTTCAACTTCTTAGCCTTGAATTTGAATTGGGATTTGAATGAAATAAAATTTTGTCTTCTTCTCCAAATGAGCTCATATTTTGTCTTCTATCTCTCAAATATGTCCAAAATTTTTACATATTTAAATTAACATGGTACATGGTACAAAAAAACCAAATAATTATCTAGTATGTTTAAAAATGACCACATTATCCAAGACATTCAATTAGGCTCATATGTGTTCTTCAATCATCTTCTGCAAGTATAGTCTTGATAAAACATCTAACTAAACTACTTTCACTCATCTTCATGACCAAAGTAATATATAAAAATGAATCTTATGATGTATAATTTCATTAAAATTTACCAGAAAGAGCCAACTCAATACTTAACACATCAAGAAACACCACTTTGTAAGACTTTCTGGCTGGTTTTAGCATCTCTGAATTTGGTCTTCAAGAATTGAGCTAATACATACCTAAAATATATTCATCATGAGGAAATTAACCTATAAATAGAAATATAATGAAGTATAATATCTCATCCACTTCTCATACTGCTCCAATTCATGGCATAAGGCTTCCAAAAACTTGGATCTCTATAACTGGTCTAGCTGGTCTTGAAGACACAAAAACTAGTCTTCCATACAATGTGGTCAAACACCTCCAAAGAAATTTTCAGATCTCCTATCACCTATAAAACTTAAATTTGGATGTATAAAACATGTTAAATAATTCATACCCATAGGTCAAATGGATAAATTCTCACCTTCATACCCATTCAGACATGCTTCTCAAATAGGCCTAAAAGAGTAGTTTTGGCTCAATCACCTTTAAGCAAGAAATGAATTTTCCAAACTAAACCATGAAATTTCACACATAATATGACACATGAAAATAGTGATAAAGTCAAGAAACAACATCAATTCAATGCAATTCAACATGGTTACCTTCATTCTTCTTCACTAGCTTCTCAAAACAAGATCCTTTTATTGGTAAGCTCAAATATGAAACCATTACTCAAATTTTATCCAAAATAGTAACATAAGTAAATTTATGGAGTTTAATAAAACATTTCCAACATCTTGCACTTAAATAACTACCTGATAAATATTTTACACACACTGTTTATCACCATTTAATTCTCATACCATGATTTATTTTCATTATCACACATTGAGTCAACATTTCACACCTTGTTTACTTGTGGATTAGCTTAAGAAATCTCCATACTGACTTGTTTCAATATCATGAACCTATTTTGTGTCTTGTAGGTCTTTTGAAACCTCTTATTTCTTATAATAGTTATCTAATATTACTTTCCATGCTTTAATTTGTGTGAATTATCATGTTTTCTTGATTTACATCATGTATTTGCACTAGGCCAAGGCCTAGAATGACTTGACTTGACCCATACATTTCATAAATGGACCATGTGGACATGTTACAGACTCATTGATACCTTTCACTCACTTCATGGACTTTTTACCTTCATACCACCTTTGAGAGACTCAAGCCACACATATGCACCTTTGGAGACCCCTAGATCACCTAGCCAACATAACTAGATCACCTAGCCAACATACCTGGATCACCTAGACCGTTGTGACATTAATGACAACACAAGTGACACACTTTTCCAACAAATTCCCCTTTTTCATTAATGGAAATCATTTGAGAAACATTGATGGCAACTATGGATGTAAACATATTTAGATGACCTTATTTACATGTTTATTCACACTTCCCCCTTTGACATCTATGAAAAAGGTATGCATGGACTTGACATGGAAACCAATGAATTATAATGACTACAAAGGACAACAATGCATGAGAAATAAAAACTTACTTATTTACAAGATCCCCTAATATCGTGGTTTTCTTTTTTAGCTCCTACCAACCCAGAACATATGAGGTTTGTATGCCTTGTGTGAGTAGTTACATGCTCCCCTTAGACTTTATATCTCTTGTTTGTCATCAGCATGGCCATTCATCCTATTTCAATCTTACGTAGTTCAAGACATTATGCCAAATTTTCCAAATATGCCCGTTTTTTCCAATTCCTTACTTGTTTTGTGCTCCATACACTCTTGGCTTCTTATGGTTTCCACCTTGGCCTTAAGGAAATAGAAGCTGTCTCTAAAACACCTATTCAATGTAAAAGGGACTATCTTTTGCATGCTCTAGAATCATCACAATCAATTAGAAAACTCCTTAAATTGGTCTAGAGTACTATTTGAAATCGTTATTTGGAGTTCATGTGTAAAAACACTATTAAAGCAGTCTACTAGCTCAAAAAATATGTGTTTTCCTGATATATTTTTATGAACTGAAACTCTCTTTAATTACCTATTTTAATATTTTTCCTTCACATAACATTTCAGCAACCTTTCAGGACCCATATCACAATGAAGACCATCTATTTCAATAACAATTTTTCTCCAATAGGTTTCTCCCAGCTGTAGATTTCTACAACTCACTACTCACATGTGTAATATTTATAGCACCTACAACTATTTTAATCCTCTAACATACATCTCAATCCATCTTCCTACATATTTTTGTAAGGTTTGCATTAGGGAACAAAAAGATATTCAAGTTTTAGGGTTTCTAGGATTTTTCGGTTTGAGCAAGGGTTTTGCAGTGAGACCTAGGATTTTCCCACTAGACATTGATTTTAACCCTAAATTCCATCAATCCATATTTTCATTCACATCCTTTACACTATCATTTCCAAGTTTTCTATTTTCATTCCAAAAAAACCGCATGAGGCTCATGTACGCCAATACATGTACCATCTCCTTTCCCTTAAACTTGCTTTGTGAGTATTTGTCTATCTCCAAATTTCATTGGTATTAATTCTTGAAAGACAGCAGTAGTTACTCTGCCCTCTCATTGATGAAGACATTCAATCCAATACTCTTTACTAACCTTGCTTACTTTTCCTTTCACTTTCAAGGCTTTGAAGGTCTTTGTCTGATGATCTTTCGGGGCTTATTTCTCACATTTGTTGGAAGTTTAGGCATTGATTTATTTTACTAAGATTTATCTTGTGCATCGAAACCAAAAAATCCAAATACTTTATGAGATACTCTTAATAAATCACTTTGTCTTCTATTATTGTTCAAAAAACTACAGTGTATGGTCTCATGTTGTCAAGAGTTACAACTATGAAGTTTTAGGCCTTGTATCATTCCAGATATTTAAAAGAGAAAATGCAAGTTCAAATATACACCCTTGAATACATTCTTAAAACCTCAAACTCATGATTTCTTTACCAATAAGACTCAGTAAATCCTTTATCTTCATAGCTTTGATTTTAGTAACATGATTACTAATCTTGCATCGACTCTAATCTTGTTCGATTCATATTGATTGTAATATGAAAAACTTTACTTGACATCATATACGGGATGAAAGTATTCAAAGCTTGATGAGACTCTACTCTATGATTTTCTTGTGCTTTCATTCAAACTTTGAACAATAATGACTTGTTTTAATCCAATACTCAATTTACTCTTAACCATCCTTGTTATTTCGGTCAATTGATCCACAACTACTTATTAGACAATCACTAATTCTCTTTTGTATCTCTGTATGTGTTCATTATTACTCAAAAATTTGTCTTCAACCATTCATTAGTCACTTTTTTCACTTCTTTGTATCTTTAAAAAAACTTTCATAGATAAAAGAATTTTTTTACTCACTTTACCAGTTTAAGCTGGACTTTTGGCTTCATAGTATTTTGGACTTCCTATCTCAGTTTGAACATCAATTAACTTGACTCTTCACTTCATAATCTTGACCTTTTCTATTCGAGCAAAAGAGAGAAGTTGAAAATTTGTAATAGTTAGTAACTATTCAACTTCTTCGCAAGTTTGTGGACTTTTGCACATTTTTTCAAACCACTATGTTTGATCAGAAAAACTCTTTCCTAGTTCTTTAGAGCTTGTAATTGACAAGAGACACTTGAACTTCTTCAACCTTCTATTCTTTTTTTTAGAATTCCAAACCTTTTCATCTTCTAGGTTTGAATTTGAAGTTATATTTTCAATTTAGTAAGCTCATCATTCCTTTTAGAATTCTCATGGAATCAACTATCTCAAGCTAGAGAATCCAACTCTTTAGTTCC
Organism: Taxus wallichiana var. yunnanensis; assembly: GCA_018340775.1. Taxonomy (NCBI): domain Eukaryota; kingdom Viridiplantae; phylum Streptophyta; class Pinopsida; order Cupressales; family Taxaceae; genus Taxus; species Taxus wallichiana. Next base: position 156,646,504 of record CM031244.1, on the reverse strand, counting down.
ATCCTAAAGTTAGTAAAAAAATTTGCAAGCATCAATTTCATCAATTCATCTTCTAAATTTCCCTATATGTCCTTAAGTTCAAGAATCAAGCTAGTATCATTGTTGTAGGGATTTCAAGACACTGTAGTAATATAGAAAGAATTTCAAGGTCCCTAAACTAGCCTAAGGTGTACCATAAGTTTCAACTCCCAATTTATAACCTTTTTCTTCTCATTAATTATTTCTCATTCCACTTTGTTTAAAAATTTTCTATCCTTATCTAATTCCATTGATAGTTACAACTTCTCATGCATGGGACTTTAAGACTCAATCCCGACCTTTCGAGAATCTTTTTTTGAATTATAGGTGTATGAGAGATTTCCAATTCAGACTCATAAACCAATCACTAGGTCCTTTGTAAATGGACTTAATTTAGTAGGTTTTACCTTGTGTACTCACTCCTTTGGTATAGAAATTTGTCATAAATATATATAATTTTATCCATTATAATGTCAATATTCCTTCATTATTTCCTTCGTGGGATTTTCATAATGATTTATTCTAAGTTTTGGATCGAAAGAATTCAATTAAATACTTTAAAATAAAAACCCTTGTTGATCTCTTAAGACCCCCTCTTGAGAACTCTGGAGCTCAAAAAAACTATGAATTTTATTGTAATCATTTTTAAATAACTAAATTGTAACCAGTGGGGTCTTCTTGATCCTTCCTTTAAGATGAAATTACTAGTCAATCTTGTGGGTATCCATGATTAAGGATTAGTCTCATAATTTCCTTACCAAACATGTAGGTATACAAATGTGGTGTGATGCAAGGTTAGGTATGCACGGTGAGAAATATGTCCATTCCAAACTAAATCATAATACAATATTCCTATTCCTTTGATGAATCCTAAGAGAATCTTCATTTCTCCAAAGAATGTTAGAATGGCTATTTAAGTAACATGCTCATTTCAAAATAGATACAATTTATGTACTCTTCTTTAAAATCATACAAAACACTAATTTCCTTATGGATATATAACTCTCTAAGGTTAAGGTCTTGACCTATCATAAATTGGATCAAATGATAGCTCTTAACAACCCATTACTAAAATTCCATGATAGTACTATACTCCCCGCCATACATAGTATCGATTTGTGTTCTTAGAAATTATCTTACATGTAAAGGTGAACAATGCCTCAATTTGTATCTTGACCTTTCAAAATCATGAAATAATAACTCTTACTTATTGGATTTATGTGGAACAATCAACATTGATAGTTTCTAAACAAGAACAACCTCTTACTTCTAAAATAGAAACACTAACCTCTCATAAGAACCAAGACTTCTTCTTACCTTAGATGTCTATTACGTTCTCATCTTCGAATACTTTACCTAGACTTCCTAATCTGAGTACACACTCATGAATCTCTCATACCCTATCTTTATACTTCAAACATAACCTCAAGATCAACTATTCAAAACATAAAAAGAAACTACATAGATAACCCGTGGAAGAGTAAGTGTGAAGGGTCTGAGTAACTAACAACATAAAAATTATGAAGCAATAGAGTATTAACAAGCAAGAAGAAAACATAATCTAGGAGATCAGACCCCTTCATCCTTCTTTTACCAGTTCCCCCATAGTACTCATGCATCCATTCCATTCTTTGACTAAGATGGCTATAGTAGACTTCCATAGTTCGGTTCAACTATCTGTACTTTGGGGCCATTTCCTTCTTTTTCTTTCTCCTTAGCTAATTCCATAGAATGGATCATCTCAGCAAGGAGTTTAAGGTGATGAATGGTAATTTTAACATTGAGAATGTGAACATCTCTTATCTGAAGAATTATTTCCTTCATCTTCAAGATTTCATTTTCCATAGCTAGACTTCTTTCATTAGCATTTTTTAATTGTTCACTCATAACAATAGAAGACAATAGACACCATACTAATCTTGTGTCTGTTAATGTTAGTGTCTAACATGTAATTTTCAAATTCCCTCATAAAAACATTGGATTTGATTGCACAATCTTGAGCATTAAAGAGTTTATTTTAAGTAGTTTTGGGAGCATGCAATATTTCTATTTCCTCCTCTCGATTTCTTTGATCTCTTGCCATTAGATGCTTCAGGAACTTTCCCACTTTCCATATCCTCATTGTGATCCCCTTCCAAATCCTCTTCCTCCTGAATTTCACTAGAAGTAGAATGATTACCTTCCTGATTCTCTTCCGACTCCAAAATAACTTCCACCTTCTTAGCCGAAGCCGAAACCTTCTCCTCCTCGTTGCTTCTTGAGGCCGACAATTTCCTAGTGGGATATAGTTCTTTTTCCATGGTTCTAGAAGGAAAAACCTCACTAACAATAACCTCCTTGACATCCAGGATTTCAGAATTCCTTTCTAAAGAATTGTTCTTTAGGCACGTAGAGGCCCCCAATTTTTCATTTTTGCCAATGAGGGGAGTTCCCAGCCTAAGCATAGCTTTAATGAGACCTTGATGCAACAGCAAGGAGAAAGTACCTTTCTCAACCTGAGATATAGATTTGGACAAGGAGGAGAACAAAAAATATGACAGATTATAGGGCTTGTTGTTTCTAACATGGTTCAACATGGGAAATTGGTACCCATAGATCACTTTGTAATGTCATTCAAGAGTAATATAGGCCACATCTGGGTTGGAAATTTCTCTTTCACCATTTCCCCCAAGATTGTTGCTAAAGTTTTTGGTCCTGTCCATGGAGGGAAGAAGCATTTTCAAACCTAAGTCAAATTATAGCCAAGAGATTGACTTCTTCATGTAAGGTAAGGGTGTTCCCATCTCTCTCCATAATGGGTATGCTAGATGTAATTTTCCCCACACTTATGGTGAAATTCCTTAGTTAATTTTCCATAGCCGGGCTTCTTTCATTAGCATTTTTAATTGTTCACTCGAACAATAGAAGACAATAGACACCATACAATAGACACCTCCTTCCAATTTTTTGCCACAACTTCACTCAAATTTTCATCATGCCCATTGAAAATGCTAAAGAAATGTAACAATCCCACCTTTTCGAGAAAAACCTCAGCCTCTTTTGACATCATCAGGACCTTTCTTGGTTCAGTACGTACTAAATCCCCTCCCATTCTACTAATGCTATTCTTATTTTTCTTCTAAGGGTGAACATCTATACTAGACTTGATGGTGATATTCCACAACATGCAGAGATCTATCCTGCCTTTGCAAAGATATGAAATAAATGTTTGAATGATGTTGAGATACATGAAATCATGAGACATCAAACCAAAGGAATAATTACATCCTCATTGAAAGGTGTGCTATTAGGGATTCTTTCCCTTTTCAAGGTGTCTATGAAATTAGCATCCATCTCTTTAAGATCCTTGACCACCTTTAATTCCTTAGCATCCACCCCCATATTAGCCAAAATATCAGCTAGTTTGTTTCCTTCACGAAACACATGTTGAAAGGATATAGTTTTGAAGGAGGATAATTTACCCTTGGATTTATTGATGAAGTCAACTATAGAAATAGAGGCCTGAGACACTCCCTTCACATAAGAGATAATATACAAAGAGTCCCCTTCCACAACTAGATGCTTGAAACCTTTCTCTTCTACCAACTTCACTCCCCAGAATAAAGCAAAGCAACCTCTGTAACATTGTTTGATTGGATACCTAGATTAAAAAAATAGGAAAGAAGAAACTTCCCTTCATCATCATGAAAAACACCTCCTCCTCCTGCTTTCCTAGGATTCCCTTTAGCAGCTCCATCAAAGTTGAGTTTAAGAAATCCACCTCTAGGAGGAGTCCACTTAACCCCCTCTCGAGGGTTGGGCTTCTTAGGTTGAGGGTCATAAATTAAATTCCAATTCCTAATGATATTTTGTTCGCATTCAAGAAATTCAACTTCTTTTTTCTTGAGGATAGAAAAATTATTTCTAACAGCCTAAAAGAAATTGTTTATTAATAGCCTATTAGGAAGTTTTTTATTTTTGAAGATCCTCCTATTTCTTTCTTTCCATATTTCCCACCATAGGTGACTTAGGCTCATTATCCAAATATTTTTAAGCCCTTGACTAATGAAAGGGAATTTCCATTGAATCCATGCATCATGGATTTCATTAGGATTTACCCAAGGAACTGAAAAGAAAACCAAAATAGAAGATAACATCTGGAGAGCGAGAGGGCATTCTAAGAACAGATGGTTCACCATTTCCATGTTCTTTTCACAAAGAACACATCTATTGACCATTTGGAATCCTCTTTTATTCAGGTTATCCACTATTAGAATCTTATTTATCATAGCAAACTAGCTAAACACATTGAATTTAGGAGATATGTTCTTGTTCCATATTTTTCCAACCATTAAGTCTTCATCTCTAGTTTCCCCCTCAAAGAATAGAGAGTAGGCAGATTTGACTGAGAAATTACCATTTTGTTCTTTGTCCCACACAATTCTATCTAGATCCTTGTTGTTAGAAGACACATAATTTTTTAGAAAATCATTGAGAGCAACCAAGTGTTCTTTGATTTCTGATCATCCAGTTCTATAATTTTCCATGTCTGAAAGTTGTCTTCATCTTCCATATAATTGATAATTTTTCCCCATACTTCTCCTCAATCAACCTTGTAATTTGGGGGAATTTTTATTTTAGGGTAAAATTCCCAGCCCATTTATCATTCTAGAAACATATCTCATTTCCTTTCCCTATTTTCCATCTACTACCCCTAGCAACAATTTATTTAGCCCAATTTATAGCTTTCCATATGCTTGAACCATTGAAAGAAGCTTATTTGAAAATCCATCTTTTGTCATTTGCATCCATCCAATATTTTCTCTTAAGAATTTTGGTCCACACACTATTTTCTTTCGTTAACCTCCAGCCAATTTTAGCTAAGAGGGCTTTATTCATTTTAGTCCAGCCTCTAAGACCAAGACCCCAATTTTTTGGGTTTACAAACTCTATTCCATGCCACAAGCAGGATTCTTTCCTTACTTTCAGTTCCACTCCATAAGAAACATTTTTGGATCTTTTCTAGTTTTCCCCTATGCTCCCAGGAAGTTGGTAAAGAGACATGACATAAACCGGAAGACTCTGGAGTGAGCTAGAAAGAAGAGTAATTTTTCCAGCCTGAGATAACAAATTAGCTTTCCACCCTAAATTTTTTTTATCAAACCTTTCAATCAGGAAGTTCCACTCCAAACTAGAGGGTCTCTTATCCCCAAGAGGGATTCCTAGATAGATAGTAGGGAAGGACTTATAGGAACAATCCATAATTTCAGCAATCTTCTTACAACGGCTCTCCAAGGTATGAATGAAGAAAAGAGAGATTTTTCTATAGTTCACCATCTGGCTAAAACTTCCATGTAGTCATCTAGAAGGCTTTTAAGCTTCTTAGCTTCCAGAATAGTAGCTTCTCCCACAAGGAATGTGTCATCCACAAAATTTTGGTGAGACACATTGTCCAAATCCTTTGCCAGAGAAATCCCTTTGATGTAACTTTTCTCAGTCTCAACATTCAATCTTCTCGCTTTAGAGCTTCAGCCATGATAATGAAAAGGAAAGGGGAGAGAGAATCCCTTGCCTTAAACCTTGAGAGCTAGGAAAAAACCAAAAGGGGTGCCATTAATGAGAATGGAAAACTAGACATTTATTTTTCAAACAATATATACCTCATATTATACCTTACATTCTAGACATTGAAGACCATTCATGGAGTAGAAAAACATTATCATCTTCAAGACTTTAACATAGAGGACTGGATAATATTTCAAGAGAAGAAAACCTTATCAGTGTGCCTCTTAGTCTCAACTAATCTAACCATGTTTAACCCATTGAGATTAATAACAAAACCAAATTGACATGATGAATAACTAAGCAAGATATTGTGTCCTTTGTTTCATGGAACTCAACATGATTGTCTTTATACATATACTTCTTTTTATCCAAAATCATACCCCATATGATTTTCTAGTGAGATAACAACTTTAAACATGATGGATACTCCCTCTTCCTATCTTTCAATGTTGCAAATCTAGTTCATAATGACTATCAAAATGATCTCGAATCCCGATTTCAGGAAAGAGAATTACTTTCTAAGAGAGCTTATTGTCAATGAATCTATTGCACCTTATTGAAATGTTTTGAACCTTTACAATCTAAGCAAACTTTGACACATTTTTCTTTTTGTTTATGACAAGTTCAGATAAAAATAGGACACACCAACCTCATCATGACTCATATACATCCTAAGACACCACATGTTGAGAATGCACCTTGTAAACATAGCCATGCACCCATGAAGACACCAAAACATAGAAGCTTGACTCAAAACTAAAAAATCCACAAAAATTTTCAAAGAGACTTAGGAGCTCATAACTTGAACAACATGGGGAAGACACACACCTTGATTTAAAAAGATCCCCTCACTCTTATATACCATGGAGGATATTGATGGGAGAACTAAGAATGTCTCAAGATATCTTTTAGTTTCTTGACTAGTACATTCTTTTCTAAATCTTCAGTTATCATAACACCCTCCTTTTGGACAATCACCTTCTTAGAATCCTTTTGAGCACTTTTTCTAGACTCTATCTTCTTCTTATATTTCTGATATTTTTTCTTGGGTCTTTGAATTTATTTCTTCAGCTGACCTACATCACAAAACATTGCAATGTTCCCTACCTTATGGCACCTAACATATTCCACATTCTTTCCTTTACATTCAAAATCTCTATGTACATATTCATTGCAAAAATAGAAATAACCATTGAAATTGATTTCATACCTCCTTATGTTTGATGGATCATTGTTTCCATACTTTATTATATGTCCTTTCTAATGACAGTGATAACATTCAGCTCCATATCTTTATCCTAATTTTTTCTCTTCCTTCTTTCCTTTAGAGTGATGTTCTTGAGTTTCTTCTTTAGAATATTCTCTCTTTTCAATATTAGGATTACACATACTAGCCCTATGTCCATAAGCACCACACTTGTAGAAATTACCATGAAAAGCAACATGCCTATATGCATTTTTTTCTTGACAAATGATCTTCCATGAGATGAAAGCTTTAAACTATCTCCCTTGCTTGACTACATTTTTTCATTTGATCCTTGACTTGATTCACCTTCATTTTTCTCTATATTGCATGAATTTTCTATGAAACCTAGACATGTTCTATCACCATATACCTTTTTTTTCCTAACATCTTATTCAAATTTTCTGAGCTCTCTTGAAAATATGATACCTTACTTGTCATGATGCTTAACTCTTTCTTCATTTCTTCTTTCTCAGCTAGAGCTTCCTTGAGTTGAGTCTGTACACACTTCATAACTTCCTCTTATGATTGAATCAATTTTTCTATCTTCTCTTTACAGATCTCTACTCCCCACCTCATGTGATAAATATATCCCATCCTTGTCACAAAAGATCTCCCTCTATCTTGTTAAAGTTGCTTCCAATGGCTTGTTATGATACCAATTGTTAGAAATAAAAAAGGACCGAGGGGGGTTGAATCAGTCTTGTAATAAAAACTTTCACTTTTATATTTCAAACATCAAACATACATCCTCATAAATCATATACACTAATGTTTTCTCATAATTAGATATAGTTCATCAAGAAATGGATATAGATAAAGAACAGAAGATATACTGAATTATTCTTTATTGGTATTCAAATTAGATTAAAACTCTTCAAATCATATTACAACCAATAGATAATTCACCATTTTTTCACTCACATCCTCCTCATGAAACTCCAACCAACTACTAACCTAGAAGAGACTTCAAGGGGTTTTGCTTTGCAACAAAGGTTTTCTTCAAAAGAAGAGAAAAGGGGTTTTCAAAATTCAACACACCTAAATGTGGAACACCATTTTAAAGAACAAAACCTTCATGAAGATGAATCTTACACTTTTTTTCCACTTGACTCTTCAACTTCCTAGCCTTGAATTTGAATTGGGATTTGAATGAAATCAGATTTTGTCTTCTTCTCCAAATGAGCTCATCTTTTGTCTTCTAGCTCTCAAAATTTTCCACAAGGATTCCATATTTTTATTCACGTTGTACATGGTCCCAAAAACTAAATAATTCTCTTGTATTCTTAGAATCTCGCCACATTAGCCAAGACATTCATTTAGGCTCATATGTATGCTTAAATTAGCTTCGACAAGTATAGTCCTGAGAAAACATCTAACTAAAAAACTTCCCCTCATCTTCATGACCCAAGTAAAATATAAAAAATTAATATTAGGATGTATAATTTCATTAAATATCCAAATCAAGAATTTTCAGATCAAGAAACACCACTTTTCAAGACTTTCCTGGCTAGTTTCAACATCTCTAAATTCTATCTTCAAGAATTGAGCTGGTATGTACCTCAAATATCTTCATCATGAGGAAAGTAACCTATCAATGGAAATATAATGAAGTATAATATCTCATCCACTTATCATAATGATGAAATTCATGGCATAAGGATTCCAAAATCTTGGATCTCTGTAACTGGTTTGGCTAGTCTTAAAGACACAAAAACTAGTCTTCCTTACAATGTGGTAAAAAACCACCAAATAAATTTTCATAGCTCTCTATCACCTCTAACACTTCAATTTAGATGTATAAAAATTTTAAATCATTCATACCCATATGTAAAATGGATAAATTATCACCTTCATACCCATTCATACATGCTTCTCAAATAGGCCTAAAAGAGTAGTTTTGGCTCAATCACCTTTAAGCAAGAAATGATTCTTCTAAAATGAAACATGCACTTTAAAAATTGTATGACAAATTAAAAGAATGATAAAGTTAATAAACATCATTAATTCAATGTAATTCAACATGTTTAGCTTCATTATTCTTCACTAGCTTCTTAAAACAAGCTCCTTTTGTTAGTAAGCTCAAATATGCAACCATTACTCAAATTTTCTCCAAAATAGTAACCCACATAAATTTATGAAGTTTAATTACACATTTCCAACATCATTCACATAATATTGGAGTATGGTTTCCTTTGCAAGATTATTTTGTACACTGAAATCTTCACAAAATATTTGTTTTCCAATGAGGTCCACCATGCATCATGAAATAAAAATATCACAGAAATGTTCCCCGAGGACTTGTATTTATGTTAAAATAGGTTTCAATAAAACTAGTTGAGTTAAGACACCTATCGAACTCAATTTTCTAAAACTAGTCCAAACTAGGGTTTGGAGGGTTATAAACATGCTCACAAAAATGGATAGAAATTCTAAAATATTCAACCAATAATTGAAATAATTTTAACACCATATATTTTTTCCAAATTTAATCCATTTTTTATCTTATTATTTATCCGAAGGAGGCTCCAAATTTTTTTTTTTTCGCTAAGAAGTTTGGTGCTCAATTTACATACTAAAAAAATTGAGTTTTGGAAATACTTGTATCAAAATATCTATCCTCAACTTCTGAAATTTTTATCACATTTTAAAAATAAAATCATGTAAAACATATAGGTGATAGTTTTCTTTGGTTCATATTGTATCTTTCCATCCCATCTCATCTAGGTGCCCTTTGGTATTAATTCTCAGTTGTTGAACTATGCCTAAAGCACTTTAATAACTACAAGACAAGTATTGATACGCACCATTTATAACCATTTAATGCTCATTCCATGATTTATTTTCATTATCACACCTTGGTTCAATATTTCACACCTTGTTTGCTTGTTGATTGGCTTAAGAAAGCTCCATACTGACATGTTTCAGTCTCATGAACTGATTTGTCTCTTGTATCTATTTCTACACCTCTTGTTCCACCTCATAGTTATTCAATATTTCTTTTCACACTTTTTTTTTTAGTTAATTCTCATGTTTTCTTTATTTACACCATGTATTTACACTAGGCCAAGGCCTAGAATGACTTGACTTGACCCATACATTTCATGACTAGACCATGTGGACATGTTACATACTCATTGACATATTTCACTCACTTCATGGAATTTTTTTTGACGTTCATACCAAATTTTAGAGACTTAAGCCACACATATGCAACTTTAGAGACCCCTAGATCACCTATCCGACATACCTAAAACACTTAGACCACATCGTGACATCATTGAAAACACAAGTGAGATAATTTCTAAAAATATTTTTCACATCTCCTGGAGAAAATTTTGTAAGAACATTGTTCACTTTTCATGATATAGCCTTCACCCTAGAATTTTTATAGACTTTATTTCCTTTTGAGCATAACATTGACTATGTCATACATCATAGGGAATTGAGTTTGTACTCATAGCCTTGATTACGTAATTAATAAGACAAATACCATCATGACACTTCAAATTCACTAGTTTATTCTTATCCATTGTAATACCTATAGCTTTAATATACACTTTTGTTAATCATCTTTCTTAGCATCAAGAACATCTAAGTGAGGGTTAGAAGGACTCCCCTATCATGAAAAGATATTACACTCCTCACACATGTATCTTATCTATTGCTTGTCATTTTATACTTTCAACATCTCATAGCATCAACAAATCACCAACACAAGCACTAAAAATGTGTATTTCTTTGCACTTTGAGAGATCATCATACTGTCTTTTTTAGAATTCATGCATTTATAGCTTTTCCTTTTACCATCCGAGCATAAGGACTCTTACCTTGTGACACAAGAATATTATGCCTCCGAGAATTCATCATGACTATAGTAGACCATCCTAGTGTATAGAACAACAAGTAAACCAATATATATGTACCTGCATTTAATATTTTTTGGAAATTAGTGCTCACATTATTGTTTGTAATAGTTAAATATAATATTCATATAATACATTAGTAATTTAGTGTGTTAGTATGATATTAATATTGTGATATTAATATCATATTTATGTGAGAAAATAAAGTTTGTAATATTATTAATATGAGTTATTAATCAATTCATTATTAATAATATAGGTTAATATGTATTAGTTATGAGTTTGTTGACTAAACAACTCACATAGCTATTTGGGAGTTGTGTGAGAGATTGTTCAATTTGGGAGTGATTATAGGAGAGATATGTGAGGATATTATGGGATTAAAGATTGGAGTTGAATCCTTGTTTTAAGGAGTATATTCTCCTATATATTGTAAGCTCTCTCATCATGTAATTGCTCAAGTTTTAATCTATCAATTATTTTTGATATTTTATTTGTCTTTAGATTTTTCCTATTTTCATGCGCTAATCTCAAATTGTTGCTGCTAAATTTTATCATCAAATCTAGAGTTTTGTTATCATCTGGTATCAAAGTAAGTTTCCTTCTACAAGTGTAGAAGAAGATGGTTAAAGGAATCCGTAAGAAAATTTTTAGCAGTTACATACATTAGATTAAAAAGAATGCAGTTTACTCATATGATATCCAATTGATGTCTTGTTTTTTTTGGAAAGATAAGAACAAGATGCACAATATTGTAGTTTACATCAGCTTCAGATTTGTCTTGTATCTATGCGTAAAATTTGGTGTAAGTTGAGTGAAATGTTTTGTTGTTTTTAAAACAAACGCTTGATAGATTAAATACATCTAAAACCGATTCAAAATATTACGAAATTTATTGGGTTTATTTAGTTAATATTTGGAAAAATTTCTTATAATTTTACAAAAACCTAATTTATAGTTTAAGAGAAAATTGGAAATAAAAATAGGGATCTGAAAAAAGAAAAAGTGGTGCATAATACATTTATGTAATTTTTAATTGACACATTTTCACTGCACGTGATGTCCATAGTCGGGGGTGCATTATCGATTAATTTCGACCCTCAAAAATTGTGTAATAAGCCTAAAAGCTACATTTTCTAACTAAGAAGCATCACCATGGAGGCTGGAGGAAATAAATGAAGGAGGTTAATCAGTGACCTCTCGCTAGCTGCAAGCAAAGGGGCCACACAATGAATTTGTGGCATTATTTTTTTGTGTGTTTAATTTTGGTTGTGTATTGTAATAAAAACAAATGATTTATTCCTATTTGCTCTTGTAATAAGTGAGCTCTTGCATGAGTGATATTTCTTATATTTTCCGTTAAATGTAAAAATGGGAGTGGGGAAACATGTACGGCGCTATGAAAGTGGGGAAACATTTGAGAGTTTGCAAATCTCTTAGAAAATCACATATAGAATGGTTAATAGTTCCACTAGAAAACCTCGTTAGAGTTGATGATACTCTTTGAAAACCATCGTATTGTAGAACATGAGCAGGTACTAGAAAGAACTCACCCATGTTCACACTAAGGGGGTGAATGTTAGGAAATTAGTGCTCACATTATTGTTTGTAATAGTTAAATGTAATATTCATATATTACATTAGTAAGTTAGTGTGTTAGTATGATATTAATATTGTTATATTAATATCATATTTGTGTGAGAAAAATAAAAGTTTGTAATATTATTAATATGAGTTATTAATCAATTCATTATTAATAATATAGGATAATATGTATTAGTTGTGAGTTTGTTGAATAAACAACTCACATAGCTATTTGGGAGTTGTGTGAGAGATTGTTGGGTTTGGGAGTGATTATAGGAGAGATATGTGAGGATATTATGGGATTAAAGATTGGAGTTGAATCCTTGTTTTAAGGAGTTCATTCTCCTATATATTGTAAGCTCTCTCATCATGTAATTGCTCAAGTTTTAATCTATCAATTATTTTTGATATTTTATTTGTCTTTGGATTTTTCCTATTTTCATGTGCTAATCTCAAATTGTTGTTGCTAAATTTTATCATCAAATCTAGAGTTTTGTTATCATCTAGTATCAAAGCAGGTTTCCTTCTACAAGTGTAGAAGAAGAAGAAGAAGAAGAAGAAGGTTGAATGAATCCCGTAAGAAGATTTTCAGCAGACACATTAAAGTAAAAAGAATGCAATTTACTCATATGACATCCGATTGATGTCTTGTTTTTTAAATAGAAAGATAAGAACAAGACACACAATATTGTAGTTTACATCAGCTTCAGATTCGTCTTTTATCTAGGCGTAAAATTCAGTGTAAATTGAGTGAAATGTTTTGTTGTTTTTAAAACAAACATTTTATAGATTGAATATATCTAAAAAAACCCAGATTCAAAATACTACAAAATTTATTGGGTTTGTTTAGTTAATATCTAGAAAACTTCTGTTATAATTTTATAAAAACCTAGTTTCTAGTTTAAGATAAAAGTGGAAATAAAAATAGGGATCTAAAAAAAAAAGAAAAAGTGGTGTGTAATACATTTATGTAATTTTTTAATTGGACGCATTTTCACTTGCACGCGATGTCCATAGTCAGGGGGTGCATTATCAGTTGAATCGACACTCAGAAAAATTGTGTAATGAGCCTAAAATCTACATTTTCTAACTAAGTAGCATCACCATGGAGGCTGGAGGAAACAGAGGAAGGAGGTTAATCAGTGACCTCTTACTAGCCCATTAAGCTTAAGGGGCCACACAATGAATTTGTGGCATTGTTTTTTTGTGTTTAATTTTGATTGTGTATTGTAATAAGAATAGATGATTTATTCCTATTCACTCTTGTAATAAGTGAGCTCCTGCATGAGTGATATTTCTTATATTTTCCCTTGAATGTAAAAATGGGAGTGGGGAAACATGTACGCTGCTATGAAAGTGGTTGGTGGTCCACTAGAAAACCAATTTGAGAGTTTGTGAATCTCTTAGAAAATCACATATAGAGTGGTTAATGGTTCCACTAGAAAACCTATTGGAGTTGATGGTACTCTTTGAAAACCATTGTATTGTAGAACATGAGCAGGTACTAGAAAGAACTCACCCATGTTCACACTAAGGGGGTGAATGTTAGGAAATTAGTGCTCACATTATTGTTTGTAATAGTTAAATGTAATATTCATATATTACATTAGTAATTTAGTGTGTTAGTATGATATTAATATTGTTATATTAATATCATATTTGTGTGAGAAAAATAAAAGTTTGTAATATTATTAATATTAGTTATTAATCAATTAATTATTAATAATATAGGATAATATGTATTAGTTGTGAGTTTGTTTTTTTAATAATGGAAAATAGTTTTTTGAAAGGGACTATACCCTTGAATACAAAAAAAGGCCTTTAAGCCGGAATAAGAGTGAGAAACATAGCAGGACTAACCAAGTCCAAGAGGAACAATGAAAATCAACGTAGCCCAGAAACAGCTACACAAGCGAGGCTTAACAGCAAAACAACAGCAAAAAAATAGTAACCCGACAGCCAAGAAACAGTAAGAATAACAAAAGAGAGCAAAGAGAAGCATGCAGACTACTTTTGGCTGCTTGATCAACACCGATCTTGACTTTTTCCAAGCATGAAACATACCCAAAGCGGTCATGTGGGCAGCATCCATCTTATCGAGCTCCTCGATGGTTCTTTTGCTCTCTTTTTCATTGCCCCAAAGTGCAGCCGGGATACCGCTGAGGTTGGAAACACTTTTGGCATGCCCCACGATGAACTCCTCAATGGCCCTAAAGGCGGCAATGTTGTAATCATGCCTAGTCTTAGCCTTCCCAAGGCGGGAGTCCAAGGAGGTCAGCTTTTTGTATATGTCTTCAACCTGACTATTGTCAATGCTCCCTTCCCCCTCCATGCTTTTCTTACCTTTTTGCTTAGCTAGATTTTTGACCTCATCCTTCAGCATTTTTATCTCAGCCTCTAAGGCCTCCAGTCTCTTAGAAGGGTTATCCATCTGTGCTTCCCGGGGACTGGCACTACTTATGTTCAGCAGGTCACGTGCAATGTCAAGATCAAGAGGCTCTTTCCCTGCTGCAAGAGTCTCAAGGTTGAGTCTCCTAGAAGCCCTGGTGAGAGGTCGTTTAGAGGAAGAGGCGAGGTGAGTGTCAGGAGGAGCAGAAGGAGGAATAGAAGGAGAAACATGTGCAGCTGGCATGGGGTAGCAGCACTGGCAAGTGGTGGGCAGCAGCAGGGGCAGCAGGGGAAGCAGGACTGGCAGCAGCAGAGCCCATCGGAGCCGGGCTAGGAGAGGAGGGAAGACCGGGGTACTTGAGAAGGCAGTGTTTGTGGATAAGCAAAATAAGCCCTTGATGCAAGGGAACCACCCGGGTATGCTTCTGGAACTCCAAAATGGAGCGCTCAAGAGAGTTTAAAAGATAATGAGGGAAGCAAACCAATCTATTCCTACGGAAGTGATTTAAAAAGATGAGATGCTTAGCTGGGACAGTAACAAACCTACCTTCCAAGGATATGAAACGAATCATCATGCGAGTGACTTCATCAAATGGTGATGGAATTGAGCTTACAAGCAGACCCGCTGTGCTAAAAATAAGCTTCTCATCTTCCTCCACAAATCTTCTTTCTTCAGTTTCTTTGATAACCCTTTTGTTGAAGAAGCGGTACCCATCCAGGCTGAGACCGGTCACTTCAGCAATGAGCTCTTCATTGACAAGAATTTTCTGTCCCCCATAGTCGACAGTCCTCTCTTTCCACTCCTTAGCAAAGCGTACTGAAATACTTTGATCATGCCCTTGCACTCTTTCAACAAAGCTGGTGAAGCCACCTATGCTGAGGATGTTCCAAAGCTCGGTGTTTTCCTTCCAATCAGGGTCCGCGCACGGCTCAATTTGACAGGGAAGTCCTCCCATCTTCTCAGTGGTGTGCAAGTTACAACAAATTCCAGAATGTGGTTGGGTGTGAAGAACAGTTCGTTTCTTACTGTTGAAGAACGCACAAGAGTGGGTACTGTAGCCGTTGGTCTTCTCACGAACGGCTGCGTAATTGCTGAACTGAGCCTGCGTGAAGTCGCGTGTGAAAATCCTTTCCCTGTCAACAATCACTTTGTAATTATCATCGATTTTCGTGGAGTTTGGCATCCGAATATCAATACCATTGTACTTCTGCGTGCGTGATTTTCAAATCTGGATGACTCCACTTGAAATTTCTTAAATAGATCTTACTATTATTTGAAAAAGATATTATTTGCCTCGCCATATAGAAAAAAGCAGCACGTGTGAAAGAATAAATGATTTTGATTTTCCGCCAAAGATTAAGGCTTATCTCTGGAGATTGCTTGCTTGTGAAGATCCGCATGGATGCTGTTGTGAAGCTGATTAGGGATACTATCATTATCCCAGACAGTAAAATTAATATTAATGCCATAATTGGCCAGTGCATCCGCCAGATTGTTACCTTCCCTGTAAGTATGTATGATTCTGATACTATTGAAGGTGTGGCAAATGCTTATGGATTCAGAGATAAAATCTTTAATACTCCAACTGGGAGATGAGGACTGATTGAGGAGCTTAATGATATTAAGGGAGTCCCCTTCAACAATAAGGTTCTGAATGTTTTGAGCCCGTGCAACTCTCAAGCCCCAGAGAGCAGATAATGCTTCGGCAAAATGATTGGTTTGAATTCCCATTTTACCAGCATAAGCAGCAATCAAATTACCTTTGTGGTCCCGTATAGCTCCTCCTCCCATTGCTGTCCTGTGGTTTCCTTAGAGGCGCCATCAAAGTTCAGCTTGTACCATTAGAGTCGGGAGGATGCCATTTAATCAACGATCTATCTACACTATTCCTAGGGTTGCTCCAATTTCCAATGTGCCAATTAGATAAAATGTGCTCTTCATTCTCAGGATAACACTTGTTCTTGGGAGGTTTAAATCGCCATGTTCTCTTTGATACCTTGAGAAATTTTGGCCGATATCGATTTTAAAACTTTGCTTCTTATTTCTGAAAATTATATTATTTCTGTCCTTCCAAATCCTCCAGATTAAGTGTGGGATTGCTAATTTCCAGATTCTTTTGATAGCACAATGTCTGAATGGTGGGTTCCATTGATTCCATAGCTGATTAAGGTTCTTCGGCAACACCCAAAGAGCATCAAATTTAGAAAGAACAAAGCTCCAAATTCTATTGGCATAAGCACAATGTATGAACAGATGACTAATGTCTTCATAGTCATTCCTACAAAGGTGGCACCAATTAGGAATTATAAATCCTCTTCTCATCAAATTGTCAGTGGTGAGAATTCTACCTCTGATGGCCAGCCAAAGAAAAAAATTTATTTTGGGGGTTAACTCAGGCATCCAGATCTTGTTCCAGTTAAAGTCAGATTGGTTACTCTGAGAAAGAATGGTATAACCAGATTTGACTGAGTATTTCCCATCTTGTGAATTGCTCCAAACCAGCTCATCCTTGGAATTCAGCTGACTTAAAGGGAAGAGGTCTAAAAGATCCTGGAGGGAGGAAGTAGATTGTTTCAGCTCAATTCGTTCCATAGAAAGTCTTTTCCAAGCCTTGTTGGTGCCATTTCCTTCGATATAGTCCTTGACTTTAGTTCCATACTTGCTTATAAGGCTGTCCTTAGCTGTCCCAAATCTCTCCAAGAGGTTGTCACTGAACCAGTTATCCTCCCAGAAGTTTATTTCACTTCCATCCCCCACTTTCCATTTGCTACCCTGTTTGATGAAGTTTCTACTCTTAACCAGATTATTCCAAAAAATGGAACCATTGGGTAGTTGATCTTCATGCAGATAGGAGTAGACAGCTTGTTGATTCAAGTATTTTGCTTTAATAACATCAATCCAGGGCTGTTTCTCAGATAGCAATCGCCAGCCCATCTTAGCGATGAGTGCCTCATTCATTTTCTCAATATTTTTATGCCCACCAGATTATTCCAAAAATGGAACCATTGGGTAGTTTATCTTCATGCAGATAGGAGTAGACAAACTTGTTGCTTCAAGTATTTTGCTTTAATAACATCAATCCAGTGGCTGTTTCTCGATAGCAATCGCCAAACCATCTTAGTTGTGAGTTTGTTGAATAAACAACTCACATAGCTATTTGGGAGTTGTGTGAGATATTTTTGGGTTTGGGAGTGATTATAGGAGAGATATGTGAGGATATTATGGGATTAAAGATTGGAGTTGAATCCTTGTTTTAAGGAGTTCATTCTCCTATATATTGTAAGCTCTCTCATCATGTAATTGCTCAAGTTTTAATCTATCAATTATTTTTGATATTTTATTTGTCTCTGGATTTTTCCTATTTTCATGCACTAATCTCAAATTGTTGTTGCTAAAATTTATCATCAAATCTAGAGTTTTGTTATGAAATATAAGACATTTAGAATATATAATCATCTTCCTTCATGCATAATGTAGCATATTTTAGCATAATGTAGCCTCTTTTAGCTCACACTTACCTATGGATTTCTCCATTTAACACTCGTAGATCCTCATAAAAATTATCACATTCTATACAATGAATACGTTTCATGGAGTAGAATAGAATTCTCATCTTGTCAATAAGTCTCATGGACTATCTCTATGTTAACCTATATATCTTGAAGCTCAAACACTTGATGAATGTATTTTCACCTTTTTGTCTTGTAACCATGCTTATCAATAAGAATACTTGATATTCTAGCTTTCATAGACCTTGAACACCATGCATTTACCTTTACCTTTGTATTAGGACATTAAAAAAATTTAAGTACATACCTTTCTTGAAAGATTATATATGAACACAATCCTTAAATTCATACATTCTTTGAACACCCTCTTTACGAGCTTGAACACCACACTACCTTCAAAATACCTAGTCACTATGCTTGACATAAGTAAGAATCATTTGGATTCATCCTTGTGCCACTACAACAATGTATGTCATACTTCTCATAGGTTGTAGAAACCTCTTTAGACCATAATCTACTCTTACATTCCTTGGCTATTACTTTCTATCCTTACTTGTAACACTTGAGAAGCCACATATCACTTAGCCATGTAATACCTCACTAGGACACTTAAATCTTGATTCATGCATCTTAAGGACACATTAATTTTCATGCACAACTATAACAACTTATTCTTTACATCAGTAACTTGGTGTTTTTCTTTACATACTATAAGACATACAAAGATACGCATACCTTGAGGAAACTTTCACTTCACTATTTTAGACAATTTCCACTTCAAGAGAGTATAATAGTCCTATAGGTCATCACTATTTCTTAGATCCTTCAAGAATGCATTCAAATATTCTTTATATAGTTGAAAAAGTTTTCCATACCAATGCACACCTAGGATACTCCATGAAGGTTACACCAAAGTTCATTCTCTTACTTTTCAAGCTTGAGGATGTAGAATTGCATACATAAGATCATGTATAAACTTCTTTATTTATTTAGAAGCCTACAATGCATCTTTGAAGACTCCATTTTGAAAAAGTGACCGTAAAGAACATGGAAATTACCTTGTTCTTCCTATGTCTCTAGGAAAGCATCTTAGACCACTGTGTATTGTTTCTTTCAAGAGATCACATTCTAGAATCCTTCATGCTACACCCACAACCTTGTATACTACCAAGACTTAGTTGAATATAGATGAAATGGAACTTGAACTAATGAATCATCATGAAATATCATGTTTAATCGCAACAACCAGGTTTGAGATAGAGTGCACAAATTATAGTATTCATGTTTTATCCCTATTGTTACCATGTTTCTTCCTCATAATGATTGTGAATAAGTTTTATCACCTCAAAATACGTTAGACACAAAGGAATTGTAACTCATTATTTTTCACCTTGACATATTATCACTTGTAGTATTATCTTTTAGAGAGGTATTCACATGTATCCTATAAAGATACCCGATTCCATTAATTCCGAGGATACATTCAAGCTTGATCACTATAGACTCTAGACTAGAACCGTATTCCACTCATCTAGATCCCTTCTCAATGACTTCTTATTTCTATGTCAACACTTTAATCTATGAGAACACAACTATACACAACATGTGATCCTGTATATCCTTATCAAATTTAAAATGAATTATTTGACCTTGATTATATGCTAGGAAACTTGCTTCATGTAAAAATTTGTATGACCATGATTATCCTTCATGTCTTCACCATATTTTGAATAGGTAATTCAAATGTTAGGGTTTCAATATTTAAACACCTCATCTAGAGTATCCTCTTACTTATTTATGAGACCTCAAGACCTCACCCTTTCACAAAAACTAGGGCATTTGCACAAATTTTAGACATGAATATTAGCTTCTAGGAACATCAACCTCAACCTCAACCCTTGATTCCTTGATGAAATATCATTATAGACCTATAACTAACATTGTAGGTCTTCTTGATGAATACACAAATTCGTAACCCTCTATGTTAGCTTAGAATACCCCATATTGACATCTTGCACTTCATGTTTGATGATCATTCCTATAGCAGCTCCGGATCTCCACCTAGAGACACTTATAGCCTTCACAATCACTAATGCAATATTCTAAGACAAAGAACTTCATGGAAGCCATATTTTAACTCTCATATCATTATAGACTCTAGAAGATAGACCACCTTTTTAACATTTGCTTCTTGATGCACATATAGAAGCTTATCTCTTACTTGATACGATTTATTCAAAACTTCAAGCCATTGAATATAACTTATACATTCAATATGAGCTCATTCATGATCATGGAAAACTCGATATGTGACCATCACTCCTTTTGAGACACCATACAGAGAAAAATATTCATTGAAGATCACTTAGTAGAATGAGACCATGCAACCAAAACTCTTGATCGATAATACTTGGAGTAAGCTCAGAGTACTAGGTTGAATCAAATCTTTTGAGACATAATGAGTACAATGTACTTCAATAACTTAATGTTCAATTATTATTGATCCTTCAAATTTACTATCTTTCACTTTGACACTTCATACAGAAGAGTACAAGACACTCACCACCATTTTGATAACCTTGATGAGCTTAACTTGAATGATTGAGGTACAACATGAGGAACTTAGTTTACTATGACATTCATATCTCATTTTAGCCCATGAAAAGCATTTCATAACATCATATTGTGATTGCAAGGATATCTTTTACATGAATATAGACCTCCTTAAAACATGACTCTACTAACACAGATCATGAATTCTCTAACCAAATCTAATTATAGAATCAGAACAAAGAAGGATCATCCATGATTAACAAGACACAACAACCTTCTCATGGGACATCATCATGACTCATATACACACATTGAGTTACCAATGATTGAGAATACACTTTGATAACAAAAATATTGATTGATAAACACATTCATGCACTCATGAAGACACCAAAACATAGAATCTTGAATCATACTACAAGATCAATTACTTAGATTCCCAAACACTTGTAAAGATACTCAGACCTCATGACCTTGAAAACATGAAGGAGACACACACACCTTTACTTAGACAGCTCCCTCTCATTCCAATACACAATGGAGGAGCTTGATGAGAGACCTAAGAAGGTCTCAATATTTATTTTGGTTTCTTGATTGGTTCATTATATTTTGATCCTTCATTTTTCACAACAGACCCCTCCTTTTGATCAGTCACCTTCTTGGGATCCTTTTGAGCACTTTGACAAACTTATCTCTTCTTATTGTATTTCTAAGGTTGTTGCTTGGGTCTTTGAATTTATTTCTTCGGTTGACTTGCATCTCAAAACCTTGCAATGTGCCCTAACTTTTGTCACCTACAACATTCAACTTACCTTCCTTTTCACTCAAAAGATCTATGTCCATATTCATCGCAAGCATAACAATAACCATTAAACATACATACATACCTTCTTATGTTTGATGGCTCATTTTTACAATACTTTTAAAATGTCCTTTCTCATGAAAATGATAACACTCAGCTCCATATATTTGTCCAAATTTTTGATCTTCCTTATTTCCTTCAGAGTGATGTTCTTGAGTTTCTTCTTTATAATCTTCTCTCTTTTCAACATTAGGATTACACATACTAGCCCTATGTCCATAAGCCCCACACTTGTAGTAATTGCCATGAATAAAAACATGCCTAAATGAATTTATTTTCTTGACAAATGATATTCAATGAGATCAAAGGTTTAAACAATATCTCTTTCTTGACTACATTTTTCCATTTGATCCTTGACTTGATTCACCTTCATTTTTCTCTATACTGCATGAATCTTCTATGAAACCTAGGCCTGTTCTATCACCATATGCCTTTTTTTTCCTAACATCTTATTCATATTTTTTGAGCTCTCTTGAAAAGATGATACCTTACTTTTCATGATGTTTAACTATTTCTTCAGTTCTTCTTTCTCTTTCTTTAGTTCTTCTTTCTCAGCTAGGGCTTCCTTGAGTTGAGTTTGTATACACTTGGTTATTTCCTCATATGATTCAACTAATTTTTCCATATTATCTTTATAGTAATCCATTCCCCTCCTTATGTAATAAATATCTCCTATCCTTGTCATCATATATCTCCCTCTAGCTTGTTAAAGTTGCTTCCAAGGGCTTGCTTTGATACCAATTACTAAAAATAAAAAGTACAAAGAGGGGGTGAATCATTCCTCTAATAAAACATTTCTATTTTCTACTTCAAACCATACAAAAACACCCTCATAAACTACAAACATTAATTCTTGATCATAATTTTATATAGCTCATAAAAAAAAAAGGAAAAAAAGATATACTCAGACTCTTCCTTGATTAATATTTAAAAACACACAATGACTAGATATCCTTATCAACACTTTACCACATACAATCAAGATCTCAACAATACTATATTAACATAAATATATTGAAAATAGATTTTAAATATACAACAAAAAGACTTATTTTCTTCATCCACTTGTTATTGCAGACACTTCATCATCTTTGTGTTACCACGACCAACTACTAACCCAAAAGAGACTTCCAGGGTTTTCTTTTGTAGCAAGGTTTTCTTAAAAAGAAGATAAAGGAGGGTTTTCTCAATGCAATGCAAGACTGAATCATCCTCAATTTTTACTATCCACTTAAATTTTCATCCTACAAAAACTTTTTAACTTCTTTAACAACTCACTATTTTCTACACATTTCTTTTTCTCAGTCAAAACATTACTCATACAACTGCACCTTACACATTAACAAAAACTTTCACTAGTTTTGCATCACTATCTTTTATATGCCTCTTAAAGTTTTTTTCTTTAGAATTTTTTCTTTCTCTTTTATTTGAATCTACAATTATCTTTTCATACTTGACTCAATATCATAAACAAAAAGATAAAAACAAAATTTTCAAATTGTAGGCTTTTTTTTGTCTTCCTTTTGAATTCTTGATCTCCTATGTTCACTTCACATTCCATTTGTAACTAACATCAGACCTCTCAACTTCCATCTTCACACCTTCTTGATTAGCTCGAGCCCACCTTCTAAAATAAGGTCATATTTTCAACTTTTATTTCACAACCTCTTGAACTTCCTACTGATTTATCAAATAAGGCCTCTTAAAGTTCTTGATTCAAGGAAAGAGGAGTAGTTGCACTCTTGGAACAGTCAAAGACTATTCAAATTTCCTTTTGCACATAATCTGCTGAGACTAAAAAAGGATGGTAGAGTTAACTTATCACCACTATCATATCGCACAAGATAGAAAGTTACTCTCAAGACCTTTTACATTAAATTTTCCCTTCTTGTTATGAAATCCAACTCACATTGGAGACATTAAACTATGAACATACTCAAAAAAGGTCACGTAAAGATTCATGGAGATTTTGCATGAGAATTTAAAAGGAATCATTCAAACAAACCATCGACACAAACTCTAAACATATCTTCATGAAAATCAAATATTCTATAATCAAATTCTATCTCGCACCCTTGATTAAATTTAAATTTTTATTTTAAAACGTGAATCAGATGTAAAGACCTCAAAAGTATTTTATTTTTGGTTGGTTGAATTGGGAGAATCAAGAAAAAACCTCCTCAAAACCGTAGGGACATGGTTTGATCATTGTAACCTACCCGAGAACACATACTTATGCATTACTTGCTCAAATCCTGATAAACTTGGAGAATTCCATCCTCTGAAGGTTTTTTGAAAGCACCTCCACCTTTCTAAATCACCCAGACACCATTAACACCTCATATTTGCACCGAGAACTAAAAAATTGCAGTGTATAATGATATGAAACATGTTAATGTAATAACATTCAACCTATAGCTTGTATTGTGTGTTTCGAGGAGCCTCTAAAATGCATTTTAGAGGATGAATAGATCACTATGTAACATATTTTAATTTTTATAGAACCTGTTACTTCAACATACTCATCTCAATATTCTTGATTAAGTACTGTGAAAATAAGAGCATTCATGTTCAAAAATTTCCTTCACCACTCTTTGTACTAACTCGCAACACATGCCCCTATAAATTAAAAACAAGAATTTTAGGATGTTCAAGTGGAATCATGCAATCCATAAATTATTTTTGTAGAAAAACTAACTCAAGTTGACTGCCAACAGTGCTTGCACATGAAGAATGGTTTGACTTGAGGCCTGTGACTAAGCTTGACATGCACCTTCGGACTCTAAACCTCGTACCTTGTGAATCTTTGAAACATAATAAATAACCAACTAGAGGCATTAGAATTGATAACACGGAGGTTTTGAGACCAAACAATTTTTTTATCCTATCGATTCTAGCACATGCTTGAAAACTAGAAAAACATGCTTAGAAAAATGTTCTTAACTTCTTTGATACTTGCCCATTTTACCTAAAACTTTTTGCAATATAGTTTCACCAAATTGTTGTGTGATAAAATAGATAAGGTAAAGGTCAATGAGGAATACATGTTATTTATAGGTCGAAGGTTGAATGCACATGTTATTGACTTTATCCAAGCTGATGGTAGAGAAATCCTTTTTCCTTGGAAGGACTACTTGTAGATACAAAACAAGACCAAAAATGATATTAAATAGAAAGAGTCAGAGGACTACCTAGTAAGGCTAGATCCGGGAAGCATGATGCTTCCTCAAATGGTCTGTCAATCCTCTATTTTTATCAAATTAATGAAAGTAAATATGAGAAATAAAGGTCCTATTGCTAACACTTTGATTTAGGTATCTCAAAACATTACCAAAAATATAGATTAAAAAAATGTTGAAATATAAACTAATCATGTCATTAGGAAAGGTATGTTTTTGTTGGGACAGTCATAAGGGTGTTAGGTAAGGCCAAAAAGGTATCTCGGTGAGGACCGGGTGGAATTTAGGTGATGTTAGAGGTATTTTTGTGAAGGTTGGTAGAAAAAAAAGATTGACCGATATTGGTCTGGGTGACCAATGCCTGGTAGGGAGGAGAGACCCATAACAGCTTAAGGTGACCGCCGTTAGTAGGGGCAATTTGATAGTAAAATATTAAGAAAATGTTTTTAGGGCTCTCTGTGATTACAAAGAGAGTGAGGGTAGTGTGGTTTGAGTTGTAATATGGCTGAGAAGACTTAGGGATACTAAGAAATAGGTTTATAATAGTGAAAGGGATTGGGATGGTTGAATAGTGGGTTGGTGGGAGGAAGGTGATGTACAAGTGAAAAGGAAATAAATTACTCGAAAGAAAATAGAGATCTACCAAAGGAATAAGAAAAATGATTAGGATAACAATACTTACTTGATGCCTTACAGATCTTGGGAGGTGGAGGATGATGGTATTTTATCCATAAAGAGATTTTGTGTTTAGTGCCAAGGCAATATAGCCTCTGTGATTCCATGAGTTTTCCAACGCTCCGGAAAGGAAAATATCTACTTGTCTTACACTATGGTTGTGTGTGTTCATCTTCTAAATGTAGGAGGGCTTTCAAATTCACATTTGAATGCAATAATCCCCAAAAACTAAATGAAAATCCATGGTGAAGAGTTATGAAAGAGTATATAAGGTAATTGATGGAAATTAAGGTGACCGACATTGGTTGAGGGATAACCAAGGCGTTGTTAGGGTGAGAAAGTCTAGGTTTACCAAAAATAGGCAGATATTTACTATTTTTTGTGTGATTTTGATTGAGTTCACTTAGGGGAGTGGATTTGACGTGAGATAAAGTAGGTAGGTCATAGAATAAGTCCAATCAAGTTTTATGAAGAAGTCTCGAGGTTAGGTCAAGTGGTGACTCAAAGATTGGGAGTGATGACTCAATTCCTAGAGTGATGACTCGGTCATTATGAGTTAAATGCCATTGGAATGGGTCTAGAGTGAGGTGTCTAGGTTATATGTAAAGTAACTTAATTAAAATAATTAAATTAATTAATAATGTGAGGATGAACATTAATTCAATTATAAGTAATTAAATTAATATGAATGTGTGGTAAAGGGGTCGGGTTAGGTAAAAACATTACATTAATTAATTAAATGGGACCAAGGGGGTGTGACCCAAATTTAGTGTTTACATTTTCCCCTTTTTTGCATAGCTTGTATTGATAAACAACACCGAAAAAAACAAGAAGTCGGTGCTCCGTGTATTAGTGAAGGTTAGGATGCCCCAAGTGTGGGTGGAGGTGATCCCCCTTAAACCACGAACCAATGAGGTAGGAAAAGTAGTCAATAGTTGGTTTAGTAAATAGGTGATTGATGAAAGTGAGGGTCGTAGGTAAGGGTATGGTCATTTTGGGTAATGGGTAGTGACAATTGAATGCACGCACACATATAGATTACTATACAATATCAAGGTTGAAAATCTTGAAAACTCTATGTTTGTCAAAAGGGTGATAGGTTTATCCAAATGAGGTTTAAGTGATTCAGGTATCCAAGGTATAATAAGATATGGTCATACAGCAAAATAAGGTTCAATGTAGGAACATGTAATAGGTTTTGTTCCTCGACACCAAAGGTATGTTCGGGATAAACATCACGTCATTAGGAAAGGTAAGGTCATTAGGCTAAACAACATGGATCACAACATCACAAGGTATAGTGAGTAAACAAATTCAAATCTCACAAAAGGTAGTTCAGGTCAAGGTATGTAGGTCGTGGCATAGCTAGGGCTGAGGTATATGTAAATAACACGTCCCTAAACTTAATTACGGAAATGTATAGGTAATGTAGGCTTGTGGGTAAGATGTAATAGGTCTTGGTAAGGTTAAAATTTGTTTAAGAAATAATGTTTTTAGGTAAAATGGGCATGGGGTAGGTAAAATGGTTATGTTAGGTGACCGATGTCGGTTATAGTGTAACCAATGTGGGTTAGCTATGGCACGACATGACTGATGTTGGTCATGCTGAATTGGAGTTAAAAATGGAAAAATATACTTTTACAGATTCATTTTGACCTTGCCATTTTTAGAAATTGACATACAAGAAATTGAGGAGTGGAAAATGATAGTACAAGGCATCAAGCTGAGTTAGTGAGCCACATAGCAAGTGATTGGCATTCAATTGGCGGTTCCATGAGATCGAATGGATTGATTCAATTAGTTGTGAGGTGAGGAGTTGATTTTGGCATGGTGGAGGAGGGAGAGGGATCGGGTGGACCACTAGTGTAATGGCCAGATGTGTCACCATGGAGACAACACCGAGTAGAGGTAGGAGACAATCTGAATCCTTCATTTGGTTGAAACTAGTTTATAGAAATTGATTTTGTTTAAAATTTTTGGTGTAATGTTTAATTATTGAAATTGTGGTTAAGAAATGTAGGAAATGAGGGTGGGAAGGTCAAATATCAATTAAATAGGGTTGGGAATGAAGCTAGGATAGGTTTGGGTGTATTAGACTAGGTTTTTAGGTTGGTTTTTGTGAATTTTTGAGAATGGGGGATAGGTCTTTTGGTTTTGATGCTACAAAACAGACCGAAGCCGCTTAAGGGTTGGTCGACATTGGTTGATTTTGGTCGGCATTGGTCAAGGTTTGGGTGATTGATGTCGGTCGAAGGACCGATGATGGATCAAGAAGACTAGTGACAGTCAAGGAAACCGATGATGGTTAAGGTTAAGAGTAAATAGGTGAAAGAAGGGCTAGGTAGGAAAGTAAAATAGGTGAGGAAGGGGTAGGTGAAGATTTATGTAGAGGGAAGAGGGTAAAATGTTATTTTGGTGATGTGGGATAGGTAAGTAGGTGAAATGAACTAATATAGTGGGTAATGATGATAAGGGATAATATTTTTATAGGGAATTAGGTAATGGGGTAGGAATGATTGATGTAGTTGAATCTGTGTGGTGGGTAATAGGTTATTTGAGGTGGTCAAGTCTTGACAAGGTTGTGTTGGATGATGTAGGTGAGAGATCGATAAGGATGACAGATAGAGTACCATCCCTACTGGTATAGATGTGACCTATCATGATCGCAGAGGAGTGGGAGCACATGATCGATGTTGGATGTAGTGTGATATGACCCTATAGGTGAATATCCCGGGATACCGTTTCATGGTCGCTCTCATCAATAGATGGTACTGCAACCAATACCTTTCACTTACCGATAGGAAAGATGACCGTCACCCCGGAGGATATTTATAGGATCCTGTTACTTCCTATTGTTTAGGATCCAAGATATTCAATTTTTTCCAAGGCATCCATGGAGTCGATAGTGGTGGTATTCAAAGTGAGGTGATGGTAGAGATTAGGTATCACAGGTGCGAGTCTCACTTGTGGAGATATGTATGCAACCCATCTTTAAGAGATACGGCTATCTATGCTAATGATGGTGGTGGTGGGATATTTTGTATTTCCACATTCTATGGGTGGGATATTTCCATGAGTACCGATGGGGTGCTATAGAATATGATTGAGGAGTGGATACACTTTGCTTAGGAACCAACCTTCCTAGTTCATATGTATAGAGAGCTATGGGCCTATGGGAGATTAAGGAGATTTGGTATGTGTTGTACCTATTTATTACACTACTAGGCATACAAGCACATCATGTGTGTGCCAAGTCAATTTACCATGACATGATTGGTTCAGGGGTGGCTTACTCAGAGTTGGTTTCAGATGATGGGTACCAATTGGTGGATAGTCGAGGGTGGCGAGGGACACATATGATGTGTCATACTATAAGAAGTGATTGGAGGGCCTTTCAAAAGTTCATATTATGTGGAGGCCATATGTGGACTATCCATCCTCTAGAGGCATAGTTGGGAAGTTAGAGGAGCTTTAACTACTGATATGGATACAAGGGTGGTGTGCTGGGGAGCATGAGATGATTCCTGTGGGAAAGTTTAGATGAAAATTTGGGCTACAACAGGATGTACTGCCACCATTACCACAGTACCATAGAGATGACATGGAGAGACCCATGTCTCCACCATGTCTGAGTGTTCCTATAGGGTAGGAGGAATAGGTATGTTGTTGTAAATTAGCAGCACCCCTAGATGCAAATCAAGGTTTTAAATTGATGTTTTAGGCATCCAGTGTGATTGCACAACATGGAAACCTCTCTCCAAGTGTGGGACTTGTGAAAATGAGAGAGGAATCTCCAAATTAGAGGCTGGTTCCTCAAACTCCTCTGATTTAGATCTATATTTTACAAAACTACAGAGGTTCAGATCGTAATCCTACTCTAAATTGCAAGGAGACAGGGATAAAAATGCAAAAATGAAACTAAACTAAAGATGGTGATGCACCAAAAGGAGTGGTGAAACATTTTTTGCCATGTAAATAGACACAAATTCATGAAATGCAACAAGGGAAAACATACACAAGCTGATAGATGTAATTAGAGGTCTTAAAATGAAGTAAAACAATACAAACAGAGGACTGAAAGCATTCACAGAGTTTGCACTATCAATTCCATGTAAAAATCTCTTGCATTCCACCCTCAAAGAGGTATAAACCTACTACAATACTTGAAAAAGGTCTGATTCTTACAACTATCACTTGCTGGAGGTGAAAGAAGAAGTTTTCTATGCCAAAAAGTGTTCAACCATGAAGAAATGAGCCAAATCTAGCTTTTACAGTACATGGGTCGAGCCTAGGAGAGAGAAAACGTGAAAAATGCATGGGAGCCATCCCTCATTGATGGAAAATGCATTAAAATAGCATGGAGGACCTTACAAACCCATACCCCCGTCATTTTTGACCATATTGAGAAGACGCGACCCATTCTCAGTATTAAATTTGGTTGTTGAAATGTCATTTTCGGCCATGGACACGTACTTCAGAACCATTTTTGAATTTTCTCTCCAAACTGAACCAAAATTAAAAATTGACCATGGAATCATGTAGATAATTTTAACATCTTTCCAATGATATAAAGAACATGAAAATCTGAGCTCTAGATCAAAAGATATGATTGTTTGAAGATTTAGGGCAAAAACGGCCCAAAAACGGATCGACGAGAAAAAATTTCAAATTTTACCTTTTTTTTGTCTTTGGAAATTTTTTCAAAATTCCTCGCGCTTCATCGTCGTCGATGCCATGTGGTAAGCTCTGATTCACTCTAGAATTCTCTCTCCTTCTCTTTTCCGCGGGTTTTCCTTTGAAAATCGACCTTTTTATACTCTTTTGGAAAAAAATTCATATTTGCCTCCGACCCCCGAACTCCTCTGCCACGTGGCAGCTTCCTATTGGCTACGGGCCTTAAATGGGAAAATTTTCCACAAAAACTCTACCGAGCCATAACTTGAAAAATATAAGGAGTTAGGAGGAAAACTTTACCTTTCTCGGAAAGCCGAGAGAGAGCTCTATCTCGATGGTGTTATTTTAAAGCCTTGAGTGCCTAAAAATAAAAAAATGTAGACTCGAGGCACAAGAGAGGAAAGAACACAAGGAGTTAGCCACAAAAACGAGATGGGGCACCATTTTGGATAACAAGTACAAGATAGGTGGATTGATGATGCATGTGTTACCGATGGATATAGGCAACGGTGGGTGACAC
Organism: Taxus wallichiana var. yunnanensis; assembly: GCA_018340775.1. NCBI lineage: Eukaryota > Viridiplantae > Streptophyta > Pinopsida > Cupressales > Taxaceae > Taxus > Taxus wallichiana. The sequence continues at coordinate 156,615,888 of CM031244.1, read as the reverse complement.
AAATGTAGGAAGAACCGATGAGGATAGGGTAACCTAATTTGGCTACTATCATAGTGTAAAGGGATACATTATAGGGTCAGGTGGCCACCCTACATGTATAAATTACAAGTTTGCATGGACAACTGATAGGTTCAGAGGCACATGTAGCCACTTTACAGGCTCATGTGATGGCCTCACAAGCCTAGGTAGCACAAGGGCAGGCACTCGTAAAGGGTGGAGATGGGGATGGAGGACAGGTGGCTACCTTACATGAGTAGGTGGTTGGTTTATAGGGCCATTTGGCCATGGTATAGGCACATGTGGCAGCCTTATAGGACCAAGTTGTAGTACAAGTACTCCCACAGGCCCAAGGACAGGGTCCCATATTACAATAACCTTCACTAGGATAGAGTCCCATGACACAGGTAGGAGGGAAAGAATTAGGACAAGGGCCGAGGAAATTATTACCAAGGAAGAGTTCATAGATTGTAGTGAGACCCATGACACCACCTCATACTCTGTTGATGGTGAGATTTGGGGATGCCTTCAATGAGGCTCCCTACTATAAGAATCACTTGACGAATGCTAGTATAGATGTTACTGTTGTCAAAATTTCACCCCCCCTGGGTAATTTTGATAACATGCATCAGAATATTCAAGTCCCAGGAAAATTGATTGATTTGGGGCCAAAAATCATGTTGCTAGAGTCCCCTCAAATATTTTCTAAGTTCCCTGTCTGAGAGGAAAAGAGCAAGCTCTGAGAAAATGCAAAAAGAGGTTGCAGAAGGCAAGTAGGTTGATCCAGGAAAAAATCGTAAAAATGACTAAGTCCTAGTCCTAGGGGCAGTCGGGACATTTGGGACAAAAATGCCCGAACCGGCCGAATCGGCTGAAATGAGTCCAGAGGGTCCAAAGTCAAAAGGGACATCTGGGACAAATGGACGCGAAATGCCCGAATCGGCCGAAATGAGTCCAGAGGGTCCAAAGTCAAAAGGGACATCTGGGACAAATGGATGCGAAATGCCCGAACCGGCTGAAATGAGCACAAAGGGCCCCAAATCAAATGGGACATCCGGGACAAATGGAGGCGAAGTACGCGAAGGAGCCGAATCAGCCGAGGACCAATCAGAAGGTGCCACGTGTCCTCACAAGAGAAAAGTCAAAAGGTCAAAGGGACGAGTTATCGAGCGCTGAACCGAACCAATGAAATGGCGCCACATGTCCAAGTTTAAGGGGACCACAAGTAATTTCAAAAGGAAAGCCCGTGAAAGACGGAGGAGAGAGAATTGCTCATCCAATCAGCACGTGCCACGTGTCGTCCAGATGGCGAAGAGCGGGAAAACATTTTAAAATTCGTTTTGATCTGTTCCGTGCCCTAAATCTTCAGATCGCCATATCTTTTGATCCAGAGCTCGGATTTCCACGTTCTTTATATCAATGGAAAGCTGTTGAGATGCTCTACATGATTCTAGGATCAATCTCGAGTTTTGGTGTAGTCTGAAGAGAGAAAATCAAGAAACGGCTCTGACGTGTGGTAATGGCCAGAAGTGACTTTTCAACAACCCGTTTTAATGCTAATGGGTTGCATTCTTCTTCTGCATGGACAGAAGTGACATTTTAGTGGCCAAATTAATACAAATGGGTCGCATTCTCCTCCAAAATCGGTCAAATATAGCAGGGTATGGGTTGGTAAGGTATCCTATGCCATTTTAATGCGTTGGTATTCAATGAGGAATGGGCTTACACGCTTTCCCATGTTTCTGTCCCCTGGGCTCGACCCATGCAATGTAAAAGCCAGATTTGGCTCATTTTAAAAGGGGGTTGTTCATTCTTTTCTCGCCGGCCCTCCCTTCTTTTCTTCTCTAGGTTGAAAATGGAGTTCGAACCTCCTCCCTTGCTCTCAGTAATGGCGTTTTTTGCCTTTACTAATGGAATGATGTTCGTGTAAACTCGGAGCAACAAAACATGTTTTGTGATGCATCCGTCCATCCTTCCTCATTTTTGCTTGTCCTCTTCTTGCCTCTCTTCATTGCAGTATCTCGTGTGCATGTTTGAATGTTCATTGCAGGTTTGAGCTGTGTTCATGGAGTTTTGGGACATTTTCTCAGGTGAAATCTATCCTTGGGCCTCGTGATGCATCCGTCCATCCTTCCCATTGCTCACCTCTCTTTGTCCCATGGAAGTTTTGATAGATGTCCAACATTCTCCTTCTCTCGGTGTATCACCGTTTTAGTGTAGGCTTTTGCTGTTTTTTCCTTTCTCTCTCTCTCTCTGTCTCCTGGCATGGTTAGATTAGGATTAGATTAGCTTGCCTCGCACCGGAATAGCTTGTGGTAGTAGTTTAGGAGCAGGAACCAGCCTTCTCTCGGAGATTCCTCTCTTAGTTTTACAAGTCCCACGCTGAGAGAGGTTTCCATGTTGTGCAATCACACTGGATGCCCGAACATCAACCTAGAAGCCTGATGTGCGCCCAGGTGCCGTGATTTTGCATCAGCAGTTTTGCAGCACTACTCGGTGGGACCTTAGAGGTCTTTCACTTCATCTTTGCAAAGTTGATGTGTTCCCGTGAAGATTTCACCCTTTGGAGGCACTTGCAAACACATCTCGGTGACTCCATCCGGTCAACAACCATCTCTCGAAGTTGCAGACCTTCCTTTCCATTCATTTCCATCCATTTTTCATTCATCCTTCTTTCCATCCCTTTCATTCTTTTCCATTCCATGAAGTTGTGCAACCATGACTTCATTTCCATCATGGAACTCACATTTACAACAACAGCAGTATATTCCACCTCCAACATGTTTTACAAATCCTCCCGATCAGCATGCATACTCATACGAGCAGCAAGCAAATTCGGTTTGGCAATGAAGCTTCCCAAGAGCAAGAGTATGCATACAATGAAGACCATCAGATCCAAGATGCTGGTCTGTTGGAGAAAATCCAAAAGATGGAGGCGGGATGGTGCACCCAGGCTCAAGCACAAATGAAAGCTTTTGGAATCGGTTATGGAGCACCCTGTCCATGGGTGGGACCTTTTCCAAGGCACTACAGCCCTCAGGAGAAGCTGGACTTCATGATAAAGATGCTGCCCCAACTTGCACAATGGACAGCAGAGATAGAGGCCTACAGACTTGTTGTTGAACAACCTTGTCAATGGGTAAGTTCTACACCATCATCTGGTTTTTCTCTTTCCATTACTCAAGCAGCACCATCTCATTTAAACTCCCCATCTGCTGTCCCATGTGTTGAATCCATCCCTCCATCCCCTAGTCTTCCACCCCATCTCGATTCTTCTTTCCTTTTCCCTTCCAAACAGTCATCCCCTCCACAAGAGCTAACAGAAATACCCCCTCCTCCAAAGAAACAAGAGGTTTCACCTCCTCCACCACCACAAAAAATTGTAAAATCAGTTGAGTTTCAACCCATCCCTCCTCTTGCATTCCCAAATCCATGTTGGGAGGATGAAAATCAGAATGCCAGTCAAGGAAAACAACAGCAAAAAGAGAGTGCCAACAAAGATGAAGAAATTCAAAATCTGAAGAGTTGGGCTCTTAGATTTGGGATGACAAAGATCCCCTTGATGGTTAAGCCTACAGAAGAGGCTAGGGTTAGAGAACAAATGGTGGTGAGGACTGATTTTGTTGGAGAAGAAGATCTTGCAGTCCCAACTTGTCCTCTAGAGCAACAAATTGAAGAGTTTGACTTGACAAACTTCATGCTGGAGGAGGAGTTCAATCAAGAGCAAGATTGTCTTCAAACATTGGAGGAAGGAGAAGCTGCTCCAGATCCAAAAGAAGAGGAGCACATTCTAGCTGTGGAGGAGAAAAGTGCAGATCCAAGGGCTTTGAGCACAAAGCAGGCTACAGGAGAACCTTCAGTTCTTCTTTCCACTTCATCTCTCTCAAGTTCTAGTACTGAAAAGGAGTTTGATCTCTCAAACTCAATATTGGAGAGTGAAGGAAACCATGGTGGTCAAGTTGCAGATCAAGAGGAAACCATGGAGGAAGTTGAAAACGAACAACGGGACAACAATGAGGTAGTTTACCTGTCAGATTTGGAGGACTGTTTTGATGGAGAAGAGCCGGTTGAGCTTTCACCTTTCTCTCTTTCATCATCCACATTCCAAACACCAGAGCCTGCTGCCATGAAGGAGAGCTTTCATTTGCAGCAGCCTGCATCCTATAGCAGCCCTTTGGAGTCAAAATTGGAAGATTTAAATCTTCCATGTTCTTCATCGGAGGAAGAGAAAGGACAGAAGAATTTCACCATTTCTTCCACATCATCCATTCAAGAGGGTCTACAAGAAGACTCCATTCTCGGAGTTGAAAATCACAGCAATGGGCATATCAAACGGATCAGACCTTGCCCAATCAGGTATTTGGCTTCATTGGAGCCAAAGGAGAAGCCACAACCAGTCATGCTTGCTTCTGAGCATGAGGATGAGCTAAAAAGTACCAAGGATCAGCTGCCATACCTCTCCAATCCAAATGCAGAGCAACTAAAAGAGGTATTGGATTTATTTTCAGTTGATACCTTGATGATTTGGATAGAAGACCAGCTTCTTGTTGATTTTCCATCCATCCAAACAGCCATGATCAGTGCCAAATCAGTTGCATGGCTGCCAATTTTGAAGAAAGGGAGCTATTTTGCACAACCAGTTGCAGGGTTTGTTTAGCTTGCCTTTGCTTCCAGTTAAAGTAGAGTAGTTAGGTTTGCTTTCAGCAGAAGAAGTGCTTGTGCACACTCTGCATGTTCCATTTGGGGCATGTATGATTTTCAGTTTTGTACATAGTTTTGGTGTTGCTGGTTTTGCTCTTGCACAGTTCATTTCAGTGGCATCTTGGTGAAGACACTCCAGGTTCAATGGGTTTCCAAGTGGCTCAGAGGGAGGTTTTCAAAGTTCGATCAGATTACTGAGTTGCAACTCATGACTCCATGCCCAATGGATGCTTCAAAGCTATCGATCATTCATCTAAAGCAGCAGATGACCCCTTACCGAGTCGCCAAACTGTTGTCAAAATTTCACCCCCCCTGGGTAATTTTGATAACATGCATCAGAATATTCAAGTCCCAGGAAAATTGATTGATTTGGGGCCAAAAATCATGTTGCTAGAGTCCCCTCAAATATTTTCTAAGTTCCCTGTCTGAGAGGAAAAGAGCAAGCTCTGAGAAAATGCAAAAAGAGGTTGCAGAAGGCAAGTAGGTTGATCCAGGAAAAAATCGTAAAAATGACTAAGTCCTAGTCCTAGGGGCAGTCGGGACATTTGGGACAAAAATGCCCGAACCGGCCGAATCGGCCGAAATGAGTCCAGAGGGTCCAAAGTCAAAAGGGACATCTGGGACGAATGGACGCGAAATGCCCGAATCGGCCGAAATGAGTCCAGAGGGTCCAAAGTCAAAAGGGACATCTGGGACAAATGGACGCGAAATGCCCGAACCGGCTGAAATGAGCACAAAGGGCCCCAAATCAAATGGGACATCCGGGACAAATGGAGGCGAAGTACGCGAAGGAGCCGAATCAGCCGAGGACCAATCAGAAGGTGCCACGTGTCCTCACAAGAGAAAAGTCAAAAGGTCAAAGGGACGAGTTATCGAGCGCTGAACCGAACCAATGAAATGGCGCCACGTGTCCAAGTTTAAGGGGCCCACAAGCAATTTCAAAAGGAAAGCCCGCGAAAGATGGAGGAGAGAGAATTGCTCGTCCAATCAGCACGTGCCACGTGTCGTCCAGATGGCGAAGAGCGGGAAAACATTTTAAAATTCGTTTTGATCTGTTCCGTGCCCTAAATCTTCAGATCGCCATATCTTTTGATCCAGAGCTCGGATTTCCACGTTCTTTATATCAACGGAAAGCTGTTGAGATGCTCTACATGATTCTGGGATCAATCTCGAGTTTTGGTGTAGTCTAAAGAGAGAAAATCAAGAAACGGCTCTGACGTGTGGTAATGGCCAGAAGTGACTTTTCAACAACCCGTTTTAATGCTAATGGGTTGCATTCTTCTTCTGCACGGACAGAAGTGACATTTTAGCGGCCAAATTAATACAAATGGGTCGCATTCTCCTCCAAAATCGGTCAAATATGGCAGGGTATGGGTTGGTAAGGTATCCTATGCCATTTTAATGCGTTGGTATTCAATGAGGAATGGGCTTACACGCTTTCCCACGTTTCTGTCCCCTGGGCTCGACCCATGCAATGTAAAAGCCAGATTTGGCTCATTTTAAAAGGGGGTTGTTCATTCTTTCTGCTCGGCCCTCCCTTCTTTTCTTCTCTAGGGTTGAAAATGGAGTTCGAACCTCCTCCCTTGCTCTGTAATGGCGTTTTTGCCTTTACTAATGGAATGATGTTCTCAGGCAAACGGAGCAACAAAACGTGTTTTGTGATGCATCTATCCATCCTTCCTTGTTTTTGGTTTCCTCTTCTCGCTCTCTTCATTGCAGTATCTCAGTGCATGTTTGAATGTTCATTGCAGGTTTGGAGCCGTGTTCATGGAGTTTTGGGACATTTTCTCGTGTGAAATCTATCCTTGGGCCTCGTGATGCATCCGTCCATCCTTCCCATTGCTCACCTCTCTTTGTCCCATGGCGCTTTGATAGATGTCCAACATTCTCCTTCTCTCGGTGTATCACCGTTTTAGTGTAGGCTTTTGCTATTTTTTCCTTTCTCTCTCTCTCTCTCTGTCTCCTTGGCATGGTTAGATTAGGATTAGATTAGCTTGCTCGCACCGGAATAGCTTGTGGGTGTAGTTTAGGAGCAGAACCAGCCTTCTCTGGAGATTCCTCTCTCGGCTTTACAAGTCCCACGCTTGGAGAGAGGTTTCCATGTTGTGCAATCACACCGGATGCCCGAACATCAACCTAGAAGCCTCGATGTGCGCCCGTGGGTGCCGTGATTTTGCATCAACAGCTACCTCATATGTCAAGTAAAAACCTAGTAGGTAGCCAATGAGTGGATGAGATCTAGGACTCACATTTTTGGTAGCATAGGGGATTATCGACCCTAGAGATAGGGCCATGGTGAGGTGATGAGCACTGAGATTGGGTCCAAAAGAGGGCCAGGAGGGTATCAGGTGGGGTGATGATTAGTCACTATATGTGACATTGTATGATCATTTGTGATTTTTGATATAGATACTGAACTGCGTGATGAAGATGTGAGATTGCATATGAGAGTGTTTAAGATATTTCGATATTTATTGTATATTTGTGCATAAATGTGTTGATACACAAACTGTCCCATTTATATAGTTTATGATGTTGACTGGATGGATGATGTACTCATTTTTAATTTCCATTGCTATTGTGTATTGATGGAAACTAGGTGAATTAGGCATGATAAATTCAAGGCTATGTAGGTATGGTTTGAGTTTAGGTCATTTAGGCATGATGGAGTCAGGTATAGGCATGGTGGAGTCTAGGTGATTTATGCATGATTTGGTCATGTAGGCTTGATGGAGTCGGGTATAAGCATGGTGGATTCAAGGTTTGTGTGCTTGATGTAATTTCTAAGTTATTGTTATTATGAAAAATAAATAATGATGTATGTGTATGTTGTGGTGTAAATTTCTAAATATGTTAAATGATTGATGTATGATATGGTGATGTTATAAAATGGTAGGTATGTATGTTTTTATGATTTTTTAATTTCCTAGTTTTATGTAAAATGGAAAACTCACTAAGGTAGAATGTGAATATAAATGGGGAAAATTGGTTAGGGGAAAGAGTGGCCGAGCTAACCTCTAAGGGCCCCATGCCCTCAGAGTGCTACCTACATAGCCCCAGTGAAAAGGGGCCTCAGGCTGATGTAGTTCTCCCATAAGCTAGGGAAGAATATGATGAGGTAGAGGAATGGGTTGGTAGGTTTTAGGCATGATTGAGTCTAGGTCATTCAGAATGTTTGAGTTTAGGTCATTTAGGCATGGTTGAGTTTAGGTCATTTAGGCATGGTTGAGTCTAGGTCATTTAGGCATGGTTGAGTCTAGGTCATAGGCATGGTTGAATTGAGGTTGAATATGCATGGGTGATTTTAGGTTGATTTTGGTGAAAGAGGAATTCCCAAAATGTAGGTGTCGAAGGTCTGGTCCTATGTAGGAGAATCAATAAGTAATAAAAAAGTGAATGGTAAGAGGAGACAAAAGAGCCACCTAATTGATAAGAACCATTACGAGTCTATCATACCAAAGATGGTGTATGAACATAAAACCCTAAAGGCATTACATGATTGACTGTTCTAAGGGTGAATAAGGTCACATGATCATGAAATGTTACATTTGTAAAACATCCCTCAAGTAGCCAAAAGATTAGAGAGGAAATGCAGTGAGGTGAAAGAAGTTGGTTTAGTGTAACCTAGTGTGAGACAACATGCCTCTTTGGCAAGATACCCAAGATCAAATCAGGCAATTCCATGATGAAAAAGTCATATTTTTATTTTTTATTTTGTTTTTATAGACTAATTTATGTAGAAAGTCTATGTGGGATGAGTATAGTATCTCCTTGAGGTCTTCATGAAGTTCATCGATGCATAAAGCTTAATAAAAAAATATTTTATTTTTATAGGAATAGTATTTTTTATGATGGACTATGTATAGTATGGATAGCTTTTTATAGTTGTCCTTTGAGGGAGCAGTCTATTTATAGCAGCAATATAGAAAGAGGAGATATCCTTTTGAGGGATCCATATTTTTTTCTAGAAGTTTAACTCAAGAAGATGGAATTCAAAAATCTCATATATTACTTTTGAATTGTTTTTGGACTTTTAGGTCATGGACGAGGCTATAGAGAAGGATAGGTTCCTTTTATGAAGACAAAACCATAGCACACAGAGGTTAGATAGGAAAGAGAGGTTTTAAGGAATGAATGAACATGGGATTCCATCTTGAAAAAGAGGAAAATTATCCATGAGAAGCATGGCATGAGTAGAGCTTTTGTACTCATATTGAAGATAAGGATGAAAAGGGATAGGTAATCACATGATGCTTATTTAATCATTGATCCTTAAAATAGGTAAGTGGAAGATGAATGGTGCTTAAGGGAAAAGCATTTAAAAGATATAAGGTGATAAAGGATTTGATTCAATAATAGAATGGTCAAAGATGTAATCCATTGAGGGGCCCAGGTTGGGGTTTACCTTTGAGTGAAGACAAACGATAAGCACTTGATCCATAGTTATGAGTAACGATATAGGGTCTAAGCTAATTAGGAGAAAATGTACCCCATTTAATTTTATCCTCTTTTGTTACATGTTGATTTTCCTTCATGATGAGGTCTCCGACCTAGAAGGGTCATTCTTGGGCACGTTTGATATATTTGTGGTAGATTTGGAGGTGATCGAGAGCATTGATACGACATTTGTCTAATAACTTGAGTTGTGCCCAATGGTCCTGGAGAAAATCATCATCATTAAGCATATCTTTGAGTAAGAGACAAAGAGATGAAATTTGAACTTTGAGAGGCAGGACAACCTCTTTAATATAGACCAAAGAGAAAGGTTTAGCAATAGTTGAGGTATGACTATGAGTACGATAAACCTATAAGGAAAAATGAATGTGTGTGTGCCAATCCTTTCTAGTATCATCAACCACTTTCATAAGAATTTTGTTTAAGGTTTTGTTGGTTGATTCATCTTTGTCAATTTTTTTAGGATAATAAGGTGAAGAAAAACTGAGTTAAATGCCGAAGGCATCACATAGTTTTTGTAGGGTTTTGTTTTTGAATTTTTTTCAGTTATTAGTGATGAGGTGGTGAGGAACACCAAAGAGACAAATGATGTGATGATTGACTAATTCACATATTTTCTTGGCTTCTATAGAAATGAGAGGCATGAATTCTACCCATTTAGTGTAATATTTGTTAGCAAAGTATTAATCCATTGATGATGTTGGGAAGAATAAGGATTTATCACTCGAAAAGATCCAAACCCCATTGAGAGAGGCCAAAGGTTTCGTGTGACCTGTAAGGTGTGACTAGGGGTTTTGTGAAGATTAGCATGTTGTTGACACTTCACACAATTCTTGACATAGTTACAACAATCACGGTTTAGGGTTGGTCAAGATAATATCCGAGGTAAAGAATGTGTTTAGTGATAGCTAAACCATTAAAGTGATCCCCAAAATTTTGTCATGAAATTCCTTAATGGTGTAGGGAATTTCAAAACTTGTAATACATCATAAGAGGATACCATCAAAGCCATGTTTATAAAGAAGACCACCCATTATGACATAACGAGAGACAATTTTTAGAAAGCCTCGTTCTCCATTACGAGTAAGATCTGGAGGCAAAATTGAAAGGGAAAGATTGTCAACAAACTTTTTATACCAAAGGTCACATGGGTTAGTTGTAATGTTTCCTACAAGGTTGATGTCTCAAAATACATAAGAGGGTGATTGCAACCTTAGTATAGTGACAAATATTTTTGATTCAGATGGTAAAGCAGGGATTTGAGAAGCAAGACAGGCCATGGTATCCAAAAATTTATTAGTGGAATGTGGGGTGGTTTGAAGTTCATAACGGTCAAAGGTATTCAAAAGTATGTCAACATGATGCTTATACTTTTTAAGTATCTCATCATGAAACTAGTATATAACATTACCTTAGTTTACAACCAGTTGAGATTCACCAAATATATTAATTGATTTAACATCTACGGCTATGGTGGCTTAAAGACCTAATGAATTGCTTCATATTCAGTGATATTGTTAGTACAATCAAAATATAGTTTGAAAGATAATGGCATAGGCTCACCATCAAGAGGAATAAGGATAACTTTGGCACCACCCCCACGCTGATATTTGGAACCATCGAACAATAAAGTCATCTAGTAAATGGTATCATCCAAGGAGAGGGTAGCGATGGATTCATTAGGGATTTCAAAGTTAGAGGATTGATTTCCAAAGAGAGGTGTGTCTGCAAGTTGGTCAATGATGGTTTGTCCTTTGACATATTTTTGATGGGTAAATTCAAGATCTAGTTCTGTAAGAAGCATGAGCCAACGTGCAACACGATAATGTTGGTAGGGTTTAGCTTACATGTAATGTAAGGGGTCCGTATTGGTGACGACAAAGGTTTTATGGTTAAGTAGGTAATAATGAAGTTTAGTGGCTACAAAAACTAAGGCTAAGAAGAGTTTTTCAGCATGAGTATATCTAGTTTTGTAGTCTAAAATCATATGAATTATATAATAAACCGCTTGTTCCCTATGTTTCTCATCACGATGAGTAAGCATGGCACCCAAGGAATGATCAATAGTAAAAACATAAAGGTAAAATGGTTGGTCATACTTAGGGGGATGAGCACAGGTGGTTGGAGGAGGTATCTTTTTAAGGTGTCAAAGGCTTTATGGCATTCATCATCCCATTTGAAGGAGACACCCTTTTTTAGAAGATGATGAAATAAACGGCAGTAGTAAGAAAGCTCTGAAATAAAATGACCTGATAAATTGTAACTTTTCTTGTAAACTACGAAGTTGACGAAGGTTAATAGGTGGAGGCATGTTTAGAATAGCCTTGATTTTAGCGGGATAAACTCTAATGCCATGTAAAGAAATAATGAAACCAAGGAGCTTTCCGGAGAGAAAAACAAAGAAATACTTCTTAGGTTGAAGGCGAACATAGTACTTGATGAGATGACCAAATATGACCTTAAGGAATGTAAGGTGTTTGGCCTGATGTTTGGATTTGAAAAGAAGATCATGAACATAATATTTGAATATGTGATGTGTAATGTCATGAAATATATAAGTCATATCCAATTGATATGTAACACTAACGTTTTTAAGGCCAAAGGGCATGACACAATAGCAGAAGGTCCCCAAGGAGTGATGAAGGTGGTTTTGTATTGATCTTAGGGCAAGTAATATTTGGTTATAACCAAGAAATCATCCATGAGTGATAGCATCTCATGGCTGCGGTGAGATCAACTAGTTGGTTAATACTAGGTAGAGGAAAGTTGTCTTTGGGGCAAGCTAAGTTAAGGTTGTGGAAATCCATGCAAATGCAGAGTCCCCTTATCACTTTTGTGACAAGAACGATGTTAGAGATCCATTAGGGATAATCAATGGGTAGGATGAAGGAAATCGAAAGAAGGTGCTGGAGTTCTTCTTTGACAAGATTGGAAATGCAAGGATGCATTTTTCACAACTTTTGTTTCATGAGTTTGGCCTTAGGAATAGATACGATATTGTGGACACAATGTTTGGGTCAATACTAGGCATATCAACATAGGACCAAGAAAAAGTGTTGCTATGATCCAGAGGAAAGAACTAAAAACTTCTTGTTCAGTAGTATCTAGATATTTTCCTATTTTTAGAATGTGTGGGTCATCCTAAGTGTGAATATTGATTTTGATGGTTGATTCATTCAAAATGGTTTGTGTCTCAGAAGGTAATGACCGGTGAATATAAGAATCTTCCACACCAAGGTAGGTGAGAATAGACTCATCATCTTGACATTGAATGATGTTAATAGAAGGTGTATCGTCATTGATCATGTTAAGATACAAGAAGGGAAGAGAAGAGGGAGCCTCGCCATCTTGTTGATAAGTTAGAGGTCCTAGGAAATGGTGTTCATGAAAAATAAAAGTTAGGAGGAATGGATTCTGGATCCATAGACTCTATAGGTGAAGGTGGTGAAGTTGGTGAATGGGGTGGGGAAGGTTTATTGTCCTCAATGAGTTTGACTTGGGCCTTCTTGGGAGATGGTTCGGAAAATCCAATACCACTGCATTCTTTATGTTTATGAGTGGTGCATGGGATGACAATATAATGACCTTATTCATAAAAATCAAAGCCAAAGCCCTTCCAAGTACAATAATGGAGGAAGGTGTGAGTGAAGTGGCGGTTGGTAAGATATTGAAAGTCAGATGAAAATGGTTGAGTTTGGGAAGGTAGCTTGGGCGAATAGGTAGAAGCATCAAGTCCCCCATATGTTAAGTTGGTGCGAAGGTGGGGAGGACCATACGGAAAACCTCACCTATAAGGTTATCATAACAGGGTTGTTGGTGAAGTTTACCATACTCTTGAGGAGTTAGGAATGTGTCAATATTATAAAGGAAGTACTCCCTAGAGTGAGGTGTTGAAAAACACCTTCTAAGGGATCAATAGTTTATATCTTTGGTAGTGAGAATGGGTGAATGACTAGATGGTTGGGAAGAAGAAGCATTGGTTAGTTGAGAAGTAGATGGGACATATGAAGAAGATGTGGAAGCAAAGTGGGAATAGATGTGTTAGGTGTGGAAGAGGTAGTGAAAACATTGGTGGATAGGGTCATGGGTGAAGGTGAAGTAGTAGCGGTGGCAGATTCCTTAAATGGTATAAGGAAATCATTGGGTCGATACAACATATTATAGGTCTTGAATGGTGAAGGGTCAGTTGGAATGGTATAATTGTGTCCTTCATGTTTAAATTTTAAACAATGGTGTAAGGTTGAAGGAACACAACCCATGACATGGATCCAAGGTCGGCCAAGTAGCTTGTTGTACTAGAATTTCCCCTCTAAGACATAAGATGATTCCGAGAATGGTACGGAGGCCAACATGAATGTGGAGAATGATGGTGGCAGGGTGGAAGTCATGTCATCGTTGAATGAACATAGCATAAGCTGGATTATTATGCATGTAATTGGCAGGGATGCACATTTGGTTGTATGCATGGGAGGAAATGATGTTGATACTAGCACCACCATCAATCATAACGCATTGAATGCATATATTATCAATGTAGATGGAAATGAATATGGCAGATCAAGATCATCCGATTGGAGAGGTGAAAACTCATCATCAAAGAAACCGAGAATGGCTACTTGATGAGTGGTAGCGGAGTGTGCAAAGGAAGGGGATGAAGTGGTGAGAGAGGCCATATGGTGAGGAGTGATAATGGATGCCACGGGAGTATGGTCATTAGGTAAAACCTCAATAGACTTTGGATCCTCAATGAGGGCTCATTGATGAGACTCAAAGGTTTAGACAAGGTCGTAATAAAACATTTTGAGAGGAGACTGTGCAATTTTTAATCTTTGTATGATGGGAAACCCCATCAAAAATAGGGTAGGTGGGTCTATGGATGGTGATTTTTGGTGTAGGTGCAGATGGGATATTTGGTAAAAGAGTGGTGGATGGGTTGGTTGTTTTCTCCTTTCCTTTGTCTTTTACGGGGCTCAGGTGGTTATGTTAACCATAATGATATGGGTTAAATGAGAAAGTGAGTTGTGATATGTGTAGCGACAAGACAAGAAAAAGTATGGTGAGGGCATATATTGGTTTTGTGAAAAGAATGCAGTGCATTGGCATTTTGGCGGAGGTTTGGCTAGCTCTCTTATGTGGACCATATTGATCTCAAATGTTAGAGGAGGATAAAAGGGTTATGGAGGGGGAGATGAAGGTTGCTAAATAGGTAAGGGATGAGGATGTGTGGTAATAGGTAGAGGTGGAATAGGGTCCTCATCTAAAAGATCATCATCATCAAAAGTTTCTTCGAGAGGACATAGTTAGAGAAGAATAGTCTTAAGAGCCTTACAATTTTCCACATTTCTAGGGATAAACCATATAATAGTGTTGCATAGATCTAATATCAAATAAAGCATATAAACAATGAATGCGGAAATAAGCCAGAAGATAAAATAAACAAGAGAAATATAACACCAAATTTAACATGGTTCACCCAATGTGGGTTACGTCCACCAAGAAACGGCTAATATTATTATTTATTCTTTACAGAGGAAATGTAATGAAGATCTGCTATCTTCCAACACCTCATAGAATGTTCAATGCTTTTCCCTCACTCAACTACTCTTTCTTTCTCACTAAGAAAACTAACATGCAAACAATTGCTCTTTTCTTCTCACATACCCTCATATAATGCATGCATGCATATATGACTATTTTGGGTAATTAACTATGCTTTTATAATCAATAAATCATCTTTAAAGCTAGAGATTTATTCTAATTCTCATTAAAGAAGAAAGCATCATTACATAGGTAACAAATGATTGTCCCCTGCTAACCAATGTCGGACATGTCCTAACTAATTTCAGTCACTATTAAAACCAATAACATGTAAAAGCAAGTTTCTTATGAAGTAATTAAGATCCGTACTCAACAATCATGCACTTGGTTCCATTTCCTTGGCCCATTTATTCCTCTTCAATTCTCAAACTCAAAGACCAACAAAAGTGGAGTGAAGCTCCAACTTCTCTCTTACCAATGGATTTGTTAGCATATCCACATGGTTCTCATCTCGTATGGATTTTCTCTAACTTGACTTCCCATCCTCCAACACCTTCGTAGTATGAAGCGATACCTCAACTGAATGTATTTAATTCTTGAGTTAAATTCTGATTTATTTACCAGATGGATTGCACTCTGAGGTTTGGAGGCAAAATTCCCTTTGGAAAATATTGGGTTTGGACTCGGGAAAAATTCCCAATCTTTCCCGCGACCAATAGGCGTTTGACACGTGGCACTAGGGCATCGGCGTGCGCGTAAACCTTTTTGTCCTCTTAGCACTTTTTGGTGTTTGAGACTCAAATTCTCAACCCACTCCATCAGCTTAATGATCCTTCAAGCCAACCAGAGCACACCACGTGTTCCCTTTCGTCGTCCCCACGGGTGCGCGGAGGCATTTTGCATCTTGCGCCAAAGGAAGGAAAAATTCTCCCCAAAAATCCATCAAGCCATAACTTGAGTTTTATAAGGATTTAGGAGGACTTATTTATATGGTTGGAAAGGTGAAGAAATTTCCTATCTAATGAGCATGATTTAGGAAAGTTTTTATGACTCTAAGTGGGTAAAAAATTGAGTTGAACCCTACAAGATTGTTAGGACAAGAGATGAGAGGAATTTACTCTCCTAACCTAAGTGATGAATTTAATCCCTTGTATTGACCTTGTGCTTGTTGTGAGATGTTGTAGAACCATTTCGTAAGTCAATATTGATTGTTAACCTAAACCTAGTTTGTGATAACTATGATCTTGTAACCTTCTTTGCAAACACCCTTAACAAAAAAATTATTCCATAATTTTCCTAGCTAAACCTAGTTTGTTTCTTGGTCTCAAGTGGTAGTTTGAAGTGGGCATTACACTTGGTATCAGAGCAGTGGTTCAAAGGCTTGGACCATTGGGCACACTAGAAAATTGAGACTTGAAACTTTAAAACTAGTAAACCTGTTAATCTAGAAAATAGAACTGGTTGAAAATTGAACATGATAGTAAACTTAGAAACTGAAGAAGAGGGCTTGAAGTAATGAACTAACTCTCACTTTGGTCTATGTAGGAGGCTCAGACAGAGTGAGAGGAACATTCACAGAGGCTCAAAGTCACCACCACCCCCACCACCGCCACCACCACCACCAGATCGGGGTGTAGCAGATATCCTGCCACATATCTTATAGACCCTCTAGGATGTTAATGCCACCTTACGTGGAGGATCAGTAGGAGGGCATTCAGGCAGACATGATAGAGTTACTTCTATTGAGGGACATGCACCTCCTCCACTCAGTGAGGAGCATAGAGGAGAGAACTCCCATGCGGAGTCAGTCAGAGTAGATTCACCACCTAGGAGGCAAGGTGATAGAGTTCTAGAGCATAGAGAGAGGTCTCAAAGCCCTAGGCTTAGGGATGAACTTGCAGAGAGGCATAGAGGCTATCAGGCCATAGCTGTGGATCACATTAGGGAGATCTTGAAGCTTAGGCCATCACATTATTCAGGTGACACAGGGGGATTTCAGGCAGAGGCTTGGCTGGTCAGCTTGAGTAGTTGCTTAAAGCTTTGTCCTTTTTCAAGCAACATGAAAGCTCATGTTGTGATCCATCTACTGAGGGATGGAGCGGGAGTATGGTGGAGGACAGAAGAGTAGAAGCTCCATGTAGATTCAGAGACAGTGACTTGGGAGCTATTTGAGGAGAGATTCAGGAGTAGTTACCTATCACGGAAGTTCATCCAATAGAGGATTGATGAGTTCCATGACCTCCAACAAGCTTCCCTTTCTATAGCAGAGTATGAGAGTAGGTTTCTAGATCTACTTCAGTATGTAGAGTATATGCAAGATGAGTAGGTGCGGAGTCACAGGTTCATCTAGGGCCTAAATTTGGACATTGGAGGGGCAGTATTGATTCACTACCCACAAACATTAGCAGAGGCTGAGACAAGGCCTATATTACGAGAGGAGACTTGGGGTAAAACCAGCAGAGTCAAGGACCGAGTCAGGAGCCACATTCAGTAGATGTAGGATGGTATATCGAGAGGTTCAGTACCTCTTCCTCATGGTGGTTAGCATTCAACACAGTCATCCTTTAGACCATAGTAAGTAGCAACAACATTAGAAGTAGCGATCTTGCCCACCATATAGACCTCCCCAGAGAGCGATGCACGAGAGAGGTTGGAGCATGGGGCCTCCTCCTAGGGGTCCCATCAGGACACAAGGTGGACCTAGAGCTTAGTCAGCTAGAGCTCACTAGCAGAGGCCACAATAGACTATAGCCAGATCATTAGGATCCACACCACATGCTTCTAGGGCACCTACTGGAGGTTTTTCTCCTTGGAGAGGATCAGGTGGTTGCTTTAGATGTAGAGTAGCTGGGAATTTCGGAGATATTACCCTCGAGAACCATAACAAGGGTAAGGCACTAGTTTGAGTTGACAATTTGTGACATGGGGGTGCAACCATAGGATTTATGCAAGAGTTGAGAACTGCCGGGTAGAGCACCGAGCAGCACAGTCATTGAGACCATAGGTAGCATTGGTGGTATTCCTACCTCTGTATTGTTTGAATTTGGTTTTTCCGATTCTTTCATTATACCATCTTTAGTAGAGAAATGTAGGTGGTGGAAGTTAGGAAAGGTCTTAGTTGGGATGTCAAGATGGCTTTTGAGCCAAGATCTCTGTGGTCTCCTTAGTTAAGGAGTGTGTAGTGGATTTGGAACCTTTCAACACCACATCAGATCTCCGTATTCTTCCTTTGGATTTGTATGGAGTTATTTTAGGAATGGATTGGTTATCTACACATAGGGCCAAGATGGATTGTTATCATAAGACTATTTCTTGTGTGGATGATTTGGGAGTAGAGTCGGTGATCTCAGGGGTTAGAAGACCCATTTCTATTCACACCATCTCCACTATGTAGCTCAAGTGGTGTGTGTGACGGGGTTGTTAGATGTACACTATTACAGTTAGTGATAGGTCAGAGGATGGGTCTAGTGGACCATCGCTAGATGATCATCCCATCTTGAGAGATTTTTCTGATGTTTTTCCAGGGGAGCTACCAGGGATGCCACCTCCACATGAGATTGATTTCCATATAGACCTAGTTCCTGGAGTAGAGCCTATCTCATGGGATGACCACCTTGGAGCTCTGTGAGCTCAAGTTATAGCTTGAGGGCCTTCTAGAGAAAGGCCTTATCCATCCTCGTGTATCCCCTAAGGGTGCACTAGTGATTTTCCTGAAGAAGAAGGATGGATCATTATGGTTGTGTATTGATTACGCCAATTGAACAAAGTGACGATCAAGAATTGTTACCCTTTTCCTCGTATTGATGACTTGTTTGATCAGATGAAGGGAGCCATGGTGTTCTCTAAGATTGATCTCAAGTTGGGCTACCACTAATTGAGGATTTCAGAGGTAGACATCATAAGACCACCTTCCGCGAGATATGGGCACTATGAGTTCATAGTGGTGCCTTTTGGTTTGATGAATGCCCCTGCAGTGTTCATGATTTTGATGAATGGGGCATTGTAACCTTTTAGATCACTTCATGCTTATCTTCCTCAATGATATCTTGATATACTCAAGTACATGTGAGGAGCACGAGGGGACCTTTCGACAGGTTCTTGGTGTCTTTGTGAGTAGCGACTTTATGGGAACTTGGAGAAGTGTGCTTTCTTCTAGAAAGATGTGTAGTATTTGGGTCGTATCATTTCTAGGGAAGGTATCGCAGTCGATCCTTCCAATATTAGAGCTATTATGGATTGGCTAGCACCCACTATAGTGACCGAGGTGTGCAACTTCATGGGTTTAGCAGATATTACCGGAGATTTTTTCAGACTTCTCTCGATTGTGCACCCTATCACTTCCCTTCAGAGGAAAGGGAAGAAGTTTGGTTGGATGAGATAGATGCGAGCAGCACCTTCAATACACCGAAGGATTACCTCACTTCAACACCCATTCTTGCAGTACCAGATCCCGCAGGTGAGTTCTTTGTTTGCATAAATGCTTCTTTAGTAGGGCTTAGAGGTGTGTTAATGCAGGATGGTAGGGTTGTAGCTTTTGAGACTTGCAAACTCAAGGATCATGAGCTTAATTATCCTACCCATGATCTTGAGCTTGCAGAAGTTGTGCATGATTTGTTTATATGGAGACATTTTCTTCTTGGATGAAGATTCACACTCAGGATAGATCATTTGCGTCTTCACCACCTCTTCACACAACCCAATATAAACGCTCATCAGCGGAATTGGATGGAGTTACTTTGTGAGTATGACATGGAGATCGAGCATGTGAAAGGGAAGGAGGATTTAGTAGCCGACACTCTTAGCAGACAAAGACATGTGGCCGTGGCCACTACAAAGGAGCATAGATTTGTGGAGTAGGATTCTTTGCAGCTCCCTCTTGACAGCTTCTACATGATAGTACGAGCAGAGATAGAGTCACAGAGGCCCCTTGAAGGGAATTTTGATGGTTTCACCTTAGAGGAAGATGGTCTTCTTAGATAGAGAGGTAGAATATATGTTCCCGTGAGATGGAGGCTTGAGGTAGGACATCTTGATTGAGGCACATTGTGCACCCTATTCAGCCCATCCCTGGGGTGAAGAAGATGCACGTTACTTTGAGACAAGTTGTACCACCTGGAGAGGACTTTGTCGAGATGTAGCCCGATTTTTATCACAGTGTTTAGAGTGCCGGAGGGTTAAGGACAAACATCAGCATCTAGCAGCAGTCTTCTTTATCCTCATACCATAACGGAATGGAAGTGGGACACCATTTCCATGGATTTCATTGTTAGACTACCTATGTCAAGATATCATCATGATGCCATTATGATCACGGTTGATAAATTGACAGAAGTGGCTCACTTTTCTCCAATGAAGACCACTTATATAGCTAGAGCGGTGGCATGAGTATATTTGGATGAGATCGTCAAAGTCGCATAGGATTTTACTGAGAAGATCATTTATGACCGCGATCCATTATACACTTCACACTTCGGACTACCATGCAAGTATGTCCTCGTGGATGAGGATTAATTTCAGCATGGCATATCATCTTGAGATAGATGGATAGATAAAGTGAGTGAATCAGATTTTAGAGGATATGCTCAAAATGTACGTAATGGATCAGCAGTCTAAGTGGGAGGAGTACTGTACTTAGTGGAGTTTGCCTACAATAATAGTTTTCAGATTTCTATAGGCATGGCTCCTTTTCAGGCATTATATGGTAGAGAGTGCAGGACACCCCTTAGCTAGGATAGGTTAGAGGACAGAGTATCTCTTGGACCAGCTCTTTTGCAGGACATGGAGTAGTAGGTAGTGTTGATCAGGTAGAGATTGCAGGAGGCACATGATGACAGTAGAAGAAGTATGCAGATCAGCATAGGATTGATCATAGCTTTGATGTGGGCATGAAGGTGTTCCTTCGTGTTAGACCACACAAGAGCCCTATCCATTATGGAAAAGGTTCTAAGTTAGCTCCTAGATTCATTGGTCCTTTTGAGATCTTGGAGTGTATCATCCCTTTGGCCTATCATCTAGCATTTCCACCCAGCTTGTCTTGTGTACATGATGTGTTTCATGTTTCTATCCTTAGGAGGTACATTGTAGATCCTTCTCATGTGTTGGACTAGACATCATTGTAGGCACAGATCGAGGCGGGTGATGGTGGAGGTAACCCTACCAAATTTTTGTTTCGGTCCTGTGACGGGACCGAAAGTGTTCGAATGATCTTAAGATCCCTTCTAGGAAATCCAGTTTTCTGAACTTAGTCATTTTTATCCTTTTTTGGCTGGGCGCGCCTTTTGTCTGTGCAACACTGAATTTATCTGTGCCCTCTTCATTTTCTTTGGTGCACCCTTTGAGGTGTTGACACAACAATTTTTGCACCTCCCCGTGATGCACCTTTCCTGCCTGTGCCAAGGTGCATGCGCCTTCATGTCAACAACACAAAAGTTGCGCCGTGTTTTGGTGCACCTCGGTGCTCGAAATCTAGTGTTGACAGTCCTTTAAATGCACAAAGGCGCACATAATTTCATGTTGACATGCATTTATCTGCGCCAAAGGGTGTAAAGTTTTACGTGTCAACACGTGTTTTGGTGCACCACTTGAAAAAGTGGTTGGCGCATTTATTACACCCTTTCCTATATATAGGCGCATCCACCCTGTCACTTTCACAATTGAAAACACGTGATAATTTTATTCCTCTGCACCTGTCAGCATGCCTATCATCCTCGTGTCATGATTCGTGGACCCCGCTTCGTCTCTCACGTCCTATATATTCCGGGTGAGTGGTCCTTGTTCCTCTTGTGTTTTCATTTTTGTTGGTTGTTTGTGGTAGGATATAATGGATCTATGAAACCATGAAACCCTCCCCCTTCTGTTATTCTTGCAATCTCTCTCCCCAAGCTGTTTCCATCCCTCTTTCCAGATCATTATTAAAGAGGGCTCCACCTCAAAAAGTTGACCTGGATCTCTTCATTGCACCCCTTCACCGTCTGAATCCCGAAAGAAATTGGCCTAAAAACACACTCAAACCCATCAGGGAGAGAAGAAAACTTAACATCCCATTTTGGACTACTTTTTCCTCTTGGCGCATTCGCCACGCCTGTTACATAAAATACAGTCACGCCAAGAAGGCACACTGATCCCGCTTGCAACATGAAAATTACCCGCGCCATGTGAAACCGAGTAAATCCTAACAATGGCACAGGCGCATCCCCTCTTACAGCAGCACAATGTCATGCAAGCCTTCCCTGTGCCGCGCCAAGTTCCCCTTTTGCGCACATAAAGCCTATGTTACACACATCAACCCTGCGCCCTTTGGTGCACCAAAGTTCCATGTAACATGAAAAATATATGTGCCATTGGTGCATCTTGTCCCCGTGCAACATGAAAATTATCTGTGCCCAATATAAAACACATATGAATGGCGCAGGCGCACTTCTGCTTACAATAACAAAAATGTCATGTGCAGCATCCTTGCGCCCTGCGCCCTTTGGTGCTAATTTGTTCCTTGTAACACCCTTCTTCTGTGCACCATACTATTAACCCGGACTGCAGCCTGCAGTGTCCTTGTGCCCTGCGCCCGAGGAGGCCTTAAAATTACTAACTCTTCATTCTGTCAATGCTTTAATGGAAGATCTGATGGCTAACATGGCTCTTTTGCATTGGACTTCACTCCTCCTTCTTGCAGATCAGCAACTGAACTCAGATCCACATATGTCTACATCAAGCAAGAGACCGACCAAATCAAAGGGCAAAGCTAAACTTACAGAGGAAGAGATGAAGTACAAGTATCAGAGGGTCAGAATGCCCGAGTCCCAGGCAGAATGTGACCTGGATATAAGAGACTCTGAGCTCGGTCACATTGACATGGAAGATTTCTGGGCCAGAACCAGAAGAGTCACAGGAAGTCCTTGGATGGACAAACTGGTGGGAAGTGGTCTGCATTTTGCGGAGGGATCCCGTCAGTGCAATAAACAATGAATTCATGATGGTAGTGGCCCGCTGCTACAATAAAGACACAAGATGTGTCAAAAATGAAAAGGGTGAGGTTATAATCAACCTTACTGCCCGACATTTCGAAATCATGCTTGGCATCCCTCACCACCGGCATTTCGTGGCCGTGAGCCAAGAAGACTGCATTAAGGCATGGGAGGATAATGAAGACCAGTGCATGCAGCTCATGAATGAGGTCTACCTAAAGAACAAGAAGGTGATAACCAGATGGCCACAGGTTATTCACCGTAGCGACTTCTCTCGAGGAACTGAGTGACACTATCACATTCCTGAGTAGAGTATTTGGGCTTTCTGACACCCATTACTTTCACAAATGGATGCTCAAGTACTTTGAAACTATGAACAAGAATGTACCAGATCAACGCTTCGAGTGGGTGGAGATCATAAGCAGCACCATATCCGAGCAGCTCCAACAACTCACCACAACAGGGAGGTTCTACATGAACTCCTACGTAGTTTATGCTGCAGCCTCGAGAGAGGGATTATCCAGCATTGAGCCGATGCGTGGGGTTTGGCCCCAGGTGAGAATATATGAGTACTACCCAGAGCTGAAGCTGGAGAATAGCATCCCACAGTTTACCAAGATTAACGATGCTTTCTTCTACAATGTTGTCTACCTTTTGAGGCCAAACATGACTCACGGTCGAACGACCAAGAGCATTGTCACAACAATTGAGAAGTGGGGAGCACTGTTTACCCAATTCCCCACCTTCACCTATCTCAGAGAGGCAAACTTCTTGGGGGAGCCCACCAAATTGCCGAGATATGCCGGCCCCAAGTTGATCCTGTTAGAGCTGTCCAGATAGCTCATAACCTATCATGAGAAATGTTTGAAGAGGAAGAAGGGTGGAACTCCTTTCCCCCTCATCAGTAGGCAGATACACCTGCATTTCTCATCACAAAGCCCGGGAAATGTTTGCAGAGCTAGAACTGCTAAATCTAAAGCACAACTTCCTCGGCCAGGCCCACTTTCGATCCAAGGAATTGCCTTCCCAAGGCAAAACTGATCCAATCCACATTCCATAGATCGAGGATATCTACATCGACCTGTATCATGAGGTCGAACTCAGAAGAAAGGACCACTCTCGCCTGGCCCTGGCAGAGATCATTCAGTATGGCGTGGCCATTGTCCCAAGAGGTTATCAAACTACCGATCAAGAAGTTGATCAGGTGTATCTGGACACAGATGGGGACAACTAGCCATTTGCTGCAATTGATAGAACAAAAGCACCCCAGACTATTGAAGAAAGGGTCAAGGAGACATTGCGGCAGACAGAGCACTGGTGCAGGATGAATGGCCTTATCTACCTCGGGGTGGATTTCACCATGTCCCCTTTGGGAAATGCACCTGTCAGGCCAAAACATTTCCAAAGGGAAAAGGTAAGGACAAAGAGGGAGAACCAAGCTCTGCCCGAGAAGAAGCTCCTGAGAGCCCTCCTTCCGCCACACAAGAATAGGTTGTGAGCCTGTTATCTCCAGAAAAAGAAGTGGCCGAAGGTGTTCCGATGGGCACATCCATTCAGGATGATGCCACTGCTACAACTACTGAGGTTCCTTCTCTCCCTTCTCTTTCTCCTCTTCCCCCTCCTCTCGTGGCTCAAATGACCATCCCTTTGGTCGTTTCTTCTTCCCCATCTTCCACTGTTCCCCTTTCCTCTTCCTCCATCTTCTCTTCCCTTGTGGAGCTGTCCCCCACCATTTCTTCTCTCATTTCTCAGCTCCCTTCCATCCCCACATCTACTTCCCCTGCAGTGTCTCCTCCTTCCGTGAGCACTTCGCTGGCCTCTCTGTCAATGCCACCACCAAGTGTCTCTACGCACTTCCCTTCCACTACTGCAGCTGCCCCCTCTTCCACTTCTGGTCCCACTCCCATAAGTCCAGCTTGGATCTCTCAGCACCTGAGCCAACATAAGAGGAAAGTCCCTATCGCACCGATGGACTTCTCCATCATCCCATCAAAGGGGCTAAGAAGCAAAATCCCATAACCCGCTTCTCTCAGAGTGCATCAGGGGAGAGGGTAATGGAGATCGCGTATCCCGATCCTTCCAAGAGTAAAGAAGATCTATCTCCGATAGATTATACAGTGACCCAAGTCACAATGGGAACGTCTTCTGAAAGCCTTCAGGGAGAGGCCCTATCTGCAGTTGATGCCCTTTGCAAGAAGCTCCAGGAAGCAAAGGAAGAAAAGAGGCTATTAAAGGAGTAAAATAAACATCTTCTCCACGCCTTGTAGAAAATGGGCAGTGCACCTCCTACAACTACCACCAAAACTCCTGAGCCCCGAGCTAGGATAAGATAAATGAATACGCCAAAATCGGCGAGCAGGGTATGGCAGTATCCCTTGAGAGACCAAATCCTCAAGGAAAGTGAGGGAGTAATCGTCAGGTTCACCGAATTATATCAGAATATCGATCGGGGGAACAAGGCACTCCAGGCGATTGCGGGACCCATCTCCGAAGAGTTGGACCATGCTAGGCTGCAGCATGAGACCTTCCAGAAAATGCTCGACTGTTCAGTCAAAGATCTGGTCAAGTTTGGCATCTTCGATCACCCCAGAGCCCCCAACAAAATCCTTTCTACTCTGGACTACCGGGTCGATCAGTTGGAGTTTGTCCTAGAAAAAATAGATAAAGTCAAGGAGGAGGCCTTGGAGGCTATGCACCAGATGGAGCAGATCATCCTGAGAATGTCCCCAGGCTTGCTCACTCCTTCTTTCTCCTTGAGGAAGGTAGATGAAACTATTCGGATCTTCAAGGAGATCATCTCGCAGGGGCTGGGGCCAGAAGTCACCTTTGACACCGAATCCATCAACAACCTTCTGGCCTGTCGTGACTTCATAGGGTACCTGATAGAGGCAGGAAATGAATATTCCAAGCTCCCGGAAAAGCTCACAGAGGAGTGGGAAACTTGTGAAGTTATCAGTGATCATCACAAGGATCCTGCCCAGGATCAACTTCAGCCCATGATCAGCAAGTTCATGGAATATCGGGCCCAGTTCCATATCACCTCTCCTGAGCAACAACAGAAGCAAGACACCCCTTTTCGGCCGCGAGACGATGATGAATAGTCTCCTTCCTCTCGATCTTATTTTTGTAAATATCTAAGAGTATGTTGGCACAAATGATGACATCATCCATGTTGCACCATGGGATGATGTCATCCACCAAGTTGCCAAAAGTCAACAGTTGACTTTTAGATATTTTGTAGGTACTTTGTAATTAAGTCGTTGGTTTCTTTTTGTCTTCTCTCTTCTCCTTCTTCTATATATACTTGAATGCTTGTTGTATTAAAAGAGGTGGATATCTTTCAGATGAAAAATAGAAGTAGGAAGAAAAGACTTTGAGCTTTTGTAACAGAAAAGATATTAATACAAATATTAAGACTTTGTGTTGAATATGCATGTTATGAGCATTTTAATCTTTCTTACGTCAGGTTTATGTGCTTATTCTGTTAAATCTATCTCTACCTTTTTGTCATTTATCCATCAGTATTGCTCTGTTCGTTTATGCAAGTAGGTTTGGCTCCACTTATTACCAATCCCAAAACATAATCCTTCTGATCCTTCTGCTTTGGAATTCATTTCTTTTCTCCCTTCGGATCTGATCTTTCTTCACCCTTCCTTTCATTCCCTTCTCTTCGCAGTTGGAAATACCCCTACTGGGATGAGATCCCAAACCCCGAAGGCAGAATATTGTGGGACTTGCACAGATTCCTGCCGGTAGAATAGCAATAAACCAGTTTCGCTTTGCTGTCTCAAAGAGGGGCTATGCCCTGCACACTGTTGGCTCGTCTATCCATAGATCTGCTCTCACGACAGATTTTCGGACCAATAGTTTTTGGTGACTCCACTGGGGATTGAACAGATCTACTGGATCTATGGTAGTGGTATGTTAGAGAATTAGAAAAAGTCAAAAATCACTACCTATTTGCAAATTTTAAACTTTTCACCAAAATCCAAAATTTTTGCAAAAATGCTCCAAACTGAAAATTTTCTTCAGAGATCCCTAGATCTGGACTAGATAGAGATCTTTAGTTTAGCTGAGTTTTTACAAAAATCTGTATTTCTTCGTAGATCTGAGTTTCTGACAGTTTACCAAAAATTTCAAACTCTTCAAAAAGTCAACTCTAGATCTGAAAATCAGCTTACTAAGTTTTACCCTATTTTTATCCTCGTTGATCTTTGTTATTAAAACCGCAATTAGTTTTCAAAAGAGGGATAAATTTAAAAATTTGGAAAAGTACACGCTGTTGTTTTCTGTCGAAAAAATCAGAAAATCAGCAAGTACAATCAAAAAGAGTTTTAAATCTGCCCCAAAGTATTACAGATCTGGAAGGAACACTGGCGGGTGAACCATTTACTCGTAGCAGGAGAGCTCATGGAGAAGTTGATCTTACTTTTGATCTACTCCAAAGGCACAACTTCAGTGTTACACCAGCACGCTTCTCATCACTGAGCTCAGCTGACCGGGCATCCAGGAGTGTCTCACCTCCACGAAGGAAGCATCTCTCGCAAGGAGTATCCACATCACTTTGCAGTGCTTTGTTGCTCAGTGGAACCATCCTCCCAGCATCCTTTTTCCAGCTATTCAAATGGTGGTACCATGGGGAAATGCTATGGGCCCTCTGGCTTTGCCACATCCTGTTCATGCTCCCACATGGAAATCAAAAGAATTTTCCCAAATTTGATGGGAGCGGAAACCAAAGCACGATTCTCACATATCCGCATTCATCATGTCTTGCAGTATCCTCGATGTGACCCATGAAGATGTGTCAGTTCACCTTTTTCTGGAGACTTTGCAAGGACCCGCCCATAGAATGGTTTCAGCATTTACCGGCTGGATCTATTACTAGTTGGGCCACCTTACGGCTGCATTTGAAGACAGGTATAAGCCTTCCGAAGACGCATTTGCGTTGCTATCAAAGATCACTCACCTAAAGAAGGAGGTCAATGAAACTATGTGTGACTTCATCACCCATTTCAATTCACTGATCAACCGTGTTCCGCCTACCATGCTTCCAACACCGGAAAATCAGAAGTGTTTCTTCATAAATGCCATGAGCTCAAAAGTAAGTTTCTTACTCCTGCAAGAACAAGTCGCTACTTTGGTTCTCGCCCAAGCTTCTGCCATACGGATTGAAGACAACTTGCTAATATCGGCGTGAGTTAAAGCGAGAGCCGTCCAAGCCTAAAGCTTTGATCCCTTCTCCAACTCCTTCATCTGATCCAGCATTTCAAAAGATGGTGAATGACTTGCTCGCATTAAAGAAGCAGTTAGCTCAAGCTTCCCCCAGTTCCTCGTACCGGGATATTCCACGAAGAACTTTCACTTCCAACAAAGCATCCCGCATAGGCCGCGTTTTCCTACAACTGCTCCGTGGTTGGCACTTGAGGCTCCTCCGGTCAACGCTTTAGCTGAGATCGAAGAAGAAGAAGAGGAACAAAATTATGAAGAACCTCCATCGCCAGGTGAAGATGATCAAAATGTCGGTGAACCGACTGACGACTCTACTATCGGGTATATGGAATTTGATGAGGGGGAATCTGATGAAGAAGAGGGTACCCAAGGGTATGCAAGCGGACAATCATATGTTGTTTTTACCCGCTCGCAAGGAAAAGAGGTAGAAATTGCTGCCAAGGTGTAGAAAGAGAAAGCCGTGTCAAACACTCCTCCAATCATCGTAAAAAGAGGTAATCCCCTTCCGGCTCAATCAGTCACTAGGTCTTTTTCAAGAAAATATTTTTCCCTGTGTCTCCTCCGAATCAGCCCTCTCATGTTCCTATTAAGGCCAATAATCCTACTCTACCACCGTGAAATGAAGGACTCATTTCTTCATCAACGCAACCCTTGGCCGCGTTTGACATCATTGATCATGCTAAAAAGACCAAGATCCAAATGTCTGAAGCCGAGTATCTTCAGTCAAACCCTGAACAACTTGTTAGGTTGACTGAATACATCCAAAATCAAGCTGTCATAACTACTCAGGTTTCCCCGAAGGGAATCCTTTCTACTCCTCCTGCATCTCGTATAAACGTTGCCTCGACCTCTGCATCAGGAAAGATAGAACCTTTCTATCTCTCCCTCCTAATTAATGGCCACAAACTAAGCAACTGCATAATTGATTCTGGGGCTTCTGATAATGTCATGCCGGAAAAATTCACCCATGCTTTGGGCCTCACCCTTACCAAGCCTTTTGGCAGATGTTATTCCTTGGAAACCAAGCAGGTTCCGCTGATCGGTCAAATCAAGGATGCAGTTCACATTTGCGGTGTTCCCAGAGAAAAGAGTAAAGATGACCATCCTTGTTGCCGACATTCCGGCAGCATATGGAATTCTTATTAGGAAGGAGCTTTTGCAGTGAAGTTGGTGGGGAGATTCATATGGATTGGTCTAAGGCCAGAATTCCCGTCAAAGGCATAATGCAAACATTGGAGCCGAATCTCAAAAGAAGTATTTAGTTACTGATTCTGATGATCCCAAAGCCCAAATTCTCTTTGAATCATCTGAGATGGGGAACTACTTCTTGTCTACAGAATCTGATAAAATTAACATTCTCATCCAAGAAAAAGATCTCGACGAGATATGGACATTACAGTTTGATGGTAGCTTGTGCAACTAGCGGATGCGGCGCTGGGGTTGTGCTGATATCTCCTGAAGAGGAGATTATTCCTCTCTCTTTCAAGTTGTAGTTTTTCAACATGAATAATACTGCTGAGTATGAATCTTTGCTACTTGGCATGCAAGCCGCAAAGGAAAGAGGGATCAAAAATCTAAAAGTACAAGGTGATGCCGAATTAGTCGTAAATCAAGTAAAAAGGATATACCAAGTGAAAAATGAAAGGCTCAGGCATTACCGCAATGCAGTGTGGGATAACATCGAAGAATTTGATGCTTTCTCAATAGAAGCCATTCCAAGGGCTCAAAATGACATGGCTGATTCATTAGTTGTTTCAGCATCCCTTATGCTGCCTCACCCAGGGTTGAAAACAGACACGTATACCATTGAGGTAGTTTTCCGCCCAAGCGTGCCAGATAATTCTCAGAACTTGTAGGTATTCAATGATGACAATCAACTTATTGCCTTTTTGGAAAAGGTAGAAAATTTCAGAGAGCTTCATTTTGAAGGATCCACTTCTGCATGCCGGGAATCCATTACTGATCAAGATGATGAATCAAAAAGGAGCGATGGCATATGTCAACTCAAAGGAAATAAAATTCCAAAAGGTTTGGTTTCTCTGGAATGTTTGTTCGACAGACATGATCATTTTGTCAGAAAGAAAAGGTGAGACAATCCTAACTCCTCCCCAGAGACCGAGCCGGTCAATCTAGGTACTATGGAACATCCGTAGTTTGTAAACATCGGAAAATGTTGCACACCTGAAGAAAAGTGGAAGTTTGTCAAATTGCTAAAAAAATACATGGATGTATTGGCATGGTCTTATGCCGACCTTAAATCCTTCAAGCCGAAGGACGTCCAACACGACATCCCATTGAAGAATGATGTCAAACCCTTTTCGTCAGAAACAAAGGCACTACAATCCCAAGGTCTCGGGTACCATTCAGGTGGAAATACAAAAAATGTTGGATGCGAGAATCATTTTTCCTATCCATCACAGTACCTGGGTTGCAAATATTGTGCCAGTACGCAAGAAAATGGTGAGATACGCATCTGCGTAGACTTTCGCAACCTGAATCAGGCATCCTTAAAGGATAACTACCCCCTTCCCATAATGGATCAGGTTCGTAGCAAGAACTGGATCAGAAATGTTGTCTATGCTTGATGGTTTTTCTGGCTACAATCAAATTGAAGTCTCACTGAAGACCAATTCAAAACAGCATTCACTACCCCCTGGGGTACATTCACCTACAGCAGGATGCCCTTTGGCTTGACTAATGCTGGCGCCACCTTCCAGTGGGCAATGGACTTCGCATTCAAAGGTATAATGGGGAAGGTCATCGTAGTTTATTTGGATGACTTAACTGTGTTCTCTAAATGGTGAAATGATCATTGTGATCATTTGGAGCAAGTATTGGCCAGATGCCGAGAGCATGGGATCTCCCTGAATCTAGAAAAAGTCTATTTTTGGAGTCACAGAAGGAAAGTTACTGGGGCACGTAGTCAAGCAAAGAAGGAACAAAGATAGATGTTGAAAGGGTTAGGGCTATCCAGAGCCTTACTTTACCAACAAGCAAGACCGGCATGTTCACTCTTTCTTTGGAAAAGTAAACTTTCTCAGACGCTTCGTTCCTGATTTTGTTGAGAAGACTCGCCATATATCAAACATGATGAAAGGGTCACCAGCTTTCCGGTGGAGTGAAGAAGGAAAGAAGTCATTCGAGGAGATAAAAGCCTCCACCCATGCCCATCCTGGTATGTCCTGATTTCTCCAAAAATTTTATCATGTATAGTTATGCATCTGAGCATACAGTGTCAGCTATCCTAATGCAAAAGAATTCTGAGGATGTTGAATCCCCGATTGCGTTTATGAGCTCCCCCTCAAGCCTCATGAATTGAAGATGTCTCAGTTGGAAAAGCATGCCTTCACCATTGTCAAAGTAGTCAAGAACTTCAGGTACTACATTCTAAACTCTCATACGGTAGTTCTAGTTCCTGACACGGTAGTCAAGTCCATCTTAACTCAACAGGAGTTAGGGAGTTTGCGAGGGAATTGGATCGCAAAAGTCCAGGAGTATGATCTAGATATAAAACCAACCAAGCTAGTAAGAGGCAAGGGCCTTTGTCAGCTCATGGCTGAAAACCGAGGTTCAGAAGACCCTGACGGAAAAGATGATTGCACCGATGGAGCACAAAGCCAGCTGGAGAAAGCCGATTCACTACCCATGGTTCTATTTGTCGTGACCAGTGACGAATGGTATTCTGATATTGCTTTCTTTCTCACTTATGGTGAAT
Organism: Taxus wallichiana var. yunnanensis; assembly: GCA_018340775.1. Taxonomy (NCBI): domain Eukaryota; kingdom Viridiplantae; phylum Streptophyta; class Pinopsida; order Cupressales; family Taxaceae; genus Taxus; species Taxus wallichiana. The sequence goes on along the minus strand of CM031244.1, from coordinate 156,584,292 downwards.
GCCCAGCCCATCTAACTACAAAGGAGAAGCATGCTATAAAGCTCAGAGCAGCCAGATATGTCATCTGGGATGACGGTTTATACAAACAGGAATAGATGGCATCTTCTTGCGATGTGTTGACAAACCACAATAGATAAAGTTACTTCAAAGTTTTCATGATTCAACCTGTGGTGGTCACTTCTCCTCTTCCGTGACAGCACACAAGATCATCCGGGCTAGGTACTATTGGCCAATGCTTTTCCAAGATACAACCACCTGGGTAGCAAAGTGTGAGCCTTGCCAGCAATTTGTTGGTAAGCCAAAATTGGCTACTTTTCCCCTCAGGCCGGTCGTCATTGATGAACCATTCAGAAGTGGGGAATTAATTTTATCGGTGCACTCAATCCCCAATCAAGTTCGGACATAGTTATGTCCTGACAGCAACAGATTACTTCATGAAATGGGTGGAAGCCATACCTGTCAAGCATGCCACTTCCGAGGTTGTTTGTAGTTTCATCAAAGAAAATATCATTGTCAGGTTTGGCGTTCCAAGCAAGATTGTTGCTGATAATGCTTCCAACTTCTCTTCACGGGAAGTTATTAGTTTTTGCTATGAATACAGGATAACCTTGGCTCACGCCTCAGATTATTACCCCCAAGGAAATGGTCAGAGTAAATCCAGTAATAAAAACTTAGTGACCATTATACGAAAGCTAGTCGATAAGAATCAGAACGTGGCACAAGTCATTGTATGACGCCTTGTGGGTAGACCGTATTACTCCAAAGAGGTCCCTCGGTATGTCACCTTTTCAAGTGTTATATGGAATCGGCGCTGAACTTCCCATTTCTGCGGAACTTCCTGCTCTGCGCTTGGCACGAGTGATTGAAGATGAGACTTTCCAAAATTCTCTTGAAAAGAGGATCATGTATCTAGCAGAGCTCGAAGAAAAAGAGTAAGAGTGGTCGACAGGATCACCGAACATCAGAATCAAGTCAAGAGACTATTTGATAAAAAAGCTAAGCAAAGAGAGTTCCAGGTGGGAGACCTCGTCCTTTTGTGGGACAAACAAAAAGAGCCAAAGGGCATGCATGGAAAATTTGATTCCCTGTGGAGAGGACCTTTCAAGATCAAATGGCTCAATGGAGAGAATAGCTTCTATCTCTCGTATCTAGACGGAACTGATCTCCGCTTCCCTATAGCGGCAGCATCTCAAAATATTCAGGAAGTAGAGCTTGCTCTCTTCTTTGTACAGTTTACTTTATGTCGTGTGTTTTTTTTTCATCGTGTTTTTCTTCGTCACCCTTGTTTTTGACTCTCTTGCCCAATGGATAGGCACATGAAAATCTGGGATTCTCTACCCTTAAGTTTCACTCAAAGATAGTCCCCAAAAAGAGCCAGTTGTTATCCCGTAAAATTGACAAGGGAAATTTTATAGGTAACCCTACCAAATTTTTGTTTCGGTCCCGTGACGGGACCGAAAGTGTTCGGAATGATCTTAAGATCCCTTCCCGGAAATCCAGTTTTCGAACTTAGTCATTTTTGTCCTTTTTGGCTAGGGCGCACCTTTTGTCTGTGCAACACTGAATTTATCTGCACCCTCTTCATTTTCTTTGGCGCACCCTTTGAGGTGTTGACACAACAATTGTTTGCACCTCCCCGTGATGCACCTTTTCCACCTATGCCAAGGTGCATGCACCTTCATGTCAACAACACAAAATTTGTGCCGTGTTTTGGTGCGCCTCGGCACTCAAAATCTAGTGTTGACAGTCCTTTAAACATGCAAAAGGTGCACATAATTTCATGTTGACATGTGTTTATCTGTGCCAAAGGGCAAAAGTTTTACGTGTCGACACGTGTTTTGGTGCACCACTTGAAAAAGTGGTTGGCATTTATTACACCCTTGCCTATATATAGGCGCATCCGCCCTGTCACTTTCACAATTGAAAACACGTGATAATTTTATTCCTCTACACCTGTCAGCATGCCTGTCATCCTCGTGTCATGATTCTGGACCCCGCTTCATCTCTCACGTTCTATATATTCCGGTGAGTGGTCCTTGTTTCTCTTGTGTTTTATTTTTGTTGGTTGTTTGTGTGGTAGGATACAATGGATCTATGAAGCCATGAAACCCTCCCCCTTCCTGTTGTTCTTGCAATCTCTCTCCCCAAGTTGTTTCCATCCCTCTTTCCAGATCTGCTGTTAAAGAGGGCTCCGCCTCAAAAGCTGACCTGGATCTCTTCACTGCGCCCCTTCACCATCTGAATCCCTGAAAGAAATTGGCCTAAAAACACACTCAAACCCATCAGGGAGAGAAGAAAACTTAACAGCCCATTTTGGACTACTTTTTCCTCTTGGTGCATTCGCCACGCCTGTTACATAAAATACAGTCATGCCAAGAAGGTGCACTGATCCTGCTTGCAACATGAAAATTACCCGTGCCATGTGAAACCGAGTAAATCCTAACAATGGCGCAGGCGCATCCCCTCTTACAGCAGCACAATGTCATGCAAGCCTTCCCTGTGCCGCGCCAAGTTCCCCTTTTGCACACATAAAACCTATGTTACACACATCAACCCTGCGCCCTTCGGCGCACCAAAGTTCCATGTAACATGAAAAATATATGTGCCATTGGCGCATCCTATCCCCATGCAACATGAAAATTATCTGCGCCTAGTATAAAACACATATGAATGGCGCAGGCGCACTTCTGCTTACAATAACAAAAATGTCATGTGCAAACATCCTTATGCCCTGCACCCTTTGGTGCTAATTTGTTCCTTGTAACACCCTTCTTCTGTGCACCATACTATTAACCCTGCAGCCTGCAGTGTCCTTGTGCCCTGTGCCCGGAGGCCTTAAAATTACTAACTCTTCATTCTGTCAATGCTTTAATGGAAGATCTGATGGCTAACATGGCTCTTTTGCGTTGGACTTCGCTCCTCCTCTTGCAGATCAACAACTGAACTCAGATCCACATATGTCTACATCAAGCAAGAGACCGACCAAATCAAAGGGCAAAGCTAAACTTATAGAGGAAGAGATGAAGTACAAGTATCAGAGGGTCAGAATGCCCGAGTCCCAGGCAAAATGTGACCTGGATATAAGAGACTCTGAGCTCGGTCACATTGACATGGAAGATTTCTGGGCCAGAACCAGAAGAGTCACAGGAAGTCCTTGGATGGACAAACTGGTGGGCAATGGTCTGCATTTTGCTAGAGGGATCCCCGGTCAAGCAATAAACAATGAATTCATGATGGTAGTGGCCCGTTGCTACAATAAAGACACAAGATGTGTCGAAAATGAAAAGGGCGAGGTTATAATCAACCTTACTACCCGACATTTCAAAATCATGCTTGGCATCCCTCACCACCGGCATTTTGTGGCCATGAGCCAAGAAGACTACATTAAGGCATGGGAGGATAATGAAGACCAGTGCATGCAGCTCATGAATGAGGTCTACCTAAAGAACAAGAAGGTGATAACTAGATGGCCACAGGTTATTCACCATAGCGATTTCTCCGAGGAACTAAGTGACACTATCACGTTCCTGAGTAGAGTATTTGGGCTTTCTGACACCCATTACTTTCACAAATGGATGCTCAGGTACTTTGAAACTATGAACAAGAACATACCAGATCAACGCTTCGAGTGGGCGGAGATCATAAGCAGCACCATATCCAAGTAGCTCCAACAACTCACCACAACGGGAGGTTCTACATGAACTCCTACGTAGTTTATGCTGTAGCCTCGGAGAGGGATTATCCAGCATTGAGCCGATGCGGGGTTTGGCCCTGGTGAGAATATATGAGTACTACCCAGAGCTGAAGCTGGAGAATAGCATCCCACAGTTTACCAAGATTAACAACACTTTCTTCTACAACGTCATCTGCCTTTTGAGGCCAAACATGACTCACGGTCGAATGACCAAGAGCATTGTCACAACAACTGAGAAGTGGGGAGCACTGTTTACCCAATTCCCCACCTTCACCTATCTCAGAGCAGCCAACTTCTTGGGGGAGCCCACCAAATTGCCGAGATATGCCGGCCCCAAGTTGATCCTGTTAGAGCTGTCCAGATAGCTCATAACCTATCATGAGAAATGTTTGAAGAGGAAGAAGGGTGGAACTCCTTTCCCCCTCATAGTAGGTAGATACACCTATGTTTCTCATCACAAAGCCCGGGAAATGTTTACAGAGCTAGAACTGCTAAATCTAAAGCACAACTTCCCGGCCAGGCCCACTTTGATCCAAGGAATTACCTTCCCAAGGAAAAACTTGATCCAATCCACATTCCACAGATCGAGGATATCTACATCGACCTGTACCATGAGGTCGAACTCAGAAGAAAGGACCACTCTCACCTGGCCCTGGCAGAGATCATTCAGTATGGCGTGGCCATTGTCCCAAGAGGTTATCAAACTACCGATCAAGAAGTTGATCAGGTGTATCTGGACACAAATGGGGACAACTAGTTGTTTGCTGCAATTGATAAAACAAAAGCACCCAAGACTATTTAAGAAAGGGTCAAGGAGACATTGTGGTGGATAGAGCACTGGTGCAGGATGAATGGCCTTATCTACCTCGGGGTGGATTTCACCACGTCCCCTTTGGGAAACACACCTGTCAAGCCAAAACATTTGCCAAAGGGAAAAGGTAAGGACAAAGAGGGAGAACCAAGCTCTGCCCAAGAAGAAGCTCCTGAGAGCCCTCCTTCCACACATAAGAACAGGTTGTGAGCCTGTTATCTCCAGAAAAAGAAGTGGCCAAAGGTGTTCCGATGGGCACATCCATTCAGGATGATGCCATTGCTACAACTACTGAGGTTCCTTCTCTCCCTTCTCTTTCTCCTCTTCCCCTCCTCTCGTGGCTCAAACGACCATCCCTTTGGTCATTTCTTCTTCCCCATCTTCCACTGTTCCCCTTTCCTCTTCCTCCATCTTCTCTTCCCTTGCGGAGCTGTCCCCCACCATTTCTTCTCTCATTTCTCAGCTCCCTTCCATCCCCACATCTACTTCCCCTGCAGTGTCTCCTCCTTCCATGAGCACTTTGTTGGCCTCTCTGTCAATGCCACCACCAAGTGTCTCTACGCACTTCCCTTCCACTACTGCAGCTGCCCCCTCTTCCACTTCTGGTCCCACTCCCATAAGTCCAGCTTGGATCTCTCAGCACCTGAGCCAACATAAGAGGAAAGTCCCTATCGCACCGATGGACTTCTCCATCATCCCATCAAAAGGGGCTAAGAAGCAAAATCCCATAACCCGCTTCTCTCAGAGTGCATCAGGGGAGAGGGTAATGGATCGCGTATCCCGATCCTTCCAAGAGTAAAGAAGATCTGTCTCTCGACAGATTATATAGTGACCCAAGTCACAATGGGAACATCTTCTGAAAGCCTTCAAGGAGAGGCCCTATCTGTAGTCGATGCCCTTTGCAAGAAGCTCCAAGAAGCAAAGGAAGAAAAGAGGCTATTAAAGGAGCAAAATAAACATCTTCTCCACGCCTTGTAGAAAATGGGCAGTGCACCTCCTACAACTACCACTGAAACTCCTGAGCCCCTGAGCCAGGATAAGATAAATGAATATGCCAAAATGGTGAGCAGGGTATGGCAGTATCCACCTGGAGAGACCAAATCCTCAAGGAAAGTGAGGGAGTAATCGTCAAGTTCACCGAATTGTATCAGAATATCGATCGGGGAACAAGGCACTCCAGGTGATTACGGGACCCATCTCAAAGAGTTGGACCATGCTAGGCTACAAAGCATGAGACCTTCCAGAAAATGCTCGATTGTTTAGTCAAAGATCTGGTCAAGTTTGGCATCTTCGATCACCCCAAAGCCCCCAACAAAATCCTTTCTACTCTAGACTACCGGGTCGATCATTTAGAGTTTGTCCTAGAAAAATTAGATAAATTCAAGGAGGAGGCCTTGGAGGCTATGCACCAGATGGAGTAGATCATCTTGAGAATGTCCCCAGGCTTTCTCGCTCCTTCTTTCACCTTGAGGAAGGAGAGATGAAACTATTCAGATCTTCAAGGAGATCATCTCGCAGGGGCTGGGGCCAGAAGTCACCTTTGACACCGAATCCATCAACAACCTTATGGCCTGTCGTGACTTCATAGGGTACCTGATAGAGGTAGGAAACAAATATTCCAAGCTCCCGGAAAAGCTCACAGAGAGGAGCGGGAAACTTGCAAAGTTATCAGTGATCGTCACAAGGATCCTGCCCAGGATCAACTTCAGCCCATGATCAGCAAGTTCATGGAATATCGGGCCCAGTTCCATATCACCTCTCCTGAGCAACAGCAGAAGCAAGACACCCCTTTTCAGCCATGAGACGACAATGATGAATAGTCTCCTTCCTCTCGATCTTCTTTTTGTAAATATCTAAGAGTATGTTGGCACAAATGATGACATCATCCATGTTGCACCATGGGATGATGTCATCCACCAAGTTGCCAAAAGTCAACAATTGACTTTTAGATATTTTGTAGGTACTTTGTAATTAAGTCGTTGGTTTCTTTTTGTCTTCTCTCTTCTCCTTCTTCTATATATACTTGAATGCTTGTTGTATTCAAAGAGGTGGATATCTTTCAGATGAAAAATAGAAGTAGGAAGAAAAGACTTTGAGCTTTTGTAACAGAAAAGATATTAATACAAATATTAAGACTTTGTGCTAAATATGCGTGTTATGAGCATTTTAATCTTTCTTATGTTAGGTTTATGTGCTTATTCTATTAAATCTATCTCTACTTTTTTGTCATTTATCCATCAGTATTGCTCTGTTTATTTATGCAAGTAAGTTTGGCTCCACTTATTACCAATCCCAAAACATAATCCTTCGATCCTTCTGCTTTGGAATTCATTTCTTTTCTCCCTTCGGATCTGATCTTTCTTCACCCTTCCTTTCATTCCCTTCTTTACTGATTGGAAATACCCCTACCGGGATGAGATCCCAAACCCCGAAGGTAGAATGGTTTCCACATCTATTCCGGTGACTTCCGGGAGGAAGTCGAGTCTAAGGGGAGGGGATGTAGTGCCCACTTCCCTTTGACACTTCTAAGTCCATACTTGGAAAAAGAAGAAAAATTTTAGGGGACAACACTCCTGTTTGTAGGGTCCATTTTTCTGTGTTGTTAATGTGAAGAAAGGTTTAGTCTATATGATTCTTGTTTGTGCAACACTTGTCTTCCCTTTATTCCATGTTTTCTCACTTTACTTCCCCTTATGGAGATCTCTCACCCCTTTTTTGGTGCTATCAATTCCTTTCATATTAGAATTTACATTCCCATGCATCTCTTTCTAACACTGGTCTCTTGGAATGGCTAATTTAGGATTAGTTATCTGTATTTCCTTTCTAGGAGTACTTTAGCATTAGATTAAGGTACATGAAGCTAGAATTCTTTGGAGGTTTTTCTCAAAAGTAATCTCTCACACTTAGAGAAAATCCCATGTTACCCAAAAACATTGGTTTCTCATTCACTAATTCATGATCAAATCCTAAGGGTGTTGTTTTTCGGTGATAATAGTTTTGGCATGCAGGTGGGACAAGATTTGAAGGATATATACTTCACAGGTGTGTATCCTAGTCTAAACTTCATATGTCCAAGTTTTATGTTTTTGGTGATATCCAGCCTTTAGAGGCATGATTCTTAACACATATGACAACTCCACTCATCTAAATAACCCATTTTCTCATCAGCATACCCTTCCCCTTTCCTTTCCACCCATTTTCCTTTCATATATTTCCATTTTTTTCATTCATGAAAATGTGCAATCATGACTTAATTTCCTTCTTGGGATTATTGTTTGCAACAACAAAATTAGTTCTCTCCATCCTCATATTATCAAAATCCTCCTCCAAATCTATTCTATGAGCCCCATCATGAATAATCTACACATAACCCAACCCCCACTAATCCATATGGTTATTATTTTAACCAAAATGTTTATCAAGAATAAGGTTATGTAGGAGATGGTGTTATTTCCATGGAAGATGCTAATTTTTAGAGGAATATTCAAAAAATGGAGCTAAACATGATGCCAAAGTAGATGTGTAATGAAAGCATGCAAAATTGGTTTTAGGGTCCCTTGTCCATGGGTTGGCCCTATACTAATCTGGTTCAACTTTAAATAGAAGATGGAATTCATGATTGAGATGATGCCATAAATTACAAAGTGGGATGAGTTATTGGAGGCTTAGGAATTTAGTGTTAGGAAATTGTTGGTTGCTAAAACATGCACCTATGTCTCAGATCTCAGAAGGTCCAGGTGTTTGAGACCACAATGGAACCACCCCCAAGTTGTGGGACCTTGCGTGCTTGGGACGAGATCTCTAGAGAAGGTCGGTTCCTCTACCTACCTCTAACACTATTGCTACTCCTAATGCTGAAAGAAAATCCTAGAATAAACATGCCAAGGGACCAGGGATAGAAGGATGTGTAGAAAGGGGAAATCCTAAGCTAAGGAAGGAGATAACACCAAAAGGAAAGGGTCAATCTCTCTCCATGAGTAGCGAAGGAAACCGAGTGGGCACAGGAAAAAAGGGTGGACAACACATGCCATAGATCAAAATGCGGGCTCGGCCTTTCATCATACGTAACACATGAACATGGGGACTGCAAGCGGAGGAATATGCATATCATGCAAGAAAATGCAAACAAAGAGGTGAGATGCAATGAAAACAAGAAAGGGAAGACAAGAGTTCCACAAAACATGATTTTATTGCTTAAGGGACACATAGTCATTTACATTCACAACAGGAGGTGAGAATACATTGCAAAGACCATGCCAAGGTCTGAGACCCATGGGAAGTCGGCCACCATTTTGGCATGGTGCTATTACAACAAGGAGGGATATTTTTACAAAGCAGAACTCTGTTATTTATAGAAGAAGAAGGAGATAAGAGAAGGAGAAAGGGAAGGAAACTTGGATTCAAATCTTTAACCATTGACAACCACCAATAAATTCCTACAAATCTTCTTGCAAGGATGTCGATGCACTTCCCCATGTCTATTTGGCATGTGGAATAAGGAAGAAGGAAAGATCTGATGAAATCTAGTGGTTGAGGTTGATTGGATGTATGCATTGATGAGCTGAGAGATGTTTCCATTTTTGCCTAACAAATCCCACCTATATTTGAATTTGAAAAGTCCAACGTGTAGCTTGTGTCAGTAACTTTCTGACAAGTCTAGGCATGCGTCGATTTGAGATCTGTAGCAAAAGATACGGCTTGTCAAAAAATTTCAAAGTCATCGACACGCGTGGGTTAGATGAAATGATGGCCAATTGTTCATTTGTTTTATCTTTTCTGCCATGTGTCATACACTAGTTGGTTGTTCATATTTGGTGCCCTATTGGCACACTATAATAGGTTGCGTGTAACACACTCAAGTTTGATAGAAGATGATATGGCACGGCGACTACCGCAGAAGAAGGCATAAGGTGTGAGAGTGAGAAGAAAGCATGTGAAAGGGAAATAGAGAAGAGGCACGCACATTGGAGGAAGGCATACTTGTAGAAGGAAATTATGGAAACAAGATGTGAGAATTTAACTAAATTAATGCACATGGAGGGAGAAATAAAAGAGGGTGCACGAAGGAACGAATCTATGTAAGTGCACAAGAGGAATGCCAGGGACTTAGCTGATTAGAAGGTAAGTCTACAGAGGTGCACACAAGGAGTGCATGATGGGATAGGAGAGAAAGTGGGTGCGCAGGAGGAAGGCACACAAGGGAAAATGGAAGGAGATAGAAGAATGCAAAGGGGAGAAGGAAGGTGTGTAAGGGCGTGTAGAGGAACTGCAACTGTGCCAAGGTGTCAAAAGAATAATCTTGAGTGCGCGTAACTTGAAATGTGAAACACCAGAGTCAAGATGAGAATATAATTTATCCACATAACTAGGAGAGTTATTTGGATAAAAAAATTTGGTGACTTTTGGGGGGCCATCTGCCTACTAGATAAAGAGACCAGTAGCCTTAGAATTCTATTAGGCATAAAGTCAGGTGCTAATCTTTAAGATATGATCTACTTTGAAGAACATTCTGAAGTCACTTGAAGCTCTGTCTAAACTCTGAACTAGAATTGCTTCTCTCATATGAAGATATTCTGAATTGGATTGATGAGAGTGAAAGCTATGCACTGACCATTGGAACTGCCTCTACCAAAATTAGACTATCATCCTAGGAAGAAACAAAAGGGGTGCGCGGGTGCAACAGAAAGGAAAGGTGCCAAAGGGAGCACACCAAAATAGAAGCACAACATTATGTACAAAAGCTAAAAATCATACATGTTCCAAATGGAACATGCAGAGTGTGTGTGAGCACTTGTGTTACTAAAATAAAACCTAAACTAACCTAAACTAACTATAGGCAAGGGGTGCTTAAGTAAAACCTGCAACAGGAAGGGAGAAGTAGCTTCCCTTCCTCACAAATTGTGACAATGTAATTGATTTGGTGTTGAACATGGTCAGAAATATGAGTGAAAAATTACCTTACAGATGGAATTTCACCCTCCTCAAAGTATCAACAAACATAACATACACCTCCTGGAGTTGTTCGTACTTAGATCAGGATGCACTTGTTGCGACCTTTGCACACTGAAGCTCTACCTTATGCTCTGAAATGAGCATGACTGGTGGTAACTCTATTATTGGCTCTAGGCTAGCTTGATATCTAATTGGGCATGGTCTGATCCTTATAGCTTTCCCATTAATTTGAAGCTCAATCCCACAGATGGGATTATCACTTGTAGGTTGGGGTGCACATGGTTCTACCTCTACAAGAAACTTGGTCTCCTCAGAACTGTGCCCTCTGGAGCTAACTAATTTTCCTTTGGAACAGAACCGATATGATTTCCTCTTCCTAGTCAGAGTCACATGAGTCATGCCATTCTTCAACTATTATGCAGTCGTCAAACATGATGACATTGGTTGGGAGAGGCACATTAGCGGGGGATTGTTCATTTTTTGTACAGTTAGATAGAGGAGACTCAAAAGAAGATGGAAGGATGGGCACAAAAGGCATGAAGGGCACACACGGGAAGGGAAATGGAAGATAAATGAAGGAGACATGAAAGTGAGGAGAGAGAATGGATGGAATTCTCAGTGGGGAAACATGCAAGAAGCCGGGAACACGCGTAGTGGGCTGAGATAATGTAGGTTGGCACAGAGGAGTGGGAGGACTGTAGGATGGTATTGCAAGGTTTCTCCATCGACAAGACTGCCATGCACTAGATTTTTGAGCCTCCATTTTTTCTTCCAACTCTGTAATCTAGGGTAGCATCTCAGTGATGAAGTGTAGCACATTGGGTGCTAAACCAACTCTGCACAGGCCGACCCATGGACAAGGGACCTTGTAGCCAACTTCAGCTACCTTTAAGGAGAACTTGACTCTAAGATGCATCATTTCCATCTCTAATTTTTTCACCTGCCTCTCAAAATCAGCTTTGGCCAAGGAGTTTCCATCATCATTTGCATAAACATGTTCTTCATAAACATTTTGGTTAGAAAAAAGTGGGTTATATGCATTTTTCGAGATAACGGGGCTTATAAAATTAATTTGGAGGAGGATTTTAAAACTGTGGGGATGGAGGGAAATATTTTTGCTACTGCAAATGAGAATTCCATGGTGGGAAAGAAGTCATGATTTCACAACTTCAAAAGAGGAATGTGGAACGATGGAAAAAGGAGAAATGAATGGAGAAATGAGGGGAGACTGATCTGCACATGAGAAAATGGGTGCATTGAATCAGTGGAGTAGCTAGATGTGTTGAAAAATGCCTGCAAAGGCTGGATCTCAATGATAACACATCAAACTTGCTGAGATAAAGATGTAAAGATCTTCACTTTGGTCCCATTGGGCATGCCAAAAACTGTTGCTTTCTCAAATGTGTACCCACAACTTGGATCTTGAAAGGTCCAAGGTGTTTGAGACCATAATGAAACCGGCCCAAACTTTTGGGACCTTGCATGCTTGGGATGGATCCCCAGAGAATGCTTTGGTTCCTTTACCTACCTCTAATGCTATTGCTACTCCTAATTCTGAAATAAAATCCTAGAATAAACATGCCAAGGGACCAGGATAGAAGGATGTGTAGAAAGGGAAATCCTAAGCTAAGGAAGGTGATAGCTAGAAGGAAAGGGTCGATCTCTCCACAAGTGGTGAAAGAAAAAGAGTGTGCGTGGAAAAGAGGCGAAGGCGTGCGCCACGAGATAAACATGCAAATTCATTCTTACAACACACGCAACACATGAATGTGGGGACTGCAAGTAGAGGAATACACACAACATGCTAGAAAACACAAACAGAGAGGTAAGATGCAATGAAAATGAGAAAGGGAAGACAAGAGTTCCACAAAACATGATTTTATTGCTTAAGGGATGCACAGTCATTTACATTCACAATAGGAGGAGAGAATACATTGAAGATACCACACAAGGTCTCGATACCCATGGGAATTGGACCACCATTTTGGATGGTGTCATTACAACAAGGAGGAATATTTTTACAAAGCTGAACTCTGATATTTATAGAAGAAGGAGAGAAGAGAAGGAGAAAGGGAGGGAAACTAAGATTCAAATCTTCAACCACCAACAACTGGTGATAAATTCCTACAAATCCACCTATATGGTTTTTAGATGCACTTCCCCAGGTCTGTTTCACATGTGGAATAAGGAAGAAGACACAATCTGATGAAATCTAGTGGTTGAGGTTAATTAGATGTATGCATTAATGAGATGAGAGACATTTCCCTATTTTTCACCTAAAAATCCCACCTATATTTTAATTTGAATGGTCCAACGTGTAGCTTGTTTCAACAGTTTTTTGACAAGTCCAAGCATGTGTCGATTTGAGCTCTATAGCAAAAGATACAGCTGTCAGTAGATGTCAAAATCGTCAATGCATGAAAGACATGTGGCACATGCGGGTTGGATGAAGTGATGGCCAATTGTTCATTTTTGTCTTTTTACGCCATGTGTCATATCTTTGGTTGGTTGTCAGATTCGACACCTGTTGTCATGCTCGATAGGTTGTGTGTAGCACACTCAAGTATGACAGAAGATGATATGGCATAGTGAGCTGTGCGAGGAAGAAGTCGCAAGGCATGGGAGTGAGAAGCAAAACGCAAAAGGGAAATAGATGGGAGGTGTGCACATGGGAGGAAGGCATACTTGCAAAAGGAAAGTATAGAAATAAGATGCGAGCATTCAACTAAAGGAAGGCATGTAGAGGAGAAAGAAAAGAGGGTACACAAAGGAACTGAGTCTATGTAAGCACACAAGAGGAATGCTAGGGACCTAACTATTGGAAGGTAAGTTTAAAGAGGTGCATGTAAGGAGTACGTGATGAGATAGGAGAGAAATTAGGCATGCGGGAGGAATGTGTGCAAGGGAAAATGGAAGGAGATAGAATAATTCAAAAGGAAGCGAGGAAGGTATGCAAGGACTCGCAAAGGAACTGCAACTATGCCAAGGTGTCAAAAGAACAATCTTGAGTGCACACAACCTAAAATGTGAAACACTAGAGTCAGGATGAGAACATAATTTATCCTCATAACTAGGAGATTTATTTAGATAACAAAAACCTTGTCAATAGGTCAATCCTACACTACCATCTCATAGCCCTCTCATTCCTCATCCCCAATCTACACCATCTCAGCCTGAGTTTCACATTCCAATATTTCTACATACTTCCCCCATTGAGGTTTCCTCTTCTCGATCGTATTCCCTTCTATAACACCTTCAATTTTCTTTCCTTTTTACTTCTAAATCTCAATCTCCTCCACAAGAAGAAAATAAATCTTACCTTCTACTAAAACCATTTTAAAAATCAGTTTAAACCCAACCCACCCCTCTTCTTATATTCCTAAACCCATTTTAGGAGGAATAAAATTAGAAAATCAGTCAAGGAGGGTAACAAGTTGAAGAACCCAAAAGAGAATAACTTGTAAAACAATTGAAGGATTGGGCTTTATAGTTTGAATCCAATTAAATTCCACAGATGATCAAGCCTTTAATAGAGATTGGAGGTGAAGAACACAAGGTGGAGGATGATTTTGTAGAAGAGAAAACACAAGAAGAAGATGACCACTAATATCTTTATTCGGATGTAGTGTGCATGTTGGCACCTTATTACCAAATATTGTTGATTTATCCCATCTTGCAATATCCAAATAAGAGGAGGAATTAACTCCAAATGAAGAGGAACACAAGGAGGATGCCACCTAAGAGGAGTATCGTGAAGATATTGATAATGAATAGGATGATTTTATATCAGACTTGGAAGATTACATTGGTGAAGAAGAACCCATTAAACTCACCAATCTTAAATTTTCACCATCTATCTTCCAACACAAAGATCCTCTTGTTGTAAGATACTCTTTAGACTTGGAAAGGAGCAATAAATTCAAGTAAAAGAATATCCTTCATTACCAATTTTCATAGAATTTATCATGGAGGAGAAAATCAATGAAGAGCTTGCTTTACCCATATCAATCCTCATGAAGAGGAAATTGAATATTTTGATCTTTCAAACTTCATGTTGGATGAGGGAAAAGAGGAAGATGATGAAAAAATGCCAAATCAATATTTAAGGAAGAGAAATATCTATTTGTAGAAGAAAATAAAAGTTTGAATCAACTTGCAGACATGCTCAATGATGAGGAAGATAAGGAAATTACTCCGTGTAGCTCCATTCATGGAGTTATAGATAAATAATATGGGAAAAATTCAAGGATCAAACCATTCCCAACCAAATATTTGTCTTCTTTAAGGCCAAGGAAGGAATTGTAACCAGTCATGCTTATTTTAGAGCATGAGGATGATCATCAAAGTAACAAAGTTCGGCTTCAACACCTCCAACAAAATGCAGAGAGCAACTTGAGGAGGTATTCATCTTATTTTTAGCTGATACTTTAAAGAATTTGGGAGTTCAAGGCATGTTTGCATTTCCACCATGTGATTTTTTTCCAAACAAATCACATGGCCAATTTTTTTGAAGAAAGGATGTTATTTCTCACAACCTATTATAGGTTTTGTTTATCTTCTTTTCCTCTGGTTAGATTAGAGTAGGTAGGTTTTTTTCACCAAAACAAGTGCTTGTGCACACCCTACATGTTTCCACTTGAAACATGTATGATATTCCCTTCGTAAATAGTTTTTGTTTTTTTCTATGCACGGTTAATTTCGGTGCCAATCATACAAGTTTGGATATTTTTAAGCTCCATTCAGAGCCGATGAGATCATTTCAGTCCATTTTGGGAGGTAGAGCAGTATTCATGTCTAAAATCAGATGTTGGGGCATATTTCATATCGCATTCTTGGGCCTTAAAAGATCAATTGCAGTAAAAATCCCATGATGCCTCTTCCTTTGTCAAATTTAGTGTCAGGATAGTGTTAATTACATGCATTTCATTTCCAAATCAACATGAGATCCAAAACTCTACAAAGATTCATTATTTGTCAATGATTTAGATTAATTTTCTTCAAAACTTGGCAAAAATCATATTTGAGGCAACTTCAAATGTTATTCTTTGTCTCAATAGATCAACTGCAAAGCCAAACAAAGTGAAGTCTCAAGATTTTACAATTTTCCACTCTCATGAAATCAAATTAAGAAAAATATTATAATGATATGGTTAATTTTGACTTCACCTAGAGCTTAATAAGTTTCTTGGAAAAATTAGATAGTTGGATCAGTTCTATAGATCATTCAAAGCTCCATATATTAGCTAAATTCATTTCATGCTTGAACGGCTTAGGGGTTAGAAAAATTCAAGTTCCAATAATTTTTTTAAGTTTTGGGCTTGAATCCATGCCCAATGGATTGTAAAAATGCTACTGATCTAATCTAGCAGGAAGATTACCCCAAGAGGTCACCAAATTTCTATCCAAAAATTCCCCTAGGTTATTTTTAGCTTTAACAAAGGTAAAATGGACTTAGCCATTTTTAAGATCATGGGATGGTTAAACGGCCATCAAATTCTCTTTCCTAAATGCTCCAACTCTTGGAATTAAAAACCCAAGGAGAGTAAGTATTAAAGCATTGCAGGTTCAAGATTAAATTCCCGAAATAAAGGTCAAAGGGCTAGTGTTTTGTATCAAATATTAAAGCCTTGATACAAAGGGAAGAATAAGGACATACGTCAACAATCAAAAGCACCTTAAAGACCATGTGGAAGAATTTATAACGTATCCAAGGAAGATCCATTCTTCATACCTCAAGTCCACGGGATAAGATACAGTTGATATTTTTGTCGATATGCAAAGTCAGCAAAGTTAAAGGGGATTAAGAGGAAAAATTCAAAAACACAAAAAAATTGTAAGTCCCTTAGAATTAGAAACTGTGATGTGAAGAGCTATGTGGAGCCACCGCATTTACTCTCATTTCACAATTTGACAAATGTGAAGGCCCATCCAATTAGATCCTAGCACGAAGAAGATAGGACCGACTGTTCTAACATGGGGGTGATGTGGAGCTTCCCTATTAGCTTGCACTTCACAATTGTCAGAGGAGACTATCAAAAACTTACAACACATAAAGGTGTGGAGCTTCCTCATTGGCTAATTTTTCTCGGATGTCATAGGTAGAAATTAAAAGGAGTGACATGTGAAGTGTGTGGAGCCTTTTCATTGGCTTGCACTTTCTAATGGTTAGTCAAAGGGTGAAATGTGAAGGAAGCATGGTCATTTATCATTGGCTCATGTTCCTAAGGGACTGAAAAGGGTCTAAAATGAAAAGAAGTGTGGATCCCTCTCATTAGTCCGCATTTCACAATTGTTAGTCAAAGTATAATTACAATCTGACTCACTAAAGGAACATGGAAAGATCTCATTGGCTTGAATTTCTAAAGAGAGAGAAGGGAGAAAAGGACAACCTATCAATGTGAATAGCTATGTGATTTCTCTTAGTCGATATTTTTTTAATATAGAGGATCTTTGTAAATCCAAGAAAAAATAAAGAAGGAAAGATGGTGAGCTAGGGATGTAAATCCCTATTTGCGAACCAAGTAAGAGGTGGACACTTGGAAAAGAAAACAATAATGCACACTTGGGTGGAGGGCAATCCCAAGATAATAAAAGGTGGTTACTTGTTAAATTCTTGTACTTCCCGACATGAAAATATTCAAATGATGATATCTTTTTATTACCTTCTCCAAATAAATTAAAATTAGTCATCTTCAAAATATTTCCTTAATCACTCGATTGGCATCATGAGAATCATATTTTGGCATGAATTGAAAGGAAAAAAGGAGAAAAAATGTATTAGGATAATTATGAATAGTTGTAGATGGATCAACCACTTAATTTAAGGAAGTATGGGGATTTTCCTTCTTCTACAAGAAAAATAGACTTGGGGAACACACTTGACAAGCCATGTTATAAGGAAGGAAAAATATCTTTTAATCACGACAAGATCAAATATGATCTTCTTCCTTCTCTCTTCT
The DNA here is from genome assembly GCA_018340775.1 of Taxus wallichiana var. yunnanensis. Taxonomy (NCBI): domain Eukaryota; kingdom Viridiplantae; phylum Streptophyta; class Pinopsida; order Cupressales; family Taxaceae; genus Taxus; species Taxus wallichiana. The sequence continues at coordinate 156,566,876 of CM031244.1, read as the reverse complement.
CATATTTTCTCTCTCTCTTCTTCCTTATTATATATATGTAATTGGAACTTATGTAAAAATTATGGCTCTTTGTTGTAATGACACTATGTCCAAATGGTGGCTGACATCCCACAAGTTTCAGACCTCTAACTTGGTCTCTACAATGTAATCTCACCTTCTTCCATGAATGCAATAAAATTGTGCATACTTTAAGTAATATAAAATCTATTTTTTGGTACATTCATTTACCCCGGCTCATTTTGTTTGCATTTTGACCTCTCTATTCTATTTTGGCATATTGTGTGTATCTCCTATTTATAGGGTCAATTTTTCTGTGTTGTCAATGCAAAACAAGGTTCAATCTATATGGTTATTTTCTGTGGCACACATGTTTTCCCTCTCTCCCATTTTTCTCTATTTCCTTACCCTTATGGATATATCTCACAACATTTTTGGTGTTATCACCACCTTTTAGCTTAGTATTTCCCTTCCCGCACATCCCTTTCTAAGAATAGTCCCTAATAATGTTTTGTTTAGGATTAGTTATCTATATTTCGTTTTCTAGGAGTAGTTTAGCATTAGATTAAGGTAGAGGAAGCTAAACTTCTCCGAGGTTTAGCTCAGAGTAATTTCCCACACTTAGAGACAATCCCATGTTACTCAATAAAAATGGTTACTCATTCACTAATTCATGATCAAATAAGAGGGTGCTATTTTTTGGTGATAATAAGTAATATCCATTTTGATATGAGGTATAATAGTTTCATAAAGAATTATAAATAGTGCAACTACCTCTTTTAGTTATGAACAAAAAGGGGCCTAGTTTTTCAATTGCACAGGAAGATTCAAGTTCGAAAGTTGTTTAATTGATCTTATAGCAAGTTTATTAGTCAAAATCATAGAATATTTGACCCCAAAACATTATCCTAAGCCTATGTGGTGAAAGAAGTAGGTTTCCTTGCCATTTTTGGACATTAGTGTACAATTGGCTTTCCATTTGTTTTTAGGCACACTTTTCATATATTTTTGTCCTAATTGTCCCAGGGACAAGGGAAAATGATGGACACAAAATTACACCCTCAACCTTCTCCCCAAAGAAAACTTTGGAGCCATGAGTGCCCCATTGTCCTATGTGTCCAAATTTTACCCTTAGGACAAGGGGAACATGAGGGACATAAAATGGTATCCTCACTCCCTCACCTTGGGAAAAATTTTCTTTCCCTAGTGTCCCCAAGGGGATAAGAAAATTCACCCCATGTAGGTTTGATTTTCTTGGACCTCCATATGACCCCGCACATCTCCAGGTACATTTTCCTAGCCCCTAGGTGTTTTTCTTAGCCCCTCATCAAATCCTAACTTCTCCACATGATACCACTTTCCTCAATCCTACTCTAAGGAAAAATTTTGAGCCCCCATTTTTCCCATTGTCCTTATTATCCCATTTAAACCAGATTTTAACCACACGGACCCAAAATTAAAATATGGTTAAAAGGAGATTTATAAGCTTATGAAAACATTGTTTAAACTCATTTATTTTGCACAAGTCACCATTTCTTTAGAATTTCTAATACAACACCCTCAAACACACCATTTTTACTAGAGATGCTATTAAAATCCTTTTAGATATCCATGGCCACCAAAACAAGGATTTTCTCATAAGTCGTCACCTGGACACCAAATTTCCATGAAATTTTACTAGTATTTTTCTCTCTGGAATTCCTTTGGGATGATTGTGAGAGAAATCCCATTAACAACATACCTTTTTTGATATATAAAATTAAAATGATAAACCATAGAACCTTTTTTTCTATTTCTAAGAGATTCAACAGATAAAAAATGGTGAAATTTGGAGAAAAGGACCTCGGTACAAAACTAAACACGTTAACGATGACTTCATTACAATATAATATAAGTAAGTATAGTTTAAAAAATAGTGGGTGTTACGAACAATAGGATGCTAAAAATAGTAAGTTTTCAAAAGTGGTGTAATATCAACATTCAAAATATATTGAAATAATAAGAAACATAAAAATGGGCAATTCGGGAAACTTTCTAAAAATAACAGTATTTGGGAAAACACACATCTAAAAATCAAAAGTTTCTATATTTGGAAAATATTTAAAAATTACACTAATCTAGATGAGTTAGGGACTTGAGGAAAGAGTAGTGCAATCTTGCTAAAAATAGAAATCCTAGATAGAACTTAGTAAAAATAGTAAGAATTTGGATTGAGCCCAAAAAGTTGTGACAACTCCTATTCGGCTTATATTATTGCTTTTTACCATCATCATGAGGTCAGGAATTTATTTTGTGGCCAAAAAATGAAATAAATTTGCCTCTGGCATGATTTATATCTTAAACTCGCTTCTTTTACTATAGTTTGCAAACGTTGATATGTGATTTTTGTTCTGAGATGGTATACTCTTTAAGGCTGTTGATTACGTTTTCTATAGATGATATAATTTACCTTCTAAATATGATGTAAATCATACTTTGGAAAAATTGTGCTAACATGTATTGGTTATAATGTACTCACTAAATGTAGTTTTGAAGTATAATTTGTGAATCCAGTAATAATGGGTAAATGCGATCTTATGGACTATGTTGGTAAGTTACCTAAGTAACAATATTAAACTTGTTCTTTAGTCTATTGCAGTTTTATGATATGAATGGTCATACCTTGGATAAATTTTAGTGATCCAAGGAATTCCTATGGCTATTAGGTTATTACAATCATTGTTGCAAAGAAAATATTGGACTTCATTACATTTCTAGCATACCATCTTGTTCAAGTATGAATGCATATAAGATTACTGTGGTGTTTTGTAATACCTTGTGAGAAAACTCATCCTATAGATTAATCACATTTTTATTAAAGGAAATATTTAAAATGATGCTCTTGTTTAATAGTTCCAAGGATTATGGAAACCTAATCTAAGGTGAAGGTTAATTATAAAAGACCTAATAATATTCTAGCTAATTGGGATATGTAGATCATTAACATAATCTACGTTGAATGCATTTTTAATGGGGTCCTAATCCCTAAACTATCCTAAAGAATTCAACATTAAAGTTACCTAAGCAATGGTGATTCATTTAAGGGGTACCTATCCCTAAACCTAACTATGAACCTAACCTAAGGACAACTAAGGTTGGCATTGGTGGTTAGGGCTGGGTTAAAGAAGGGTGGTGGCGCCATTCCAAAGGAGTACTTGGAGAAGTTAATTTGTTAATAAATGTTCTATCTAGCCATATTTGGCAGCGACATTGTCTATTTTGGCATTCACACTAAATGCATCACTAAAAAGTTGGCATTGTTTATTAGCTTTAATAGTTATCACTTAGTTCAAATGGGTGGTTACTAGGATTATTGGTGGACAGTCAAACCATCTTGGAATTTAATGTTCTTGATCAATGAAAAAAACCACCTTAGGAAATGCCAGATGGATTGGTGGAAAGGAGATAGGGTTGGTTTTACTTTGCATTTGGACTTTTTGAGCACTATGACTCTACATGTTTTTTTTTTTCCATTTTTCAAACTGGTAGTTTGATTTTATTGCATTTTTAAACTTTCCATTGCATGGAGAAAATAGAGGAAGGAAATTTAATGTTGAAGCTAAAAAAATGAAGGAAGAAGAGATGATGGGGTTCGGGTTGGTTCTGTTGTAAATTTTTGTGGAGATCTTGGATTGGTGGAAAGGAGATAGGGTTGGTTACTGTTGTAAATTTTGGAAGCTTAGAGAAGAGTTTGAGAGCACTACTAGGAATGATAGGATCTAACTCCTTATGATAATTTTCTCTATTTAACGGTTTCATAAAAATAACTCTTCTCTTCCTTGAAATTTCTTTCGAGATTTGGGTTTTGTGTTTAATGTGTTGTTTCTCACTTTTCCTTGTTTCAATGTGTTATACTTGGAATTATCTGGTTTCTGGTTGATGGAAAATGACTCTGTTTTAGTATATAGGACTGTTATACTTTGAAAACATGGCTTAAGTTAGTTGGAAATGAATTTTTTTGCAAGATATGAATCGTGAATGATTTTTGAAGTAGATATTGCATTATCTTTGTTACTTAGTTGTATATATAAGATTAGGTACAATATTTTTGTATTAAGTGATAGTTACGGGTTTGAGGTCAAAATCCACAAGGAATAATGATTTGGATCATTGTTTCCTTGATAAATTAGGTATTAAACAACGTATATATTATGTTGAATTTTAAATGTATTTATTTAGGCTCTTGTTTCAGTTTTATTGACCCAAAATTAGTTTTAACCCATTCTGGGTGTTCACAGTTGGATTATTTTGAATCCTTCTTTGAAGGAAATGGTAAGGGTTACTTGATAAGGTTTTCCTATCTCCCATTTTAGTTTTAAGTAAGCTGTTTCTTGTAAAAACCACCCTTTTAGGGTTGGCTTGAATCTTGATCTTTTTGGTAATGTTTGCTCCTGGTCTTCTTGTTATTGATTCTGGGTTGTGCACCTTTATGATTCAAAGGATTATTTTGAACTCAGATTGTTGATCATTTTTCTTGGGATGGATTTATTTGTCTCTGTAACTGATTCTTGGTTAAAATTCAAATGGATTATACGTATGAAATTTCATGTTGTGAATGTGAACTAGTATTACTCTAGTTTTGTAATCGTTGGGGATGATACTTGCATTTTATTTCTTGAGCTATCCTACTGAGATCATTCATTTTACCATTTGATATTGTGGAAATGGGTCAAAAATTTGATCCTAGAGGATTTATTCTTTTTGTGATTGAAATATTTCCTTTTTCAAATCATTATTCTTTATGTCAATCACTTTCTATTTGCTATCGGTGACCCTACTTTGTATTTTTGTTGGAATACATGGAACCTGGGCATTTGGGAATTTTACTATGAATGTGTTAGGAGATTCTCAAACCCTTGAGTTTGGGACCATGACATTTAAGCTGGTAGAGTTCATGCTCTATCAAGTTGTTATTTCTCTATAGTTGCTTAATTGATATCCTATAGGATTTAGTTGTAATAGTTAATTAGTCATATCAACTATAGAAAATATCCTTTTGTATCCTTTTGGGCTCATGGTCTTGTTAATAATTTTTTGGTTGACTTGGTTGAATAAAATTATGTTAAAAAATTTAGATTTAGTTCTCTGTTTTGATATGTTATATCAGACTTTTCTTGGGTTCTTTATCGCTTTTATTTGAACCGTCCTGAAATCGGTAATGGTTTAACCTTTCTATTTGGGATTTAATGTGCTAGTATTGGGTTCATGTTGAACCATTCTTTCTTTTTAATAATATCCTTTTATGGATTGGTGATAGGGACTTGGTAACAAACAAGGAGGAAATATAACTTGACTGTTTAATCAAGTTACTTTTGATTGTTGAATGAATTCTTGGATTTTTATTAAGTCATTCTATAAAACCTAGTTGCAGATTATAAATGTTATCATGGATGAGATGAATTTTATGACTACAATATAGATGGACTTAACTTAGTTAGATTATTGAAATTTTATTATAGGTAATTGGTTCCTAAATGTGACTTAATTGACTTTCTTTCTTTATTGGACATTGTGGCATTTTGGGAAGGCTTTTAAAGGTGTTCGTATTTTGGTACTTAGAACGTTTTCATAAATAAAAATGTTCTTTTTACAAAATTTTAAGATAAAATCATATTTTTCTAATGTTTTATTGCTTATCATTTTATGTTCTAGTGAACTGACACATGCTATCAATTTTGTAGATGGATTTTTTGAAAAGTGAAAGCAAGAAAGACTTATATAAAGTTACATTTATTTTATTGATGAAGTTCATTTTATTTGGATGCTTAAATGTATTAAAACACTCTTGAAAGGAATGTATTGGAAAATCTATGAGGACATAGTGCCTTAGTATTTGGTAATTGTTGAGGAATGTTGTCATTATTGACTGAAAAACTTATGAAATACTTATTAAACATGGAATAAAGTGAATACCAATTTTGTTATAATGATTTGTTGTATGATTGGTATGGGATAACTAACTTATCTATCCAACATGATTGTTGTAGATTTGATTGATATTCCTAAGTATTAAACATTCATGACTTACTAGTTATTTAAGGAATAGAGTATTCTTTGAGGTAAGTAACTATATTTATAAGTCAATTAATTTATGGGATAATGGTAAAACTATTATGATCCTAATATGTCAAACCTTATTTAGAAATGGGAAGTAGTATAATAATATGTTGTAAAGAATGATGTTGCATTCTTATCAAGTTTATACCCCTTATGTTTTCATGAACTTATGATTAAGATATTAGTCCTTAATTAGGAAAAAGGGAAGACTTCCTTGTTATAATTAATAAGGACATAGTTTATGATCCTTACTTATGTTGATAAAATATATCAATAATGTTGAATGGTTGTATGTTCTATTATAATGGGAATTATAAATGGTAATTAGAAAGATAATAGGGTTAAGTAAGATGGGTTGAATGATAAAGAAATCACTAAATATAATTTATCAGATATACAACCTGAATTGTATACATTTGATGAACTTAAACAAAAGAGACTTGATGATGTTCTTACTTAATTTATATTGAATTATAAGGCTCAATGAAATAATGGTTAATGAATAATGAGTTCATAAACATGAATGCGAGAATTGACCGCATACCTTCAACTAGTGTAAAGGTGCATTACGATCCTTTATTAATGGATTAATCATATGAAATTAGTTGACCCCTAGGTACGATGCTTAATGTAAATTTATCTAATTAACAAGCTAAAAGTTTTTAAAACTAATGATCTCATTAAGTATGACAATTCTGTTAAAGGAACTTAGTGGGTTGTTGTGGTATAGTTTTTGTTGCATAGCGCCCACTTAATGATGAAGGTAATTAGGTGGATACTATGAGGTGTAAATTATGCCTCAATATCCCACTCAAATCCTCTAACTCAACATTCATAAAGTTGAATTTCGGTTCATTATTTTACTCTAAACTAAGATAGGCATATAACCAAGTGTTGTTGTCAACTTATGTTAACCTAGGGTGAATAAACACACCCGAATTGAAATAATTCGATTCGAGTATGTATACTTATCCTTAGTCACCAAAAGTATATTACCTCACTAGCTTATGTGAGCTATCCCTATTTAGTGTGAAACATTGACCTAGAATTGGTTAGTAGAGATCAAGGAAGTCTAATCTAGATGACATTTCGAGTGGGGTGAAGGACATATTCCTTTCAACGAGTATGCCATCTAGGAATAAAGGCATGGTATACATGACCTTAAACTTTGGCCAAAGTATCAAAAACTGCTGGTTGCATTGTCTTATGTCACCTGGTCTAAGGTTGTGAGATTTCAGATGAGTATCAATAAAGTACTCGGATAGGATTCTTAGTTAATACCACTTGAATGACCCGTAAAAGGGTGTAGGAACCAAAGTCTACTTTGTATACATAAGAGATCGGTTAATATCGGGTCATGAAATGAGATATTGGTATTAAATCAAGTCATTACAAACTGCATATAGTTTTTTGTTATGTGACGGATTAGTAAGGAATGTTTTTTCTAGATTATGTGAATTTAGAACAACAAACATTATGCTTAAAAATCCCCTATTTTCTAAGTCATAAATGAGGATGACATTTTGGTATCATAGTCGAAGGTCACAACTCTTGGGACGTATTTGATTCTATATACGATAAAACTTAATTTCTTGTTAATAAAAAATGGTTAGAAAAAGGGTATGTCTTTGTAAACAATCCACCTCACGGTTGGTGAGGAATCTATAACACAAAAAATGGATGAGATCCTTGTGCCTTTTTAGACAGAAGATATCGTCTTGCTGTAATTGAACAACAAGTAGTGGGAAATAAAGAGGAGGAGCATGATGATGATAATAACAATAAGCTACCTCCAGAAAACAATGTTAATGCTAGAAATCCCAGTGGAGATAACAACAATAATGCAATGAATAACGATGCTATAAATGCTAATAAGAACATTGAAAATGATGTAAATGCAAATACACCTAATCATCTTAAAAATAAGAAGGAAAGATTGGAAACTGAACTTACTAATGACATAAAAAGAATAAGTCCAAATTTTTATGGAACTAGATTAGGAGATGGAAATTTGAGAACTCGGGTCAATGAAATGGGGAATTACTTTACAATAAGGAAATTCTTAGAAGAAACCAAAGTAGTGTGGGGAGCTTACCAAATTTCCCATGAAGTATCTGTTGTTGTAGGATCACAGAACCCCTGGACGCACATCAGGCTTCTAGGTTGATGTTTCAGGCATCTGGTGTGATTGCACAACATGGAAACCTCTCTCCAAGTGTGGGACTTATGAAACTGAGAGAGGAATCTCTAGATTAGAGGCTGGTTCCTCAAACTCCTCTGATTTAGATCTATATTTTGCACAACTATAGAGGTTCAGATCCTAATCCTACTCTAAATTGCAAGGAGACAGGGATAGAAGTGCAAAAATTGAAACTAACTAAAGATGGTGATGCACCAAAAGGAGTGGTGAATATTTTTGTCATGCAAATAGACAAAAACCAAAGATTGCAGCATAAAACATACACAAGCTGATAAGATATAATTTAGGGTCTGAAATGAAGCAAATAATACAAACAAAGGACTGAAATCATTCACAAAGCTTGCATTATCATTTCCAATGTCAAAACCACTGCATTACAACCTCAGAGAGGTAAAAAGCTGTTACAGTATTTGAAGAGGTCTGATTCTTCTCAACAATCACTTGCTGGAGGTGAAAGAAGAAGATTGCTATGCCAAAAAATGTTCTACCCTTAGAAAATGAGCCAAATCTAGCTTTTACATTGCATGGGTCGAGCCCAGGAGAGAGAAAACATACAAAAACGTGGGAGCCCATTCCTCATTGACTGTAATTGCATTAAATCAGCATGGAGGACCTTAAAAACCCATACCCTACCATTTTTAACCAAATTGGAGGAGAATGTGACCCATTCTGTATTAAATTGGTCGCTGAAATGTCACTTCTGGCCATGAACATGTGTCAGAGCCGTTTCTTAACTTTCTCTCCCTAGAATAAACCAAAATTCAAGATTGACCTTGGAATCATGTAGAGAATTTTATAAGCTTTCCAATGATATAAAGAACGTACAAATCCGAGCTCTGGATCAAAAGATATGGTGATCTGAAGATTTAGGGCACAAAACAGGAAAAAATGGGTTTTGAAATTTTTTCCCGCGCTCCGCCACCTAGACGACACGTGTCGGGTGCTGATTGGATGAGAAATTCTCTCTCCTTTCCTTACCCATGGGTTTTCCTTGAAATTTTTGACCTTTTGTAACTTTTGGAAAAAAATTCATTTTCCCCGCGCCCCGCCACTTGGGACACGTGGCATGATCTGGTTGGAGGACAGGGGCGCGGGGTCATCCTTTACCTTTTAGTTTTTGGCCAAAACTTTTGCCAAATTCTCTAATTCCTCTGCAAGCTCTACACTCCCCTTCTCCTTAGGACACATGTCCTCTTTTTATTGGCTCGAGCCAATGCTTCAAACCTTGCCCTTTGAAATTTTGGATGTTTTCCCTTGTGACACGTGGTGTTTCTGATTCGTCCGCGGGCCTACCAGCTTTCCTCGTCCCTATGTCCCAATTGTCCCGAATTGTCTAGGAAAATTCCTCGATCCACTCGAAATGGGCTTCCCTGTCCCTCTTGAGGTGATGACATGTGGCGTGATCTGAATGGTTCTTGGCTCCTTTGGCTCCCGCATCGCCGCGTACCGGCCCGATTGTCCCGGACTGTCTGGGACAGATTCTTCCGAACCGCCTGAAATGGGCTTCCTTGTCCCTCTTCATGGTCGCTTCGCCTTTTCACGTCCTTCACATCCTTTCGGCCCGGATGTCCCAACCTTATCTGCACAACAGTTAGTCGATTTTTCTTTTACCTTCGGCCGGTTCACCTTTTCACGTCCCGCGCGTCCCCACGGCCCAACTGTCCCAAGTGCTGCCTGGGCCGCCTAGAGGCTTTTCGGCCGGTTCGCACCCCGATGTCCCAACTGTCCCAAGGACCGCTGGACTAGGACTTAGCCAATTTTCATGATTTTTTCTGGCCCAAGCTTGTTTTTGCAACTTTTTCACCCTTTTTAGAACTTGCTCCTTTCTTCTTGGACAGGAGAGTTAGAAAAAATCCGAGGGGACCCTAGAAACATGATTTTTTCCCTTGAATCAATCTATTTGCCTGGGACTTGAGTATTCTGATGCATGTTATCAAATTACCCGGGGGTGAATTTTGGATAACAATTTGGTGACTCAGCGGGGTTACCTTCCTGCTAGGTAGAAAAGACCAGTTGCCTGAAGCAGTCCATTGGGCATGGAGTCATCAAATATTCTGTTTAGAACCCCAACTAACTCAGAATGTGTAAGGAGGAAGATGGAATATCACCTGATGGAAGCAAGGACTGCAAAACATCTCCATGGATAGCAAGCTGTGCCAAAGCACTTAGGGAAAACAAAACTAACCTACAACAAAACAATGTGCACAAGCACTTGGAGGAATGAAAATCTAATCTAATATTTACAAGGTAGTGAATTTCCCTCTAGAAGCAACGCTTGAGATAGATTCCATTGACTGGAATCTGCAGTTCTTCACCATCCAATGAGGCCAATTGGAAAGCATTGTTGTTCTTACACTTCATGACCATGTATGGGCCACTCCAAATGGCATCAAATTTTGAATGCCTTCCCGGTTTTACTCTGTCCACATCCCATTTCAACACTAGATCTCCAACTCGAAAGGATCTATCCTTGGCCTTCCTATCAAAGGTCTTCTTGATCAATGCTTGATCCTTTTCCATTGCTTGGGATGCTTGATTTCTGATCTCTTGTAGCTCCATCAACTCTACATACCTCACCTCCATGGGCTCAAATTCAAGCAACTCCAGTTGCTTCATGAGTTCCAATGTTGGCAACTCAAGTGACATGGGCAAGATTGCCTCTCTTCCATAGACAAGCCTGAATGGAGAGTTACCTGTGGATCTTTTGGGAGTTATCCTATCATCCCATAAGGCTGATTTCAGTTTGGTATGCCAAGACCTCTGATTCTCATCAAGAGTCCTCCTAATGATCCTCAACAAGTTCTTGTTTGTAGACTCGGCCTGGCCATTACCTTGAGGGTAATAGTTTGATGAAGTGCTTAGGTAAATACCATTCTTGACAGCCCACTCAGTCACCTTAGATCCAATGAATGCCAATGCATTATCAGAGATTATTGTAGCAGGTACACCAAATCTGGTTGTTATCCCCTCATAAAAGTCTAAGATGCTAGACTCATTTGCCTCTTTGAGTGCTACTGCTTCTGTCCATTTGGTGAAGTAGTCTGTGGCTGTCAAAATCCATTTGTGCCCTTGGCTTGAATTGGGATTAATGACTCCAATGAAGTCCAAACCCCATTGCATGAATGGCTGGTCAACTAAGATTGGATGTAATGGAAGGGCAGCAAGTCTCTCTTTTCCTGTGAAGAATGCACAATTCTTACACCTCTTGATCCATGCATAGCAATCACTGAAGATCTTAGGCCAATAATAACCAGCTTTCATGATTTTTAGAGCTGTTACTCTTAGTGTAAAATGGCCACCAGCTGGTCCACCATGGAACTCTTCCAACACCCTTTGAATCTGATTTGTGCTAATGCATCTCAAAGAAAGCACTCCATTCACATCTTTCTTGAACAAAATTCCATCAACAATGGCATACAGTAACAGCCTGCAATCCAAGTGTCTCCTTTGGGTCTTGTTCATCTCTGGAGGACATAGGCCTGTACCTAGGAAGTGTATAATGCCTTGGGTCCAGCAAGGAGTGGGGGCAGCATTGTCTTCTTCTTGATTGCCACTTGGCTCATGGCTATCTTAGATCTGTCAAACAACCTCTTCTCATTACACACTTCTTGTTGCTTCCCCAAAACTAGCTGCTCACACAATCCTTTCCCTCTTACTAGCTTGGTGATCTTGATCTCAATGTCATATTCTATGACACGGGTGATCCAACCTGCCCTTTTCTCATTCAAGTCCTTGTTGCGGAGGAAGTCCTTAACCCTAGCATGCAAGACTAGCAACTCTGGACCTTGTTGTTTGAGACTAAATGCTTGAATTTCTTTAAACTCCCGATTCACGCAAGTACATACTTCTCAATAAAAGAGTACCTCACCTCATAGTCATCTAGGCTCTGGCTGAAGAAGGCAATCGGCTACTCATCATTATCCTTGTTCTGCTTTGTACCAAAATGGCAGAAATAGTGTCATCACCTCCAAATGCATAGAGGATGAAATCCTTAGAGAAATCCGGGTTGATGAGAGTTGGTGCTTGGGAGATAGCTTCTTTGATTGCTTCAAAACTCCCTTACCTTTTGCTATCCACTTGAAAGCCATGCTCTTCTTTAACATTTTGGTGATGGGCTTGACAAGGGCTGCAAAATCTGGGACAAACCTCCAAACAAAGTTTATCCTTCCCAAGAAACTCTGAAGGGCTTTCTTTTGGCTTGGTAATGGTAGTGCTCTTATGGCTTCAACCCTCTCTGGATCAATTGCTAATCCTTCTTTGGAGACAATATGGCCAAGGAGCTTTCCTTCATGTGCAAGAAAGATACACTTCTTAGGATTCAAAGACACTCCAAATCTCCCGCACCTCGTGAAGACTTGCCTCAAATGAGAGAGGTGGTCTCACGCACTTTTGGAAAAAAGCGGTGATATCATCAAGGTAAATCAGCACCACATTGTTAATCAAACCTTTGAATGCCATGTCCATTGCCCTTTGGAAGGTAGCACTGGGGCGTTGGACAGCCCAAATGGCATTTTCCTATATGCAAAAATTCCCCATTTGGTTGTGAAGGCTATCTTGAACCAATCTTCATCCTTCACCATAATATAATTGTAGCCTGAGTAGCCATCAAGTAGTGAAAACCTCTCGGAGCCAGCCACAACTTGCAAGATTTGCTCCATGGAAGGGAGTGGGTAATGGTCGTTGAGAGAGGCTCTATTCAAGTCTCTGAAGTCAACACAGTTTGATCTCTCCACTCTTCTTTCTGACTAGAACTAAGTTGGCAACCCAACTAGAATGCTTGATTGGGAATATGATCCTTGACTCAATCAGCTTGTCCAATTCTTTCCTCATGAGAGGCTCCATGTGTGGATTGACTGGTCTTTGTTTCTACCTGATAGGCTTAGTATTTGGATCCAATTCGATGGTATGCTGAGCTAAGTTGGGATTGAAACATTTCAAGTCTTCATAGCTCCAAGCAAACACATCAGGGAACTCTTGACATAGCTGTATGAACTCATACCTTTCTTGTTCAGTTGTCATCCTTCCAATTTGCAATGGTTTGTTCTCTTCTACCAAGATGGATACTGAATCCTCTCTCTTAACCTGAATGTTTGCTTTCTCCTTTCTAAACTGATCATTAGGGTTAAAAATGGACTCCAAAGTGATAAGTCCCTTGGGCAGCTTGTTAGTTCTCAGTTGTACTACTTGGTCACCATACTGCTGTTCTAATCTTTCTTGATTCTTGGCTGAGAACTCAGCTTCTTACAAGAAATGGATGATTTGCTGGTCATTTTCAAACACTTGCCAACTGACATTGTTATCTAGCACTGAAGGCCTCACAATCACGTGGATGTTTGGCTGTACCTTGTCTTATTGAATGCTTTCCACAATGTCAAAGGCTGCCCCTACTGCTGCAAGCCTGTCAATAGCTTGATTCTCTTTCCTAGGAATGGATTTGATGCCAAAACCCTCAAAATCTTCCATGAGGTCCCACACCCTATTCTTGTAGCACCTGAGTAGATCATTCTTGGCAGCATGCTGTCCCTTGACCTGATTTACAATCAATTCACTATCCCCAAAGACTTGCAAGTTATTTATTTTCTTCTTGATTTCCCAATGCATCCCTTGCACCAAGGCTTCATATTCAGCGGTGTTATTGGAGCATGCAAACTGAAATCTAAAAGCTGAATAGTATTGTATTCCTTGAGGTGAAATAAGCATAGCTCTACCTCCCCGCACCTTGTCTACTCCTTGATCCATCAAAAAACAACCGCCATACCTCATTGTCATATTTGTGGTTTGGCTTGGTGATGCTAGGAATAGGCTGATTTTCTTCGTGTATGCATGCAATAGACCCCTAGCTCAGATTCTTTCACTTCTTGATAAGGATCAAATGCATGTATCTTGTTTGCCCATTCATCAAGAGTTAGATCCAGGATGCTTCCAACCTTGGTGTCAGCCTCATCAGTGCTTGGGTGATCTTCTTGATCAAATGTTGAGCAATTGGCATTAATCTGACTTGGAGTGTAAGGCTCAATATGGAAGTTTGCAATAGGTTCAGACCTAATTGTAGCCTTAGTTCCATACCTTGTTCTAAATAGCATGTGTGACCAATCAGCAGACAAATATCCCCCAATCTTGGCTATGAAGTCCCTTGACAAGCAAAGGGCAAAGAGTGGTGGAAGGTCTATGACTGATACATCTTGTAAAACAACAACATTTGGACATGCATGCAAGGTAAGACTCAAGTTTCTAATCACTCCAACTATTGCTACTACTGTCCCATCCAGCTGCACTACCCCTTTGGATATTGTTTCATATTGGAGCCCTAGCTGATCAGCTATCTGTTTAGGCATTACCGAGCTACTTGCCCCGGAGTCTATCATGCAATTGTGCACTAGCTGATTTCCAATGATTAATGAAACATAGAAAGGGGGTTTCAACATTTTACCTTGCTGTCCTCCATGATTTCCCTCAGTGGCAGCATTTGTAAGCACTTTGTCTTGCATCTGAACTTGTTGATTCAAAGTTGGCCAGTCCTTCATGGCAGATTGCAGCAGATCTCTTTGGCCTGGGATGGAGAGGGATTCCCACATTGATATATTGACGTTTGTCTTCTTCATCTGATCAATGATGTTGAATGGTGATGAAGGATCTCTTTACTGTCTCTTGGTTTGCACATTCACTCCTTACATGTGGGTGGCAACAACTGGTATTTGAGTTGGCCTAGGGGCTGTTCTTGGCTACCCTTGTGCATTTACAACCAGATTTTGTTTGCCAACCACTTGTGGAGCCATGGAAGGTTATGGATTGGTTGGGGATAATGGCTGTTCTTCACCCAAATTCCTCCTTTTTGACCTTGTGTTGGCTGCAACACCTTGAGAAACTACCTGGTTCATGCCACAAAAATCCTCTGCTTGCCAATTTACCAATGTGGTGTCATTTGGGGCTGATTGCTCTTTGGAATATTTCTTGTTGTTGATTTGTTTCCTGATCGCCCTCACCCTCTACACCCCGCAGTAGTTGTCACCATCAATGCTTGATTCAAAGCACCATTGAAGCACATGGAATTTTATGAGGCTCATTGCATGGAAAACACCGGTCATACTCCGAGCAATGTTGTTTCGTGTTGGCACTAATGCCTTAGAGGTAGATATGGCATTTGGATTATAGGGCTGAAATGGTCTATTGACAGGAGGCCTTGTTTGATTCATATTTGCAACTGGATTAGGTGGCCTTTGTGGTTGGTATGGCTACCTATTAAGCTGAGCTTGGGGGTGATAAGAAGGTCTAAAACCTTGGGCTTGCTACCTTTTGAGAGTAACCGGTGCATTGCCTAGGTTTTGCAATTGCTTCATGACTTCTTGAAGCTCATTTTGGGCACTTGGAGATGAAGTAGAAGCTTCATTTAAACTCTGATTTCTAGGGGTGGGAGAAGGAGCCAAATTAGGTGCTTGATGGGTGTTTGGACTCTCTAAACTTGGAAACAATGGCATGGGAGGTCTAGGGGCAAGTTTTCCAGCTTGGATTAAACAATTTTCAGCCCTAATGGCAATGCTATAAGCCATAGGGATAGTTATGCCTCCCATGGACTGAATTAACATAGAAATATCAGAATTTAGAGCTTTGAGATAGTAGAGAAAAGAACCTTCTGCTATTGGCCTGATTGCCACTGGAATTCTCTCCCAAGTCTTTTGAAATCTGAAGTTGAAATCGGTCAGGCTTGCTCATTGGGAGCTCTCTTTTGTCAGCTGCTCCAAAAGAGACAAGTTGTCTCCCTTCTCTCTAAATTGCTCATGAAGTGCTATACACAAACTGATTCCAATTTGTGATAGAACCAGCTCCAAGGCTCCTAAACCATTGCAACGCTTTCCCTTTCAATGAAGATGCCAAAGCAACTTGATGTACCACTTGCATCTCATTGATTTCATGAATTACACAAAGGTTAGCAATATCTTTAACATGATCACCTAGAGTAGTCTGATTTTCTCCAGTGAAGTAGGGAATGTTCTTCAAGGCTGCAATAGGAATTGGATGTTGTGCATTGAGGGCAAGTGGGCTGCTACCTGTGAAGTTGACGTAGGGGTTGTTTTATGCCATTCTAATTGGTCTTAAAACCCTTGTTGACTGAATGAAAGGCCTGCCAGGTGGAGAAGTTGAGAGAGTTCTGTTTGGTGGCAATGGAGACCTTTGAATCCTTCTTCCTCTTTGCCTTCTTCTTGGAGATAATTGTAGGTATTCAAACAGAACTTCTTCTTCTCCAACTCTTGACCTTGTGGTGACTCTTCTCATGAGTTTTCAGGCTTGCACTACTGAAACCAGTTGATTCTTCCCCTTGGAGTCGCCAGATATGCAAATAATAGCTCTTTTCAAGCAAGAAAATTGCAGCAGATGCACATCAACCTTGCTGCAAAAAAAATGAGACCTCTAGTGTCCCACCGGCGTGCCAAAACTGTTGTTGCAGATCACAACACCCCTGGACGCACATCAGGCTTCTAGGTTGATGTTTCAGGCATCCAGTGTGATTGCACAACATGGAAACCTCTCTCCAAGTGTGGGACTTGTGAAACTAAGAGAGGAATCTCCAGATTAGAGGTTGGTTCCTCAAACTCCTCTGATTTAGATCTATATTTTGCACAACTATAGAGGTTTAGATCCTAATCCTACTCTAAATTGCAAGGAGACAGGGATAGAAGTGCAAAAATTGAAACTAACTAAAGATGGTGATGCACCAAAAGGAGTGGTGAATATTTTTGTCATGCAAATAGACACAAACCAAAGATTGTAGCATAAAACATACACAGGCTGATAAGATATAATTTAGGGTCTGAAATTAAGTAAATAATACAAACAAAGGACTGAAATCATTCACAAAGCTTGCATTATCATTTCCAATGTCAAAACCACTACATTACAACCTCAGAGAGGTAAAAACTGTTACAATATTTGAAGAGGTCTGATTCTTCTCAACAATCACTTGCTGGAGGTGAAAGAAGAAGATTGCTCTGCCAAAAATGTTCTACCCTTAGAAAATGAGCCAAATCTAGCTTTTACATTGCATGGGTCAAGCCCAGGAGAGAGAAAATGTACAAAAACGTGGGAGCCCATTCCTCATTGACTACAAATGCATTAAATTAGCATGGAGGACCTTACAAACCCATACCCTACCATTTTTGACCAAATTGGAGGAGAATGCGACCCATTCTGTATTAAATTGGTCGTTGAAATGTCACTTCTGGCCATGAACATATGTCAGATCCATTTCTTAACTTTCTCTCTCCAGACTAAACCAAAATTCAATATTGACCCTAGAATCATGTAGAGAATTTTATAAGCTTTCCAATGATATAAAGAACATGCAAATCTGAGCTCTGGATCGAAAGATATGGCGATCTGAAGATTTAGGGCACAAAACAGGCAAAAATGGGTTTTGAAATTTTTTCCCACGCTCCGCCACCTGGACGACACGTGTCGGGTGCTGATTGGATGATAAATTCTCTCTCCTTTCCTTACCCACAGGTTTTCCTTGAAATTTTTGACCTTTTGTAACTTTTGGAAAAAATTTCATTTTCCCCCGTGCCCCCTGCCACTTGGGACACGTGGCATGATCTGGTTGGAGGACAGGGGCGCGGGGTCATCCTTTACCTTTTAGTTTTTGGCCAAAACTTTTGCCAAATTCTCTAATTCCTCCCGAGCTCTGCACTCCCCTTCTCCTTAGGACACGTGTCCTCTTTTTATTGGCTCAAGCTAACGCTTTAAACCTTGCCCTTTGAAATTTTGAATGTTTTCCCTTGTGACACGTGGCGTTTCTTGATTCGTGGCCGGGCGGCCCGCCGGCTTTCCGCATCCCTCACATCCCTATGTCCCAATTTTCCCGAACTGTCTGGGACAAATTCCTCTGATCTACCCGAAATGAGCTTCCCTGTCCCTTTTGAGGTGAAGACACGTGGCGTGATCTGATTGGCTCTCGGCTCCTTCGGCTCCCCGTGTCCACCGCGTACTTCTGGCCTGATTGTCCCAGACTGTCTGGGACAGATTCTTCCGAACCGCCCAAAATGGGCTTCCTTGTCCCTCTTCACGGCCGCTTCACCTTTTCATGTCCTTCATGTCCTTTCGGCCCGAATGTCCCAACCTTATCTGCACAACAGTTAGTCAATTTTACTTTTACCTTTGGCCGGTTCGCCTTTTCGCATCCCCATGGCCCAATTGTCCCAAGTGCTGCCTGGGCCACCTGGAGGCTTTTCAGCTGGTTCGTGCCCCGACGTCCCAACTATCCCAAGGACCGCCTGGACTAGGACTTAGCCAATTTTCATGATTTTTTCTAGCCCAAGCTTGTTTTTGTAACTTTTTCACCCTTTTTTAGAACTTGCTCCTTTCTTCTTGGACAGGAGAGTTAGAAAAATCCGAGGGGACCCTAGAAACATGATTTTTTGCCTTGAATCAATCTATTTGCCTAGGACTTGAGTATTCTAATGCATGTTATCAAATTACCTGGGGGTGAATTTTGGATAACAATATCATCATGGTGGGAAAACCACAAGGTTGAACTAAATATTGATGAGGTCAACATACTTGGGATCAATTTAAGGGATATTTCAAGAAACGTTGGTTTCCACAACACTATTACGATCAAAAGATGTTAGAGTTTCAGAATTTAATTTAGGGAAAACTTATTATAACTTAATATTGGGAGAAGTTTACCAATCTTATCAAGTATGTACCATAGTACCAAATTGATGAGAATTTTAGAATACACAATTCATTATGGGGTTGAATCCTGTCATTGGTGGTGAAATAGATGTACACAACCCAACCACCATGGAAGGGGTTGTAGAAAAGGCCATAAGGAAAGAATAGAAATTGAAGGAAATTTTTGTACATAAGGAGGAGAATCAAAAGAAAATATACAACTCTTCTTCATCAATTGCACCTAAAAAAGGTGGTATGGAAAATGTTTGGCACTAAAAATAGGTTTGGCACTGATAATAGTAATAAAACAAAAACAAATAAACCCGCAACAAATAACGATGTAAATAATTTTGTAAGGACTATTAAGAATGGACATAAAACTTATGGAGGTCAAAATAATAATTTCAAGACTAAAACTAAGTTTGAACCAAAAAGGCGACTTGTAGGGGGCTGTTATAACTGTGGAAAAAATCATTACACAAATCAATGCCCTCTAAAGAAAAATGAAAACAACCAACAACACAAGATACATGCAGCAGCAGTAGTTGATAAACAAGATGAAAAGTAAGCTACACCAATAAAGGTGCAGGTAAACTATTCGGTATATCTACAACCATACTTTATGATATGGTGCTATATAATTTTTCATTTCTAAAAAAATTGCTTCAAAATTAAAAAGAAAAGATGGAATAATGGAAAAATCATGGATTGTTCATTATGGTAATAATGTTGTCCATACTGTTAATAAATGTCTTTTTAGTGTAACCTTAGAATTGCCTAGTTTTACTTGTAGAAGTAGACGCGTTTATGTTGCACCTTTAGGGTCATATGATGTCATAATTGGTTTAAATTGGCTTGTTAATCATAAATCAAAGGTTGATTGTTTTGGAAAATACATAAAATACCTTAATTGATGATCTTCAGAAAACAACAAACATGTAAGGGGTAAAAAGAGACATTATAATTATGAAACTAACTGTTTGCATGACTTAAGAAGGCCAAAAATAAAGGTTGCATGTTATATGTAGTAAAAATAACTAAAACAATAGAATAAAATAGTGATTTTATGGAAAAATACCCGCTATTATAAGATTACAATGATGTGTTTCTAGAAGAACTACTGGTCTTCTACCAAAACAAGAATTTGACTTCACTATAGAAATCAAACTTGGAACTAAACCTATTTCCAAAGCACCTTACTGCATGACTACAACTGAATTAGTGGAACTTAAGGCATAGTTACAAGAACTATTTTCTAAAGGTTTGATAAGACCAAGTGTCTCACCTTGGGGAGCACTAGTAATCTTTGTTAAAAATAAAGATGGAACACTTAGAATTTGTATTGATTATCAAATGTTAAACAAACCAACAATAAAAAATAGATATCCTCTTCCTAGATTTGATAATCTATTTGATCGAGATGTGTGGTACATTATTTTATTTAACAATAGATATGTGACTGGATATCATCAATTGATAATTAAAGATAAGTATATTCATAAAACAACTCTTAGAATAAGGTATGAATACTATGAATTCACTATTTTACCTTTTGGTTTAACGAATGCACCTATAACTTTCATGAATTTTATGGATAATATCTTTCAAGAATACTTGAACAATTTTTGTTTCTATTCTTGGATAATATTCTTATCTATTCTAAGAGCATATAGGATTACAATGAGCATTTAAGGATTATACTTAAGATTTTAAGAAAGAGAAAATTATATGGTAAATTTTCAAAATGTTCCTTTTACAAAACTGAAGTACAATATTTGGGACATGTTATACTAAAAATGGAATATCAGTTGATCCATCAAATATTTCATCCATAATTTATTGGCTAGCACCTAAGAATGTTCATGACGTTATAAGCTTGATGGGGCTTACAAGATATTATAGAAAATTCATTAAGGACTTTTCAAATGTTTCTACCCTAATTACTTCATTACAAAAGAATGAAAAAAAAATAATGGAGTGATAAAAGTGAAGCAACATTTAAAACACTAAAATAATATTTAACTTCAACACCTATATTGACTGCTATTCCGGATCCAAACAAAAGCTTTACAGTAGTTACATATGCTTCTAGAGAAGGATTAGGAGGTATATTACTTCAAAATGATCATGTTATAGCATATGAAAGTAGAAAAATCAAGTTACATGAGTTGAATTATGCTCCCCATGACCTAGAGCTTGCTTTCATAGTTCATGCACTTCAAGTATGGAGACATTATCTCTTAGGTAAACCCTTTGAGCTAAAAACTAACCACCTTGGGCTGAAATATATTTTCACATAGCCAAATCTGAATGCAAGACAATGAAGATGGTTAGAGTTTTTGTCTCAATATGATTTTGACATAAGTTACATTAAAGGTAAGGAAAACAGAGTGATAGATGCATTAAGTCGTAGGAAACATATTTCTACACTTGTAACTTTGAGAACTCAATTTAAAGATGAGGTAAAGAATGTAATGTTTTCTAATTCGTATTTTCAACAAGTAAAAACAACACTTGCTGTAGATTCTAATGATGCAAGATACAAAGGTTTCAAATTTGATAATGAAGGAATTTTAAGATATGAGAATTGGGTGTATGTACCCTCAAAAAATGAGTTAAGGAAGAAGTTAATGACAGAATTTCATAATTCACCTTACTCAGAACATCATGGAGTTACAAAAATGCTTACTGATGTAAAAAAACAATATTTTTGGAAAGGGATGAAGAAAGACATAAATGATTTTGTCTCACATTGTCTTAATTGTCAGTGAGTTAAGGCTAAACATATACATCCATCTAGTTTACCGTACCCTCATAACATACCACAAAGAGAAATGGAAAGTTATAAGTATGGATTTTGTTTAGGGGCTTCCTATGTCTAACAATAAACATGATTTTATTTTAGTTATGCTTGAAAAAGTAACTAAGGTAGAAAATTTCATTATTGGAAATCTAAAATATGATTCAATTGTTCTTTGCAACAAGATTTTTTCATAAAATTTTTGGATTGCATGGTGTACATGAGTTAATTATATCGATAGAGACCAAAGAATGACATCACATTTTTAGCAAACATTGAATGTAGCCTTAGGAATGAAATTAAATTTTAGTTCCACATATAATCTAGAAAGCAGATGGGTAAACATAAAGAGTAAATCGGGTAATGGAATATATGTTAAGAATAAACTATATGGACCAACAAGACAAATGGGAAGAATATCTTCCTTTAGTTGATTTTTCTTACAATAAAACCTATCATTCCTCTCTAAAAATGACACCTTTTGAAGAATTATATGGAAGAAAGTGCAGAACCCCTAGTTAGTTGGGATAACATTGAAGATAGAGAGGTAATTGGACCTAAAATGCTTATTGAAATGAAACAAAAGTAAAATTAATCCATGAATGGTTAAAGGAAGATGCGAGATAGGCAGAAAAGCTATGCATAATTGAAAAGGGTCAATAGAAAATTTAAACTTAGTGAAAAAGTCTTTTTACGTGTCAAGCCTAAAAATATCGATTACTTTTGGCAAGGAAGCTAAATTATCACCTCGTTTTGTGGGTCCTTTTAAAATTGTAGAAGTGATAAGTCATGTAGCTTATCGCTTAGCATTACCTCCCACATTGGCATGAATGCATGATGTTTTCCATGTTTCTTTACTTAAGAAATATGTTTTAGATTTATCAAATGTATTAAATTGGAATTCCTTCTAGGTCCAAGACCTAGGAATAATCATGGTTGAACCCAAAAAGAGTGCTAGAAACTCACAACGAGTTGCACTTGCAAAATCATGAAATCAGTCAATGCAAGGTCCACTAGGACCATTTTAATTAATAAAGTGTAACATGGGAAAACCTTGAGGACATAAAAAATTATTTTCCTCATCTGTTTGAATATAGTTAATTTTTTTGTGATATTTGAAGACTTTGATTGAAAACTATCTTTAATTTCTACCAGTTTTGAGCAATTACTTTTAATTTGTAAGTACTGGTACAAAAAAATTGATGTTGTAATATGTTTTGAAACACTTGAATTTATGTAAATTTGTTATTTGTTTGAGAATTTTATGGATAAATAAGTTATATTTATTCCTACATTGTTAAAAATGTATGTGGACTAAGTTAATAGTTAAGAAGATGATGATTTTTAGAGTGGAGGTATGTAATTCCTCTGTCATGATTCATATCTTAACCTACTTCTTTGACAGAAGTTTACAAATGTTAATATGTGATTTCTATTCTAAGATGGTATACTCTTCTGAACTGTTGATCATGTTTGTTGTAGATGATATGATTTACCTTCTAAATTTGATGTAAATCATACTTTGAAAAATTGTGCTAACATGGATTGGTTATAATGTACTCACTAAATGTATTTTTGAAGTACAATCTGTGAATCCATGTAATAGCGGGTAAATGCAGTCTTATGTACTATGCTAGTAAGTTACCTAAGAAACAATAATAAATGTGTTCTTTAGTCTATTGCAATTTTATGATATGAATGGTCATACCTTGGATCAATTTCAGTGATCCAGGAATTCCTATGATCATTAGGTTATTATGATCATTGTTGCAAAGAAAATTGGACTTCATTACATTTATGGCATACCATCTTGTTCAGGCATGAATGCATATAGGATTGTTGTGGTGTTTTGTAACACCTTGTGAGAACATGCATATTGTATATTAATTGTATTTTGATTAAAGGAATTACCCACAATGATGCTCTTGTTTAATAGTTCTAAGGATTATGGAAACTTAATCTAAGGTGAAGGTTAATTAATATGGTCATGTGTCTTTAAGTAGGCTTTTTCAACAAGCTTTGTCTTCCAATAATATTCAGGGTATTAAAATCTCTTATGGTATTCCTTTTATTTTTCTTGCTCATTTTGTTGATGATAATTCCATGTCTGGGTAAAGATTTTATCTAGGAAGCCTCTAACTTCAATTTTTTCTAAATGACTATGAACTAGTCTCAGGACAACTAGTTAATTTTCATAAAAGTGCTGATTTTTACATTAATGTGTAGCATCCTTTCCTATTAATATTAGCTCACATCCTGTGGTGTCGGATTAAGAATTTTTTTTATTCCTATTTGGGTATGCCCCTTGTCTAAAAGAAGCCATATGTTTCTATTTTGAATACCTTGTTAGAGAGAGTGAACAAAAAACTATCTTTTTGGAAGGCTATCCTTCTCTCCCAAGTAGGTAAGATTGAATTTCTTCAAATTTCCCTTCAAGAAATCCCTATTTATGTCATGTCCCTCTTCAAGCTTCCTTCCAAAATCATTGGGTTCTTGGAAAAAATTCAGAAAATATTCCTATGGGTAGGAGCTGAGGATAAGTTCAAATTTCCGCTTGTGGCTTGGGAAAAAATTACTAAGCACAAATTATGTGGAGACATAGGATTAGAAAAAACCACTCTTATGAATGAGGCATTGATAGGTAAAGCTGGTTACTGAGGCTTGTCAGAGAATAGGGTCTTTGGGTGGACATCATCAAGAAGAAATACTTGTGGAATATAAGCGAGAATAGACTCCTTTTTCAACCAAAATTATTTTCCTAAAGGGTCCTTATTCTAGAATTCCTTTGTGGCTTCTAAATACATTTTGACCAAGGGGTATATCTGGGATATTAGAAAAGGTAATAGAATCAGTTTTTGGAATGATAGTTGGATTGAAGACTATCCTCTAGCTAGCAAGAGGAAAATTGGAGAAGGGTAGCTCAACACTACAAAGATAGGGAAAATTTTAGATAAGGCAATTTGTGATTCAGGAGGAAGTCATGAGTGGGAGGTCATTTCCCCATCCGGATGTTAATGGGGACCTACATCCTTTTTGGGAACTCAAAAAAAAATTAAGGAATTTCTACATTCCCAATTTTCAAAAAAGGAAGAATCCATTAAATGGAAAGAGGAAGAATCTGGGAATTACTTGGGTAAATCAACTTATAGACTAAATTTTAAAGATTCCCTTCAAAAAGAGTATTGGAGTAGACTCTGGGTGAAGGATATTACTCCTAAAGTAAATATCTTCTATTGGTTGGTGGTTCAAAACAAGATCATTACGGTGGACAACCTCAAGAAATGTGGTATGAAGCTCCCCAATAGATGCCCACTTTGTAGGAAAGAGGAGGAAAATGTCAATCATCTTCTCCTTCAATGCCCCTTTTCTCAAAATGTCTTTGTGACTATAAAATAACTATTCAAACTTCAATCAGTCCTCAAAATCAGATCACTAATTCATATTAGTCCTCAAAATCATAAGGATGAACTCATTTGGAAAGATTCCTTTGATGGAGAGTACTCGGTTAAATCTAGATACAACTCTTTCTTCGCCTCTATTGAAAGTGATATTGAGTGGCATAAGTTGTGGATGCCCGAGCTAACCCCTAGAGTAAATTTTTTTTGGTGGCTTATCATTAAAGGAAAGATCCTAACTAATGACAATCTCATTAGGAAAGGATTCATCATGCCCAACAGATGTTGCATGTGTCAGGAAGAAGCAGAAGATATCAAGCACCTCTTTCTTCATTGTAAGTACACTTCTAAAATCTGGCATCTCATTTTTGAAAACTTCAATCAGGAATGGATCTTTCCCCATACTTGTCTTCAGGCCTGGGAACAATGGAACTCTCCTTACAAGCATTGTGTGGTGAGGATATTATGGCAACTGGTTCTCCCTCATACCATGTGGTGGGTTTGGAAATCTCGTAATGATGTCATTTTCGGGGATACCAGAAATTTATGTAAAAAATTATACAAAGAAATTATCATTCTTTGTGAAAGAAAAAAATTGAAAGATTTAAACCACTAAAAATAGACTTTACCCTAAGGAAGAAGAGCACATTCGACTTCTTGGAATATTGGCACTGTTTTGAACAAGAAAAAAATAGTATTGATAGATCCACTGTCTGATGGATTCAGTCTCCCAAGGATTGGCATAAGTTGAATTTTGATGGGGCCTCAAAAGGAAATCCTGGAGATTCTAGAGGTGGGGGGGTCATTAGAGATCACAGAGGCTATTTTGTTGCTGCTTTTTCTGGTAAAATGGGTAGGCAAACTAATCACTATTCTGAAGCTCTTGCTGCTCTTTGGGGAATAAGGCTAGCCAAGGAATGTAATATTTCCAATATTATAATTGAGGGTGATTTGCTGAACATTATCAATATTTTAAATCAAAAACAACCCTCCATTAAGTCAATCAGAGACTTTATTGCTGAAGCTACTGATATTTGCAAGAGTTTTGAAAATTTTGAAATCAAACATACATACCGTGAAGGAAATAGTGTGGCAGATGGCTTGGAAAATATTGGGGTAAATAATACTTATCAAACTTGGTTAAGGGGTGGCATTCTTCCTACTAAAGTAAATGATGACATCATCAAAGATTTGCATGACTTGGAATGTAATCACTAATAGTTGTAGTGATGATGCTAAGGAGCGGCCTTTTAAGTGCAGAGTGATGACATCATTAAATATTTGCACGACTTGGAGCATCATCATCAATAGATATATGGCAGATGCTAAGGAGCGGTTAATTAATTACAAAGTGAGAATTAATAATTATTTCTCTTCACATGCTTCAGAGGACTTCAAAAACAAAGTTGAGGATGATTCGTCTAGTTTTCAAATTTTTACCATTGTGGGAAGAGGTAATAGCATAGGAAAAATGGGGGGACCACCTTGCAAGACTGAGCCCACCCATAATCCCACATGGAAAGATGATACAGTTCTCTAGAACTATTTACAGAAAGGGGGTCTTGCGAACTTTATTGAAAAAGTCCAAGGTTTTGATCAGGATCTCTCAATTAAATTTTCTCATGGATGGAGGAATCGAGTGGTTGAATACAGTAATATCAAGATTGAGATTTCAGAAGAGCTTATAGCCCAGGTCACCGGGCTTAGTCTAGAAGGCACCAAATTTTTCAAAAAGCATGTGGACAGAGAGGTGGAGACTAAGAAGTTTCTTGATGAAGGTGAGAATCTAGATTTTGCGATGGCTGGCATCAAGCTTGCTTCTGTTCTAGAACCTTTTGCTGAGATTGTAAGGATGGTGGTAAGGTATGTTACCTTAGAGGGGCATTTTATCACTATTCCCCAAAAGCACCTGATCTTCCTTAATCACTTCCATAGAGACCTCACCATAAACTTTCCCCATTATTTGTTGAATTCTCTGGAAAAATCTGTTCTGGAAGTGCAAAATCACACTAGACATGTTCCCCTTCATCAAGGGTTAATTTTGCTCATTCACCGCCACCGCTAGCTTTCCCCGCTCGGATCCTACTCCTCCCCTACCTCCATCCCCCTTCCGATAAGAAACTTAATACTACTACCACTAGCAAGAAAAGGAAAGAGTTTAAAACTAAGGTACCTGCTTCTCAGAGGGTTCTTAGAAGCCATAAAAACCTAGAGCTTGCTGTAAATTTACTGCACATTAGTAATCCGGTGGAGAAGCCTAAAGATGAAGACTTGCTGGTTCGAGTAGATAAGATGGAAAAGGAGATTCAAGACCTTAAGAGAGTTATTAGGGATATGGAGAAAACTTAGGGCAAAAAGAAACTACAAAATGATGAAGATGAAGATATTACTGCTGAAATTTTCAAGAAGCTACTATCTCTAGATGCCAGGCTTGGCAATGCAAAAGGGAGAAATGAATGTATCCTCTCACCGAAAAGCATCTACAATTTCATCGAGCAAAGCATGTGCGTAGTGTTTGCAATCTTAGCGGTATTACCGAGGACATTTGGGGTTCCAAGGATAACAGAGATCTTGCAATTTCCCAGGTGGATTTGAAAGATCCATCTCAGGCCACCACCATTGCATTCTTTGTCTCGCTCAAAATAATTAGAGCCAAGATTGACCAGCTGTCAAGTGATGCAGGTCTTATTCATTGCATCGGTGGTAAAATTGCTGTTGTTGGGCATTTTTGGTGTTGCTTTTGGCTGGGATGACCAGTGGTGGTTCTCTTGTTCATTTTTTGTCTCTTTTGCTTTTGTACGAGATCACTGTATGTCTTGATCCTCGTTTTGTTTCGTATTGTTTTATCTCGCTATGAGCCCCCTAATGTTGGGTGTTTTGCAATGTTAGGGTTGGTTTTCCCTCTTTTGGTATCTGGCTTTTGAGCCTTTTTGTACACAGGGTATAGTCCCTTCAAAACTATTTACCCATAATAAAAAAAATCTATTCAAACTTCAATGGATCATGCCAAGGACTATTGAGGATTGTTTCATAAAATGGGAGAGTCCTTTCAGTTTCCTCATTTTGGTGATGGCCTGGAAAATAGCCCTCCCACATTTCTTTTTGGGTTTATGGAAAGCTAGGAAGGACTCTATTTTTTGTGGCCATAAAGCTAATCTCAAGAGAGTCAAAAGTAGATTCATAGTGGCCATCAAAGAAAATACGAGAATATTTAAAGGTAATGAAAATAAATATTTCCTTAGATGAGAGGAAGAAGTTCTTAAAAGTTTTTCCCCTAGTCCAATGGAGATTAAAAGACCAAAAATTCACACCAGATGGACCAGGTCGGAGAACAATGTGGTTAAGATAAATTTTGATGGGGAATCTAAAGGGATTATGGGTCCCGTTGGGGGAGGGATCATTAGAAGCAGTTATGGTGATTGGCTTTTACCTATACTTGGTCCGTTAGGGAGACAAACTAAAAATGTAGTAGAGGCTAGAGCTCTCCTGTAGGGGGTTAATTTGGAAAAGGACAAAGGGATAAAAAATATCTAGATTGAGGGGGATTCCCTCATTATTGTTAATTCTATTAATAATAAAAATACTATTAATGGGACCTTAAGAAATTTTCTTTATGATGTCATGGAAGTTTTCAAAGTTTTTAAAAAGGTTTCAATCAACCATACCCATGCGTTAAGGTAATACATGCGTGGATAAGATGGAAAATTTTGATGTACAAATCCATGATTACAAAATCTAAAGGTGATGATTTATCCCCAACAATTAATGAAGCATTTGGTAGAGATAGACTGCACTAAAATGGATGATTCTTGCATGAGTGAGCATTAGTACCACTTGAATTGAGACAAATTACTTAAGGGAGCAATTTCAATTGTCTCAATGTTTCAAAGGGTTATGAACTTTAGAAGTGAGAGTGGGAGGGATAGGTTCTACACTGCAAATATGGGTGGTAAAAAAATCGTGGTCGAAGTGGAAAGTCGAGCATTGAGGATTTCAATTGGCCTTTGTGGAAAAATCTCAGGATTGGGGGTTTCTATAATTTTATCTCCAAATTGCATGGTTACAATCCTTCATTGTCAAAGGATTTTGGTATGGCTTGGAAAGAGGGAAAGTTTATGGTGAGAGGTATGGAAATTGAAGTCTCGAGAGCACCATTTCCTAAGCTATGGAGATGCAGATAGAAGGGCTCAATATTTTTAAAGACAAAACCCACAGGGAGCATGAAATTGAGATGTTTTTATGGGTAAGGAAAGGTGCTCCTTTTTCACTAATGGCATAGCTAGATCTTGTATTCTAGGCATTTGGAAAGAGGTGTGCCTCTAAATAATGAAGTACATTACTTTGGAAGGAAAATATCACAAAATTTACACACATCATCTGTCTTTCCTTAACATGTTTAGACACAAAATCATGGTGAGCATTTCATTTTTCCTTTTCATGTCGTTGACTACTTCTTTGAAGGAGTTTTAGAAGGACAAGGTGGAGATTCCTCTATATGAAGGGCTTGTCCTTCTGATGTATGAGAATGGGAAACCCATCCCTACCACTCCTTGAAAGACAAGGAAGAGGAGGAGGACCTAACTCTGACGGATTACCTAACCAAGATGAGGGCCAGTAAAATGTCTAGGTTTAGGAATGCTAGGGAGGATGATGGTCTGGAGAAAGGAGTGGAAGGAAGAGGTAAAGTGATTACTTCTAAGCAATAATGGTATTTATGGTGGTGACAAGGATATTGAGGTGTGGATCAATAAGGTTAAGTATTTAGAAAGTGTTACTCAGGTGATGGAGGAGAAAAAATCCAGCCACCGGGAAACCATGATGTAAATCATTCGAGCTTCCAAACAAATTTGTTCTACCAGGTGAAGTCCAAACATAATATTATTGTGCTGGAGACACAAATCAAATATTTGAGAGATAGGATGGATGTGATGGAGGAGGGCATGAAAAAGAGGAAGTTCAATTTGTGTATTAGCATCTCTGAGGAAGAACTAGAAGAAGATATCACTGAGATGATAAAAGAGGAGGGACTCATCAAAGATAGTCCTACTAATAATAGGGAAGTTTCCCCTAAAATTTATTTTTCTTCCGGTCCTAGACTATTGGTGGGATTTTTACAAACTATCTTAGCCTAGTTTTTTCTGGTTGTTTCATGTTATAACTCTTATTTTTTGTCATGGTCCTGACTTTTCATTGTAAGAGTTAAGATTGTTTAACTCCTTTTGGACCTTTCGCTTATTTTTGCTTGGGGTTTTTTTTTCTCCTTTTTGTTGTTCCTACTTTATAAGGCTGTTGAGATCTGATCCTTGTTTTTACTATTGAGTATGGAGATTAATTTCTTCACAAGAAACTTGATTTTACATGTTGCTGGTTTTGATAGTGACCGACATTGGTCAGGGGATAACCGACATCGATTAAGACATGATCGGCATCGGTCATTGTTGGTCAGTCAAAATATGGCACTTAGCGAAAAACATACAGAAGGTTCCTACAAAAGAGCAGAGCATGTTCAAAAGTGCAAGAGGATTGGGAAGAAATCACATGCTAAGGACAGAGATAGATTCAGGACTTAGCCATTTTCACAATGATGAGATATTTTTAGAGATAGAATTCTAAACACACAAATTGGTTGGAAACTTATGTGACATGCATTGGTTATTTTTGGAGGATTGGCTACGAAGCACTTTGCATGATTACAATCGAGAATAGATTTACTACTGACAATTAACTAGAAGAAGTCTATTGTTAGCACACTTGCATGTGTGGCTATTATTGTAATGGTGCGTGGCTAATAATAGCATGCGACCTATTTTGGGAATAGATAAGTGGTGAAGGGAAATTCCCCACCCTTATAAATATGTAATGAACTACGTAGTATAGGTGTGTGTGAGAATAGTATGTAAGAACTGAGTTATTGTGAGGTTATGCTGCCAAATATGATGTGCACATAAACTATGGTAGTATATATTATAATAAGCTTATGTGTATTTATCATGTTTAAATGCAATGGAGTGTATTGGTTGAAACAGAGTATCAAATCCTGAGTATAATTGGTTCTTGCATGCTTGATTTCATAATGGTTATTATTTAAGTTTGTTATTCTCTAGATCTAGATCTAAACATGCATGGTAGAATGATTTATTAGTCACAAATATGAATGCTTTGAGTCTTCATCATGCTAACATCATGCAACAACAACCCTAAAGTGGGGCATAGTACCTTGCGCACTTCGATTGAATGCTCCGGTCTAGGTGAGTGATTTGCCAGCGCTCCTAGAATTTTACTAGTGAATTATAGGCTACATCATTGGTTCCATTGTTGGGACCCATTTTTTAGTTATTTTTAGGATGTTTCACGATGAAGACGTCTTGGTTGACCTAGAAATTGTTGAGGAGTGGATATATGACTGGAAGAAGAATATACATGGAGGTTTAGCATTGGATCTCGAGTTCGACGCACATGCATGGGTGGAGTAGAATCAGATGACTTGTTTGTACAAGAGATTTTTGCTATGTTTCGAGTAGAACTATACGAGTGGTTGGTTGCTTATGAATCTAAAAGGAATTAGAGGTATCATACACTTATCTAGATACAGGAAGAATTTTAGGCCCTTTATGATGTTGATTTTATTTGGACTCGCATTGTGGATACGTGGTTCCATGGTGTTTTGAACAACTATATCTAGGAGTACTCAATTTCTGCTTATTTGTTTCTAGAGGTAGTTGAATTCCTATTTTTACAATATCCTAGGGGAAATTACCTACAAGGAATTCCAATGGCGATCGAAATTATGATGGTAAGCTGTTACCCAAAATGTGCCCCCTGCTCATTTTCCTCGGCTAACTCCTTTCATCTTTCCTTCTCTTGTGCCTCAGACATAAAAATTTTCTTTTTAGGCACTCAAAATATTCTAGAAATGGCACCATTGGATAGAGCTCTTTCTCGTTTTCCGAAAGGTAAAGTTTTCCTCCTAACTCCACGTATTTTTCAAGTTATGGCTCAACAGAGTTTTTGTGGGAAATTTTCCCTTAAGGCCCATACTAATCAGGTCGTGCCACATGGCACCTAGAGTGGCAGAGCACGGGGAAAATTTGAAAAATTTTCCACAGACCAAACGGGTAAAAATTCAAACTTTTTGCCCGCCGATCCGATTTTGCCCTATTTTTGCCCTAAATTTTCAAATCTCCATATCTTTCGATCCAGAGCTCAGATTTTCATGTTCTTTATATCAATGGAAAGCTGGTGAAATTATATACATGATTCCAGGGTCAATTTTGAATTTTGGTTCAGTTTGGAGAGAGAAAATCAAGCAACATATCTAGCATGTGGTAATGGCGAAATGACGTTTTAACAACCCGGTTGTAATGCAAAATGGGTTGCATTCTTCTTTAGAATGGCCAAAATATCGAGCATGGGTCTGTAAGGATGCCCATGCTGTTTTAATGCATATTCATTCAATGGGGAATGGCTCCCACATTTTTTACATGTTTTCTCTCTCCTGGGCTCGACCCATGCATTGTAAAAGCCAGATTTGGCTCATTTTTTGAGGGTTGAACATTTTTTTTGGACAACAAGCTTCTTCTTTCACCTTCAACAAGTGATTTTTGCAAGTATCAGACCTTCTTCATGATTGTAACAGGTTTCTACCTCTTTGATGTTGCAAATGCAAGGATTTTTTGACAAAGGAAAATGACAAAGGCAAACTCGTGATCAATTGTCAAGTCCTTTGTTTGTATTGTCTTGCTTCATTTCGGACCTCTAATTACATCTTATCATCCCGTGTATGATGTTTCATGTTACATTTCATGAAATTGTGTCAATTTGCATGAACAAGAAGTGTTCACCACTCCTTTGGTGTATCACCTATTAGTTTAGTTTCAATTTTTGCACTTTCTATCTCTGTCTCCTTGGAATCTAGAGTAGGATTAGGATTCAAACCTCTCGTAATTGTGCAAATAATGATCTCGATCGGGGAGTTTGAGGAACTAGCTTCTAATCTAGAGATTCCTCTCTCATTTTAAAAGTCCCACACTTGGAGAGAGGTTTTAATGTTGTGTAATCACACTGGAAGCCTGAAACATCAACATAGAAACCTGATTTGTATCCAGGGGTGCTGCTAATTTGCAACAACAGTTTTGGCATGCCCGATGGGACCTTAGAGGTCTCATTTTCATTAGAACAAAGTTGATGTGCATCTGCTGCAATTTTCTTGCTTAAAAGAGCTATAAATTGCACATCTGGTGACTCCAAGGGGAAGAATCAACTGGTTTTAGCAAAGGTGCAAACCGAAAACTCATGAGAAGAATCAACACAAGGTCAAGAGTCGGAGAGGAAGAGGTGCTATTTGAATATCTACTGAGTTATCTCCAAGAATAAGGCAAAGTGGGAGGAGAATCCAAAGGTCTCCATCTCCACCAAATAGAACTCTCTCAACTCCTCCACTTGGTAGGCCTTTCATTCAAGCAACAAGGGTTCTAAGACCAATTAGAATGGCATAAAACAACCCCTATGTCAATTTCATGGCAGTGAGCCCACTTGCTCTCAATGCACAAAATCTAATCCTAGTTGCGGCAAAGATCAAGAACATTCCATACTTCACTAGAGAAAATCAGACCTCACCTGGTGATCATGTTAAGGATATTGCTAAAATTTGTGTAATCCATGAGATCAATGAGATGCAAGTTGCTGTCAAACTGCTGGCATCTTCATTCAAAGGGAAAGCTTTGCAATGGTTCAGGAGTCTTGCCTTAGGTTCTATTCAAAATTCGAATCAGCTATGTATA
The DNA here is from genome assembly GCA_018340775.1 of Taxus wallichiana var. yunnanensis. Classification (NCBI taxonomy): domain Eukaryota; kingdom Viridiplantae; phylum Streptophyta; class Pinopsida; order Cupressales; family Taxaceae; genus Taxus; species Taxus wallichiana. The sequence goes on along the minus strand of CM031244.1, from coordinate 156,532,940 downwards.
GCCCTCCTTGAGTAGTTTGGGGAAAAGGGAGACAACTTGTCCCTTTTGGAGTAGTTGACAACTATCAAAAGAGCTCCCAATGAGCAGCTGACTGATTTTAATTTCAGATTTCAAAGGACTTGGGAGAGAATTCCGGTGGCAATGTTGTCAAGAATAATCCGCTCAAGTTCTACAAGAACAGATTTTAATTAGATTTAGGATTAGATTTAGAATTTCAGATTTTAATTAGATTTAGTTCAACTTTTAGATTTCATTTTGCATGCTCCAATAACACAGCTGAATATGAAGCCTTGGTGCAAGGGATGCATTGGGCAATAAAGAGAGGAATAAAGAACTGCAAGTCTTTGGTGACAGTGAATTAATTGTAAACCAAGTTAAAGGGCAGCATCTTTGTCAAGAATAATCTACTCAAGTGCTACAAGAACAGGGTGTGGGACCTCATTGAATATTTTAAGGGCTTTAGCATAAAATTCATTCCTAGAAAAGAAAACCAAGCTGCTGACAGGCTTGCAGCAGTTGGGGCAGCCTTTGATATTGTGGAAAGCATTCAAAAGGACAAGGTACAACCAAACATCCATGTGATTATGAGGCCTTCAGTGCCGGATAACAATGTAAGTTGGCAAGTGTTTGAGAATGACCAGCAAATCATCCATTTCTTACAAGAAGAAGCTGAGTTCTCAGCTAAAAATCAGAAAAATTGGAACAGAAAAGATGGTGACCAAGTGGTATAGCTGAGAACTAACAAGCTACCCAAGGGACTTATCACTTTGGATTCCTTTTTCAATCCCAATGATCAGTTTAGGAAAGAGAAAGCAAACATTCAGGTCAAGAGAGAAGATTCAGTATCCATCTTGGTGGAAGAGAATAAACCATTGTAAATTAGAAAGATGACAATCGAACAAGAAAGGTATGAGTTCATACAAAACTGGGTCAAGAGTTCCCCGATGTGTTTGCTTGAAGCTACAAAGATTAGGAAGGTTTCAATTCCAAGTTAGCTCAAGCACACCATTGAGTTGGATCCAAATACTAAGCCCATCAGGCGTAAAACAAAGGCTAGTCAATCCACACATGGAACCTCTCATGAGGAAGGAATTGAACAAGTTGATTGAGTCAAGAATCATATTCCCAATCAAGCATTCTAGTTGGGTTGCCAACTTAGTTCCAAATGTAAAGAAGAGTGGAGAGATCAAATTGTGTGTTGACTTGAGAGACTTGAGTAGAGCATCTCTCAAGGACCATTACCCACTCCCTTCTATGGAGAAAATTTTGCAAGTTGTGGCTGGCTCGAGAGGTTTTCACTACTTGATGGCTACTCAAGCTATAATCAGATTATGGTGAAGGAAGAAGATCAGTTCAAGATAGCCTTCAAAACCAAATGGGGAACTTATGCATACAGGAAAATGCCATTTGGGTTGTCCAACACTGGAGCTACCTTCCAAAGAGCAATGGACATGGCATTCAAAGGTTTGATTAACAACGTGGTGCTGATATACCTTGATGATATCACTATTTTTTCAAAGAATGTAGCAGACCACCTCTCTCATTTGAGACAAGTCTTCCAAAGGTGCAGGAGATTTGGAGTGTCTTTGAATCCTAAGAAGTGTATCTTCCTAGCACATGAAGGAAAGCTCCTTGGCCATATTGTCTCCAAAGAAGGATTAGCAATTGATCCAGAGAGGGTTGAAGCCATAAGAGCACTACCATTGCCAAGCCACAAGAAGGCCCTTTAGAGTTTCTTGGGGAGAATAAACTTTGTTCGGAGGTTTGTCCCAGATTTTGTAGCCCTTGTCAAACCTATCACCAAAATGTTAAAGAAAAGCATGGCTTTCAAGTGGACAACAGAAGGCAAGGAGAGTTTTGAAGCAATCAAAGAAGCCATCTCCCAAGCACCAACTCTCATCAACCCGGATTTCTCCAAGGATTTCATCCTCTATGCATTTGGAGGTAATGATACTATTTCTGCCATTTTGGTATAGTAGAACAAGGAAAATGATGAGCAGCCAATTGCTTTCTTTAGCCAAAGCCTAGATGACTATGAGGTGAGATATTCTTTTATTGAGAAGCATGTACTTGTAGTAATCAGAAGCTTGAAGAAATTCAAGCATCTAGTCTTAAACAACAAGGTTCAGTTGTTGGTCTCTCATGCGGGAGTAAAGGAATTCCTCCTCAACAAGGATTTGAATGAGAAAAGGGCAGGTTGGATCACTCGTGTCATGGAGTATGACATTGAGATCAAGGTCACCAAGCTGGTAAGAGGAAAATGATTGTGTGAGCAGCTGATTCTGGGCAAGCAAAAAGGAGTATGCAATAAAGAAGAGGCTATTTTGACAGTTCAAGACAGCCATGTGCAAGGTAGCACTCAAGAAGAGGATAATGCTACCCCCACTCCTTGCTAGACCCAAGGCATTATACACTTCCTAGGTATAGGCCTATGCCCTCCAGAGATGAACAAGACCCAAAGGAGACACTTCAGATTGCAGGCTGTTCCGTATGCCATTGTTGATGGAGTTTTGTTCAAGAAAGATGTGAATGGAGTGTTGCTGAGATGCATTAGCACAAATCAGATTCATAGGGTGTTGGAAGAGTTCCATGGTGGACCAGCTGGTGGTCATTTTGCACCAAGAGTGACAGCTCTAAAAATCATGAAGGCTGGTTATTATTGGCCCAAGATTTTCAGTGATTGCTTTGCGTGGATCAAAAGGTGCAAGAATTGTGCATTCTTCACAGGAAAAGAGAGACTTGCTGCCCTTCCATTGCATCCAATCTTAGTTGACCAGCCATTCATGCAATGGGGTTTGGACTTCATTGGAGTCATTAATCCCAATTCAAGCCAAGGGCATAAGTGGATTTTGACATGACCACATACTACTTCACCAAGTGGATCAAGCAAAGTAGCACTCAAGGAAGCAAATGAGTCTAGCATCTTAGACTTCTATGAAGGGATAGTAACCAGATTTGGCATACCTACTACAATAATCTTAGATAATGCATTAGCATTCATTGGATCCAAGGTGACTGAGTGGGCTGTCAAGAACGGGATCTACCTAAGTACTTCATCAAACTACTACCCTTAGGGTAATGGCCAGGCTGAATCTACAAACAAGAACTTGTTGAGGATCATTAGGAGGACTCTTGATGAGAATCAGAGGTCTTGGCATACCAAACTGAAATCAGCCTTATGGGCTGATAGGATAACTCCCAAGAGATCCACAGGTAACTCTCCATTCAGGCTTGTTTATGGAAGAGAGGCAATCTTGCCCATGTCACTTGAGTTTCCAACATTGGAACTCATGAAGTAGTTAGAGTTGCTAGAGTTTGGGCCCATGGAGGTGAGATATGCAGAGTTGATGGAGCTCCAAGAGATCAGAGATCAGGCATCCCAAGCAATGGAGAAGGATCAAGATTTGATCAAAAGACCTTTGATAGGAAGGCCAAGAGTAGATCTTTCCAAGTTGGAGATCTAGTGTTAAAATGGGATGCAGATAGAGCAAAACCGGGAAGGCATTTAAAATTTGATGCCATTTGGAGTGGCCCATACATGGTCACAAAGTGTAAGGACAGCAATGCCTTCTAATTGTCTTCATTGGATGGCGAAGAACTATAGATTCCAGTCAATGGAATCTATCTAAAGCATTTTTACTAAAGGGAAATTCTCCACCTTGTAAATATTAGCTTAGGTTTTCATTCCTCCAAGTGCTTGTGCACATTGTTTTGTTGTAGGTTAGTTTTACTTTCCCTAAGTGCTTTGGCACAACTTGTTGTTCTTGGGAATGTGTTTACAGGCCTTTCTCCATCAGGTGATATTCCAACTTCCTCCTTGCAACGTTCTAGTTATTTGGGGTATTAAACAAAGAATCAGGTGACTTCATGCCCAATGGATTGCTTCAGGTAACTGGTAACTTCATCTAGCAGGTAGATGACCCCTCTGAGTCACCAAAATTGTTACCCAAAATGTGCCCCCTGCTCATTTTCTAGCTAACTCCTTTCATCTTTCCTTCTCTTGTGCCTCAGACATAAAATTTTGCTTTTTAGGCACTCAAAATTTTCTGGAAATGGCACCATTGGATAGAGCTCTTTCTCAGCTTTCCAGAAAGGTAAAGTTTTCCTCCTAACTCCACGTATTTTTCAAGTTATGGCTCGGCAGAGTTTTTGTGGGAAATTTTCCCCTAGAAGGCCTGCAGCCAATCAGGACGTGCCTCGTGGCACCTAGAGTGGCGGAGTGCGGGGAAAATTTGAAAATTTTTCCAAAGACCAAATGGGTAAAAATTCAAACTTTTTGCCCGCCAATCCGATTTTGGCGTGTTTTTGCCCTAAATTTTCAAATCACCATATCTTTCGATCCAGAGCTTGGATTTTCATGTTCTTTATATCAATGGAAAGCTGGTGAAATTATCTACATGATTCTGGGGTCAATTTTGAATTTTGGTTCAGTTTGGAGAGAGAAAATCAAGAAATGTCTCTAGCATGTTGTAATGGTCGAAATGACGTTTTAACAACCAGCTTTTAATGCAAAATGGGTCGCATTCTTCTTCAAAGATGGCTTAAAATGTCGGGCATGGGTCCGTAAGGATTCCCATGTTGTTTTAATGCATCTTCATTCAATGGGGAATGGCTCCCATGTTTTTACACATTTTCTCTCTCTGGCTCGACCCATGCATTGTAAAAAGCCAGATTTGGCTCATTTTTTTAGGGTTGAACATTTTTTTGGATAGCAAGCTTCTTCTTTCACCTTCAACAAGTGATTTTTGCAAGTATCAGACCTTCTTCATGATTGTTATAGGTTTCGCCTCTTTGATGTTGCAAATGTAAGGATTTTGACAAAGTGAAAATGACAGTGCAGTGCATCTCGTGATCAATTTTCATCCCTGTGTTTGTATTGTCTTGCTTCATTTGAGACCTCTAATTACATATTATCAGCGTATGTATGATGTTTCATGTTGCATTTCATGAAATTGTGTCAATTTGCATGAACAAGAAGTGTTCACCACTCCTTTAGTGTATCACCTATTAGTTTAGTTTCAATTTTTGCACTTTCTATCTCTGTCTCCTTGGAATCTAGAGTAGGATTAGGATTCAAACCTCTGCAATTGTGCAAATAACATATCTGATCAGAGGAGTTTGAGGAACCAGCCTCTAATCTGGAGATTCCTCTCTCATTTTACAAGTCCCACACTTGGAGAGAGGTTTCAATGTTGTGCAATCACACTGGATGCCTGAAACATCAACTTAGAAACCTGATTTACATCTAGGGGTGCTGCTAATTTACAACAACAATAACCTTAAGCTTGGAGAAAAACTTGATGGCGAACTAAACCCCACCATGTGTGGGGGTAGGAGCAAGTTTGGTGAAATATGGCAGACCTATCGGACGTAAAGGAAAAGAGAGGAAAGACATCTTAAGTATAATGAGGCATGAGAGGGAGATAGAGAATCATTGGGATGTTGTAGAGTGAATGACACTATGGAGAGAAATAGTTCATGAAGGGTTTAAAGCTCACACAAAAATGTGGAACCCAAGAATCGTGAACTCCCCATTTGGGGAAGAATGACAGGAGCCCTCCTTTACATCATGTAGAAGCATGTCTGCAGAGATGACTGGGCCACGGGAGTGCATTTAAATCCACTTGGCCCTTGCACTTGGTTTTCTAGTATCTAGTACAGCAAACAATTATCAAGCTAATTTAGGTCTCGGGAGATCGGGAGTGAGTCATATAAAAAGCAAAACGATGGCAAAAAAATGGCTTCATTGTTATATGTGAGCACCTTTTCAGGTTTATCATCCACACAGAGTTCCAACGCGCATGTTTTAGACTCTCTTCTAGGAGTAGTAACACTTCATAGACTGTCAGGCTATAGTTCAATACTACTATTGGGACACAGGGAAGTACATCTTCTAGTCCGACCCACTACTGAGTTCGGGATTAGGAGGTATAGGTGGCTCTATCTCTCGATGGATTTTGTTGTTTTGGAGGTAGAGGAAACACATGAGATTCTGGATCAGGTGGAAAAGGTCCGCACCAACCCTAGAATATTTACATGGAGATGTATCTTCATCTCCTAGATTATAGAGGTATAAAATATATTGTTGAACACATACACATGTGTGAAATACTATGGCATGAAAAAGGAATGATGGTGTACGAGCGTAGGTAAAATCAATTTGCTACTACATTACAAGGGCGCACACATAGTTAGTACTGCAATTTTTGACCCTGATCAGACTTGCATAGACTATACAACTTTAAAAGATGCTTTCCTTAAAGAGTTTCGCATCCCTGAGTTTGAGTAGAAGAGTATAATTGTGCTTAAGAATATTAAGCAAGGCACTACTGAGAGTGTCAGAGAGTATGATGCCCATTTCAAAACGTTTTTATCTAAGTTGTCCTATGATATTCATGTAAGCTAGCATGCACAATGGTTTGTTAGAGGTCTGATTACACCTTTTAGGAGGGTGTTATCACATAAAACATACATTGATCCACATGAAACACTTGAAGTAGCCTTACACGTTGAGGTAGTTGGAAGTATAGACACTAGGGTGAGCCCGTTTTTAGAAGCACATATCGTAGCTATGGAAAATCAGTTGGAGAAACTATCGGAAAATTTATCACATGAGACGCGGATAGGGATTTGGTGCACAAAGTGTGAAGTGGAAGGTCACACAAAGGATAGTTGTCCCCGCAGATCGGTACATTCATTATTATTGGACTATGAGATATTCCATTTAAACCATGATGTTAACCACTTCCCATTACTACAACATGTGATAAGGAAGAACGTTTCATGCTAATGCAAAATTTGTAGGTCCATGACTCATGACATGGAAGACTACTAATTAATTGGTTAGATCCATGATGCTATAGATATCGGTGTATGATAGATAGGAGTTTCAAATAACTCTAAAGGCAAGAACAAGCATTAGGATTGGGATCGCAATCAGTGCACTATGATCAGAATGAAGGGAATTTTGAAGGAGGTCATGGCAGAGGTCAAGGGTTTCGAGGAGGATATGTAGGATGAGGCTGTGATGGTGGAAGAAGTGAGTTCCCTCATGGAGCCTATTATACATGTGGATCTCCAGGACACTACAGACATAAATGTCCTCAGAATATTAAATGTTCTTTCTGTGGAAAGAATCATAGCTATGAGGAGTTCCCAAACTTATATGAGTATCTTAGAAATAAACATAAATAGGAAAAAAAAGGTGCAGGGATGGTTAGGATCAACACGGTGTGGAAAACAAGTGGATGCCCAAGTTGGAACCAAAATCGAGGCATTATAGGTAAAGATCAAGACTCTCACTGAAGTAGTGCGTGCCAATGAAGCATTGCAGAAGATGCATACCATCACTAAGGAGGAAGTTTTACATGCATGGTACCTACATCCTACCCATTAGAAGGAGGTTTACTAAGAAACCTTGGAGGTACTTAGGAATATTCAGGGTGAAATGTAGTTTTAAAGGAGAAATCGTGGAATATGGATCCAAATATTGCATCGAGAGATAATCTAAACTGATATGGAGGACTTGAAAGAAGTGTGCAAATTGTTGCACCGAGATAATATCATTCCAAAGTGTTGGGAATTCATTAAAATGAAACCTTCTATGCGCAAGTACTAAGACCTGGATGAAAGATCCTGCATGCAAATCTTCCCCCTCATAGCCTAGACTATGAAAAGGAAATAACTCTAAATGTTGTTATGGATGGGTGGCTATTGAGTAATATATTGATTGATACCAATGCGAGAATTCAATGTTATTACCTTAGATGCATGGGTACAGATGGGGAGATCTCCATTATAGCCATCCTTTAATGTATTTTTCATGGCTAATCGAACTAAGGCCACTTCCATCAAAGTTTTAAAATAAGCATCCATTACCATACAAGGAGCCAAGCTCACTAGAGATTTTGAGGTCTTAGCATTGGCAGAGTCAAATAGCTTCCCGAGTTATATTAGGGAATCCTTGGTACTATGAAAATAATGTTTATATTTGGTTTAACAAGGGTTATATTGGCTTTGAAAACAAGGAGGAAAGATTTAATATCCCTTTAATAGATGGAAAATATGTGCCCTATGTTGAGCCTTTGACTAAGGAAGACCGAATAGGATTTATGTACATGCCATACAAGATCCAAAGGTACTTGAGCCATGTAAGGAAGGAATCCTTTAGTGGGAGGATGCACAATCTATTAGCGATACTACAATTGTTTCTTGTGATAATTGGGCTCATAGAACTTATGAGTTGGTAGGGCATGAAGTAAAGAGCATATTTCCTAGGGTCAAGCAAACCACATTATATTAAGAGAATAGATAACAAATATGTACCTTCTCACACCGAGAGAATGATAACCTATGGTGTTCTTGCGCTCCATGGTATAATAGTGAATAGACCCACTGGAAAGAAGGAATATGCTAGCATATACCCTAAGCGGGAGAACACCGTCTTTGATGGGTGGTCCACAAGGATAATCTTGTAGGATGGAATGAAATTAGGATTTCTATTTCCACTAGGTTCTATAGGAGAATTGCACCTACTCAAATTTGTACTTATCATGGTAATCAACATGTTCAAAGCACCATGTGCGTTTTTTGAGAGACTCTAGATAGAGGGGTAGGAAGCTTTACCACCTTCACTCTAGGTGCACAAGTTTTATTCCACTTTACATGGTTGTGCGCGTGCTTGGTATGTATATGTAGAACTTCATAGAGACTAGAAATTGGCAAGATTTAATTGCGGGAATGACCCACATGTTTGAATTCTTCTCTACCAAGCCTTTGGTGGAAGAAGCATTAAAGTTTATAAAATGCTTAACTATGGGGGATAGTGCCAAGGCTAAAGAACTCATTCAATATTTATTAGAAGAAGGAAACTCAGGAGCATGTTTGGTTGAAGAAACAGAGGCCAATGCCACACTACTTTAGCATGCTTGCCTTGAGAAAGAAAAAGGAAAAATGGTCTACTTGGTGGATGACGAATAAGTAGAAAATCTGGATGTAAACCATTCAACAAGTAGGCGTGAGGTGTTGGAAAGTGTAGATAATACCACACATGCCTATCATGAACCTATGAAGAAAAAGAAAGTGAATATTGGATCAGATTGAGCCTAAAGAGGCCATAATTGGAGACTATTGGTCATACTCTAAAGTGGCAAAAATCATAGAGTTATTATGAGATTATCAGGATTTATTTCCTTGGGGGTACCATGAGCTTAAAGGAATGTATAAATCATTAGGGTAGATGATGATAAATCTTAAAGAGGGTGTGCACCCAGTTAGAAAGAGACCCTACAGGAAGAACCCCAACTTATGTGAAAAGGTTAAAGAAGAGATTGAAAAAATGTTGAAGTCTAAAATCATCAAGCCCCTGGACGAGTCAGAATGGGTTATTCCAATGGTGATCAATATCAAGAAGGATGGTTGGATTAGCATCTATATGGACTACAAGGAGATGAATGTTACATATGTTACTGATCCCTTTCCTACACCATTCACTCGAGGAAATACTAGAAGGCATTATAGGGCGTGGAATCTATTCATGTACAAATGGGTTCTCTGGGTATCACTAGGTTAGGATTTCCCGGGAGGATTAGGAAAATACTAATTTTACTACTGAATGGGGTAGCTTCACCTATACTTGTTATGCCTTTTATCCGAAAAAATGTGCCTACCTTTGTATTTTCATGCATAATTGTTCAAGCATTTAGAAAATTTATTCATAACTTATTACAAGTTTATTTTGATGATTGTACGGTGTATGGACTGGTCAAGGACCATTGTGACAATCTACACTTAATTTTTGAAATATGTGGATAATTGAGTATATATTTGAACATCAAGAAGTGCATATTTTCTACACCATTTGGAATACTGTTAGGAAACATAATATTCAAAGAAGGTTTGTTGGTTGATCTAACTAAGGTTGTAGTCATTATAGGCCTAAAAGAGCCTACCCATTAGAGTGAGGTGTGCATATTTTTGGGTCATACCAGATATTACAGGAAGTTTATTAAAGTATATACCAAGATTTACACACCTTTGGAGGGGTTATTGAAAGGAAAAGGTACGTTCTAATGGGGAGAACGGGCAGAGAGCACATTCGAGACATTAAAAGAGAAACTTACTACCACACCTATTCTACGTTTTACTTCATGGGACCAACCATTTCATGTACATGTGGACGCCTCTAGCATGGCCATTGGTAACGTATTGGCTCATCCTAGAGAAGGTATTGTAGACATCCTATATGTTTTGCTAGTAGAAATTTGACTCCTACAAAACATAATTACACAACTACAGAGCGCGAAGCTTTGTCAATGATCTATGTGCTACATAAGCTCAGATAGTACCTACTAACTACACCATTTGTATTTTATACAGATCACATGACATTAAAGTATTTGGTAAACAAACCCATTTTATAGGGGCACATATGTAGATGGGTACTCTTATTTCAATAATTTGATTTCACAGTTGTGGTAAAACTAGGGAAAAGTAATTCTAGACCAGACCATTTATCCAGAATACAATTAGGAGAAGAAGCACAGGAAATTAAAGATACCATGTCCAATGCACAATTATATAGGTTACAACGAGCACCATCAGAATTAGAGGATATTTTTGTCTTTCTATAAAAATGTATGACACTAGAAGGAATGAAATCCTTGGAAAAGAAATAACTTTCCATATGTGTGGCACCCTATATGTTGATTAGCGATGACCTATACAAATTAGGCCAGGATGAAGTATTGTGTCATTTGTGTACTAGAACATGAGCGTACAAATATTATGGAATAAGCTCATGGTGGTATCATAGGTGGCCACTATATAGGTGACGCCACTGCATGTAAGATATTACTCATTAGATTATGGTGGGAGACCCTGTATAAAGATTGTAAGGAATTTTGTAAGGCATGTGATCACTGTCAACGTCTTGGAAAACTAGGTCAATGAGATGAAATGCCTTTAAGACCTATTAATAGTACAAAACCATTTGAGAAATGGGCTATAGATTTTGTGGGTCCTATTTCACCAGCCATGCGTAGGACTGGATTGCACTATATCATAACTTGCATAGATTATCTAATAAGGTGGGTAGAAGCAACACCTACAAAGGATTGTACAATAGTTACAACAGCCAAGTTTCTATGGGAAAATATTATTATACGGTATGGATGTCCTTTAATTTTAACTAGTGATAGGGGTACACACTTTCTAAATGAGACAATCAGAATTTGGTTGGATGAATTCATGATTGCAAACCATAAGACTACACCATATCATCCTCAGGAAAATGGGACTTTTGAGGCTTTCAACAAAAATTTAAGCTAGACATTGACAAAAATTTGTGATTTTGGAAGAAAGGATTAGGATGATAAATTATCTGTAATACTTTGGGCATATTGAACAACATATAAAAGGTTGAACAAAGCCACACCATTTCAGTTAGTGTTTGGTGTAGAAGCAGTTCTTCCTATGGAATTCATGTTACCATCTTTGCGTATTACGTGTGCTAGAGGTCTAGCTGATGAGAAAGAATTAGAAGAATGGATTGAAAATATAATTAAGATGGATGAGCAATGAGAAATAGCATGTTGGAGTTAAAAAAGAAAATACCAGGAAGAAATCATGGCATGATAGGCACATCAAGGATTAAAAGTTCACAATTGGACAAATGGTTATCATTTATGATTCTAAGTTTTTACACCATCCAGAGAAACTCAAAGTACATTGGTTGGGGCCGTATGATGTTATCCAGAACTTGCCAATTAGAGGTACTTGATGTACACGGTTACCTAGTTACTTCAATGGGAGTAGGCTAAAGACCTCCTATAAATAAGTCTTCTTGGTGTTTGTAATAAGGCAATGTTGTCATTTAAATTAGGTTTCCAATTCTGCATTTCCTTAATGTATTTCCTTCTTCATCGCTATGCTTTGTCAATTTAGTTGGTTTTTTATGTAATAAGTGTGGTTGTGTGCCGGAAGGTAATTACTATTTGAAGAATTTTTATGAATAGAGGACTGCACATACTCTTAGTGTGGGGTGGTTATTGATATTCAGGTACACGATTGTTGAAAATAAGTAAACATGAATGGAACAAATTGTCACGCGTGCTATTCAAGTTGGAGAATTGAAAAAAAAGAGTGCTTCGGAAATGAGGACCATAGGTGGAGGTGAATGAAGAAACAAGTATAACATGAGGTAATCAGAGGTCATGGGAACTACCAAGGGAAGGCGTAGTGGCAAGGTACTCAGGCACATGGAGGCACATGAAGAGTAGTTTTTGGCTAGAAGGTAGGAAGGCACACTCGAAGGTTATAGCTTGGGTGCGTAGATATACCACGTGGAAGGAACAAAAAAAGGTCATTTAATGATAGTATTTTTGGTAGGTGGACAAGAAATAAATGCACTAAATTTTTGAAAATCTATATAAGGATGGGATGCGAGTTCATTTTTACCGTTACAATTGAGAGAATTTGAAAAGAGCTAAGTGTAAATGAGCCAAGAAATTATGTTGAGGTGTGAAGAGTGTGAAACCAACATGTGGAGAGAAAGGTTTGTGCACAGGAGAAGTTTATGTTCCCATAGGTGAAGGGTTTGAGTGAAGGAGACACATTACAAATGAGCTAGGGCACATGATTTATACTAGGGCATGAAGATTTGAACTAGGGTTTCAACTTGTTCGATTGTAAAAGGTAGATAATAGAGATTTTTCAAATGGCACTGAAGAAAACACCCATAGTAGGAGTAAAAGGGGAGAAGAAGGTAGAAGTGGAAGAAGAAATTGCTCTTGAGAGTAATTTCTCATAAATGCAGTATCCAGAGGGCGTGATCGTGGGACAAGAATTAGATTCCCACTTCTGTCAATGTAAAATTAGTGATTATAACCATCGTACATTAGATAATAAGAAGGAACTTGATGCGTTATTGAGCACAAAAATGAACAAGTGCACAACATAAGATATGCTAGTGTACGATGACATTGGTGAGAAGTTACTAAAATAGATTGGAGTATACCAACTATATGAGCTTCCATACTTTGGAAAGTATGAACCATTATATCGATGGTTGATGAGAAGAGTCCATGAGGACTTCTTCTACTTCACCGAATGGAGGGTTAGAATCATAACAACATTGATTTCAATAAGTAATGAGTTAAAAGGCACAGGGGTATATCTAAACGGTGATTTAACTGATAAGGAAGCAATCCTAGAGACAAGGAAGGAGTTGGGGTATACCAAGGGTTTGCGTGGCATAGAGATTGACAAATTGAAGAAGTAATCGTGAGTGTAGGAAGTCGCACATATGGTAACAAAGTTGAATGACCAAGAAAGGTGGTTGTAGGTAAAAACAATGTGGCTACACATTGTGAGGAAGATGTCACAGAGAGTGATTTACAACATCTCCAGTTACATCATGGAAACTATCATTGAAGAAGCATGCATAGGAGAGAAAATCAATTTTAGGGCTGTTATATTGTCTCTGGTTTTTATGGAAATCAGGGATCCCGATGGGCCAAAGGGGAAAATTTGGGAATACCCTATGCAGAACAAGTCACTTGAAGAAAGATTTAGAAAGTACTTGTGCGAGGGATCAATGAGTGGACCATTTAAGAAGAGGCATAGAAATGGTATGATAGGCTCTACATAGTGTTCAAAGAAGAATGGTGCATACCCAAGGAGTTACCTTTGGTAGTAGGGAAGGTAGTGCAGTTCACGGTATATCAACACTTTTGTATCACATGGTTCACCATGAAAGATGGGGCTTAGAGCCCATGGTGCAAATTACCATATGTCTTCACAACACAATATTTCCAAGCATAAGTTCACCGGTTTTCGGATGCATGCCACCAAGGCTTCAATGCAGACAAGGTAGGTTGTGACTACCATACACTGAGAAAGACATATGTATATCTAGGATGAACTGCATACATTGAGAGGCTTATGTAAGATATTATAAGCATGAATTTTGTAAGCTTGGTTGCTGGAGACATTGGAGCAGCCCTTGTGTACACTGTAACTCAAGCCCAAGATGGAGAAAATCAGTATGTGGAGAGTGATTTCACACTCCCGGGGCCGTAAAATGGTAAGCATACAATGGAAAATGTTCCAACACCTAATCCCATAGAGACAATAGAAGTAGATGATGAAGAGGAGAAGCATGAAGATAGTGGTGGTTTAGAGCACAAAGGCAAGAGGAAGCCCTCATAAAAGGTAGAAATAGATCACGTGACTACGTGACCTCAGGGGTAGGAAGGAGAAGATGAGGATCTAGATGCAGTATAAAGAGAGCACCACTTCAAAAGAGTAATCAAGAGAATAATAACCCAATGTGCTACTCCACAATCAATATGCATATCACCTCGAATCTCTCCACGAAGGAGATAGCTGAGAATAAAAGGATAAAGTTGAATCTAGATGTGGAGGTGGAATATTTTGAGGAGAGTGCACCCAAATCTCCTACACCTCTAGAGAATGTGGAAGAACCAAAGGATGAATAAATGAGGGATGGAGAATCGGGAGAAAAGAAGGCAGATGAGATAAATGACCAAGACTACTCAGTACATCGTAACAAGCTCCAAATCTTGAAGCCCAAGTTCCTAAGGGGCCAATATCGAAGATAACAAGTGGATAATATGTTGCATTAGTCATGGGCTATGCTAAGGACACAGGTAAAATTGTTTGCACCCATTTTCAAAGAATAGTGACACCAAAGGAGTTGTATGGGTGGGAGTTGATGGATGAAGATATGGCGACCATGTGCACAAGGAAGAAAGCTGTCATGGTCTATGCACATGCACATGGATGAACCAGAATTTGATGTATGTGAAGATTCATGTGTATCAAGGAGGTTGAAGAAGACACCTCAGGCTAGACACATAACAATAAAGCCTACTATTATGTCAGATGAACAAGTGAGAAATGATTTGGTGAAATTCTCGACAGAGGTGGCACAACGAAATGTGGATAAGGCTGCAACAATTAGGGTGCTAAGGGAAGAGATCAAGGCCAAGGATGTAGAAATAATGTGCCTAAAGAAAGAGAAAGACTTGGCATAGAAGAAGAACACTATTTTCATCAACATGGCAGAGGAAGTTGGGGAAAATATCATGAAAGAAAAGCCACACTTAGAGCCTAAGGTACCCAAAACATTTCCTTTGGCAATGCACTATGTAAAAACCTTGGTGGACTTATTTTTTGAAGATGAATCTTTGCACATGCTAGAACCAAAGAATCCTAAGTAAGAAGAAGAGTGAGAAAAGGCTTCAGTGATGAGAAAGATTGCATCATATGAGGGGTTGCTTCAAAGCTTGTAGGAGGAACTGAAGAAAGTAGATAAAGTGTTGAATACTTGTATAACCCTAGAAATCTGTTATAAGAACCAGGACCATTATAGAGGATAATGAAGTCCTAAAAGCCATGAAAGATGAGACCTTGGACCACACAGAATGATTAGCACTTGTCAAGAAGAAGCACGAGGCCCTTACAGTAGCACAAGAACCACACAAGGAAAGGCTAGATGAGCTTGGGAAACTTGTCACGCAAAAATGGAATTATTATAAGGAATAATGACTGCCATGTCCAACATTATTTTAGTCTTGCATAATGAGAAAGGAGAAATTGCAAAAGATGAGCTAGAGTCAATTGCAATGAA
Source organism: Taxus wallichiana var. yunnanensis (assembly GCA_018340775.1). NCBI lineage: Eukaryota > Viridiplantae > Streptophyta > Pinopsida > Cupressales > Taxaceae > Taxus > Taxus wallichiana. The sequence continues at coordinate 156,517,288 of CM031244.1, read as the reverse complement.
TATCCTAGAAAAAGCAGAGGTTGCGCTCAATGATTGGAAGACTTTAGAGGTGGAAATAAAAGAATAATATCCTAAAATGATTCTTCGATTGAAGCCAAATATGTTGTAGGGGAAAGTCATTCTTTTATTTTATAAAAATTATTTCTATTCTTTTATTCATATTCTTTGATTCATTTTGGAGACAACCATTACCGGATGGGCGACAATGCAATTAGTTTGGGTTAATGTTAGTCAATTAAAATATGAAACTTAGTGAAAAACATACATAAGGTTTGTGTAGAAGGAAGAGTGCATTCAAATGCACAGGAGGATCGGGAAGGAATCACATGCTGAGGACAGAGACAGATTTGGGACTTAGCCATTTTCATGATGATGTGCTATTTTTTGAGATAGCATGCTGAACACACAAACCGATTGGAAACTTATGCAACATGCATTGGCTATTTTTGGAGGATTGGATATGAAGCACTTTGCATGAGTACATGCTGAGAATAGATTTACTACTGACAGTTAACTAGAAGAAGTCTATTGTTAGCGCACTTGCATGTGTGGCTATTATTGTAATGGTGCGTGGCTAATAATAGCATGCAACCTATTTTGGGAATAGATAAGTGGTGAAGGGAAAGTCCCCACCCTTATAAATATGTAATGAACTATGTAGTATGTGTGTGTGAGAATAGTATGTAAGAACTGAGTTATTATGAGGTTATGTTGCCAAATCTGATGCACACATAAACTATGGTAGTATCTATTGTAATAAGCTTATGTATATTTATCATGTTTAAATGCAATGGAGTGTATTGGCTGAAACAAAGTATCAAATATTGAGCATAATTGGTTCTTTCATGCTTGATTTCATTATGGTTATTCTTTAAGTCTTTTATTCTCTAGATCTATATATGAACATGCACTATAGAATGATATATTAGTCATGGATCTGAATGCTTTAAGTCTTCATCATGTTAACATCCTACAACATAAAACCTAAAGAGGGATTTGGTACCTTTTCATGCTTTGGGTGAGCGTTTAGTTTAGGCTGAGTAATGTGTCAGCGCACTTGAGATTTTACTGGTGAATTCTAGGTTGCATCAGTTGCCTGTACGATGGTACTTTTGTTCTTTAATGAGAATTAGGATAAATCTCTTGCTTTAAATATGATTTATTGATTTTTAAAGCATAATTAGTTTCCCATAATAGTTATATATGCATGTATGTATTGTATGAGGGTAAGAGAGAAGAAAATAGCAATTATTTGCATGTTAGTTTTCTTGGTGAGCAAGAAAGAGTAGTTGAGTAAGGGAAAAGAATTGAACATATTGTGAGGTGTTGGAAGACAACAGATCTTCATTGTATTTCCTCTGTAAATCACTGAATAATAATATTGGCCATTTTTTGGTGGACGTAGCCCACACTGGGTGAACCATGTTAAATCTAGTGTTATCTTTCTCTTGTTTATTTTATCTTCTGGTTTATTTTTGCATTCATTGCTTTGTATGCTTTATCTGATTATAGATTTGTGCAACATTGTTATATGGTTTAACCCCAACAAATGGTATCAGAGATTTTGTTTGGAGGTTTTGTGTGTTGACAGGATTTACTCATAGAGGGTTTTCTGATTGAGTGGGAGTAGAGAAATGGCAAAAGATAGTAAATACCGAGTAGAGAAATTTGATGGTCGTAATTATCAACTATGGAAGATGCATGTGGAGGATTATTTGTATCAAAAATATCTATACTTACCATTGGATGAGCATGGACAACCAAACATGATGAATGATGAATAATGGAAGGTTCTTGATAGAAAGGCTCTGGGATCTATAAGATTAAGCCTAACAACATTGGTGGCTTCAAATTTTATAGATGCAAAAACCATGGTAGAGTTGATGAAATATTTAGCAAATTTGTATGAAACTCCTAGTGCTTTGAATAAGGTATATTTGATGAAAAAATTGTTTAATTCTAAGATACAAGAAGGTGGATCTATATCTAATCATTTGAATGATTTCTAGTCTATTGTAAATCAATTAAAATCAATAGAAATTCATTTGATGATGAAGTGAAAGAACTTTTATTCTTATGATCTTTGCCAAATAGTTGGGATAACTTGGTAATGGATGTTAGTAATACAACAATTGCTTCTAAAGGTTTGAAATTTTATGATGTGGTTAGTGTAATCCTTAATGAGGAAATACGCAGGAAAATCTCAGGAGAAGCATCATCTAGAAATTATTTAACTATAGAAAGTAGGGGAAGATCTAAGGAGAGATCATCTAAGAGCAAGAAGAATGGGATATCAAAGTCAAGACATGGTAGATCTAGATCCAGGTACAAAGATTTACTTTTTTGGAATTGTGGAAAGAGAGGACATGTAAAGAAGGAGTGTTGGTCTAAGGAAAACAAAGAGAATACATTAGACAAAGGTAAAGAAAAAGGTAAAGAGGAAAATGTGAAAATTGAGGTAAAACAAGATACCCTTATTCTCTTGTTGGATAATAAATTAGAATCTTGGGTTTTATATTCTGGAGCTTCTTTCCATGCTACCCCTAATAAGGGTTATTTCAGAAATTATGTTCAAGGTGATTTTGGACAAGTTTATTTAGGAGATGATGAGCCATGCAATATTACTGGTAAAGGTGATGCTTATCTAAAGTTACAGAATGGAAATCCATGGGTATTGAAATATGTAAGGCATGGGCCAAGCATCAAGAGAAATCTAATATCTTCAGGGTAACTTGGTGAATCTGGATGTGTGGTTACATTCACAACTGAATCTTAGAAGGTTACTAAGGGATATTTTGTTTTATAAAGAGGTAAGAAGGTAGGAACTTTATATCTATCTACTTGTATTACTAATTCCCTTTTTGTGCTATCTACTATAGATTCAGATGCAACCATGTGGCATAATTGGCTAGGCCATATGAGTGAAAAATGAATGTAGATCTTAAAGGCTAATGGTAAGTTATCATATTTGAAACAATTGGATCTTGAATTTTGTGAGAATTACTTATTTGGAAAGCAGAAGAGAGTGATATTTGTAAAGGTTGGGTCAACAAAGAAGGAGTAGAAATTGGAGTTCGTACAATCAGATGTGTGGGGACTAGCTCAAGTATCTTCTATTGGAGGATCCCAATATTATGTGACTTTCATTGATGATGCCATAGGGAAGGTATGGATCTATTGTATTAAGTGTAAATATTATGTTTTTGAGACTTTTAAAAGGTGGAAAGACCTTATTGAAAATTAAAAAATAAATAAATAAAAATTCCTTAGATCTAACAATGGTGGTGAATCTTTGCAAAGAAGGTTTTCAATGATTATTATTATTCAGCCAACGAAATACAAAGAGAAAGAACAGTTTCTAGAACTCCAAAGGAGAATGGAGTTACAGAAAGAATGAACAAAACAATCATGGAACATGCTAGAAGTATGAGGATACATGTCGGCTTGCCTTTAAAATTTTGGGCGAAGTAGTGGATACGACAATGTATTTTGATCAAAAGTGGGCCTTTAACAACACTAGATGGTGGAATCTTTGGAAGAATCTTGGTCTCGAAAAGAGGTATATTTTTCTTTTCTTAGAGTTTTTGGCTCAGAAGATTTTGTGCATGTTGATAGGAAAAATAGGAGGAAGTTGGATGCTAAATCTAAGAGATGTACTTTCATTGGTTATGGCTCGATGATTTAAAATATTGTTTTTGGGATTTATAAGATTCTAAGATTGTTAGGAGTCGTGACATTGATTGGAATGAAAGAAGAATGTACAGGATCAGGTTTTGGTGCCTAAACATGAATAGGTTGAGGATATTTTGAAGGAAAATCAAATTTTTAGACCTAAAGAATACATCCATAGACACTGACGTTGGTTCTATAGAAACCGATGTTGGTCAAGCTAACCAACATCAACAGACAAGATTAGGTTTAGAGAACAAAGCTAGTGGGATTGGCATTGGTACCCCTTCAACCGATTTCGGTAAGGAAAACACAATCGGTTAGTAGACAGAGAAACCATGGTCGTTATAGAACCACTACGTTCGGTTATAGGTGACTAACTTTGGTCACCGATAGAGATTTACATGAATGTGGAAAATGTATAGAATGAGCCCTTATCACCCTAGATCTCAGTGAGAAGGTCACAAAGAGTAAATAGACCTCAAGAGATATTTTCACCTTACTTTTTTATTTATTACTGACTAATAGTGGTGAACCATAAAGCTTTAAAGAAGGAATGCAGGTAGATACCCATGAGCGGTGGGAGCATGGCGTGGTTTAGGAGATGGAATCCTTGGAACAAAATCGACATGAGATTTGGTCAAACTTCCAGCCAAGTAAGAAAACACTACAAAAAAATGGGTTTACAAAATTAAGGAAGAAGAGGGTGGACTGAAAAGGTACAAGGAAAGGCTTGTGGTAAAGGGATTTGCACAGAAAGCATGTATTGAATTTGATGAGATTTTTTTTCCTGTAGTTGAGATGACTTCTATTCGTATTGTTCTATGTTTGGTTACAACAGAAGATTTGCATTTAGAACATCTTGATGTTACGATGAATTTCTTTCATGGTGATTTGGAGGAAGAGATTTATATGTAACAACCACTTGGTTATGAAGTCAAGGGCAAGGGGAAACTTGTGTGAAAATTGAAAAAGAGCCTATATGGGCTCAAGCAAGCTCCAAGGCAATGGTAACTGAGATTTGATAGTTTTCTGCATGAGCATGGTTATATGCGATGTGAATCTAACCATTGTTTTTATTTTAAGAAGCTTGAAAATGGGAGCTATGTTATTTTGTTATTGTATGTGGATGATATGATGATTGCATGATCTAGTATGTAGGACATTGGTAAACTTAAAGAAAGGTTATCTCACACATTTGCAATGAAGGATTTGGGATCTGTAAAGAAAATACTTAGCATGCAAATTCACCGAGACAAGAAAAACAAGAATTTGTATTTGTCTTAGGAGGCTTATATCAATAAGGTGTTGGAAAGGTTTAACATGAAAAATTCAAAACCTGTTAGTACACCTATGGCTAGACACTTCAAATTGAGAAAAGATCAGTTTCCTTCATCACACGAGGAGGTTGAGTACATGGAACGTGTTCCCTATACTTCAATAGTAGGAAGTCTTATGTATGCCATGGTTTTTACTAGACCATACATTACACAAGTAGTGGGAGTTGTGAGAAGGTTTATGGCTAATCTAGGTAAAGAACATTGGAAAGTAGTCCAATGGATTCTTAGGTACTTAAGAGGGACATCCAACATGGAGTTATGCTATGGAAGTTCAAATAATTCTTTACATAGCTATGTTGATTTAAATATGGTTAGAGATTTGGATGGTAGGAGGAGCACCACTGAATATGTTTTCACCATAAATGGAATGATAGTTAGCTAGATTTTGAGATTGCAGAAGGTTGTGGCTTTTTTTACTACAGAGGTAGAGTATGTTGCAGCTACAAAAGCTAGTAAGGAGATGATATGGATGATCAGGTTCATGGAAGAGTTAGGTAAGGAGCAAGAGGATTGCAGATTATACAGTGATAGTTAGAGCACGATCAATCTACAAAGAACTCAACATTTCATTCAAGAACAAAAAACATCCGGTTGAGGTATCACTTCATATGGGGGTGTTAAAGGATGGGCAGCTGAATTTAGAGAAAATCTATATGGATGAGAACCCTATGGATATGCTAACGAAGCCATTGGTAAGGGATAAGTTGGAGCTTCACTCCACTTTTGTTGGTATTAAATTTTTAGACTTGAAGAGGAAGAAACGGGCCAAGGAAAAGGAACCAAGGATGGTGATGCACAATATAATGTAGAAATTGATCTCCAAGTGGGAGATTGTTGAGTATGGAGCTTAATTACTTCACAAGAAAATTACTTTTACATGTTATTGGCTTTGTGTGACCGACATAGTTAAGGGGATAACCGGCATTGGTTAGGACATGACCAACATCAGTCACCTATGTGATGGTGATTTTTTTCTTTAATGAGAATTAGAATAAATCTCTTTCTTTAAATATGATTTATTGATTGTAAAAGCATAGTTAGTTTCCCATAATAGTTATATATGCATGTATGCATTGTATGAGGGTAAGAGAGAATAAAATAACAATTGTTTGCATGTTAGTTTTCTTGGTGAGAAAGAAAGAGTAGCTGAGTGAGGAAAAAGCATTGAACATCCTGTGAGGTGTTGGAAGACAACAGATCTTCATTGTATTTCCTTTGTAAAGCACTGAATAATAATATTAGTTGTTTCTTGGTGGACGTAGCCCACACTGGGTGAACCATGTTAAATTTTGTGTTATCTTTCTCTTATTTATTTTATCTTCTAGCTTATTTCCGCATTCATTTCTTGTATGTTTTATCTGATTAATTAGATTTGTGCAACATTGTTATATGGTTTAACCGCAACATTTACCTTATCTAATTAAAAAATTAGCAAGGAACTAATAATATTCAAGCTAATTGGGATATATAGATCATTAAAATAAGCTATGTTGAATGCATTTTTAAGGGGTTCATAATCCCTAAACTATCCTAAAGAATTCAACATTAAATTTACCTAAAAAATTGTGATTCATTTCAGGGGACATATCCCTAAACCTAATTATGAACCTAACCTAAGGATAACTAAGGTTGGCATTGGTGGCTAGGGATAGGTTAAAGAAGGGTGGTGGAATCATTCCAAAGGAGTACTTGGAGAAGTTAATTTTTTAATAAATGTTCTATCTGGCCATCTTTGCCAGCGACATTGCCTATTTTTGAAATTCACACTAAATGTATCACCAAAAAGTTGGCATTGTTTATTAGAACTAATAGTTTTCACTTAGTTCGAATGGGTAGTTGGTGGGGTTCTTGGTGGGGTGTCAAACCATCTTGGCATTTAATGTTCTTAATCAATGAGTGGAAAACTCGCCTAGAGAAATGTTAGATAGATTGGTGAAAATGAGATAGGGTCGGTTTTACTTTGTATTTGGATTTTTCAATCTCTATAGCTCTACATGTTGCTTTTCCATTTTCCAAACCTGGTAGTTAAATTTTATTGCATTTTTAAACTTACCATTGCATGATGAAAATAGAGGAAGGAAATTTAATGTTAAAGCGATAAAAAATGAAGAAAAAAGAGATGTTGGGGCTCATGTTGGTTCCGTTACAAAGTTTTATGGAGATATTGTTGTGAAACTTCATAGAAATGTTTGGAATATTAGAGAAAAGTTCGAGAGCACTACGGGCATTATAGGCTCTAAATCGTTATGATAATTTTCTCTATTTAATGGTTTCATAAAAATAACTTTGTTCTTCCTTGAAATTTCTTTATGATATTTGGGTTTTATGTTTAATGTGTTGTTTCTCACTTTTCGTTGCTTCAATGTGTTATACTTGGAATTATCTAGTTTCTGGTTAATGGAAAATGACCTTGTTTTAGTATATAAGACTTTTATACTTTTAAATAGGGCTTAAGTCAGTTTGAAATGACTTCATTTGCAAGATATGAATCTATGAATGATTTTTGATGTAGATATTGCATTATATTTGTTACTAGTTGTATATCTAAGATTATGTATAATATTTTTGGTATTAAGTGATAGTTCTGGGTTTAAGGTTGAAACCCACAAGGAATAATGATTGGGATCACTGTTTTCTTGAGAAATTATGTGTTAAGAAATGAAAATATTATGTCAACTTCTGAATGTATTTATTCAAGATCTTGTTTCAGTTGTATTGACCGAAAATTAGTTTTAACCCATTATGGGTGTTCACAATTAGATTATTTCAAATCCTTATTTGAAGTAAAAGTTAAGGGTTACTGGTAAGGTTTTCTTGTCTCCCTTTTTGGTTTTGAGTAATTGTTTCTTGTTAAAACCACCCTTTCAGGGTTGGCTTGAATCTTGATCTTTTTGGGTAATGCTTGTTCCTAGTCTTCTTGTTATTGACTCCTAGGTTGTGCACCTTTATCATTCAGAGGATTCTTTTCAACTCGGATTGTTGATGAGTTTTATTGGGATGGATTTCTTTGTCTCTGTAACTTATTTTTGGTTAAAATTCGAATGGATTTCACATCGGGCATTTGATGTTGCAATGTGAACTAGTATTACTCCGGTTTGTAAGCTGTTGGGGATGATACCTACGTTTTATTTCTTAGAGTTATCCTACTAAGATCATTTGTTTTAACATTTGATATTGTGGAAATGGGTCAACAATTTGATCCTAGAGGATTTATTCTTTTAGTGATTGAAAGACTTCCTTTATCAAATCATTATCCTTTCTATCAATCACTTTCAATTTTCTATCGGTGACCGTACTTTGTATTTTGGTTAGAATACATGAAACTGGGCATTTGGGAATTTTCTTGATTGTGTTAGGAGATTCTCAAACCCTAAATTTTGTGACCATGAACTTTAACTAGTAGAGGTATTCCTCTATCCAAATGTTCTTCTTTTTCTACAACCGCTTAATTGAGATCATGTAGGATTTAGTTATAATAGTTTATTAGTGGTATCAACTCTATATAATATCCTTTTGGGCTTAGGGTTTGGTTAAGAATATTTCAGTTGACTTGGTTGAATAAAATTACGTTGAAAAATTTAGATTCAGTTCTTTATTTTGATATGTTATATCAAACTTTTCTTGGGTTCTTTATCGCTTTTATTCTTAACCGTCCGAAATCGGTAATGGTTTAACCTTTCTGTTTGGGATTTAATGTGCTAGTATTGGGTTCATGTTGAAAAATTATTGCCTTTTTATAATATACTTTTATGGATTGGTTATAGGGACTTGGTAAAAAAGGAGAAAATATAACTTGACTGTTTAATTAAGTTACTTTTGATTCTGAATGAATTATTGGATTTGTATTAAGTCATTCTATAAAACTTGGTTGCAGTTATAAATGTTATTGTGGATGAGATGAATTTTATGACTGCAATATAGATGGACTTAACTTAGTTAGATTACTGAACTTTTATTATAGGTAATTGGTTCCTAAATGTGACTTAATTGACTTTCTTTCTTTATTAGACATTGTGGATTTTTGGGAAGGCTTTTAAAGTTGTTCATATTTTGGTACTTAGAACATTTTCATAAATAACAATGTTCCTTTCACAAAATTGTTAGATAGAAGCATATTGTTCTAATGTTTTAGTACTTATCATGCTCAGTTCTCATGAACTAACACATGCTAACAATTTTGCTAGATGGATTTCATGAAAAGTGAAAGGAGAAAGACTTATAGAAAATTTCATTTTTATTGATGAAGTTCATTTTATTCAACTACTTAAATGTATTGAAAGGATCTTGAAAGGAATTTGTTGGAAAATCTATGAGGACATAGTGCCTTAGTATTTTGTAATTTTTGAGAAATGTTTTCATTATTGAATGAAAAACTTATGAAATATTTATTAAGTATGGAATAAAGTGAATCCCACTTTTTTATAATGATTTTTGTATGATTAGTATGCAATAACTAGCTTATCTATCCGACATGATTGTTGTAGATTCTATTGATATTCCTAAGTATTAAACATTCTTGACTTACTAGTTATTTAAGGAATAGAGTGTTTCTTAGGTAAGGAACTATATTTATAAGTCAATTAATTTATGGGATAGTGGTAAAACTATAACACTAAATCTATGATAACCTTTTTCATGATGTAACAATATAGACTTGATGGAAATGAGGATAATTATGTTAAGATATATCTTTTAATCTTAAAAAGAATGTAAGATATATCTTTTAATTACTTCGATCTAAACCCTTGTTTATTGTAACTTGTTTACTTGAGATGGAGGTCATTATAACTTGTGTTTTGCAAAGTGTGAAACAACAGACTTGCTTTTATGTTTGATGAACTCATATTGTTGTTGACAACACACCTTGAATCAATTCCATTGATCCAAGGTATGTTGCGACCTTCTTTGTGATCGCTTTGTCGATTTACTTTCTAAATGGAATGAAGTCTGAAACCAGACTGAAGGTCATTATAAATGTTACAGAACCTGGTTACAGGTATAATTATTTGGTACCTTGATGCCAATGGAAAAGGTTTGATTTATGAACTACATACAAATTGTAACGCCAGAAAGTGTGAGGCAAGTAAGAGTTTGATACAAGAGCACGTATATAGATATGCGCATTGGATGAAACGTCCTGCATTATGCTGGATATAAACGTAAGTTAGTAAACTTACTAGAAGAACCCATTAATTAAAATACTATGGGGTTTAAAACTAACCTAGACCTATAATAACTATCCTATGAGGATTTTATAAATTAAATGGGATGTAAAATTATTGCAAATCCTAATGACTTGTGACCTAGGTGGAAAACCTAACTATGGACAATACAACCTAAACTATTGCTAACCTAAGGAGGGGACCTATGGACACATGCTGATGAGTGGATAAGAAGGGAAGGTTAGAAATTTAATAAAGGACATTAAATGATGTCCTTGAAGTTTTAAACGCCAAGTTTGGTGGGAACATGGAAAGTTGGAGATATCCAACTAGCAATGTAGCTAAGAAGGAAATTACATGCAAAAATTTAAAAATGGAACTTACCAAACCTGAGTCGGTGGTGGCGTGGAAATTAAGGAAAAAGCAATGCATTCAATGCATTTATTGATCTCGGTCTTGGTGACCAGCTCACCTTGGAAAGGGGAAAGAGGAAATTTTGTGGTTATTGTGTTCATTTGGGTTTCTTTTGATTCACTCGCATTTCTTTTATGGTTCTTTAAAAACTGTAACCATTTTGGTCATTATTGTTGTTGTTTGATTAACCATGGCTATCTTTGAGCCTGTGGGAGTAAGGAGATCATTGGGAAAACTTGTTGTTTGTCGCCGTGGAAAAGAAGAATTCTGAGGGCGTGGACGCGGTTTTCTTCAAGCCACAAGAAATTTTACAGGCATGTTGAGCTCTTCTCTTTAAACCGTTTTGCTCTTTGTTAAGCGTCTTCATTAAAAGAACTCTGCTCTTATGTTGGGTGTTTTTGTAAAATGAAAATGTTGATACAATTAATGTGATTTTGGGTTGAGTTGTCTGTTGGAGATGAATACGATTTGGGTATTTTCTTTGCAAAAAGAGTAAATGAAATGAAATCTATCCTTGTTGTATGAGTTTTTGACAGTATTGGGTATTGGTTTTATTACCCATTATGGGTTTGAGTTGATGAATGTACCAGCGATGTGAATATTGTTTTCTGAGTTCTGTGCGTGTAAATGATTTGGGAAAAATCGTGAGAATGCTTGATGAAACTGGTTGTGTGAGTTATTATCCTAGTTGCTTTACATTGCATAGAATACGATTTCACCTTTGGGGACAATGAATTCATTCCATCATCTTACCCTTGCTTGATTTAAAAATGATTCAATGTCTCCTTATTGGTTTGAAATCGTGAATGATTTTAGGAATGATTTTTTTAAATGGAGCAGAGTATCAGTTATCTGTTGGATGGAATAGAGCTTATCATTTTATTCTCCTTTGAATTCGATGATGAATTTATATATTTATATATAAATGAACTACAGTCTAAACTTCTTCGATGTTTCATTAAAACTGAACTGAAGTTGATTTCTTACTCTGATGTTGAAAAATGATCCCTTTTATTATTATGATAAAAATCATGATTTTGTTGTTAGTTGTACATTCTTGCTTGTTTCAGACCTAGCTGGGAATGTTCATTTTTGGTGAATTTATATATATATATATATATATATATATATATATGCAAACTGCAGTCTAAACTTCTTTCTTGCTTGCATTAAAACTGAATCGAAACTGGGTTCTTACTTTGGTGTTTGGAAAACGAATCCTTTTATTATTACGATGAAAACATGATTTGTTGTTTGTGTACACTCTTACTTGTTTGTATCTGGATGAGAATGTCCGTTGGGTGAAAAATTAAAGGAAATGATTTTATTTAGAGGTGTCGTTGATATTGATACTTACGGACCAGATGCAAATGAATTCTGGCATACTCCTGGAATGGTAGTTAGTAAGTTTTGAATACTGAAATAGACTTGTTCAGAAGGAATCACCCTATTGGATCAGGTCTGTACTAAATAGTTGATATTCAGCTAGGAAGTGAGAAGAGGTAATATGATTCTTCTTCCTTTCATTCGATTATTGACTTTATTTGCTCTCTCTCTCTATGGTTGTTATCATTGATTGATATCACTTCTTGTTTAAATCATCCAATGTAGTTGTGATGAAAAGAAAGGGAATATTGGATGGGTAATTGGAAGTAATAATTATTTTCTTCTCTTATCCAGTTGAAATTCTATATTTGATATTGAATGAATTTCTTACTGCCTTAGGCGTAAGCATCTGCATTTAACTTGTTGTTTTCCTTCTTTTCTGATTTGAAAGAAGTATTATGCTGCTTGTTGAATTCTGAGAAATGACACCAGTGTTGTCATGGTGAATGACTACTTTTCTCTTCTGCATTTGATTGTTTGAAATTAAATGAGTAGTATGAAAGGGAAGTAGTTCTGTTTGAATTCTTAATTAAAATTCATCTCTTGAAATTTCAACTATTATAAGGGAATGGAATTGATAGTAATTGCATTAGAACAACATTATATACATAAGTGTATTAGCTCTTACAGATGTTTTTAATCTGGAACTATTTAGAGGAAATTACTTCTGGTAGTAATTGTTTTAAATACGGAATGAACCCCTTGCGTTATTGGAATAAAAATAGTAAGGAAATATGAATAAAGTGTTGTGGGTTGTAGTAATTATTTGGGAGAAAGTTAGTAAATCTTTTTGTCTGATTGTGATGGTAATTAGGGGATTGGGTTGTTAAGTTGTTCATCCTTATCAAGCACTTAATTCGTAGATGATGTCCATCTCAATTTTTAAACGTTTCATAAAAGCTAGAGTTCTTTTATTGAGACAGTTAATTAAGAGCACCTCATTTTAATGATAAGTGCTTAATATGCTCAGTTTAATGAACTGACTGTGCAAGTAAATTTTGCAGATGGATTTCCATGAGTAAAAATGAAGACATGTTGTTTTTATGATGCTTCTTCTGATTAGCTAAGGATGGATCATATCTGAGAATTTATTATTCTTCTACGAGGAAATGGAAAAAGAGAAAGTTGTATTCTTCTTCTTTATGAGTTGTTAATGTTGTTTGGCATGAATGAAGTCTGGTTGTATGGGCTTGTAAATTGTATAAATTTTAATCTTGAGGATTGAGTACAAAGGAAAGGTGTGTTATTTTAATGGTTGTACCACCTTGGAACTATTTGAATAAGATTGAGAATATAAATTTTATTCATTGAATTTGGATATATTCAAATGATGGTTGATAGATTTTAAAGGACATAATATCTATTCTTTACTTGAATACAACTTTTAAGTTGGAATGTACAATTAATTCATACTTAGGTCAATATGGATTTTAAATTGACATTTGAAAAGAGTTAAGTGAATATGAATTCTTAAATGAACGATATTTGGAACTGGTATATAAGCTAATGAATATAAATAAAAGAGACAATTGAATCTTGTATTGATTTCATTAATATCCTTGAGATGTTTGATCCAGAGGATATTCGGTATGAGGAATCATATCTCCTCATAACAAACCTTAACTAAAGTAAGGTTATAGTGAATAAATGAATACATTCATTTGGAATTAGGCCTCATTTAAATGACGTCTAATAAGATGGAATTCTGAATTTAAATTCAGTTGCGAATAAAACTTGGTTAAGTTTAGTAAGTTGATCTTACTACGTTAAGCTGTAGTGGACTGTTAGTCGAAGCTTAAATTAAGGAACTAAGATGGAATTAAGCAATCCTTCAGTAAGGAGGAGTAAAGGCATATTAAGCTTTAAAGACAATATAAGTCTCTCTTAGCTATGCAACTGTAACAAACAGTGAGGTTAGAAGATCAACACGGTTGCTGAAGCTTATTCTTAAAATACTTAAGATTATAATCTAATCACACTTCTAGTTGGATGTGTATCCCTTGATGAGAGGATTCCATAGGACCTTGGCACATGCTAGCTGCAATCTGGTGTCTTCATGAAGGCGGGGCCTTCATGACGACACAATGTTGCAGCTGACATGTTACAACGCCCTCCCGAATCGAATCATCAAGTTTACATAAGTTGGGACCAAGTTACTTGGATGATGATAGGAATGTGATTGTGTATACGGGGTGACTCAGGAAGACTAAAGGTAACTAGACACACACAGTCGTCTAGGGTCGACAAAGTATGTCTGCGTACCTTTAGTCACCGTGAGTGTCTTCCTATACTCTTTCATATTGCTAGTTTGGGTTAAAGTTTAACCTTGGACGAGAGGACTGACAGAGGTCAGAAAAGACCATTCTAGATAACAGATGAAGTGAGGTGAAGGACGTATTCCATTGATGTGTATAACGTCTAGGAATATGATCATGCAAAGCATGTGAAAATATTTGGCCAAAGTATCGCAAGTTGTTGGTTGCGTTGTCCTAATCACCTAGTTTAAGAAGTAGGATTTCAGATGAATATCGGTAATCAGATATTCAGATAGGCCTCTTAAATGGAATACTTCGATAACTAAAAATGGTAAGAGAACCAAGTATACTTAGTATACAATGCATGGATTAACATGAAGGATCGGTAAGTAGCCGAGTCATGAAATGAGAGATCGTTGAAACTCCGAGCCATAAAATGGGAGATCGGTAGTTCTTCGAGTCATTTACAAAGCATATGGTATCTGTTATATGATTGAATGGCATTGAATGTGTGTTCCATATTATAAATATGTGAATAGAGAACATTGGTTTTAAAAGTAATTGTGTGATCTAAATTACATTAATTGGACAGAGAACAATTATTAAAACTTGGTCGTGTGTTTTGAATTACATAATTCAGAACAGAGAACATATATATAAAAAAAAATTCCCTTGTTCTAATGTCTTAAAATGGGGATGTTACATCTTGGTATCAGAGCTGAAGGTTGCAGCTCTTGGACCTAATGAGTCCACAATTTAATAAGGTTTACATTTTCTTATTGAACAAAAAATGGTTAGAACAAGAGGAAATGCTGTGAACAACCCGCTACCGGGTGGAGAAGCAGCTACTGCTCAAAAGCTAGATGAAATCCTTGCTTACCCTACTAGATACGAGAGATCATTTGACTATTTTGGAACAACAAGCAATGGGCAATGAGGAGGAGGAAGAAGAAGCTGATATAAATGATCAGCCACCTCTTGTGGACAACACCAATGGAGGGAATCGGGTGTTGATAATAGTAATGCGAACGCTCCTAATCATCCTGAAAATAAAAGGGCAAGATTAGTGGCTGAACTTACAAATGACATAAAGAGAATAAGTCCTCCAAAGTTTGATGGAACAACACTTGGGGATGGGGCTGAAAATTGGCTCAGTGAAATGGAGAAGTACTTTGCAATAAGAAACTTCTCTGAGGAGACCAAAGCGATATGGGGAGCATATCAGCTTTCTCAGGAAGCATCATCATGGTGGGACAACCGTAAGGTTGAGTTGAATATTTTCAAAATAGACATAACTTGGGATCAATTTAAAGGTTACTTTAGGCAACGATGGCTGCCTCAACTCTTTTTTGATAGGAAAATGATTGAATTTCAGAATTGGTCGCAAGGTAGGCTGATGGTGATAGAATATTGGGAAGGGTTTACTAAACTCCTTAAGTATGTACCAGCAGTACCAAGCTGACGAGAAGTTAGAATACGAAAGTTCATAATGGGACTGAATCCCATCATTGGTGGCGAAGTAGATGTCCATGGTCCAACCACTATGGAAGGAGTTGTCGAAAAGGCAATAAGACAAGAACAGAAATTGAGAGCAATCTCTACTCATAGGGAGGAGATTAGGAAGAAGATTCCCAACTCTTCTTCATCTCTCACACCCAAAAAGGGACCCTGGAAAAGGTTTGGTATGAAAAAAAAAATTGTTGTGGATAACAATAAGAAATTAGTAATGAACAAACTTGTTAATAGTGTGCGGAGCAGCTTTGCAAAAATTAGTGGTAATGGACAAAAGTCCTATGGAAGCCAGAGTGATAACTTCAAGGCTGGTAGTAAATTTGAGCCTAGGAAGGGGCCCGTCGGAGGCTACTTCAACTATGGAAAGGACCATTATGTGAGTCACTGTCCTCTGAAGAAGGATGATCATGATCACAACACAGGATACACGCTGTGGTGGCTAACAAACAAGTTGAAAAGCAAGTCACACCCATAGAAGTTCCGGGTAAGTTATTCGGTACACCTGTAGTCATACTTTTTGATACTGGAGCTACTGAATGTTTTATCTCTACTAAACTAGCAATGAAATTAAAAAGGAAAGTTGAATGAATGGATAAGACATGGACAATGCATTATGGGAATAATGTTGTCCATATAGTCGATATGTGCCTTTTTGGGGCAATTCTTGACTTGCCCAGTTTCTCCACAGAAGTTGACTTGTATGTCACTCCTTTAGGGTCATATGATATAATTATAGGAGTTAATTGGTTGGTGGAACATAAGGCAAAGGTCGACTATTATGAAAAATAGATTTGTTGTTTTGATGACCTGCAGAAAGAGTCATTCAAGGTGTAAAGCGTGAGGTTGCAGTTAGGAAACTAACAACTATGCAACTAAAAAGGGCTAAAAATAGAGGCTGCACTTTGTATGCCGTAAGAATGATAGAAAATGCTGAGGAAGATAATGATTTCATGGAAAAGTATCCATTATTAAGAGATTTCAGTGATGTATTTCCGGAGGAGTTACCAGGTCTTCCGCCCAAACGAGAGTTTGACTTTGCAATAGAGATCAAGCCAGGAACCGAACCCATATCTAAGGCACCATATCGAATGACCACCCTTGAGTTGGTGGAACTTAAGGCTCAGTTACAAGAACTTTTGACAAAAGGGCTGATAAGACCGAGCGTCTCACCATGGGGAGCGCTGGTAATTTTTGTAAAGAAGAAGGATGGCACACTTAGATTGTGCATTGATTATAGAATGTTGAATAAGGCAACCATTAAGAATCGATATCCACTTCCTAGGATTGATGATCTATTCGACCAGATGCGTGGAGCATCAGTCTATTCAAAAATAGATCTTCGATCTAGATATCACCAGCTGAGAATAAAGGAAGAAGATATTCATAAAACAACTTTTAGAACAAGGTACGGGCATTATGAATTCACGGTGTTACCTTTTGGGTTGACGAATGCACCTGCCGCCTTCATGAATTTGATGAACAATATTTTTCAAGAGTATTTGGATAAATTCGTGCTTGTCTTCTTGGATGACATTCTTATATACTCCAAAAATGTCAAAGAGCATCAAGAGCATTTAAGGATAGTGCTGGAAGTTTTGAGGAAGAGAAGGTTGTATGGTAAATTGTCTAAATGTTCCTTTTATGATGCAGAGGTGCATTATTTGGGGCATGTTATAAGCAAGAATGGGATAGTTGTGGACCCTTCAAAGATCGTAGCTATAACTGAGTGGCCTGCGCCTAAGAACGTGCATGAAGTAAGAAGCTTCATGGGCCTGGCAGGGTACTATAGAAAGTTCGTTAAGGACTTTTCAAAAATTGCTGCCCCAATCACTTCACTACAAAAGAAAGATAAGAAATTTGTCTGGAATGACAAATGTGAATCTACCTTTAAAATTTTAAAGGAACAGTTAACTACAACACCTATTCTGACTATACCTGACCCAAATGGAGATTTTACGGTCATAACGGATGCATCTGGAGAGGGTCTCGGAGGCATTCTGTTACAAAATGACCATGTCATAGCTTATGAAAGTAGAAAGCTTAAGTTACATGAACAAAATTATGCTCCACATGACCTAGAGCTCACTGCCATTGTTCATGCACTTCAAATGTGGAGGCATTACCTTCTTGGTAAGCCCTTTGAGCTAAAAACCACCATCTAGGGTTGAAGTATATTTTTACTCAACCAAACCTGAATGCAAGACAACGAAGATGGTTAGAATTTTTATCTCAGTATGATTTTGATATAAACTACATCAAAGGCAAGGAAAATAGGGTAGTAGATGCTCTGAGTCGTAGGAAGCACATCTCTACTCTTATAACATTAAGAACTCAGTTTAAAGATGAGGTGAAAGATGTCATGGAATCTGACTCTTATTTTCAGCAAGTTAAAACAACACTTACTGCAGATCCAAAGGATGTGAAGTATAAAGGATTCCATTTTGATAACGAAGGGATTCTGAGGTTTGAAAACAGGGTATATATACCCTTGGCTAATGATTTAAGAAAGAAATTATTAACTGAATTTCATAATTCACCTTTTTCTGGACACCCTGGCATTACGAAAATGCTTGTTGATCTCAAGCAGCAATATTTCTGGAAGGGAATGAAAAAGGATGTGGTGGAGTTTGTGACACACTGCTTGGAATGTCAGCGTGTTAAGGTGGAACATATGCATCCCCGCAGATTATTGTATCCCCACAGCATTCCGCAGTACAAATGGCAAGTGATAACTATGGATTTCGTTCAAGGATTACCTATGTCAAGGAATAAACATGATGTCATCCTGGTTGTCGTCGACAAATTAACCAAAGTGGCACACTTCATTGCTGGTAATTTAAAAGATGATGCACCAGTGTTAGCAAGAAGATTTGTACATGAAATTTTTAGATTGCATGGAATACCCGAATTGATCATATCGGATAGAGATCCGAGAATGACATCAAGATTTTGGCAAATGCTTAATGCGGCCTTGGGAACTAAATTAAACTTCAGTTTTGCATATCATCCGAAAATGGATGGACAGACTGAAAGAGTCAATCAAGTTTTAGAGGATATGTTAAGAATGTATTGCATGGACCAGCAAGTATAAATGGGAGGAATACCTTCCGCTGGTTGAATTTTCTACAATAATACATACCACGCCTCTTTAAAGATGGCACCTTTTGAAGCATTATATGGAAGAAAATGCAGAACCCCTATTAGCTGGGACAACGTAGAGGATAGAGAGGTAATTGGGCCAGAAATCCTTACGGAAATGGAACAACAAATTAAAATGATTCAGAACATTTAAAGGAGGCTACCAATAGGCAAAAGAGTTATGCAGACTTAAAGCGGGTTGATAGGAATTATAAACTTGGTGAGAAGGTATTTCTTGGTCAAGCCGAAAAAGAGTTCTATAACTTTTGGCAAGGCTGCCAAGTTATCACCTTGTTATGTGGGACCTTTTGAAATTGTTGAAATAATCAACCCTGTAGCTTATCGTCTAGCATTACCTCCTGCTTTATCACAAATGCATGATGTTTTTCATATTTCTTTGCTTAAGAAATACGTATCAGATTTATCACATGTGCTGAATTGGAATTCCTTGCAGGTCCAAGACCAAGAATAATCGTGGTTAAGCCCATTCGAGTGCTGGGAACTCACCAGTTGTACTTAAGAAATCACGAAGTGAATCAATGTAAGGTCCAGTGGGACCAGTTTAGTGAAGAAAGTGCAACTTGGGAAAATCTCGAAGAAATGAGATCTACTTTTCCATACTTGTTTGATCGAAATTGAATTCAAAAAAATGATAATTCTACCAAATATGGACAATTACTGGTCTATTTTACAGTTATCTTAAAACACTATTTTAATGATTAAATCTGTTTTTGGTATGAACTTATGAATGGAAGGACGATAATTGAATTTTGTCCTAAAAACTCTATGAATTGGCTAATTTGATCATCGGGACGATGATTCTTTAAGAAGGGAGGAATGTAACGTCTTGATTTTTAGAAGCTACTATGATAACCTCTTTTCATGATGTTGTAACTATGGAAATGAGGATAATTATGTTAAGATATATCTTTTAATCTTAAAAAGAATGTGTTACTGATCTGAACCCTTGTTTACTGTAACTTGTTTACTTGGGACGGAGGTCATTATAACTTGTGTTTTGCAAAGTGTGAAACAACAGACTTGCTTTTATGTTTGATGAACTCATATTGTTGTTGACAACACACCTTGAATCAATTCCATTGATCCAAGGTATGTATGCGGCCTTCTTTGTGATCGCTTTGTCGATTTACTTTCTATATGGAATGAAGTCTGAAACCAGACTGAAGGTTGTTATAAATGTTACAGAACCTGGTTACAGGTATAATTATTTGGTACCTTGATGCCAATGGAAAAGGTTTGATTTCGAACTACATACAAATTGTAACGCCGGAAAGTGTAAGGCAGTAAGAGTTTTGATACAAGAGCACAGGTATAGATATCGTGTTGGGAAATGTCCCTGCATTATACTAGTTATGAATGTAAGTTAGTAAAACTTACTAAAAGAACCCATTAAGTAAAATACTATGGGGATTAAATTCTAACTATAACTATTTTGACCTATAACCTAACTACTCCTATGTGGATTTTATAAATTAAATGGGATGTAAAATTATTAAAAATCCTAATGACTTCAGACCTAGGTGGAAAACCTAACTATGGACAATACAACCTAAACTATTGCTAACCTAAGGAGGGGACCTATGGACACATACTGGTGAGCAGATAAGATGGAAGGTTAGAAATTTAATAAAGGACATTAAATGATGTCCTTGAAGTTTTAAACGCCAAGTTTGGCGGGAACATGGAAAGTTGGAGATATCCAACTAGCAATGTAGCTAAGAAGGAAATTACATGCAAATATTTAAAAATGGAACTCGCCAAACCTGAGTCGGTGGTGGTGTGGAAATTAAGGAAAAATAAATGCATTCAATGCATTTATTGATCTCGGTCTTGGTGACCAGCTCACCTTGGAAAGGGGAAAGAGGAATTTTGTGGTATTCGTGTTCATTTGGGTTTCTTGTGATCGCTCTGCATTTCTTTTATGGTTCTTTCAAACCTGCAACCATTTTGGTCATTGTTGTTGTTGTTTGGAGTAACCACGGCTATTTTTGAGCCTGTGGAAGTAAGGAGATTGTTGGGAAAGCCTTGTTGTTGTCACCGTGGAAAAGAATAGCTCTTGTGGGCGTGGATGCGGTTTTCTTCAAGCCACAAGAAATTTTACAGGCATGTTGAGCTCTTCTCTTTAAACCGTTTTGCTCTTTGTTAAGCGTCTTCATTAAAAGAACTCTGCTCTTATGTTGGGTGTTTTTGTAAAATGAAAATGTTGATACAATTAATGTGATTTCTGGGTTGAGTTGTCTGTTGGAGATGAATACGATTTGGGTATTTTCTTTGCAAAAGAGTAAATGAAATGAAATCTATCCTTGTTGTATGAGTTTTTTGATAGTATTGGGTATTCGGTTTTATTACCCATTATGGGTTGAGTTGATGAAATGTACCAAAGTGATGTGAATATTGTTTTCTAAGTTCTATGTGCGTGTAAATGATTTGGGAAAAATCATGAGAATGCTTGATGAAACTGGTTGTGTGAGTTATTATCTTAGTTGCTTTACATTGCATAGAATACGATTTCACCGGGGACAGTGAATTCATTCCATCATCTTACCCTTGCGTGATTTAAAAATGATTCAATGTCTCCTTATTTAGTTTGAAATCCGTGAATGATTTTAGGAATGATTTTCTTAAATACGGAGCAAAGTATCTCAGTTTATCATTGGATGGAATAGAGCTTATCATTTTATTCTCCTTTGAATTTGATGATGAATTTATATATTTATATATAAATGAATCATGATCTAAACTTCTTCGATGTTTCATAAAAAACCGAAATGAAGTTGATTTCTTACTCGATGTTGAAAAATGATTCCTTTTATTATTATGATAAAAATCATGATTTTGTTGTTAGTTATACATTCTTGCTTGTTTCAGACCTAGCTGGGAATGTTCATTTTGGTATAAATAATATATATATATATATATATATATATAATCACTACTAAACTTCTTTCTTGTTTGCATTAAAACCGAATCGAATCGCCGGGTTCTTACTTTGGTGTTTGGAAAATGAATCCTTTTATTATTACGATGAAAACATGATTTTTTGTTTGTTGTACACTCTTACTTGTTTGTATCTAGATGAGAATGTCCGTTGGGTGAAAAATTAAAGGAAATGATTTTATTTAGAGGTGTCATTGATATTGATACTTACGGACTAGATGCAAATGAATTCTGGCATACTCCCTTGGAATGGTAGTTAGTAAGTTTTGAATACTAAAATAGACTTGTTCAGAAGGAATCACCCTATTGGATCAGGTCTGTACTAAATAGTTGATATTCGGCTAGGCAGTGAGAAGAGGTAATATGATTCTTCTTCCTTTCATTCGATTATTGACTTTATTTTCTCTCTCTCTGGCTGTTATCATTGATTGATATCACTTCTTGTTTAAATCATCCAGTGCAGTTGTGATGAAAAGAAAGGGAATATTGGATGGGTAATTGGAAGTAATAATTATTTTCTTCTCTTAACCAGTTGAAATTCTATATTTGATATTGAATGAATTTCTTACTAGCCTTAGGCGTAAGCATCTGCATTTAATTGTTGTTTTTCCTTCTTTTTTGATTTGAAAGAAGTATTATGTTGCTTGTTGAATTCTGAGAAATGACACTAGTGTTTTCATGGTGAATGACTACTTTTCTCTTATGCATTTGATTTGTTTGAAATTAAATGTAGTATTTAAAGGGAAGTAGTTCTGTTTGAATTCTTAATTAAAATTCATCTCTTGAAATTTCAACTATTATAAGGGAATGGAATTGATAGTAATTGCATTAGAACAACATTATATACATAAGTGTATTAGCTCTTACAGATGTTTTTAATCTGGAACTATTTAGAGGAAATTACTTCTGGTAGTAATTGTTTTAAATACGGAATGAACCCCCTTGCGTTATTGGAATAAAAACAGTAAGGAAATATGAATAAAGTGTTGCGGGTTGTAGTAATTATTTGGGAGAAAGTTAGTAAATCTTTTTGTCTGATTGTGATGGTAATTAGAGGATTGGGTTGTTAAGTTGTTCATCCTTATCAGCACTTAATTCGTAGATGATGTCCATCTCAATTTATAAACGTTTCATAAAAGCAGAGTTCTTTTATTGAGACAGTTAATTAAGAGCACCTCATTTTAATGATAAGTGCTTAATATGCTCAGTTCAATGAACTGACCCATGCAAGTAAATTTTGTAGATGATTTCCATGAGTAAAAATGAAGACATGTTGTTTTCTGATGCTTCTTCTGATTAGCTAAGGATGGATCGTATCTGAGAATTTATTATTCTTCTACGAGGAAATGGAAAAAGAGAAAGTTGTATTCTTCTTCTTTATGAGTTGTTAATGTTGTTTGGCATGAATGAAGTCTGGTTGTATGGGCTTGTAAATTGTATAAATTTTAATCTTGAGGATTGAGTACAAAGGAAAGGTGTGTTATTTTAATGGTTGTACCACCTTGGAACTGTTTGAATAAGATTGAGAATATAAATTTTATTCATTGAATTTGGATATATTCAAATGATGGTTGATAGATTTTAAAAGGACATAATATCTATTCTTTACTTGAATACAACTTTTAAGTTGGAATGTACAATTAATTCATACTTAGGTCAATATGGATTTTAAATTGACATTTGAAAAGAGTTAAGTGAATATGAATTCTTAAATGAACGATATTCGGAACTGGTATATAAGCTAATGAATATAAATAAAAGAGACAATTGAATCTTGTATTCTGATTTCGTTAATATCCTTGAGATGTTTGATCCAGAGGATATTCGGTATGAGGAATCATATCTCCTCATAACAAACCTTAACTGAAGTAAGGTTATAGTGAATAAATGAATACATTCATTTGGAATTAGGCCTCATTTAAATGACGTCTAATAAGATGGAATTCTGAATTTAAATTCAGTTGTGAATAAAACTTGGTTAAGTTTAGTAAGTTGATCTTACTACGTTAAGTTGTAGTGGACTGTTAGTCCGAAGCTTAAATTAAGGAACTAAGATGGAATTAAGCAATCCTTCAGTAAGGAGGAGTAAAGGCATATTAAGCTTTAAAGACAATATAAGTCTCTCTTAGCTATGCAACTGTAACAAACAAAGTGAGGTTAGAAGATCAGCATGGTTGTTGAAGCTTATTCTTAAAATACTTAAGATTATAATCTAATCACACTTCTAGCTGGATGTGTATCCCTTGATGAGAGGATTCCGTAGGACCTTGGCACATGCCAGCTATAATCTAGTGTCTTCATGAAGGTGGGGCCTTCATGATGACACAATGTTGCAGCTGACATGTTACAACGCCCTCCTAAATCGAATCATCAAGTTTACATAAGCTAGGACCAAGTTAATTAGATGATGATAGGAATGTGACTATGTATACGGAGTGACTCAGGAAGACTAAAGGTAACTAGACACACGCAATCATCTAGGGTCGACAAGTATGTCTGTGTACCTTTAGTCACCGTGAGTGTCTTCCTATACTCTTTCATATTGCTAGTTTGGGTTAAAGTTTAACCTTGGACGAGAGGACTGACAGAGGTCAGAAAAGACCATTCTAGATAACAGACGAAGTGAGGTGAAGGATGTATTCCATTGATGTGTATAACATCTAGGAATATGATCATGCAAAGCATGTGAAAATATTTGGCCAAAGTATCGCAAGTTACTGGTTGCATTGTCCTAATCACCTAGTTTAAGAAGTAGGATTTCAGATGAATATCGGTAACAGATATTCAGATAGGCCTCTTAAATGGAATACTTTGATAACCAAAAATGGTAAGAGAACCAAGTATACTTAGTATATAATGCATGGATTAACATGAAGGATCGGTAAGTCACCGAGTCATGAAATGAGAGATCGTTGAAACTCCGAGCCATAAAATGGGAGATCGGTAGTTCTTCGAGTCATTTACAGTAGCATATGGTATCTGTTATATGATTGAATGGCATTGAATGTGTGTTCCATATTATAAATATGTGAATAGAGAACATTGGTTTTAAAAGTAATTGTGTGATCTAAATTACATTAATTGGACAGAGAACAATTATTAAAACTTGGTCGTGTGTTTTGAATTACATAACAATATCCCACTCATCTCCTCTAACTCAACTATCATAAAGTGGAATTTCAGTTCACTGTTTTACTCTAAACTGAGATAGGAATATAACCAAGTGTTTTCATCAACTTATGTTGACCTAGGGTGAATAAACACACCCAAATCAACGTAAGTCAATTTGAGTATGTCTACTTATCCTTAGTCACCAAAATTAGACTACCACACTAGCTTATGTGAGTTGTCCCTATTTAGTGTGAAACGTTGACCTCAAATTGGTTGACATAAGTCAAGGAAGGATAATCTAGATGCTAGTTCAAGTGGGGTGAAGAACATGTTAATTTTGATAATTATATCATCTAGGAATAAAGGCATGGTTTATATGACCTTAAAATTTGGCCAAAGTATCGTAAATTTTTGGTTGCGTTGTCTTATGTCACCTGGTCTAAGGTTGTGAGATTTAAAATGAGTATCGAGTAAAGTGCTCAAATAGGATTCTTAGAAAACAACACTTGAAGGACCTGTAAAGGGTGTAGGAACCAAAGTATACTTCTTAAACACAAGAACAAAATAAACATGAGAGATCAATTAATAATAAGTCATGAAATGAGAGATCAATATTAAACTGAGTCATTACAACTGTATATGGTTTTTTTTTATGTGATGGATAAAAAAGGAATTTTTGTTCTAAATTATGTTAATTTAGAATAGAAAACATTATGTTTTAAAATTTTAATTTCCCCATGTTTTCTAATTCATAAATGATGATGTTATAATATTATTGCTTTTTACCATCATAGCGAGGTCAAGAATTTGTTTCATGGCCAAAAATGAAATAAATTTCTTTGAAAACTCTAAAAAAATTATTTCTAAGGTGATCTCTTCAAATCACAACATGATGTAGGAAGCTAACACAATGACACAAAACCATTGTGAGTGATTCTAGCAATTATCTCAAGCTTACAAATAATACATACCTCCGAGAGTGTTTCTATTAATCGGTGTTTGGTGATGATCTCGTTGTAATTTAGAGGTCAAAGACATGTGATTCATACTTAAATTCCATTCATAGTAAAACCCTTACATATGGATATGGAATTCCATTTCCACGAGGATAAAATTGATAAAAAGAGAGTTCAGATTTTGTAGGCATGTTTCAATCGGGTAACATCTTAGTGAAAAAGGTGTCATCATGATCAAAATTTAAATGGGAAGCTAATGGAGAAATATGAGGGTCATCACATCCTAAATCTACTATCATCTCTCTCGAGAATCAAGTAAAATTGAGAAAATAAAGGTATCGAGGTAATCAAGGCCATCATAGGTGGAGGATCAAGAATTCATCTTTTCCTGTGGGAGGTATATGAGCAATAAGGTACAAAAGAATACCCAAATATGATTTCATTCAAGAAGTACTATGGAATCAAGAAAACTAAATGTGTAACCTTCATTTTAATCACCATGTATGCAAGAATGAGAAACCATCCCAATTTCACTTGATGTCATTCACATAATAATGTTCTTAAACACTCATTCAATACTTGGTAATGTGATAACCTTAAAAGAAGAAACATTGCAACAAAATATCACTTCAATGCCACCAAGGGAAAATAAATAAGAACCTTAAAAATAAATAGGATAAAAATAAGGCACCCAAATGCTCCTTATTCTATAAATCTTCGCAAGAAGATAAAATTAATCAAAGAACCTCTAGAGCCTCTTGATCCATGTGAGATTTATCCATCGCAACCACTTTCTCTTCATCAACATTCAAATACTTCTTTCTCAAAGTGGTAGAACCTTCCCATAATGAGAAAAATGTGATCCCTCATCAAGCTCATGAAGATGTCCCTATGGCTAACATCACATCTACTTCAGAAGATACATTCCCATGGATCCAAGAGTTTCTCATGAGTGAACCAAGAATAATACAACAAGATACAATACCGACTTGGGGCCATCACAAAGATTTTGAAGACCAAATGAGGTAGGAAGGCACATGTAACTTCTCACTTTTTTATTTGAGCTTCCAGTAATTAGTATGCAGAGGTTTCCTAGCCAAAAGTTACAAAACCTAAATAAGAAATGACTTAGGAAGACTATAAGTTGAATGACATCTCGTTGGGTCAAGTAACACATGAAGGTGATACTCATTTACTCAAAGAATCTGTTTCTCATATGATGGATTGAAATCAATATTACAAATGAGAAATTGATAAATTAGAAGAGCAAGTGAGATATCTCATTGCCTACATTCAACCCTTCTTAAATCCCAATTCACTACCTCCCTCCAGTGGAATACATTTCTCTTATCGGTAGCTTTGATCCTAAGATGATAAATAATATTTAAGGGCATATGATGTAAGGGGAATATATTAAATAATGGATTGAGAAGATTATTGAAAAAGTAAAGGATTTAATTTGAGAAGTTGTCTCTATGTTCGGGTATGTTATTGCCACCATTTTAGAAGTGAAAAAAATTAGGGAATAAATTGAAAAGAGAACATAATTTGGGATGAGGTGTTTTCACTTTTTTCGAGATGAGTTTCCTTGACCCCACACTCTCATGAATAGGAATTTGTTCACATCAATTATTTAGAACCTATCCCCAATTTAGATCTAGATAATGAATGCTAGATACAACATGATAAAAGATGCCATATCAAAAATTTAATCTAGAAAACAAAATTCCTTCAAGATTTTAGATGTTGTTAGCAATTTTGTTCGAGGACTTGGATCCATCCCATTCATTGAGAATTCATCATCGAGGAACTCAAAAATCCTTTCCAATAGTCGGTCAAGAAGGAGGCAAGTGATTTTTTCCCTTCAACAAGGATAATTTTGAGTCCCTTATTAACATCATAAACTCTATTTCTAACATTACAAGAGAACAAAAATAATGTTTCAGTTAGTATAAGACAATTAATGATGTTCCTAAGACATGGATAAAAGTGTTAAGCTACATCCTTCTTCCGAAGAAAAAAGGTGGCACTTGTGCGATCTATTTTAGTAGAGATTTCAAAGGACAAGAGATCATTCTAGGAACTCTCCTTCAAGAATCATGAATGGATAGTTATTCATAAATAAAGGCTTCATATACATGAAATTATTAAACCCTCTCTCTCTCTCTCTCTCTTTCTTTCTCTCTCTCTCAAAATTCTAATTCTTTAATAAGAATGCACTTTTTCCCTATTTTTTCTTAAATAATTGTAATATTCCTTTTCATCAATAAGAAAAGGAATCATGAATGTGGAAGGTCACAAGTGATGAAGGGAAGTGAAAATTCTTGTGGGGAGATGAAAGGATAGTTTGTAATGTTATAAATTGGATTGGATTCTCCATTCCAACGAGGTTGACAATTTTTGATTGATTGTATGTTGTTGATATTTACCACTACAACATCAAGAACCATAATTCCGTTAAGTTTGAACATTTTACAATCTAGATTAAATACTTTGAAATAAGTTTGTATTGGTTTTTCTTATACCAAATATTTGAATTTGATTTGGCTATTATTAGAATCCAAAAAGGGGATATTTAGAATTTGATTTGACTATTATTGGAATCAAAAAAAGTATTTTTTGGAATTATATATCATGTATGAGGGATTTCCATTTTAGGATTTTACAATTTTATAGTAAGATTAAGAAATACTTATTGGAATAATTAATACATTTATAACATTGCAATGCATAATAAATAATTATATTGTCCATTCTCATATAATTTTTTTATCTTGTATTGAGTGGGCATATGCCCATTCTCATATAATAATCATAGAAGAAAAATAAACTCAATATAGAAAGAAAGAAAAATTTAGATGTGATTTATTTTAACTATGGGGTAGTGCACATTTGAATGTTGTATATTTTACATATTTTGATCATATATATTTGTGTGACAAATTTTTAATTATAACGTGGATTTATTTGCATAGAATGAAGGTAGGAAATGTGTTATGAGATATTTACAACATAAAATGATGGTAATAAATGAATTGTTAAGAGATAGTCTATAAAAAAATAATTTTAATATATTGTTATGAGATAGACTAAAAAAAAACAAGCCAATTAATTTATATTTATTAATCAACATAATAGTAACAAGTAAACTCAATCAAGCTCAGTAATCATG
This sequence comes from Taxus wallichiana var. yunnanensis, assembly GCA_018340775.1. Taxonomy (NCBI): domain Eukaryota; kingdom Viridiplantae; phylum Streptophyta; class Pinopsida; order Cupressales; family Taxaceae; genus Taxus; species Taxus wallichiana. Next base: position 156,488,215 of record CM031244.1, on the reverse strand, counting down.
GAAATGTGTTGTTATGAGATAATACAAGTCAAATTTGTTTTTTTTTCTTAAAATTATGGTAATAAATCTAATATTAATGATTTTTATGAGAGAAAAGAATAAAAATACTAAATTTATCTATATAAACTCAGTCAAGTTCAGTAATTATTTTTTAAAATGTTTAGAAGACGGAGTAAATTTGGGTGTGAACCCACACGATTTAACCATATACATATTAAGTGTGAAAATTTTACATAATGCATTCAAATCTCCACCCCCAAAACCAATACATTCTTTTCATGAAAACTGAGATCTTTGTATACACCTATCAAAGCTAGTTTTAGGCATTATATACTAATCACATCATTTGGATGAAATGTGAAGAAGAAATGAAAAATTGAAATAATTTTTTTTAAGTAATACATACTAATAACCATCAATAACATCACTTTAAATGGAAAATGGAAAAAAAAACTAGAAAAATGTAATAAACACAATTTTATATATTGATTTGTTCCATTATTGTTTCAAATAGAGAATATCCCTTTAAAATGTATCTTATATCATCCACAAAACCTAACAAATAGTTTTGTAAACAACGATGACATAAGACACTTATTATTTTAAAGTCTTTGTCAGAAACATTTGGAGACACCAAAAAAATTTCTTGAGGAAATCCTTTATTTATTACATTAACTATAACCCTAGTTACACATTTGTATGGAAATTCGGTGTTTTCCAAATTGTTTCCAAATCTTTAATAAATTTGTCTCCTAATTTTTGCAATGCTCCATACCACAAAAAAAGGATGCATGTCCACTTTAGCTGTGTGCAACAATTTCATTACTATTTTTTCTACATTGGCATCTATATCCAACATAGACTAATAGAATGCAATTCAATAAAACTCTTTAGATATAGAAGTTAGAAATTTGTAAATAGACATTCGTTATTAAACATCATTATTAACTTGTATGTATTTCAAATATGATAATAATATTTCAAAACAATACTTTTACCTATTTCTTTTAACATATTTATTAGTTGTAGAATTTCTAGAATTTCTCTGTTGTATCTCCACATAAAAATTAAAACTAAAAAATATTTATCGAATTGATTCCAAATAACATTGATAAATGAAAAGGTTTAATATTTTTATCTTTTTCTTTACATATATTTTTGTATATCCTCCCGCTATATCTTCAAATAAAAAATTGAAATTAATATATATATTTATAAAATCGATTCAAACTAATATTCACAAGTAAAAAAAGAATAGTAAATTTTTTAAAATACTTGATAATTATTCATAAGCCAACTCTCAAATTTGATGATGAAAGGTTTAATGTAGTTTCGGTATGAGCATATACCCATTCAATGCATTACAAAAGGTGAGAATTTTCTACTCCCGATTCTTAAACAAGGTGAATATTGAAAGGTATTAAAATGTTTGTTTGTCTAAGAATGGGCATATGTCCCTTGTAAACATTAAACTATAACCAATACTGAATTCAATCATTTTAATACCTCTAAATATTATGAAACATATTTGAACAAAGTAAACATTGTTAAGAATTAACATATACATAATGACTATAATAAAAATAACACAAAAACATAGAGGGGATGCACCTGGAGGCGTAGTTAGACATTTATAATATTGTTGGAGCATGATCTCCTACTTCCGATTCTCCACCATAAAGATAAGTGAGGAATTATTTTTTTAATGCATTTTTCCCACCATATAATATTAATATGGGGGATGCATTACAATTGAATCTATTAATAATGTGCTCCAAAAAAAGCACTGATGTCGATCATTTGAAAGAATGTTCAAGGATGATTTCATTTAGTTTGATAATATCCAAGGGCTCTGAATGTTTCTAATCCAGATCCACTATCACATCTTCCACCTCCATACCAGTTGAATTATGAACACCATATGTGGAAAAAAATAACTAAAATCCCTTGAAATGCATTTTATACATTCATAATTCATAATTTTTATAATTGTATCATATTGGTTGGACTATCACAGCAGAGCTAAGTGCTTCACTACATAAGCTGCTAGAGGGATCAAGCCTTATGTAGTTATCATTTTTTATATATATATATATATATATAAAAGGAAACATAGAAAAAAATAGATATTTTGAATGGTCATATGCCAATTCTCATATAAGAATGATAGAATATAGAATTGGAAGATTTTCAAGTATGGCACTTTCAACAAGATTTGAAGAAAATGCTTATGTTAATTTTACCCTCTCCACTTTTCAACATATTGTATTTACTTTCTTTTAACATGGAATGGAATGGGAAAATATGCATTGTGATAGCCTTTATTGAATTTCTACACGTTTATAATGGGCACAAGCCCATTCTCATACAAACAAATATTTTTTGTTGTGAAGTAATTGATAATTGTATTATACTAATTTGGACTATCCCGCATGACAGAGCCAAGTGTTGCGCTACATACAAAGAGAGATCACACCTTATGTATTTATCATCTCAATATATATATATTGAGATGATAAATACATAAGGCGTGATCCACCCATCCTCATTTTATTTAGTTCTATTGTTTATTTTTAGAATTAGTAGATGCCCATTCTAATATTCATATAGAAATTATTAAAATTCAAAGTATATATATTTAACAAAATTTATTTATTAATTAAAGGTAATTGTTTTGAAACATGTCTTCCATTACAAAATGAGGAGTGGCCCATTGTAAAAAAAATTAATCTTCATCTTCATGTCAAGCCCATTCGAAATGGGAAGATGCCCATTCTCGTATAGAAAATGTAGAAGAACAAACAAAAGAAGAATAAATGTTTAGAATGGGCATATGTCCATTCTCAAATAATAATCATAGAAGAATTGTGAGCATTTTTTATCTCATATAAAACATAGAAGAACAACATATGGAAGATCAATAGATGTTTAGAAGAGGCATATGGAAGATAAATATTACTTTGTTTTAGAATTGGGAAAATGCCCATTTAACATATAGAAATCATGAAAGAAGAATGAATCATAGAAGAAGAATTTACATTTTTAAAAATTGAAGATAAGTTTCAAATATACTTCTAACTCTTCTCTGTTGATTTATTATGAGATGAAGAATATCATCTAGCTTTATTTCTTTTGTATTCTGATCTGGGTATAAAGATAATGCCATATTTTTATCTTTTGTATTTTTGATATGTGTTTTAAGAATATCACTTCAATCTTTTGTAAGACTTGCATAGTATTATCCTCCATAGTTATAAAAGGATGCATCTAAATATGACCATTTCTTACATGTTTCAGAGTCTCAACAAGATCATTCCCTTGAAAAAATGTATAAATACATAGAAAAAATGAGAAATCATTCAATGCAGGTGAATTGTGTCCTTGTATGTGTGTGTGCGTGTGTGTGTGTGTGTATATATATATATATATATATATATATATATATATATCTATATTTTTACAAAATACAGTAGCCCAAAGCGAAGGACCTAGGCGGGGGTTAATTATTTTTCAAGTTAGGTGGCCTAGTTGCATAGGCCTAGATGAGTGGGTGAGATAGGCAAGTCGAGATGGGTGGGCGAGATGATCAACTAAGATTGACGGGAAACTTGACATTCGAGTGGGCGGGTGAGCTGATCTTATTAGTGGTAGCCAAGCTAGGTGGGCGAGATCACATCGAGATAAGCAATATTAAATGATGTATCTAATGATAAAATTTCCTTTATCATAATTGGAATCATAAAATAATAATTAAAGATAAAATTTATCTTGTTTTAGAATGGACAGTTTCCCATCATCACAACCTTCACAGAGTTATTACATAGAATAAGTTCAATATTTTTGTATTCAATGATTAGAATTGGTATACGCTAATTCTCATACAATTTTTTTAATCTTCCATTGAAAGGTTAGGTATCCATTTTTATAGATGTATTACAAGGTTTAAGTTCAATATTGCTTGTATTGAATGGGTAGATGCCAATTGTCATATAAGAATCATATATGAAGAATATAGATAAAATCTAGTTTGTTTTAGAAGTGCAATTATTAAACCTAAAACATGGCTATGATATTATTTACTATTTATATTTGTTTTTTACCATGGCATAGTGAGACCATTAATTTAAAAATAAATTGTTTACCACCTTTTATTAATTGAAGGTAATAGTTATTAAACACAACTTCAACCACTTTGTTGGAGGGAAATTAGAAAAATTAATAGTAATTAATTCATGCCACTCCATGACACTATAGAGATATTGATGATGGTTATTGTTTTTGATGCTTTGGTAGAGGTCATGGAAATTGCAAGGTTCACTGCGAGTCGGTGAATTTATCTCTTTTTGTTCATCCTTTCTGATTTCTTTTCATCCAGTTTCAACTTTTTGGGATACCTGCATTTCATATATATATGTGTGTGTGTGTATATATATATATATATATATATATATATATATATATATATATATATATATATATATATATATATATATACACACACACACACACATATGGAGATGATTTACCAAGATTGAATGATTTATCTTTTTTTTACGTGTAGTTAACCATTCGGGGAGGGAGTGTAGGAAACTAATATTTTAGGAGAGGGTGCTAATATAATACAATTATTAATTATTACAAAACAAACAATGTTTGTTTTTATGAGAATGGGCTTGTGCCCATTATAAACATGCAAAACTTCTATAAAGGATGTCATAATGCACAACTTCCCATTATAAAACAAAGTACCTTCCCATAGACCATTTTGTCTTGTGAAGCGGAATATTTGAGCAATATTTCTAAGATATTTTTTTCTCTCCACTAAATTTTTGTTGACCCTTTCCGATTTGGGCTCCCTCTATTTCATAAGATTGTTTTGGCTTGTGAAGAACCAGATTTGAAGAAAAATTGAGGCATAGATTATTCAACTCTTCTCTATTGAATTATTATGAGATGAAGAATATCATTTGGTTTTCTTTACCTTATATTCTATTCTCATTTAAAGATAATGGCCTAATTTTGATATTCTATATTTTTGATCTAGGTATTAAGAATATCATTTTGTGTGACATGCGTAGTTGTTAACCTAATTGTAGTTGCTAATACAGAAGTTGCTTTTTTTTAAATTGAAGATAGCTCATCGAGATACCTCTAACTCTTCTCCGTTGTATTCCAATTCTATGGGTATAAAGAAAAATTATAATGTCGTATTTTAGATCTTTTGTATTTTTAATATGGGTTTTAAAAATATTACTTCAAATTTTTTTAATACATAAATAGTTGTTTTCCTCCACGATTTATAAAAATTGCATCTAAATATGACCATTTCATGCATGTTTCAAAGTCTCAACATGATCACATTTCCTTGCGAAAATGTATACGATTCTCCTTCTGGTAAGATGGGGAGTTACCTAAAAAATCCACCGCCAATCCTTCATTATAAGACATGGAGTTATTTGTTATGTTTTTGCCAAAGTACATTGTGGGCATACCACTTGGGAGGCATTTCTTAGTTTCCAAATTGGGCCTTTGTTATCCATTTTACCCCCTAGAAAATAATGGAAAATGATGGTAAATTACACCTTGGGACCGGAAAAGTCTTTCATGAAGAAATTCATGAATTTGGTTCATCGAATGAGAATGCAATATTGGAGTACATAAGGAATAATCAAGAATACTCATCTGAATCAGAGTGGTGCTTAATTAAAAGGAACTTTGTGAACATGGTTTTTTTGTTTACTTTAGTAGAAAAAGCTATTAAAGAACGTGGAATTGAGAATGATGCTACAATTTTTAAATCCATCTTGACCTATGAGTTACTGAAGAAATAAAGTTCACAAAATGAGTATTTATTCACATCATTAAATGTTTTAGAGAGTGAGGTGACAAATAAAGATGATGAAGATTTTGCAAAATTTGATGAGGAAAACAATATCAAAGACAAATTATTGAAAATGCGGTATAATGTAGAGGAAGTGTCCTTAGCATTTGAAAGATATGGTGTAGATGTTCCAATTGATGTATTGATCGATTCAATAGATGTTGTTTGGCACAATCAGGCTACGAGTGATGGAGATTTGGAAGATCCATGTAATGTCCATACATTGAAAAAATAAGGGATTGAAAGGAATGCAAAAATGACTCACTGAGGGTCAAAAAGAGGCTCTAAGCTTAAAATAACTCACCGAGCTACTCGATGAGCTAATCAATTACATGGAGGAGCGAGTTGTATTAAGTAACTCGGGCCACTTATTGTGCTTTAAATGATCTTAGAAAAGAGATCATGGAATAGGTTATAGGTAGCTCGTGCACTCGAGAATGAATGGGTTCATTTAGAGCTTAATACCATGTTGAAACCAAGTAGGCGAGATTTGTCAAATGGGTCACCGGTGTATTGCAAACGAGAGCTCAATGGTTTCGAGGATCGGGTGAGTTATAGAAGAACTCGGGCGATTCATTTATTTTTGGCCGGGTCAAGCATTAGAGCTCGATTAGAGAAGTGAGCCCGAGATAATAAATTATTGTGCGTCTCACTCGAGGTGTTAGTAACATATTTGCACCTAATATCGAAGCGAGAGGAAGCCAAGCTTGGTGGGTAATTCAAGCTCGGAACACGGGATTAACTCGTGAAGAGCTCCGATGGGAGCATGCATTTATTCATGGATCATCAAGATTACACAAAACAGGACGTCTCGTGCTATGGAGTTAGCGAGTCACTCACCGGGGTGAGCACATTAGGGTTTCACATGCATAAGGATAGTCGTTCTTGGGTTTGTAGTGGGAAAAGTGAGAACAACTTGTGGGTTTCGGTTTAAACTCGATAGGGAGATCAGCACATGGCGATGCTCATTCGTTTTAGGGATGACTCGGGTGGAAAAAGATGAGCAAGATGGGATCGAGTGTGATTTTCATGGATTGTCAAGAGTCATGTGAAGGAATGATGAGCTAGTTGTCGAGACTTGAGTTCATGAATGGGTGATGTGGCCCAATCTCAAGCTTGAGCTCATCAGGAAATGAAACATAGAGGATATCTATAGGAGTAAGATGGGATTGTTGAGATTGATGTAGAAACTTAGGATTCATCTAGCTTGGAAACAAAAGATGGCAAGATCATGTTTAGCTCAAAGGTTGAATAGTTCATTTCAAGCAAGTAGACATGGTAAGGAGCTTTAAATAATATCCATAGAAAAGAACATGATTTAGAGTAACACAATATTTTAATTCCCTTCAAATATTTCAACTACAAAAAATGGATCGGAAAGGAAGACGAGGTGCTCACCAAGAAGATATCACTCACTCATGATGGAGACAAGTTGAAGAAGCAAGTTGAGCCCATGAAGGAAAATTTGGAGGAAACTCGAGAGACCAATCCATGTCAATATGCATGAATAATAATTAAGAAAAAAAGGATGGTGTGAAAACCGGGGAAAAATATCATTTCAGATTTTGGGACTTAAAATTTTTGAACTTTAGGGAAATTTCATTTTTGGAGTTGGAATGTCGACGCGTTTGGAATTTGGACAAGATTTATTTTGGGATAGCCCATTTTGGGATTTCGGAGATATTTGGCTCGAGAGACTCTGAGTGAGTTGATGAATCTTGAAAGAAGATCCCGAAGTTTGAAAACCCAAAACTCTAAAATTTGGAGGTTTTGTGGCGTTAGAGCTTCGCGTGTGTGAGGAGGTTTGGTGTCTAAAATGCTCAACTCATTCAATGGTGAGTGGGTTTTAGTGGGCTCACTAATCAAGGAAAACACGTTGTTGAGTTGATAGGATGGTCAACCATTGTTCAATGCAATGGCCATACACTCTGGGGATAAGAAAATAACTCGCTCCATAAAATGGAGATAATAAAGAGCCGACTAAATAAATGGACAAGTTGGGCCAATGTGGGCTTGACATGTGACAAGGATAGTTCAGGAGTTAATGGGGCACCCAATGTAAAGTCTTCGAGCTCGTTGAAGTGGTTAGAGACATGGGGGTAAATGAAAAACATGGCGGATGTCTAATGCGTGTACAACAATGGACATGTTGGAATAAGTAAGGTTGTGGTGTCAATTTGATGTAGCAAGATTGGAAGAAAATTCAAGGATCCCAACCAATGTAAGCCATTGGAAGGCAACGTAAAAAGTGGTGAATCCATCATGCAAAACTCATAGGGTGGCCATTAATCGTTGCAAAGGGAGCTCAATCAAGCTAAAATATGATGACCCATCTAATAAAAATTGAATAGCTCGAGTTGAAAGTGAAGCGCTTACTAAATAATGTAAGAAAGTAGCTCTCCATCCATTTGCTAGCAAGCCATTTTCCAAGAGACCACACTAAGACCCCCCTCAAACACAATTGTAACTCGTGGGTCCGCTAATGGACCGAAGAAGAACTCAAAAATTTATTGAAATATTATTTTAATTAAATAATGGAGAAAATTAAATTTTGAATTTATTAAGCCCAGTGGTGGAGATTTTCCCAAGTACATTTTTGATGATGTAAGCAAATATGGATTGTTCCTAGTCAAGCATAAGCGATTAAAAGGAGACCATTTTTTCCTAGAATTTACAATTGTTCCTTATTTCTCTTCTCGAGATCATATTTTTTTATAAATGTAAAAGGGAATGCAAAATTTAGGGGTTAGAAAATTCTTTCCAAGATTCCCCTCTCTTCACAAGCCGAGTTGTTGTGAATTTGGAGGCTTTCAAGCCTTCCTTCCAAAAAATTGTAATGGTAACCTCAACCTCTTCCCACTATAATGATACACTGTGTAAGTGCTTAGAGTAATAAACATATGTTTTGTGACTAATAATTTGTTCTTGCATCATTTTTCTACTCTTTTTTACCTCTCTCATGTTTTATGGTACACTATGCAACTATTGTGTATCATTGCAGGTTTTGGAAGTTATTATGCTTATCTAGGAGTGAATTTTTGTATGTAGTTGGGTTTGTGATGCATGTCCATCCTTCCTATGTTCATCTTTCTTCATTGGCAAGCCAAATTTTTGTCTAGCAAAACCCTTTCTTGGTGCATCACCATTCATAGTGTAGGTTTTATTTCTTACAAATCTCTCTCCCTAATCCCTTGGAAATCTTAGTATATGTCTAGGTAGTTGTTCTTATTGCATTAGGAGTAGTGTAGTACTTAGTTTAGGAAGATGAAGTTGACCTTCTCTGGAGGTTCACCTTAATTCCCCAAGTCCCACAGCTTGAGAGGTGATCCCATATTACCCAATCACATTGAATGTGCCACTAAATCTCGGGCCATTCAAGGCGGTGATTTGGTGATAACAGTTTCTCGCATGCGGGTGGGACCACAAGATTCATATCTTTCACAGTGTGTATATTTGTGTTCACTTTATTACATTAACTTATTTTTCTCTTAGTGAAATCTTATCCTTAAAAGGTAAAGCCAAGCACAAATGGTGACTCCATTAGTGTAAGTGACCCACTCTCTCCGAGATTCAGACTTTCTTTTTCACCCATTTCCATCCATTTTTCTCCCACATCTTTCCATTTTCTTTTAGTCCATGAAGTTATGAAACCAAGACTTCATTCCCAATGTGGAATTCCCACTTGTAGTAGCAACAATTATTTCCATCTTTAGGGTATTTCAATCCACCTCCAGATCAATTTTATGATGAATATCAACTTGAGCATGCATGCCTGCATGAGGAAGATTCACATCAATTTGGTCATCCACCAAACTTTGGGGCTGAAGAACAATGGTATGGATATTCTAGAGGATATCCTACACTTGAAGAAAACCACTTGTAGAGAAAGGTTCGAGATTTGGAGTACAACATGGTGCAAATAAGGATTAAGGAAATGGAAAAGGCAACCTAGATTGGTTTTAGAACTCCATATCCCTGGACTAGCTCTATACCAGGTAAGTTTAATCCTCAAAAAAAGCTTCAATTCATAATCAAAACAATGACTCAAGTTGGAGAATGGATCAAAAAGAGGGAAGATTACAAATGTAATGTTATTCAATCCTGTTAATGGGAGGTCCCTACATTACCACCTTACAACCCTCTTCCCATGTCTCCATCCATGTAATTTCAACTTGAGCCCCATAGTCCTAACCTTCTAGTTGTTATCCCTATGGTGGAATTCACTTCTTTGTCTCCTATTCTTCCATCCCATGTTAAGCTTTTCACCCTTTAAACTTATAAGGTTCCTTCCCTTCCATACTGTGGAGAAGTTTCACCTTTTCCACCACCTCAAACAATGGAGTAAATAGTTAAACCCCAACCCACCTCTCCTCTTACATTCTGAATCCATTTTGGGAAGACCAAGAATATGATTATAATGGGAAATATGAGAACGTTATGGAAACTAGCAAAGAATATCTTGCAAAGTATCTAAAGGAGTGGGCTACAAGACTAAATATTAAGCAAATTTCTCTCTTAATTAATCCTCTAGTTATGGTTGAAGCTTAAAAGTAGGTGATGAAGACCAAATTTACATAAGAGTAAGCATCGGAAAATGATGATCAATAATATGTTTGTTTATAGTGCAACATCCCCATTGGTTCCATATCATCAAATGAGGATGGTTCACCAAAGGTTGCAAATTCAGTTGAGGAAAAACAAGAGTTGGCTTCAAATCCACAAGCAAAGGAGCATGTGTAAGTAAAAGAAGAAAAATTCTAAATGTGCAAAATGTTACAAGTGAATGTAGTGATTCTAATTGTCATGCATGTTAAGAACTTGTAGAAATTTTAGAGAGTTGCATTATTCCACCAAGGTCATCACCACATACTACAACTAGTCATGAAGAGCTTCAGGTTGTGAACAAATACCATGTAGGTTCAGAGGTCTCTTATGCAAGTTCAAAGGTTTCAAATCCTTCCCCTTCTTCATCCTTACAAAAATATGATTTCTTAGATGGATTTGATCTTTCTAATTTCATGTTTGAGAATGAGGACAATTAGGGTGAACAAAATTCCAATCTGGAGATCACCATGGTAAAGGAAGTTAAAACCATGCAAAATCCAAGAATTAGGGAATCGAGACTATTTTTCAGATTTGGAGGAATATTTGGATGGACAAGAGCCTATGGAAGTTATCCTTTATGCTATTTCATCATCTAGCATTTAACAAAAAGTTCCTTTTCCTTAGAAAAAACCATTCGGGAAGTACCTACGGTCTCAAGTTACCATCTTGAGATTTTATTGGAGGGATTGAATCTTCCATACGACTCATTGAATGAAGAAGAAAAGGAGCACACATGAGAAGCGAGTCAGATTTAGAAATCTTGTGCAGAGATGATATCATTGACATTTTATTTCTCTCAATTGGGGAATCTAATTTAGTTTATGAACCAGTGATGAAGGAAGGTTTAATGTCAAATGAGGAGATTAAAAATGTAGGCTAATCAAAGGAGGATGAATTCTTAGATGAGCAATACATTTTAAACATTTGTAGTGGTTCAACATTGGAGACTGCAAACAATCCAAAAGAGTTACATGTTGTGGAAGGACTCCTTGTTGTGAAGGAAGAAAAAGGAAATGAAGGGAACATCACTTTGGTACCATTCATCCATGTGGAATATGAGTTGTTTGTAAATGGGAAATAAGAGAAAAATCAGCTCATGGACAACCATATTTTCTAGGAATGTCTTCAGGTAGATTTTCCTATTAAAATTGAGACTCATAGTAATGGGAATATTCAAAGGGTTATACCATGTCCCATAAGGTATTTTCCTCTTTAGAGGCAAGAGAGGATCCGAGAACTAGTCACATTCACTTGAGTGTGAGGATGAATTTCACAACCCCAAAGATCAAACCGCAATACCTTTACAAAACAAATGTAGAATAATTAAAAGAGGAATTATTTCTCTTTCCAATTGATGCCTTGGTGAACCAATTAGATAATGGGGCTTGTTTCAGTTTTCACTCTTAGTCTTAGCCATGCCCATTGTAAAATCATTAGCATGGCTGCCCATTAGGAGGAAAGAAAGATATTTTGTACAACCGATTGTAGGGTTCATTTAGCTCACCTATGCCTCTAGCTACCATAGAGTAGGGATAGGTTTGATTTTAGTAGAATAATTTTCTGACACACTTTCTACATGTTTCATTTAAAGCATGTATGATTTTCAGTTTTTGTGTGTGTTGTGTTTCGTCTTTTCTCTTGCATACCATGTCAAGGTGAAATTTTTAAAAGAAAGGAAAATTAAAATTTTAATAGAGTTCCATGATGTCCCAAACTTGGCAAATGTTTACTTAAATTTCTGCAGTGTGTCATGCATTCCAGGAAGTCATGGGTTCCAATGTGCTTCATACTTGACAACATTAGATTTCGGGATAAGTTCAAATGGTCTACTTTGAATTTAGGATTAGTTTTGGGACTAATAATGACTCCATGCCCAATGGATGTTATAGGCTATTGGACTAATGCTTAGTAGGAAAGCATCCCCTAGAGGTCACCAAAAATGTTATCCATTTTTTCCCCCGAAAAAAATGGACAACGGTGGTAAATTACACCTTGGGACTAGAAAAGTCCTTCATGAAGCAATTCATGAATTTGGTTCATCGAATGAGAATGAAATATTAGAGTACATAAGGAATAATCAAGAATTTTCATCTGAATCAAAGTGGTGCTTGATTAAAAGTCACTTTGTGAACATGGTTTTTTCATTTACTTTAGTAGACAAAGCTATTAAAGAATGTGGAACTAAGAATGAGGTTGCAATTTTTAAATCCATCTTGACCTATGAGTTACTGAAGAAATCAAGTTCACACAATGAGTATTTATTCATAGCATCAGATGGTTCAGAGAGTGAGGTGACAAATAAAGATGATGAAGATTTTGCACAATTTGATGAGGAAACCAATATCAGAGACTGCTTATTGAAAATGGGGTATATTGTAGAGGAAGTGTCCTCATCCTTTGAAATATATGGTGTAGATGTTCCAATTGATATATTGATTGATTCAATATATGTTGTTTGGAATAATTAGGTTACAAGTGACGAATATTTGGAAGATCCATGTAATGGTTGTATATTGAAAAAATAAGGTGTAACGCCCTGATTTTGTAAGTCATCATGGTAAACACTTTCTTGATGTTGTAACTGCTGAAATGAAGGCAAACATGTTAAGATATATTTTGATCTTAAGGGAATGTGTCATTAATCCGGATTCTTGCATGCTTTGTAATTTGTTTACATGGGACAACAATTCTTGTTGCTTGAATGTTCTCGATGTGACGACAAATTTGTCGTATGCTTGCTGAACTCTTTATGATGTGGCCTTCTTGTAATCGCTTTTCCGATTTACTCTTGACTGAATTACAGGTTGATATAAATGCACAACACCTGATTTACAGGTATGAACAGTTGGCATGTAGATGCCAATGGAAAAGGGTTCAATTCACGAACCATACACTGTCGTAACGTGAGACCCCGTAAGGTGAGGAATGCCAGGATACGGGTGGCTCAGGCATGTTAACAAAGGACGAAATGTCCTGCACAGTGTTGGAATTAGAAGTCAGTCGGGAAGACTTGACAGGATTGAAGGTGGTTAGTGTTAGGTGTTAGAGGGAATTAGATCCTAATCTAATCCTAAGCTCTACCTTACATCCTAAACTACTATTTTAAGTGGATTTTTAAATTATGTAAAAAGAAGGGGAAATAAACCTAAGTCCTATTAACCTAAAGACTAGGCTATGACCTAGGTCGAACACTAATATGAATCCTAAACTAATCCTAACCTAGAAGGGGACGTGCAGACCCTTGGGGGAAAAGGATAAGGATGAAGGGTGTTTAATGGCATTAATGGGAAGTCCTTACACGGACAGCGCCAGTTTGGCGGGAACAGGGAAAAACTAGAGAGATCTAGTTGGTTATGAAGCTAAACTTGGTTTTGCATGCAAAATTTGAATTAGATGGTTCGCCAACCCAAGTCGGCGGTGGCGTGGGAAAATAGAAAAGGCAGAGCCTTTAATGCATTTAAATTTTTTTGGTCTTCGCGACCAGCTCGCCTTGGAAAGTGTATGAAGGAAAATTTGATTGTTTATTGTGTTGTTCGGATTTTTGAGAAGTTGCTCTGCATTTGGTTTTTGCTTGGTTCAGTCGAACCAGTTTCATTTGGTTTTTATCACTGTTCTTTGGAAATTTGGAGGCTGTTGCTGAGCCTGAAGAGGAAGAGCTTGTTTGGAAGCTTGTTGTTGTCGCCGTGGAAGGAAACACCTTCTGTAAATGTGGTTTTCTTCGAGTTTTGGAAAATAAATTACAGGCATGTTAAGCCCTTCTCTTTAAAACACTTGCTTTGCTTAAGCATCTCATTAAAACAACCCTGCTCTTGGGTTTTGGATTTATTCGATTTTGTTGTCATTGTTTGAAATGATATGAGTGGAATCGTTTCTTGCTGTTGTGTTGATCTGTCTTTGTATGAATCGGAGTAGGAAATACGAACTTGTTGTGTGGGTTGTTTGACAGTTTGGAGAATAATGTTTTGGGTATTTTTCTCTGTTAATGGTTATATGAAAATAGAACAGGCAGTATGTGTTGTTCTCATCACTGTACAATCATTCTTTTGTTTTACGAACTTGAATGATGAAATCTGTACAGACAATAGGAGTTGTCTTTCAGTGTTGAGCAATTGTTCTTTGATATATGAATTTCAGTGATAAAACTGTACAGGATGTGCGAGTTGTTTGATGTTGTTTCTATACTGGAACCTTTAAAAAGGAAATAAGATCCTTTCCTTCTGCTATTTTGGATTTGATGGAAATAGCATTTGGGTTTTATTTGAGCTTATGAACTCGATTTATAGGGAGTAATGGTAATATTTTATTGTTGTCCCTTTTTCTTGCATAAAGAATGAACGAATAACGTTTCGGGTATTCGTGGAAGTAGGAAAAGTTAATTGTTTTCCTTCTGAACTTGCATTTAATTATATTCCTTCCTTGCTGTGAGGACAGGATGATTTTTGTTGTGTTTTATTGATCTTTGTTCAGTTTTTCTGTTCTGATCATTGTTGCCACGATTACGGCTCGGCTTGTTTTTCTGTACAAGTAAATGGAAAAATATAGAAATTTGGTTTGCTGCTTGAGTCTATTTGACTGTACCTTGTTGTGCATCTGATATCCTATGCGGGTTTTCATTAATAAGGGTATTGTTGTATGAAAATCACATTTTGGGTTCTGTACATCATTGTGAATAGAAAAATGGATTCAGGTAGAAACATTAGTTGGCAAGGAATACAAATCGAGTCTTCATTGTTTATGGGTTATTGAATTGAAACAGTTCAGACTATGTGAGTTGTTGTTCATTATGAACGATTGTTCAATTGTCATTATGAATTGAGCTGTCCTGGTAAGGTAAACACGAATTGGGTGTTTTAATTCCTTGTAGAAGATGATTGTCTCTTACTGAAATTATAGGGAAACAAATTCTTCTTTCTTCTGCTGTTTTCGATTCAAAGGAAACAGTAATTTGGTTTTTGATGAACGTTATAAGTTCAACTTGACAAAGATTACAGTGGCATTTAGATGGTTTTCTGAGTGCTGTTATTTTCTGTACAAATGGAATTTTGAATGTTTCGTGTGGTCTTCTGATCTTTGCACTGTCATTCAAGGAAAAATGAAATCGGCATGAATAATTCTTGTTGAGTTGAAGAAAATGGTTGTTTTCTTATTTGAATAGTTAAAGGAATGAATTCTTCTCTTTTTGCTGTTTGAATTCTGGAAATAGCATTGGAAGCCTTACTGTGCATTATGACTTGGTCTTGCTGTAGGTAACAACAATGTGTAAATTGTATTTTGAACTGTATGCGTTCATGGAAATAGAAGGTCATGTGAATAATTGATTACGTGATTGTATAACTGTTATTTGGTTAAAAAAATACAGTGAAAGAAGTATGGAGTCTTCTAGTACAGTAAGTACATAGTATACATCCTTATACTATTTGTTCTATGATAAATACGATGTTGTACTAACCTGTTTTTGGGTATTCATATGAGCCTGATTTAAATGAAGTATTGATAAGGACGATAAATTCTTCTGGTTTTCATTTAAAAACTGATTATGAATGAAATTATTCTTGCTGCTGGAAAGTGAATTCCGAATGGATTTTGTAAGTTTCACTCTGAACTGTTATCTTGATTTGTGTCTCGTTTGGATTCAATTTTTAGGATAGTCATGAGGAAAGAAATAAGAATGTGGATGGATAACTTGGAAAAATGATCTTTTCTTCTTTCATACAGTTGGAAATCTGTAATCGTTTAAGAACGAATTTTGTATTGCTTGGGTATGAGCAACTATATACATTGTTGTTTGCTTTCTCATCTGTGCGTGATTGCTTGGAATCAAATGTGTCACATGAACTGAAAGGAAAGTAATTGGTTTACGTTTCAGTTAGTTTTACCCTTTGCATTTATTACTAATGAAAGGAATAGAAAGGATAACAGTTAAGTTATATTAGCAGTATGCTACTTGTATTCCTAAACTTTACAAATATTGTAATTTGGAACTTGTAACGGTTATGTGGAAAATAGGACAGCAATTCTTGGCTGATTTGGAATGGTATTTAGATGGTTCAGTTGTTATGTTGTCCATTCTTTTGATGCTTGATTTTTGATTGATGTTCATACTGTCGTTTCATAAAAGTAGGGTTCTTTTATTGAGACAGTTAATTGAAGCACCTCATTTTAATGACAAGTGCTTAATATGCTCAGTTCATTGAACTGACCCGTGCAAGTAATTTTGCAGATGGAAATTGATTAGAATGAAGACATGGCTATTTTCTGATGCTTCTTTTGATTATTAGAAGATGAATTGTATTTGTTAGTTATTATTCCTCTACGAGGAATTGTGAAAAGAAGAAAGTACACTCTTCTATCTGTGAGTTGTAACGATGTTTTATATAAACAAAGTCCAGTCAGTTGGATTGGAAAATGTATGGATTATGAAATGGATTGATGAATACAAATACAAGTGTGATATTTTAATAACTATATCAGTTTGATATTGTTGATTAAATTGGAAATAAAATGTTATTTCTTGATTTGGATTTATTTAATTGTCCTTGGATGGATGTTAAAAAGGAATTGATATCTATTCTTACCTAAATGCAACTTTTAAGTTGAAATGTGTAATTAGTTCATACTTGGGTAAAGATGAATTCTTAATTGACATTAAAAAGGATTAGGAAGAATATGATTCCATAACTGATAGGTATTCAGGATTAGCTTGGAAGCTAAGGAATATCAATTAAATTAGGAGTAACCGAACTTCATTTTCAAACTCCATTAATAACCTCGTATGTTAAATTCAGAAAGAAAGGATATGGGATAAATATATCCAAAGCTAATGGACCTTAACTATGTAAGGTTAAGGAAAATAAATGAATACATTTATTAGGAATTAGACCTCGTTTAAATGACGTCTAACAAGCTAGAATTCTGAATTTAGTTACAGTTGTGAAAATCTTGGTTAAGTTTAATAGGTTAAACTTACCACGTCCGTCGGTAACGGGCTACTTAATCCAATGATTAAGAAGAGAACCAAGTAGGGAAAACACAACCCTTCGGTAAGAAGGAGAAGATGTAAAGCAAGCTAGAAGACGGATTTAGTCTCTCTTAGCTACGTACAACCGTAAGGAACGAGGATAAAGGATCAACATGGTTCTTTGAAGGTTGATCTTAAATATTAAGATCATATCCAAATCACTTGAGCGGGATGTGTACTCTCGATAGGAGGATTCCGTAGGACATTGACATACGCCGGCTCTGACAAAGACGGTGTCTTCATGAAGACGGGGTCTTCATGACGACACAATGTTATAAAGCGACATATGTGAAGTTCTTGGTTGGGGATAGGAGTATGATCACGTATAAGGAGTGACTCACGGAGGACGAAAGATAACTAGACACACGGAGTCGTGGGAGCGACACCGTATGTCTGCGTATCTTCGATTACCACGAGTGCCTTCCTATATTCGTTCATATTGCTAATTGGAATTGGAAGTTTAAATCTGACCTTAAATTAAAAGG
Source organism: Taxus wallichiana var. yunnanensis (assembly GCA_018340775.1). Classification (NCBI taxonomy): domain Eukaryota; kingdom Viridiplantae; phylum Streptophyta; class Pinopsida; order Cupressales; family Taxaceae; genus Taxus; species Taxus wallichiana. The sequence continues at coordinate 156,470,226 of CM031244.1, read as the reverse complement.
ACTGGTAGGAACCAGGAAAGACCATTCTAGATAACATGTGAAGTGAAGTGAAGGACGTATTCCATTGATGTGTATCACATCCAGGAATATGATCATGCAAAGCATGTGAAAATCTTTGGCCAAAGTATCGCAAGTGCTTGAATTACGTTGTCCTAATCACTTAATTTAAGATGCGAGGATGTCATATGAGTATCGGTAACATATATTCGAGATAGGATTCTTAAATGGATCACTTCGATATCGGAAGCGGTTAAGAAAACTTGTGTATATAATATACTATGCATGAACGAACAAGAAGGATCGGTTGTTGCCGAGTCATGAAATGAAGGATCGTTGAAACTCCGAGCCATGAAAATGGGAGATCGGCAGTTCTTCGAGTCATTTACAGCAGCATATAGAATCTGTTATAAGATTGAATGGCATTGAATGTGTGTTCCATATTGTAAATATGCAAACAGGGAACATTAAGTTTAAAAGAAAATTGTGTGTTCCAAACTGTGTTGTTTAGGCAGAGAACAATTATTAAAACTTGAACGTGTGTTTGAATTATATAATTCATAACAGAGAACGTTATACAAAAAAAAATTTCCCTTGTTCTAGTATCTTAAAATGGGGATGTTACATAAGGGATTGAAAGAAATGAAAAAATGACTTACAAGGGTAAAAAGAGGATCGAGCTTAAAATAGCTCACCGAGCTAGCCAAGTGCATGAAGGAGATAGTTGTATTAAGAATATCGGGTTGTTTATTGTGTTTTGCATGATGTTAGAAATGAGCTTGTGGAATAATTTATAGGTAGTAGCTCGGGTGCTCGGATTAAATGGGTGCATTTAGATCTTAATGCCATGTTGAAACCGAGCAGGTGATATTTGTCAAATGGGTCACGGTGTATTGAAAATGAGAGCTTGATGGTTTTGGGCTTGGGAAAGGTATATAAGAACTCAAGCGAGTCAAATATTTTTGGTGAGGTCGAGCATTGGAGCTCGGTTGGAGAAGACGAGCTGGAGAAAAAATTGTTGAGTGGCTCACTCAAGGTGTTAGTAACAGATTTACACATAATACCAAAGCAAAGGAAGGAAAGCTTGGTGGGTAATTAGAGCTTAGAACTTAGGCATTAACTCATGAAGAGCTCAAATGGGATCATGCATTGATTCATGTCTCATCAAGATTTTACAACATAGGATATCTCGGGCTATGGAGCTGGTGATTCACTCTTCGGGGAGAGCTCTTCAAGGTTTCACATGCATAAGGAAGTTCGGTCTTGGGCTCGTAGTGGGCCAAGCGAGAATAACTCGGGGTTGTCTTGTTTAAACTTGATAATAGAGATCAGTGTATGGTAAGGCTTAGTCAGTTTAGGGCTGACTGGGTAAGATAGAGATGAGAAAGACAGGATTGAACGTAATTTGCATGGATCATCAACATTTATGTGAAGGAACTATGAGCTACCCACCGAATCAAGTTCGTGAATGGATGATGTGGATTGATCTCGACCTTTTCGGGAAAAGAAACATAGAAGATCTTGACATGAATAAGACAAGCTCGTTGAGCTCAACGTAGAAACTTAAGACCCGTGTAGCTTGGAAATAGAAGAGAGAAAGCTCGTGTTCAGCTCAAAGGTTGAATAGTTCATTTCGGGTGACTAGAATTGGTTAGGAGCTTTGAGTAATAGTCATAGAAAAGCACATGATTTAGAGTAACATAGTATTTTAATTCCTTTTAAATATTTCATCTACACAAAATGGATCGGGTAGGAAGACGAGGTGCTCGCTAAGCGAGAGATCGCTCACTCGGGATGGAGCCAAGTCGAAGAATAAAACCGAGACCATGGAGGAAAATTGGGATCTTGAGCCATGTCAATATGCATGAATACAAGTTCAAAAAAATGGATGGCATGACAAATGGGGAAAAATATTATTTCAGATTTTGGAACTTCAAATTTTGGAGTTCAGGGAAATTTAATATTCGGAGTTGGAATGGTGATGTGTTCGAGAATTTTGGAGGGGACTTTAGGAATGTCGATGCATTTGGATTTAGATTGGAGACTCTCGAGTGAGTTGATGAAGCTTCAAGTAGATCTGAAGCCCAAAACTGAAACTCTAAAATTTGGAGTTTTGGATTTTTAGGATTAGGAGGTTTTTGGCGATTAGAGCTTGGCACATGTACGAGGAGGTTCAGTTTCCAAAACCCAAAAAGGTGAGCTTGGTCAGAGTCCAGAGTCTGAAATAGAAGTACCTAGTGTATGTGGGAAAATTCTTAATGGGTTCACGTGTGAAGGAAAACACATCATTCAAGAGTTAATCGGAGATGGTCACCATTGTTCAATGCAACTTCCATGAACTGCGGGGATAAGTGAATAACTCACTATGTAAAGTGGAGATAATAAAGATCCAAGTGAATAAACATAAACGTTGGGCCAATGTGGGCTTGACATGTGACAAGGACAATTGATGGAGTTAATGGGGCACCCAATGTAAAGTCTTTGGGGTCGTTGAAGTGGTTAGAGACGTGAGGGCCAATGTAAAAAATGGTGGATGTCTAATGTGTTTGTGGCGGTGGACATGTTGGAATAAGTAAGGCCATGGTGTCAAGTCGATGTGGCTAGATCGGAGAAAATTCAAGGATCCCAACCAATGTAAGCCATCGAAGACTCTTGGACCAAGAAAACATGGCACGGGTAATGTAAAAATCAATGAATCCATCATGAAAATCTCAGAGGGAGACCATTAATCATTTTAAAGGGATCTCGTTTGACCTAAAATATGATGAGCCCATCCAATAAAAAATGAATAACTCAGATTTCAAAGCAAAGAGCTCGCTAAACAATGTAAGTGGGTAGCTCACCGGCTAGCTCGATGAGTGGTGGCGAGCCATTTTCCAAACCACCACACTAAGACCCCCCTCAAACACAATTTTAATTCTCGGGTCCTACTAATGGACTGCAAAAGACCTCCAAAATTTATTAAAATATTATTTTAATTAAATAATTGAGAAAATTAAATATTTGAATTTATGAATCCTAGTGGTGGAGATTTTCCTAGGTACATTTTTTAATGATGCAAGAAAACATCGATTGTTCCGAGTCAAGCATAGGCACTTAAAAAGAGACCATTTTTGCCTAGATATTAGGATTCTACCTTCTTTCTCTCCTCACTCATATTTTTTTATAAATGTAAAAGGGAATGTAAAATACGGGGTTAGACATTTCTTTCCAAGCTTTCCCTCTCTTCATAAGCTGATTTGTTGTGAATTTAGAGGCTTTCAAGCCTTCCTTGAATTTGATTTAGAAATGGCAGATGCCCAATATATGCCCATTTTCATATGGGAATTTTTCCATCCTCTAACAAACAAACATTTATTTTTGGGTTATTCCCCTTTTACATCGAAGGAAGACCATTGCAATCGAAGGAGGACCATATTAGAAGAAGAATAGTGTAAAAACATTCTAACAACCTTTATAGAGTAAGTAATTGTATCATATTGGCTAGACTATCCTTGACGGAGCCTAGTGCTGCACTACATACCATTAAAGGGGGATCAAGCCTCTATCTCTAATTGTTGTTTATTATTTCACTTTTGGGCTCTCTTTCTTTTCATGAATAATATCAAGGAAATTTCTGAGAAACAACAATGAATATTTCTAACTCTTCTTAATGTGAAGAATAACATATTATTTTCCTTCAAAATCAAAATGAGTCCCAACACATTTCATCTTCATGTCATGACCATTCAGAGTTTTCCATTCTTTCATACAAACAAGATTTTTTTTTTAATTTATCATGAATACAATTGTATCATTTTGGATGGACTATCCTTGGCAGAGCCAAGTTACGCCTCTACCAAATCTTTGCACTACATACCATCGAGAGGATCAATCCTTATGCATTTCTATAGTTTTTTAGGAATAGTTATATTTATGGGCATTTGTCCATCCTCAAACAAAAAACATTTACTGTTGGATTGTTCCCCATTTTGCATGGAAGGATGATGATTACAATGGAAGGACACATTCTGAAAACCTTTATAGAGTTAAAAATTTATCATATTGGTTGGAATATCCCTAGTGAATAGCCCCTATGCTTTTGGTCTCTCACTCTTTTCAAGAAAAAAATGAATATTTCTAACTCTTCTCAATGTGAAGAATAACATCTGATTTTCCTTTCATTAAAAAATGGGAACAATCCACTTCATGTTCATGTCTTGCCCATTTGAGTAGACATATGCCCATATGTAGTTTTCCTTATGCATTTTTTTTCTTTGATTCCTATTATTAGAATGGGCATATGCCCATTATCAAGATGCTACAAGAAATTGATACAAACATTTTTCTAATTTTATCTTGCATACAATGAAATTTTTCTAATACATATATTAGAATAAATGTATACAAATTGAATGGGAAGATGCCCATTCAATTATAATATGAGTAATAGAAGAAAATTATTGTTATTTTAGCACTTCTATAGACTTAATCATATCTAACTCCACAATGAAAGATGTTAGTGGAGAGATAAAAATTTACTTTGCCTTTGTTTAAGAATGGGTAGTTTTCCATTCTTTCATACAAACAAACAAACATTTTTTTCATTTTATCTTGAATACAATTGTATCGTTTAGGTTGGACTACATACCCTTGGGCAGATGCCCATTCTCATAGTTGTATTAAATTGATTTAGAAATGACAGATGCCCATTCTCATAGTTGTATTATATAGATTTAAAATTGCTAGATGACCATTCTCATAGTTGTATTAATTTGATTTAGAAATGGTAGATGCCCATTCTCATAGTTATGTTAATTTGATTTAGAAATGAAAGATGTCCATTCTCATAGTTGTATTAATTTTCTTTAGAAATGGAAGATGCCCATTCCCATAGTAATTAGCGTATTTTGTTAAATGCCATCTCGAGGGGGATCAAGTCTTATGTAGCTCTATTATTTTGTTTTAGGAACGGGCATCTAGGTTCTACCAAGTGTTGAACTACATACCCTTAGGTAGATGACCATTCTCATAGATGTATTAAATTGATTTAGAAATGACAGATGCACATTCTCATAGTTGTATTAATTTGATTTAGAAATGGAAGATGCCCATTCTCATAGTTGTATTAAATTGATTTAGAAATGGTAGATTCCCATTCTCATATTGGAGTAATTAGCATATTTTGTTTCGAGAGATCAAACAAAATTGATTTAGAAATGCCATCTCGAGGGGGATCAAGCCTTATGTAGCTCTATTATTTTATTTTAGCAATGGGCATCTTGGCTCCACCGAGTGTTGCACTACATATGCTTGGGAAAATACCTATTCTCATAGTTGTATTAATTTGATTTAGAAATGGAAGATTCTCATTCTCATAGTTGTATTAAATTGATTTATAAATGGCGAGACGACCATTCTCATAGTTGTATTAATTTGATGTAGAAATGGAAGATGTCCATTCTCATATTGGAGTAATTAGCATATTTTGTTAAAGACCATCTCGAGGGGGATCAAGCCTTATGTAGCTCTATTATTTTGTTTTAGGAATGGGCATCTTGGCTCCACCAAGTGTTGCACTACATACCCTTTGGAAGATGCCCATTCTCATAGTTGTATTAAATTGATTTAGAAATGGAAGATGCTCATTCTCATATTGGAGTAATTAACATGTTTTGTTAAATACCATCTCGAGGGGGATCAAGCCTTATGTAGTTCTATTATTTGGTTTTAGGAATAGTTGTAGAAATATGGGCCTTTGTCCATCATCGAACAAACAAACATTTATTGTTGGATTGTTCCCATTTTACATGGTAGGAACACAATTGCAATGTAAGGGCACATTCGACAACCTTTATAGTGTTAAAAATTGTATGATATGGGATAGATTATCCCGGGAGAGAAACCCTATTTATAATTTTTGTTTATTCTCTCGCTTTTAGTCTCTCTCTCTCTCTCTCTATGAAAAATGAATATTTCTAACTCTTCTCAATGTGAAGAATAACATCTTGTTTTCCTTTCATTTCCAAATGGGGTACAATCCACTTCATCTTCATGTCATGCCCATTCGAGTAGACAGATGCCCATATGAAGTTTGCCTTATGCATATTTTTCTCTGTGAATCCTATTATTAGAATGGGCATATATTGATACGAATTGAAATATTATTTGAAATTTATTTGTATTATTAAATGATACAATGTTATTTCTTGTATTTAATTATTAGTATTATTAATTAATGTTGTTAATTAATTAATTTTCTTTAGTCCTAATATCATATGTGTAACATCCCCATTTTAAGATACTAGAACAAGGGAATTTTTTTATTTTTATACAACGTTCCCTGTTATGAATTATATAATTCAAACACACGTTCAAGTTTTAATAATTGTTCTCTATCCAACTAATGCAGTTTGGATCACACAATTTCCTTTTAAAACCAATGTTCTCTGTTCACATACTTGCAATATGGAACACACATTCAATGCCATTCAATCATATAACAGTTACCATATGTTGCTGTAAATGACTCGAAGAACTACCGATCTCCCATTTTATGGCTCAGAGTTTCAGCGATCTCTCATTTCATGACTCGGCGACTTACCGATCCTTCATGTAAATCCGTGCATTGTATAATGAATATACAGGGTTCTCTTACCATTTCTGGTTATCGAAGTGATCCATTTAAGAAGCCTATCTAAATATTTGTTACTGATATTCATCTGACATCCTGCATCTTAAACTAGGTGATTAGGACAACGTAACCAGCACTTGCGATACTTTGGCCAAATATTTTCACATGCTTTGCATGATCATATTCCTAGGTGTGGTACACATCATTGGAATACGTCCTTCACCTCACTTTGTCTGTTATCTAGAATGGTCTTTCCTGGTCTCTTCCAGTCCTTCCGTTTAAGGTCAAGCTCCAATCCCCAACTAGCAATATGAACGAGTATAGGAAGTTACTCATGGTAACTAAAGATACGCAGACATACGATGTCATCCCTAGACGACTCCGTGTGTCTAGTTACCTTTAGTCCTCCAGAGTCACTCGTATATGTGATCACATTCCTATCCCCAGCCAATAACTTCGTATCTAGCTTATGTAAACTTGATGATTTAATTCGGGAGGGCATTGTAATATGTCAGCTATAACATTGTGTCGTCACGAAGGCCCCACCTTCATGAAGACACCATATTGTAGCTGGCATATGTCAATGTCCTACGGAATCCTCCCATCGAGAGTACACATCCAGCTCAAGTGTGATTTGGTTATGATCTTAATATTTAAGATCAACTTTCAGTAGCCATGTTGATCCTTTATTCTCGTTCTTGTTACAGTTGTATGTAGCTAAGAGAGACTTAATCTGTCTTCTAGCTTACTACGCATCTCCTCCTTCATACCGAAGGGTTGCATTTTCTCTACTTGGTTCCTTTCTTAATCTTTGGACTAATCAACCCATTATCGATAAACTTAATAAGTTTAACCTATTAAACTTAACCAAGTTTTCCACAACTGTAAACAAATTCAGAATTCCATCTTATTAGACGTCATTTAAACGAGGTCTAATTTTAAATGAATTTATTCATTTATCCTCCTTAACCTTACATAGTTAAGGCACATTGTAACAATAGATATGTTTTCCCATATCCTTATTTTCTAAATTTTAAACATTCAAGGCTATTAACGGAGTTTGAATATAAGGTTCGATTGCGCTAAGTTATTTGATATTCTTTAGCTTTCAAGATAATCCTGAATATCTTTCAATTAAGAGATCATGTTTACCTAAATCCTTTTAATGTCAATTTAAAATTCATCTTCACCCAAGTATGAACTAATTGCACATTTCAACGTAAAAGTTGCATTTAGGTAAAGAATAGATGTTATTCCCTTTTAAATCCATCCATTAACATTTGAATAATTCCAAATCAAGGAATAATGTTATATTCTCAAACTTATTCAACAATATCAAACTGATACAGTCATTAAAAATATCACACTCGTACTTGTATTCATCCATCGACTTTACAATCTATACATTTTCCAGTCCAAATGACTGGACTTTGTTTATATTAAACAACATTACAACTCATAAGTTAGAAGAATGTAATTTCTTCTTTTCTCATTTCCTCGTAGAGGAGTAATAGTTATCAATTACAATCCATCTTTAGTTAATCAAAGAAGTATCAGAAAACAACCATGTCTTCGTTTATACTCAAGTTCCATCTGCAAAATTACTTACACGGGTCAGTTCATTGAACTGAGCATATTAAGCACTTGTCATTAAAATGAAGTGCTTTTAATTAACTGTCTCAATAAAAGAACCCTGCTTTTATGAAACGTTAATATGAACATCATTCAAGAATTAAATACCAAAAAGGATGAACAGCATATCAACTTAATCATCTAATTACCATCCCAATCGGTCAAAGGATTACTGTCCTCTTTCTGAATACTTATAACAAGAAGTAATTTCCTTCAAACATTTCCAGATTACAAACATCTGTAAGAACTAAAAATACAATTATGCAACTATTGTTCTAACATAATGCTATCAATTCCTTTCCCCTACATTAGTTAGAGGAAGATTCACAATTAGATTTTAAATAAAACTTCTAGCATGTTGGTCCGAAAATCTATTGCTTGGACAGATCTATGGATAAATGAGCCAACAGTGTGCAGGGCATAGCCCCTCTTTGAGTCAAAGAAACTGGTTTATTGCTATTCTACCAGCAGGAATCTATGCAAGTCTCACAGATTCTGCCTTCGGGGGTTTGGGATCTCATCCTAGTAGGGGTGTTTCCGACTGCGAAAAGAAAGGAAAGGAAGAGGGGATGAAGAAAGAGCAGGTCCGAAGGAAGAAAAGAAATGAATTCCAAAGCAGAAAGGTCAGAAGGTTTATGTTTTGGGATTGGTAGTAAATAGAGCCAAACCTACTTGCATAAACGAGCAAAGCAATACTGATGATAAATAAATGACAATAAAACAGAAGCAGATCTAACAGAATAAACACACAAATCTAACGTAAGAAATATCTAATGCACATAACACATGTATTCAGCACAAAGTCTAAATATTGTATTAATATTTTTCTTCTGTTACAAAAAGCTCAAAGTCTTTTTTCTTCACTTCTATTTTTCATCTGAAAGATATTCATCCATTTCACAATACTACAAGTATTGGAGTATTTATAGAAGAAGAAGAGAAAAGAAGGCAAAAAGGAGCCAAAAACTATTTACAAAGATATTTACAAAATATCTAAAAGTCATGTTGACTTTTTACAACTTGATGGATGACATCATCCCATGATGTAACATGGATGACATCATCATTTGTATCAACATACTCTAGATATTTCCAAAAAGAAAGATGAAGAAGAGAAAGAGAAGAAGAAGTAGTAGCTATTCGTCATCGTCATCTTGTGGCTGAAAGGGGGTGGACTACTTTTGTTGTTACTCAGGTGACGAGATATGGAACTGAGAGTGGTATTCCATGAACTTGTTGATTATTGGCCCTAGTTGATCCTAGGAAGGATCCTTGTGCCGCTCACTGATCACCTCACAAGTCTCCCGCTCATCTATGAGCTTCTCTAGGAGTTTGGAATAGTCCTTTTCTGCCTCAATGAGGAACCCGATGAAGTCCCTACAGGCTAGCAGGTTGTTGATAGACTCTGTGTCAAATGTGACCTCTGGCCCCGTTCCTTGAGAAGCGATCTCCTTGAAGATCCGGGTGGTTTCATCAGCTTTCCTTAAAGTGAAGGAAGGAGTAAGTAACCCTGGCGACATATTAAGAACAATCCGTTCCATTTGGTGCATCGCATCCAGGGCTTCTTCCTTGACTTTGTCAATCTTTTCTAGAATAAATTCTAGCTGATCCACCTGGTAGTCCAGAGTGGACATGATTTTGTTGAGGGCCCTTGGATGGCCGAAGATGCTGAACTTGACCAGATCTTTGACTGAACAGTCGAACATTTGTTGGAAGGTCTCGTGCTCTGTCTAGCATGTTCCAGTTCTTCTGATATGGGCCCTGCTAATGCTTGGAGCTCTTTATTCACCTTATTGATGTTCAGGTACAAGTCGGAGAACTCGGCGATCACTTTTTCACTGTCTTTGAGGATTTGGCTCCTCCAAGCGAAAACGGCCATACCCTGCTCGCCGATCTTGGCATACTCATTAATTTTCTCCTGGCTGAGAAGCTTAGAAGTTTCGGTGGCAGTTGTGGGAGGTGCACTACCCATCTTCTGTAAGGCTTGGAGCAGATATTTGTTTTTCTCCTTCAGTTGCCTTTTCTCTTCCTTTATCTCTTTAAGCTTCTTGTAGAGGGCGTCAACTGCAGAAAGAGCCTCCCCCTGAAGACTTTTGGAAGATGTCCCCATTGTGACTTGGGTCACAGTAAAATCTGTCGGAGACAGATCCTTTTTCTCTTTGAGGGGATTGGGGTATGCGATTTCCATAACTCTTTGTCCTATAGCACTTTTAGAGAAGTGTGTGACATGGCTTACGCTTCTTCACCCCCTTAGATGGGATCACGAAAAAGTCCATCGGAGCGATGGGAACTTTCCTTTTTTGCTGACTTAGCTGTTGAGAGATCCAGGCTGGACCTATGGTAGAAGGACCAGAAACAGAGGAGGGGACAACTGCAGTAGTAGAGGGGAAAAACGTGGAGACACGTGGTGGCAGCATTGAGAGAATAGCCGAAGAAGTGCCCACGGAAGGAAGGGAAACTACAGCAGCGGAAGACATAGGAAGGGAAGGGAGCTCGGAGATGAGGGAAGAAATGGAGGAGGACAGATCAGCGAGGGAAGAGAAGATAGATGAAGAGGCAAGGGGAACAGTAGAAGAAGAAGGGGGAGAGGACACGACCAAAGGGATGGTCGCCTGAGTCACTCGAGGAGGGGAAAGAAGAGAAGAAGAAGGGATAGAAGGGACCTCAGTTGTTGTAGCAATGCCGACATCCTGAGTGGATGGGCCAATGGGAATATCCTCTTCTGCTTCTTTCTCTGGTGTGACTAGAGTTATTACCTGCTCGGGTGCCGCGGAAGGAGGGCTCTCAGGGGCTTCTTCCTGAATGGTGCTGGATTCACCTTCTACGCCTTTGCCCTTGCCTTTAGGCTGTTGTTTGGATCATGGAGGTGCGTTACCCAATGGGGAGGTTGTGAAATCAACCCCAAGGTAGATTAGTCCGTTCATCCGGCACCAATGCTCTGTCCTACGCAGAGTCTCCTTGATCCTCTCCTCGGTGTCCGAGGGTCCATAGTTCTATCAATGGCCGGAAAGGGCCAATTATCCCCATCTGTGTCAGTATATACCTTGTCTATTTCATCTTCCGTAGTTTGGAAGCCTTTGGGGACAATGGCTATCCCATATTGGATGATTTCTACCAAGGCTAGGTGAGAATGATCCTTTCTCCTGAGCTCCACCTCATGGATGACGTCAATGTAAATGTCCTCGATCTGAGGGATGTGGATTGGATCAAGTTTCGCCCTTGGCAGACAGCTCCTTGGGTCGAAGGTAGGCCTGGCTGGGAAATCATGTCTTAAATTGAGCAGCTCCAGCTCTGCGAACATTTCCTTCGCCTTGTGGTGGGTAGAGCATGTATATCGGCCCACTGTGAGGGGGAAAGGAGTTCCACCCTTCTTTCTTTTTAGGCATTTCTCGTGGTATGTGATCAGCTGCCTTGACAGCTCCAGCAGAATCAGTTTAGGTCCAGCATACCTCGGTAGCCTGGTTGGCTCTCCTAAAAAGTTGGCAGCCCTTAGATAGGTGAATGTGGGAAACTGGGTGAACAGGGCCCCCCATTTCTCAGTGGCTACTACTATGCTTTTGGTCATGCGACCATAAGTCATATTCGGCCTCAATAGGTAGATGATGTGATAGAAAAACACATCGTTAATTTTTGTGAATTGGGAGATGCTATTCTCCAGCCTCAATTCCAGGTAGTACTCGTATATCTTGACCTGAGGCCAAACTCCACTCCGCGTCAGGCCTGGATAGTCCCTCTCTGATGCTGTAGCGTAGACCATGTAGGAGTTCATATGGAATGTCCCCGTTGTGCTAAATTGTTGTAATTTGCTCGAGAGATTGTCTTGCTTGTAATTTCTCCCAGTGAAAAGCATTGATCAGGTGATTCTTGTTCATGGTCTCTAAGTACCGCAGCATCCATTTATGAAAATAATGGGCGTCAGAAAGCCCGAAGACCTTTCAAGAATGTAATGGTGTCATTTGAGTTCCTCGAGAAGTTCTTTGCAGTGGATGATTTGGGGCCACCGGGTTACTACCTTTTTGTTTTTCAAGTAAACCTCATTCATCAGTTGCATACACTGATCTGCATTGTCATCCTAGGCCTTAATGTAATCTGCTTGACTGACGGCCACAAAGTTCCGGTGGTGAGGTATGTCGAGTATTACCTCAAAGTGACGGGAAGTGAGGTTAATGACTACCTCGCCCTTGCTGTTTACGACACACCTTGTGTCTTTGTTGTAACATTGGGAAATCACCATCATGAATTCGTTGTTGACAGTGCTGACCAGGATTCCTTCGGCAAAGTGCAGGGCACTGCCTATCAGTTTGTCCATCCATGGACTCCTTGTGACTTTTCGAGTTCGGCTGGAATTCCTCCATATCAATATGCCCCGACCCGAGTCTCGGCGTCCAGGCTACACTCGGCCTGGGACTCGGACATTCTGACCCTCTGATATTTATATTTCATCTCTTCTTCTGTAAGTTTGGCCTTTCCTTTGGATTTGGTAGGTCTCTTGCTGGATGTTGACATATGTTCTTCCAAGTTTATTTGCTGATCTGCACGAAGAAGAAGCGAGACCCAATCCAAAAAGGTTGTATTAGCCATTTGATTTTCCATTGAAGTGTTAACAGAAGAAAGAGTTAGTTATTTTGAGGCTCAGGGTGCATGGCGCATGAAAGCTGCAGCTTACAGGGCTAAATAGGTAAGGCACACAGGAAAAGGGTGTTGCAAGGGTTAAACTGGCGCCAGAGGTGCATGGCGCATGAAAGCTGCAGGGTGCATTTTGTAAAGGGCGCATGTTAACATTGTGTTACATGGAGACAGGATGCGCCAAAGGCGCATAGATTTTTCATGTTGCATTGGGATTTGGTGCACCCTTTGGCGCATGTATGGTTTGTGTAACAAGAACTTTTCGTGCGCCAAAGGGAACATGGCGCGGCGCATGGAGGGTTTGCACAACATGAATGTTTTTGTGACGAGGAAAGCACTGCGCCTTTATAACTTCATACTTGGCACAGATTAAGCCGGTGTTGCGCAGTTGCGGGGTGCACCTTGAGGGGCGCATGTTAATGCGATGCAGCAAGGAAGGTTGGTGCGCAAGGTGGGCGCAAGGCTAGCGCTTGCATCATGTGAAGGAGGCGCGCCTTGAGGGCGCAAAGGTATTTGATGCAACAAGCATGATGGGTGCGCCATTGGCACGGATTTTATTCATGCTGCGAGGGGGACAGATGCGCCAAAGGGAAAAATAGAGTTTTTACATGGTTTAGCCTCTCCTTTATCCTTTCTTTTCCAAGATTTGTTTGGGAAATAAAATGGTTAATCCAAAGGGATTCAGACCATGCTTTTAGAAGAACTTCCTCTACCAGCAGATCTGGAAAGAGGGGGAGGGATATGGAAAGACAGCAAAGGGGGAGGCTAGATCAAAATTTCAATACTTCCAAACCACAACCAGACCACCAAGCACACAAAGAACCAAAAACGTAAAACGCACGAGAGAAATAAGAACCTCTTACCTGGATAAATAGCAAAAACTTGCACACGGGTCCACAATGCGTTGAAAACGACGAGGCAGAGGGGCTGACAGGCTCAGAGAATAAAAATCACGTGCTTTGCGTCTGGTGAAAATGACATTTGTGGGCGCGCAAATGCATATATATATAGGTGAGCTAGCCATAAATGCACCACCAACTTTGTAAAGGGCGCATGAAAATTGCTGTCGACATAGGAAAGCATGCGCCCTTTGGCGCACCAAAGCATTCGCCAGCATGGAACTAAGCGCGCCTTTGGTGCACCAAAAGTTGTGTCGCCATGAGATTATGTGCGCCTCTGGCGCACCAAAAGGTGGCGCAACAAAAGTTTTGCCAACATGAAGGCGCATGCGCCTTGGCGCACGTAGGGAAGACTCAACATACAAGGCGCACCGAAAGGTTTACCGACACAGGAAAATATGCACCAAAGGCTTTAAAGGGGGCACACCAAAAGTTGGTGTTACATAGTAATTCCATGCGCCCAGCCCAAAAAGACCAAAAAGACTAAGTTCGGAAAACCAGATTTTCCCGGAAAGGGATTTTGCAATGTTCGAACACAAGGATCCCTAACAAGGATCGAAACAAAATTTTCGGTATGGTTATTGGTAAAATTTCCTTGTCAATTTTACGGGATAACACATAGAACCATTTTCCTTTCCTTTCATACAACTTGTCTAATCTCAAACAATCAAACGCTGAAGAGAAAAGTAAACAGCAATTTAAATACAAATGCTTAACCCAAGCAGTATGAAATTCATTCCATAACAATTATAGATTTCCAACTGTATGAGAGAAAATGATCATTAATTCAATTATCCATTCACACTCTCTTTCCTTTCCTCATAACTGTACTAGAAATTTTTAATCCAAACGTGATATCAATCAATGATAACAGTCCAAAGAGAAATAAACGAAAATCAATAATCGAATAAAAGGAAGAAGGATCATATTACCTCTTTTCACTGTTTAACCAAATATCCACTATTTAGCACAGACATAATCCAACAGTATGATTCATTCCGCATAGTATATTTCAATATGCAAAAACTACTATTTACCCTTCCAAAAGTTGACCAGAGTTCATGGCAACTGGTCCGTAAGCATCGATACCAAAAGAACTTCTAACACAATCATTTCTTTTTTTAAAATAATTCACTCTACAGACATTTACGTCTATATAACATGTAAGAGTGTACAACAACAACAACAAGTCACACTTTCGTCATAATAATGAGAGAATTCACTTTCCAACAGCAAAGTAAGAAATCCATTCATATTCTGCTCCAATGAAAACAATGAAAGGTTCTCAATCCTTAAAATTATATATATATATATATATATATATATATATATATATATATATATATATATATATCCTTGAGTTCAGCAGGACACAGAGTAGGATTTGTATACTCTACCCAGTCTATTCTATAGACTGAATTTTTTTGTTCCCATTCAGATCAGAACTTCCTTCCAAACAGTCCTATATGAATACCAAGAACCAACAGGCAGAACACCATATCTAATTAGAACAACAAAGTAAGATGCTACTATGACCTTACTGTCCCAGGGAGCCCGTATTCTATGCAATGAAAAACATCTAGGAGATATAACTCACACAATAGTTTACCAACATCACCACGAATTTGTTCTTCCCAAACGTTTCCACACACTGAACTCAGAAATACAATATTCGCATAACAATACATTTGTCAATTCAAACCCGTATAGGGTAATAGATGCGTATGCAAAACACAGTAAAAAACAATCTCATACAGCAAGCACAACCCCCTTTATTTCACTTATTTGCAAGAAATACCAAAGCCGTGTTCCTTTTTATTATGACAGTTCGAACCAGGCATACAGAATCACCTTATCTTTCCATTTTTACAAGAACGCACAAAACTCAGAATTAATACACACATAGCTAATGTATTATTCAGCACAAACTCAACTCATATTGAGTAAAGATCAATTACCCAACATTGCCAAACAACTCACACATCAAGAGCAGACTTATTTCATTCACCTAATTCGCAAAAGAAATTACCCAAGTCGTACTCAGCAAAGGAAAAATGACTCAGTCCAGAGATCATTTCATTCAAAACAACAACATCATTTAACTAAATCACCCCTCATAAGAGCAGGGTTGTTTTAATGAGACGTTTAAACAAAAGCAAACGGTTTAAGGAGAAGGGCTTAACATGCCTGTATATTTTTTTGTGGTTCGAAGAAAACCACATCCACAGGAGCTATTTCTCTCCACAACATCCGCAGCAGGGCTTTCCCAACAGTCCACTAACTTCCTCAAGCTCAAAAATAGCCGTGGCTATTCCAACAACAACAACAATAACCAAAAATAATAGTAGGTTCAATGAAACCATGGAAAAAAATGCAGAGCAACTAAAAACCTGATTGCACACAATGACAAACAAATTTTTCCTCTACCCTCTTTCCAAGGTGAGCTGGTCGCTAAGACCAAGGTCATTGAATGCATTGAATGCAGTGCTTTTTCCTCATTCCTCACGCCACTGCCGACTCAGGTTGGCGAGTTTCCTTTTTCAAATTTTGCATGTAATTCCTTTTTAGCCACTTAGCTAGTTGGATGCCTCCAACTTTTTCTTGTTCCTGCCAAACTTGGCGCTGAAATTTGTAAGGACTTCATTTACTGTCCCATTAAATTTCCTACCTTCCCTTCTTATCCTTTCCATCCACATGGGTCTATGCATCCCCTTCCTTAGGTTAGGATTAGTTTAGGATTTTAATAGTCCATATCTAGGTCATTCACCTAGTTCATAGGTTAATGGAATTTATATCTATTTTCTCCCTTATGAAATCTAAAATCCATATAGGATAGTAGTTAGGGTATAAGATAAAAATTAGGGGTTGATTAGGGTTTAATCCCCTAATATTTAATTAACTAGTTTCCATATCAAGTTTTTCCGCCTGACAGTCATATGCAACATTAAGCAGGACATTTAGTCTTAAGTTCCACATACCTGTGCCACTTGCATCCAGGCCCTTATCGCCTTAAGAGGTCTAGCATTACAATGGTGTATGGTTTGAGAATCGAACCTTTTTCATTGGCATCTACGTACCAGATATTCATACCAGAAATCAGGTGTTGCAACATTTATATCAACCTTCAATCTGGTTTAAAAGTAAATCGACAAGCGATCATAAGAAGGCCACAACATACCTTGGATCAATGGAATTGATTCAAGGTGTGCGGTCAATCAGCAATTAGAGTTCATCAAGCATACGAAAAGTCTGTTGTCTCATCAGCAATCACACAAGCAATAATAACTTCTGTCCCAAGTAAACAAATTACAGCAAACAAGGGTCCAGATTAAGCAACACATTCCTTTAAGATCAAATATATATCTTAACATGTTTATCTTCATTTCAACATGATTCAATATTATGAAAAGTAATTACCATGATAACTTACAAAAATCAAGGCATTACAATATGTTAAATAAATATTATTCTTTGATTTCTAATTGTTTGAAATAATGGAGTTTATATCATTAATTAGTTTTATAAAGTTTTATTATATTTTTCATAATTTTAAAATGCACCTTTGTAATTAATTAAGCATTGTAAATAATAGTGATAAAGTTTTTAATTAGTTTTATAAAATTTAATTATATTATTTAATTGTTTTGAAAATATTGTTTATCTATTTGATAATATAATTAGATGTTATTAATATGTTTCTAGTTAATATAGTAATGTAAGTTTGTTGGAAATAATGATTCTTATATTTATTTATTAGTATTATTAATTAATTATTTTCTTTAATCCAACTATCATAGGTTAAATCCATATTCTTTGATTTCTAATTTTTGAAATAATTTTGTTTATGTCGTTAATTAGTTTTATAAGGTTTTATTATATTTTTTTATAATTTTAAAATGCACTACAATTTTGGATACTAAAACATGGCTCCTGTGAAGAAATCCTCGAACCCTAAGCACGGTGAGATCCCTAAGCACCATGAGATCCATGTGTCTCCTACTTGTTGTGGCGGCGACATGCTTAGAAAATACGATACGAGAGTGATGGCGCAAGGAAAACTCCATTGATTTTTCTGGAACCCCTAATATTATCGGTGGCATCATCCCTTCCCCGATGGTGGTTCTCCCCTATTTATGACCGGCTCTATACTAGACCCGAAGAAGCTGCGAGATGCAAGAATGCAAGGGGCACAGGATTGATAAAGGGAACTAAAATGCATGGATCTAAGGAATTTTCTGGATCAAACTTGCTTTCCTGAAATATCCGGGGAAGAGAAGTTTGGCACTTCAATTCCATCTAGGGGACTCATTCGAGTCTCATGAAAGCACATATAGAAGGAAACAACCATTTGGAAGATAAAAAGAATACATAAACCCTTGTCACTAGGGTTTCCTCCCCTTCTACGATGGCAGATGCTCACTCATTCAAGGAGGTTTTACAAAAGAAGCTAGAGCTCAAAACCATGAGGCCTACTAAAGCAACCTATGCATAACTTTTGGAGATGAAATTCTTGAAAAAGGTCATTTTATCAAGCTCATGCCTTGATTTTCATATTCACCGGACTCTAGCCTAGCCTACATGTTGTTCACGAATGGATCTCCAAGCATTGGATCCCGCTTCTAGAAGGAAGGTTATATCTCTACCCCCTGTGCCAAAGGAATTTTTATTGTTGCTTTTGAATCCATAGCTGATAAGGATATCATTTCTAAACAAATGTGGGTATGCCAATAAAAATACCTCATTTTAAAACCTTGGTTCCCATCATTCAACCCTCTCACTGAATCTTTCTCTCGCAAACCAATATGGATCAGATTACCCCACTTACCCCTTAAATTTTGGATCAAAATTGTCTGATAGCCATTGGAAATACCTTGGGAAACATCATTAACATTGACTCCCAAACCTCTGATTTCACACATATAACCTATGCAAGAATTCTTGTTGAGGTTGATACTTCAAAGGATCTTCCAGCTCACATTGAGCTAAAGGTGCAAAATCAAACTTGGACCCAACCTTTGGAATATGAGGGTATGCCTTTTAGATGCAGGATATGTTTCTCTTTGGGGCATTCAGCTGCTCATTGTGAGATGATAAAATGAAAAAATGAGAATGCTAACTGGTGGAAAAACACCCTCCTGGAACATCTGGTATTTGAACCTAAGGATATCCTAGTTTCGATGTTGAGGAGGAAGACATGATTGAAACGGTCCTTGAAACCCCTTTGAGAGAGATTACAGATCAGGTAAACATGAAGTCATCCGGGGATGTAAATCAAAGGACCGAAAACACTTATCCAAAAGTGTCTGTAGCGGCTAAGGAGAATGTTCCTCCTTGCTCAAACAATACATATAAGCTGATCACATATATTAAAATTTACATTCCTTTACAACAATACTATAATGATTTGGATTATGATTTGTAACAAGAAGAAAAGCTGTTCCCACGAGAAACCAACTACTAAATCATTGTATTATTGTTGCTTGTTGGCTATTCTGTTGCTGTTTCTTTGGTGATTTTGGTAATTTTCTTGTCAAAATGTTTTTCTTTTTTGGGCTTTATTGTAAAATCTGGATTTTGATCACTCTTTGTATGGGTGCAATTGTTACATTTGGCTTTTGAGCCTCTTTGTACTTGGGTATAGTCCCTTTCAAAACTATTTACCAATAATAATAAAATGCACTATAATTAATTAAGCATTATAAATAATGGTGATTCGGTGGTTAATTAGTTTTATAAAATTTATTTATATTATTTAATTTTTTCAAAAATCTTTGCGTTTTCATTTGATAATATAATTAGATGTTATTAATATGTTTCTAGTTAATATAGTAATGTAAGTTTATTGGTAATAATAATTCTTGTATTTAATATTATTTGATAGGATAATTTTTTACTAATTAATTATAATATTATTAATTAATTATTTAAATTAGTAGCAATACTAATTAATTATAATACTATTAATTACTAATATCATATCTTGATTAGAAACACTTTGAATTCTATTATTACTTGTTTTTATTGATTAATTAATTTTTAATAATACCAACATGATTATTTAAAATTTAAAATTTTTGGTGCTTTCTTTTTGGGAGACTCTTAATGGTCATTTATTATGGTATGTTTGATTCAAATTTTGAAATTTCAATGTGCTCTTTTTAGATTTGGTCATTTATTATGGTAGGTTTGATTCAAATTTTGAATTTTGGGCACTCTTTTTTATGAGGCACTTTTTTTTGCCAAGTGCATTATAAAATATTGATTTTGAATGAATCGGGTTTTGATTTTTTCTCTATTGTGACTGATATTTTTTCATTTAAATATTTACATGGGAAAAATTGAAGAACGTAGATGTCATTGGAGAAATATGAAGATACATAGATTTTACAGAAGAAAGAAGAAAAATAGCCACCGATACAATGATTTTTCAAGGGATATTTTTCAAAATTTCTCAAAGGGAAATCAACAATGGAAAAGAAATATATTTAAAGTTTTTATATCTTATTTTTTCCATGTTTACTTTTAAAGCCTAAAAAATGTATAAACACGGATCTTTTAGTTCACAATAGACTATCTGAACCGTTTTTCCATATATCTCGTTTATTTTTATGTTTGCAAAATGTATCGATTTTTTTCCATTCATAAACATAATAGTAAACAAATATAGAAATCAATTTATTTATAATGTAGCCAAATTAAGAACAAACCAGATATATGGCGAACAAAATGAACTCCAAAAGAAAATAGATCTCCTTCTTTGTTATCAAATAATGAATTACAATGTTTCCTAAATAGGAAAACAACTCCCAACTCGAGTTGCAAGTAAACTCTAGCTAACTCTGACTAAATCTACTCTAGGTGGCGGAAATTACTATTTTTAGCAGTTTACTAGAACCTGCTATTCTTAGTAAGTTCGCATGCTTATTCCTACAGGCACAGAAATTGCCATGCATCTTCTACATCCCTAAATTAGAGGAATTGCCAACTTTCTAACTCATAATGCAATTAATAGACTAAAATTAACTAATGCTCAAAAATAGGAAAAAACCAAACTATAACTTAAATCCTAATTTTTGGCCTCAAGATGGCGGATTTAGGGCCCGAAAACATGTCAAAACTTGCCCCAACTAGTAGGGTGGATTTCCGCTGCATTCATCTCATCAAAACATGTGGTTTCAAAAAAAAATGGACTCAAATGGACACCCGGAGCTCAAGTTATGACCTTGTCAAGTTCCTGCTAATTCAGAGCATCATTCTCCCCTGCTTGAAAAAAACACAGCTCCTGCAAGTTGTCTTCTTCAAATTGCTTCCATTTATCTGCATCTAAATTCTGAATCTCCCACTCTATGACCCAAGTATTGTCCTCTTGTTCAGTCCTTTCCAATGTACCAAATATTTGTTGTATTTTCCCATTTCGCGTGTCCATTGTCTTCTTATCTAGAATATGATCCACTTCTTCTTTCTTCTTCACCGGAACTTGCTTGCCTCAATCTAATACTTCATAACAACATCCCACTCGCACCATCCCCATGAAAAGAATACAAATATGAAACACTAAACACTAGAGAAATATCAAAATTTCTGGCAATTCTACCTCATAAGCATTATCGTTTATTTTTTTCACGATTTTACGGGGACCAATATTTTTGTACTTGACTTGTTATAGGTTCCTCTTGAAACCTTTCCTTCTGAGATATACCATAACCAACTCACCCATTGTAAATACCTTTCTCTCAAATCTGTGCACATCTGCTATTTCTTTATACTTATCATTATTATTCGCAGCCTTCTTCTCGCACTTCTTCCTACTGATTGTTGTATATGTTCGGCAAATGCTTTCGTATCATCACTTTGACCGCCATCAATCGGTAGTTATACCAAATCTAACACCCCATTTGGATTACTCCCATACATAATTGAAAATGGAGACTTTCCCATGGATCATTTATGGAGGCTTATATGCAAAACTCAAACTTGGTAATGCTAAGTCCCATTGTTTCGGCTTTTCCCAACAATGCACCTTAACAAAGTTTACCAAACTCCTGTTTACCACCTCTATTTGCCCATTAGTCTGCGGATGATAGGCACTTCTGAACTGTAGTTAAATTCCAAATTTCTTCCATAAAGTCCACCAGAAGTGACTTAAGAACCTTGTGTCCCTATCTAAAGTAATGGTTTTTGGAACACCATGCAAACGAACAACTTCTCTGAAAAACAAATCTGCTACACTGTTACATCACTTGTTTTCTTGCAGGCAATAAAATGAACCATCTTAGAAAACCTATCAACAACCACAAAAATTGAGTCATTACCTCATTGTGTTTTTGGTAATCCCAAAACAAAGTCCATACTCAGATCTGTCCACGACCCTTTAGGAACAGCAACAACATATACAACCCTGTATTCTGTGCATGGCCTTTCGAGACTTGGCAAATTCGACATCTCTCCACATATCTTACCACATATCTTTTCAACTTTGGCCAATAGTATTTGTCTGCTACCAAGGCTATCGTCTTATCTTTACCAAAATGCCCAGCCAACCCTCCGCTATGCAACTCTTTCACTATATTCTCTCTCATAGACCCAACTGGAATACATAGTTGGCATCCCTTGAATAGGTAGCCATCCTGTAAAATATACTCATCCAGGACATCTCCTACATTATCTGACAATGGACTAATTAGTCTTTCAACAATATCCTTGAAATCAGAATCAGAAGAATACAAACCCTTTATTGCTTCAAAACCTACCACCTCATTTTCCATAGTGGTAAACAAAGTCACACGCCTACTCAATGCATCTGCAACTTGATTCTGTTTTCCAGATTTATGTTTTAGAGAAAAAGTATATCCCTGCAAAAATGATACCCACTTTGCATGCCTACTATTCAACTTCTTTTGGGTATTCACATACTTCAGGGCTATGTGGTCTGTAAATAACACAAACTCCTTAGGCACTAAGTAATGCCTCCAATGCCTTAATGCTTGTATAATTACATAAAATTCCACATCATAAGTAGAGTAGTTATTTCTTACCTCATTCAGTTTCTCACTAAAGAAAGCTACTGGCTTTCCTCCTTGACTTAGAACAGCCCCAATACCCACATGTGAGGCGTCACAATCAACTTCAAACACTTTATCAAAATCTGGTAGTGCCAAAATGGGTGCCTCTATCACCTTCTTTTCAAGAATTGAAAACTATCCTCAGTTGCCTTTGTCCACAAAAATTCCCTTCCTTTTGTGCAATCTGTTATAGGAGCTACAATACTGCTGAAATTTTTAATAAATTTTATGTAAAATGTTGCTAGACCATGAAAGCTCCTTACCTCTGTTATACTTCGTGGGGTAGGCCATTCAATAATTTCCTTTATCTTTTCTGAGTCCATCTGTACCCCATCTGCTGAAATAATAAAGCCCAAGAATACCAAACTCTCTTGCATGAATGTGCACTTCTTCATATTTGCATAGAGTTTCTCTTTCCTTAACACTTCAAATACCAACCTTAGATGCCTCAAATGTTCTTCTTTAGTTTTACTAAAGATCAAGATATCATCAAAATAAACCACAACAAACTTACCATTATACTCCCGTAGCATGGTGTTCATCAATCTCATAAAAGTACTAGGTGCATTGGATAACCTGAATGGCATCACCAACCACTCATATAATCCATTACCTATCTTGAATGCTATTTTCCACTCATCTCCTTCTCTGATCCAAATTTGATGATAACCACTTCGAAGATCAATCTTGGTGAAATACTTAGATCCAGCAAGCACATCCATCATATCATCAAGGTGAGGTATTGGGAACCGATACTTGATTGTAATTTTATTGATCGCTCTGCTATCCATGCACATTCTCCATGTTCCATCCTTCTTTGGTGTTAATAAAGCTGGTGTTGCACACAGACTCATGCTCTCCCTTGACCCCCTTTCGCACGAGCTCTGCCACTTGCCTATTCAACTCTGCATGCAATGTCGGGCTCATCCTATAAGCCGCTTGATTTGGGAGTGAAGACCCTGGAATCAAATCAATGTGGTGTTGAATATCTCTTTTGGGTGGTAATCCATCTGGTAGCTCATCAGGAATAACATCTGAAAATTCTTCTATTAATTCTGTTGTTTCTATTGGTATTTGAGCACTTACAAGTTCATCCTTATTTGTAACTAGTGCATAACAAAAACCGGTTGCCTTTTCCTCCTTCACAAATTCCTTTGCAGAAAGCATATTTTCAGCCTTCCCCTCTTCTTTAAGAGGTAGAAAAACTATTTTTGTGCCATCCTTCCAGAAAGTATAAGTATTCTTTCCCCATCATGAATAACTTTTCTATCAAATTGCCATGGTCTTCCTAGTAGCATATGACATGCATCCGGAGGGATAACATCACACCAAAGCTTATCCTTATAACTGTTCCCAATAGAAAAGCTTATTAAACATCTCTTATTAGCGAGTAACTTCATTACCCTTCTTAAACCATACAATACGATAAGGGTTAGGATTATTCTCACAATGCAGACCCAATTTATCGACCATCTCATTCGAAACCATGTTCTCACAACTACCACCATCAATAATAACATTACATACCTTTCCTCCTGAAGTGCATCTTGTTCTAAAAATATTTGTACATAGCCATTGCATCCCCCTTGACCTCCTTTCTTGGAGCAAGCATCATCCTCTTGATCATTAGAGTTTCTCCAACACCTGGTGGAATTTCCAGGTCCTGTTTATCTTCTACTTGCTCAGCTTCAAAAAGATTTACTCTTGGAGTATCTCCTTGCCTTTTGTCATGTGTATAAGTATGTGGGCATTCAAAAGCTCGATGCCCTTCTTCACCACATTTGTAACAAAAAAATGGTCTTCGTGGAGCCTCCCATCCTCTATCACCAGCATATCCTCACCTGCGCCCTAGAAATCCTCTACCTCTTTTTTGATTTTGGAAATCTTGTCTCGTATCCTCTTGCTTTTCCAATCCACGAGATGATTCTCCCTGCCTTGGCTGAAACCAGCTCATCCCGAAAGGAAGGTGAGGCCCCCTATTCATTCCAGGTGATCTCCTAAAACTTTGACGATTTTGTTATTCCTCGGCCTTTAAGGCTAATTGATGGGCATCCTCCATGCTTTTAATCCTATGCATACTTATCTCATCTTGAATAGAATATTTTAATCCATTAACATACCTTGCAGCCATTTTTTCCTCATTTTCTTCATGCTCTACATGAATGGACAAATTATAGAACTCATCTGTATTCTTGCCTGTTTGTAAGTTTTATCTCGAGATTCGAAACCTCTTATAAAGGGTTTGTGTATAATCCACAGGGAGAAATTTATCTTTCAGCTTCTTCTCCATCTTACTCCACGTCCTGATTCTTTCTTTCCCCTTTCTTGATCGATCTTTCCATAGGTGATCCCATCATAACATAGCATGACCTTTCAATTTCGTGCATGTAAATTTTACCTTCTTTTCTTCTGACATAGCCTTCCACTCAAAAAATTTCCCATGCTAGTCAACTAGTCTATCAGCTCATCTAGTTTTAGATTACCACCATACTCTGAAACATCAACTCTTATCCCATCATTCTTTCCTTCTAATGCTCGAAGCATCCTTTCTTCAAAAGCTAATGGTGGTGCTTGCGTTTCCTCCTCTTCATAAACTTCTTCTTCATCTGTGTCATCTCCACCTTGATTTCCTCTCTGGGTTATCATTGCAGCAAGTACAACAACTTGTCTCTGTAGATCTTGCATATTTCTATTCATCTGGGAAATACCACCTCCTCTTCCTCTTCCTGCCATTTAAAAAAAAAAAAAAACTTGAACCAGCTCTAATACCAGATAATGTAGCCAAATTAAGAACAAACCAGATATACTGCAAATAATATGAACTCCAAAAGAAAATAGATCTCCTTCTTTGTTATCAAATAATGAATTACAATGTTTCCTAAATAGGAAAACAACTCCCAACTCGAGTTGCCAAGTAAACTCTAGCTAACTCTGACTAAATCTACTCTAGGTGGCGGAAATTACTATTTTTAGTAGTTTACTAGAACTGCTATTCTTAGTAAGTTTGCATGCTTATTCCTACGGGCACAGAAATTTCCATGCATATTCTACATCCCTAAATTAGAGGAATTTGCCAAGTTTCTAATTCATAATGCAATTAATAGACTAGAAATTAACTAATGCTCAAAAATAGGAAAAAACTGAACTATAACTTAAATCCTAATTTTCTGCCTCAAGATGGCAGATTTAGGGCCAAAATGTGTTGAAAACTTGCCACAATTAGTAGGGCGGGTTGCTGCTTCATTTGTCTCATCGAAATACATGGTTTAAAAAAAAAATGGACTCAAACGGACACCCGAAGCTCAAGTTATGACCTTGTCAAGTTCCTGCTAATTCAACGGCTCATCAATTTACATTTGTAAACGTAGAACTACCAAATATAAAAATCAAAATTATTTCGTTCAAATGTGCACTGTTTATGGTGCAAATTTTTTTAGATAGATTAAGCACCACCTTTATCTTCTACGTGTCTTTTTTAATAACCACTACAACAAGTTTCTTTTTCAATAATGTTTGTATCCAATTAGGCCAAATCCTTTCGCATAAGTAAAAAATGATTTGATAAACTCAATAACACCTTTCTCTTTCTGTATCTTTTTTATTACCTCTACAACAAGTTTATTTTTTAATAATCTTTGTGTCCAATTAACCCAAATCTTTGTACATAACTTCTTCTATCTCATACAAAATATCTAAATGAAAAAAAAACTTCATTGTAATAGAGGAAAAAAACTCGTTAAGTAAGAGAGAAAAAAATCAAAACCCTAGCCATTCAAAATCAATATTTTTATAAAGTAATTGACCAAGAAAAATTGCCTCAAAAAATGGCGTCAAAAATTCAAAATTTGAATTTAACCTACCATAATAAATCACCACCCTTTAATGATTAAATGCCTTTAGTATCCTAATATCGTAAGTCTCAAAATTTGAATCTATCGACCATTATAAATCACTACCCTTTAATGCTTAAATTCCTTTAATATCCTAATATCCTAAGTCTATTGTAAATACTTAACCATGAAAGGGTACATATTTAAATGCTTTAATGTCATATTATCCCAATGTTTAGAAACATTTAAATGTTTTGAAGAGGTATTAGAATAATGAAAAATACATAGTACTATTTTTGTACATACATTCAAAATTTGAATGTATAATACATTAACAAATCACCACCCTTTAATTCTAAAATTATTAAAAGCTTTAATATCCTAATAATATAAGTCTATTGTAAATGTTGTAACATAATATTTGAATAATGAAAAAATATAGTAGAATTTATCGTCATTCCTATTTACAATGTTTTAGAATGGGCACCCATTCTCACGGATTGTATAAATTTATGAAATTGATTAATCATTTTTACATTATATTGTATAGAAAGGGCGTATACCCATTCTCATATAAGAACCATAAAATACCTACTTGGGCAAATAAGAATTATAAAAGAAGAGTATATATTATACATGATCATAAGTTTAAAATAAAACAATTTTTTGGGTAGATAGGAATCACAAACAATATTAATTGTATGAGAATGCTTAGAAAATGCACATGCCCACTATCATAAAATAAGTATTGCTTGTATGGGAATGTTTATAATGAGCACATGGCCATTCTCATAAAATAAATATTATTCAATCGCAACTATCAAAACATTCCCATTCTAAAAAAATATTACTTGTATTATAATATTTAGAATGGGAGTATTCCCCTTTATGATAGGACTAATAAAATTTACTCTATTTTAGATTGTGTACCCATTCTCACATCTTGCTAAAAGAGTTGTGAAATTGATGGAGATTTTTTCATTGTCTTGTATTGAATGGGAAGATGACCCTTCTCATTTAGGAATCATAGAAGAATTACTTAGGTAGATTGAATGGGCAGATGCCCCTTCTCATTTAGGAATCATATAAGACTTACTTGGGTAGTTTGAATGGGAAGATGCCCCTTCTCATTTAGGAATCATAAAAGAAGAGTATGGATTATCATGATGCTTATAGCTTTTATATAGGTATGAAATTTATCGACCATTTTTACATTATATTTTATTGAATGGGCAAGATGCCCATCCCCATATAGGAATCCTTATTTTGGCTAGATAGGAATAAAAAAACATTTCTTGTATGATAATTCTTATAATGGGCACATGCCCATTCTCATAAAAAAATATTATTCAATCATAAGTGCATGCGAGATGCCCTTTCTCAAAAAACAAAATATTACTTGTATTATAATGTTTAGAATGATTATATCTAATTTATTATAGGAATAATCAAATTTACTTTGTTTTAGAATGTGCACCCATTATCGCATCTTGTTAAAAGATTTATGAGATTACAGAAAGCTTTTACGCATTGTCTTGTATTGAATGGGAAGATGCCCCTTCTCATTTAGGAATCATAGAAGAATTGCTTGTGTAGATAGGAATAATAGAATAATAATAATAAGAGTATGGATTAAACAATCTCATATTTTTAAATAGGTATAAATAGGAATAATAGGAGCAATCTCATAAAATTAGCATTTCTTATATTACAATGTTTAGAATGGGCATATTCCCATTCTCATGCAAACAAAATTGTTTCATTTTTATTGAATGAGAATCACATTTCTATTATGCCTATTCTCATATAGGATTCATAAAATTACTCACAAATTTTAAATAAGTATTAAAATGACTATGTATTGAAGAATGTGAACATGACCATTCTCATAAAATCAATATTTCTTGTATTAAAATGTAAATGTTTCAATTCACATTCAATGTGCACATCCTCATTCTCCAAAAAAATAATATTTCTTGTATTAGAATGTTTAGAATGGGCATATGCCCTATTATAGTTCACATTCTCAAAAAAACAATATTTCTTGTATTAGAATGTTAAGAATGGGCATATGCCCTATGTTATATGAATAATTAAATTTACTTTGTTTTAGAATGGCCACCCATTCTCATAGCTTGTATAGAGTTTTGAAATTGATTGAGTATTGGGTGATGCCCCTTCTCATTTAGAAATCATAGAAGAATTGCTTAGGTAGATAGGAATAGTAGAAGTAGAATACATATACTAGCATCATTGTTAGATTGGGCTATGCCCATTCAAATACAAACAAATATGTTTTTTCTTTTATCTGAAATTATTGTTTTTATTATTGGTAAAAGGTTTTGGAGGGACCTTACCCAATTTTATAGCAAAATGATCAACAACCAATACAAGCAAAGTAAAATAGTGTGGTTTTTTGATCCGTGGGGTCCACACCCCAACTAAAAGAGAAAAATAGTAAAAATAAAAGGTAGGGGCCAACTACCTATAAAGAGCCCAAAGACAACAAATTGATAGAAAAAAAAGAAACTATACAACACAAAAATGTTTCACCGAGTACAAGGAACCAACAATATTAACCAACAGACTTGTTAAAAACTTTGTATGACCACCGTAGTAAAATCTGGTAGAGTTTTAAGGAAATGGTGATAGTGGGATCCCAATTTGATGCCTTGAACTTTCTTGTAATATTTCCATTCTTCCAAGCCATATCTAGGATGCCACTGGAGTCATAAATTTTCCGGATGTGTACCTACATAAGGTCCATTATAGCATTGTGCATAGCCAAACAATTGATGTACTTGTCCTCAAGATTCTTAAACTTGGTTTCAAAAGAACTAATTTCATCATTGAGGCTGCATTGGGGTTCGAGGCTTGCTCTTTAATAGTAGACTTAAATAGGAAATCTACATTTTCTTCAAGGGTTTTAACCACATTAGCCTACATGTTAAATTTATTTTCCAAACTGGTGCCAACATCAATATGTGGAGGGTAAAACATAGAGGGGATATCATATACCAAAATTCTTCACCTTTCATACTAGATCCCTGACTTCCTTTCCTTCATCATATTTATGAATAACCCTTTTTGGGGTGAATCCAAGAAAAGTCTCTATACATTAGATTTTTAGACCAAATATGAGTTTTCTTAGGGAGGGAGAAACCTGCGAGGAATGAGTCATTGCAAAAACACTAGACATGTACTGACTAATGAGATATATGACACCCTAATGGAGAGGGATAGTCCTCTTATGGCCCTGAAATTCAAGAATGGATTTTTCCATTGACTTCAAAATGTAGTAGGAGAGGCTTACCTTCACCTCGCGCCTAAAGTGGTTGAGCAGGACCAGATGATACTGTGGAATAGTGGAGAATCTCCCTTCTAAGGTGACATAGCATACCATCATCCGTGTCACCTCATCATATGGATGCAGGATAGAAGAAACCAAAATGCCCTCCTTTTTTATGTTGAGCATTTCCCTGTCATCCAAAAATAACCTTTCTTCTACTTCCTTATCCATTTTGTTCCTGAAAAATTTATTCCCTTCCATTGCTAAGACCGGTAATAAAAGAGATGAATTCCTCAATGATTTAAAATCTCTTATCTCCAAAGGAGACATTACAAATTTTCCAATTCTCCATGAACTGAATGGATATATATTGGTCATTCCTTTTACGCGTTGTATGAAATTGGTGAAGCCCTCCATATTAATGGTCTCCCAAAGCTTGATTTTTTTCCTACCATTGGGGATCAAATTTAGGTTTCCCATGGGGATCTACACATTTTAAAACAAACAAATATGTTTTGTCTTGTATTAAATGGGAAGATGCCCCCTCATAGTCATTAAATACGTATTAAAGAGTGGGCAGTTGAGAATTTTCATCTTGTATTGAATAGTCATATTCTCATTCTCACAGCCATTATAGAGGTATCACAAATATTAAGTTTAATATTGCTAAAATTAGAATATGTAAAAAGGGCATATGCGTATTCTCTTTAATATTTATTTTAGAATGGGCATTTTCCTATTCTCATAAGGGAATCATTAAACAAATTTCAATTATTGTTCATACTAGAGATAGCTGAAAATATCATAAAAATGTTATACATATAACATTAGAATATGAAGAATGGGCATATGCCTATTCTCTTTATTAGGAATCATAAGAGATAGTCCATTATTATTCATAAATATATGTGAATAAGTATAATAAAAATAATAGAGATAACATTTACTTTGTTTAGCATGGGAACTTACCCAATATTGCCTCCTTTGTAGGTGTATCAAATCCAACGTATCACTTCGTAATGATGACTCTGATTCATGCATCCCATACGAAAAGAATAAACTATATGCATGTCATTTCAATGAACTAACATGAATTTTCAAATCATAATCATGTTGAATTATTATTAAATGAAGATTACAAAATGGTTAACTATATGTTTTATAAACATAGTACAATATACCAACAAACAAGGTAATAATGCAATCTCTGTTGGAAAAAAATTTACTACCTAATTTTATAATCATACGAGATAACTAAAAATATGATAAGTAAGAAACAAAAGTCATTCATCATCACAATAATCAATATTGGTAATATTAGCATCTAATAATGATATAAATGTCAACATTGAATAAGATCATTCCACACTCAATATTTTACATAGAGAAAAGTCATAAAATTTAGTTTATTGTCTGACAATGGAGTTCACTATCATGTAAGGGAAAATAACCGAGATGATATTCTTCATCTCAGAATAAATCACAAGAATCAATATAGATGAAATTTAATTTTCTTTGTTATGCTATGATTCCTATGTGAGAATGGGCATATAGAATTGGCATATGAACATTCTCATATAGAGATCACTAGAAGAATAGATATAGAATTTACTACATTCTAAAACTATGAAATAATTGTTTTTCTATATTATTATGTTATGATTCCTATGTGAGAGAAGTAATATGCAATGGGAATACACCCATTCTCATATATGAATCATATATCAATATTAGAGATAAAAATAAAATGTTCAACAATGGGAAATTATCCGCCATGCAAGTGAAAGAAAACCATATGATATTATTCATCTTAGAATAAATCAACAGAGAAAAGTTTGATAAACTCATGCCTGTGAACATATTGTTGTTTCTAAAAAATTTACTTGATATCTTTTTCTTCACAAGCCAAAATAATCCAACGAAAGAGAGAACCCAAAAGAAAAAATATAAACAATCAACAATCAAATAGCTCACATGCAAGGAAGCGGTCTAACGAAATAGAGGATCCCAAAGTGGAAAGGAAGAACAAAAATAAGTGGAGAGATAAAACAATATATCAATTTTTTTCTTAAAATCTTGTGCTTCACAAGATGAAACAGTCTAATGAAATGATAAAATGTCCATTTTCATATAGGAATCATAAAATAATAATATATGTAAAAAATATTTTGTTTTTTAGAATTGTAAAGCTTCAAATTCCCAAAAGAACTCTATCGTCCTTGAAAACATTAATTGTCATTAATATGTCCATTGTGCCACATATTTACATGGATTAACTTCCATTAATATCTCCAATTTCCCTCTAATGAGAGGATGAAGAGGTGTTTTAAAATAATTACCTTCAATTAATAAATAAATGGTGGTCAAAAATATATTTGCATGGTGGTCTGGCTCTTTCATGGTCATAAATAAATATAAATTTTAAACATTTTCATAATCATTTTCAAGTTATTTTCATTTAAAATACACTGCAAATAATATCACCTTTGTGCCATGTAGTGGCCTGGATTAAGTTCAAATTATATTTCTTGTATTAGAATGTTTAGAATGGGTGTATGCCAACTCTCAATCAAACAAAAATTTGTGTCTTGTATTCAATGGGAAGTTTGTTTGTACAAGCAATATTAAACTTAATCATTTTAATATCTCTTCAAAGGTTGTGAGAATGGGAAAAAAATTAATTTCAATATAACTTGTATTGTATTTAAGTTTAATATTTTTCTTTGAAGGACATTACTTATAAAATTGTTAAAAATCATAAATAAGGCTTGAATATGTATTGTCATTGCAAATTATTTACTAGGTATGTGTGGGAATAAAAAATGTGTTTTGGGAAACAATTCTCATAGAAACCTTAGATAAAGTAGGTGTTGCATTTAGAAACAACAAATCTAGATTGTTATTTGGAAATTGCTTAAGTGTTTGATATTAGGTTTGGTATTAGGTCTGAATATAGGGATCTTTATTTATGGGTTCAACTAAATATATACCTTGACTATTTTAACATATAATGTAGGTAGGTTTTCCACTAGTAGATATATGTGCACAAAAATACGTGGTAATTGGATGATATGCATAAAAACTATACAAAATATAAATGACATAATCCCATTCTATATTACTCATATAGAATGGGAAGACACCCACTCTCATTTGTGAATCAAAAAAGAATACCAAAATTAAAATTTACTTTGTTTTAAAACATTTCTATGACTCCTATGAGAGGTATTAACATGATTAAATTCAATATTGCCTTTACAAACACACTTCCGATTCTCACAACCCATTCTAAAAATGTTTACAATCATATAAATATATTGTATGATGAGAACTACATAAGGCTTGATCCCTCTCGAGGGGTATGTAGTGCATCACTTGGCTCTGCCAGGGATATTCCATCTAGTATAATGAAATTATTAATAATTACAAAAACATAAATTTCATGTTTGTATGAGAATAACATTTTGCCCATTGTAAATCTTATTTCACTAGTAATATTTTCTATCTATAAGGGTTGTGAGAATGCACAACTTCCCATTTAAAATAAAGGATGTGAGAATGCACATATTTTCATTCTAAAATAAAGTAAATTGTGTCTTTATTATCCTTCTATGATTCTTATATGAGAATGGGCATATGCCCCTTCTAAACATCTAGTCTTATTCTACGTTTCCTATATGAGAATGGGCCTCTTCTCATTACAACCATTTTTATAATAAATTTTTTTAATCATTTTCATATATTAAGAAACATCTTCTTCCTCTGTATTTTTGTATGAGAAAGGACATGATGGGTGCCATTATTCCCTTCATTTAATCAACTCTTTGTTGATGTCATATTCAAATCGGGGGTGTGTCTGAAGCTATATGCAACAAGAAAATTCTAGTGATCTAGTAATTGTCTATAGGTATTTGTTTTTATAGTGTCCTTAGGATTCCATGGCCAAAGCCTTATTATCTCTATGTTGTAAGAAACTTGCTGAAATAAACACTCATTGCTGGAATAAATTGTTGGAAATAAACACACATACAAAAGTAAATAGATTGCTAGAAATAAACACACAATGCAGAAGTAAACACACTTTGCTTGGAAATAAACACATGGTTGAAAATGTTGTGAAACACTTGCAAGGAAATGAAAATCTAGTCTATAACACCTGCAGGGACAAGTATACAACAAATTTCAACTTAAAGAATCAAAAGAATTTACAGAATTAATAGATCTAGACTATTTAATTTAGAAATATAAATACCAATAAAATGAGGATCCTGGTTCTTGGAGGAGTGGGCCCTTTCTCCACCTTGAATCAAGATTTTACAAAGTAATATTCTCTCAAAATAAAGTGGCTATTTTATTGCTGAAATATTATGTCTTACAAAAACGTATTGTATCTTTCTATATCTCTATATATATGTATTTGTTTGTATATGTGTTTTTTAAATCTTTCTACAAGTATATATATATATATATATATATATTTCATTCAAAGATGTATTTACAGACCATAGTTTTTCTACCAATTCAGATGGAACCGATTTACGTTCAAAATAGATGTTGAATTTGGAACCTTGTTGGACGTACAACTGTTTGATAAGTTATCCTTGGATCTTTGAGTATGAAGAATCGGAAATCTTATGATCTACTCCTGATTGAAAGGCTCATTGATTTCTCTATCATTGGATGTCGTCAAAATAAATAGATTCCCATTGGTTCCGAACTTTGGAGAAGTTCCAGAACTAAAGGGGACTGTTCTAGATCTAACCATAAAAGTTCCGAGCTAAATGCTGAAGTTCTCAAACTAAGTGCTAGAGTTACAGAACTAAGTATGAAAGTTCTAGAACTAAGTTGTATTGAAGCTAATGCTCCCAAAAACATGTTGATTTCTTCATACTTCATTTTCTTGATTGATTGCGACCCATTTTATTACAAAAACTAAATTTCCACACACTTTGTTAGGAATTACAAATTTTTTACATGTTACAACTAAATTCAACAAAAGATGGACAATTACATCCTAACTTACATTAGATCAAACAAAAGTCATAAAATGTATTCAAGCTTGGTAAAAAGGAGATTAAAATAGGATCATTTATTGCACATTAATGAGACATATTTTGGCCTTATCATCTCCCCATACTTACTTGTTTGTAAGTCCCCTTAAAAACTTTACTCTTCAAATCTTGGGTTGTGTATTCTACATTCCAATTTACTTCTTAGGTCAAATAGTTCAAATTTGGATATCCCAGTGTTTTAGTTTAGAAGTACTATACCCTGATCCTACTTCTACTTTCCTCTTCCATTCCTCAAATTGAGTGGGATCTTGAGGCTCTCTATTTTTCCATGGAGACATGGGGGTGAGAAGAAGGGGAGGCCTTGTTCTCATTCCCATCCATATGCCCCTACATTTTTCATTGACCTGAGGGATTAGTGTGCACAAGGCTTTAGCTCTTTCTAGGATCCATATTAAGTTTGTGGGAGATATCACTTCTCTTCTTCTTAATGCAACTGTGAGAAAATCCCATCTTTTCAAACATCCATCATAAATATCTTCAAAATTTTCTTCCTCATAAGAGGTGAAGGCATCAATACTTTTCTATAAATTAGCTAGATAATGTGCCTTGAACCGGCTATCAAAGGCATGGGATCTGAAATGTATAGCAAAGGTAGATGGTTTACCATAGTGAGCCCTCATGCAGAGACTAGATGAACTAGCTTTTAATAGATGCTCAGAATCCCTCTCTTTCCATGCAATCTGATTTTGAAGAACAGAAACAAATGCATTCAGCTGGCTTTCCCCTACATACAAATTGATCATAAAGCCTATGTTCTTTTCTAGCATAAGATTGCAAAGATAGAATTCACAAAGAATATTTTTCTACTCTGCACTAGCTAAGGAATAGGCTATCATGAACTCAAATTCATCTTTTATTTCATGTGGAAGGCCACATGCAATTCTTGACAATTGTCAGTGAATAAATTTTTCTTCCAAAAAGACACTATATGTAGGAGAAGGTCTCCTACATGTGAGTAACTTTTCACTCATTATGCAAACCATTTGTATTTTTACAAGACATTTAAATTTGTCTTCTTCCTCTTTGTAGAATTTTTCTTCCCATTTCTTCCTTGCTTTCTTCTCTTCTTCCATCTTGTTTCTCAAGTCCTCATTTGATGTTTTAAATTCATTAAGTTCCCTACAGGTATCATCCCACAACTGCTTGAGTGGCCAGTAAGTCAATTCAGTTTGTGCGAATTATTGACATAGCACTTGGTCTTCTAGAAAATTGACATTCTTCTTCTTTTTCCATCATCTTGTTTGACCATTGTCAATTCTTCAGTCCTATTTGTGAGCTGATTTGTTAGTTTCTCAATGAGCATTTCCCTTTGTTCTAACTTGAGTTTGAGGAAGTTTAATTCCTCATCCTTCTCTCTGATGATGAGTTCTTCTCTAGACAAAAATAGAGTCTATTTTACTTGTTGTTTCTCCTCTTTTTCTGAAATCTCCTTGGGAATGAGCATTCCTCTTCCACCAAAGGGGATTTCCCTTTCCATTTCAAGATGTCAATTCCTCTTCTTCATGTGAAAATTTTGCTGATTCACCCAACTCTTGAAAAGCATGTTCTTCAAATATTTCATCTTCCTTCTCCACCTCAGTTTGGCTTGGTCCAGGAGGAGTCATGGCCATGCTACCCAAAATATCAGCAGACTTCTTTTTCCAACCCATCATGTTCTTCCATCTCTCTGGAATTTCCCTAGACCTCTTATGAAATCTTATTCTTTGAGGAGCTTCAAAATGTCCAG
Organism: Taxus wallichiana var. yunnanensis; assembly: GCA_018340775.1. NCBI lineage: Eukaryota > Viridiplantae > Streptophyta > Pinopsida > Cupressales > Taxaceae > Taxus > Taxus wallichiana. The sequence goes on along the minus strand of CM031244.1, from coordinate 156,433,480 downwards.
AAATGGGTTTCCTCCTAGAGCTTCTTCTGAATTTCACTTCATGCTCTAGCTTAGGTGAACTATCATTGTTAGAGAAAAATATTAGTTCTCCTATTAATCTTACTGAGAAGAAGGGTTTATTTGACATACACGTAGGTTCTGCAGCTTTAATCCTTCTTCCAGATCTCCTTCTTTTTGGTACATTACCCCCACCTATTTCCTTCTTTTCCTCTACAGGGGCATCAATCTCCAAATTACTTGTAGGATAAAAAGGGGTTGGTATTCCCCTCTTGATAATATCAAGGTTTTTCTTAAACTTGTTAAGAAACTTTTCCCATATTTCTTCTCCATTTTTCTTTGAAAGAAAATGGTGTTGGCATACCAAATGGATTAACCCATGATGTCTGATTGTTCCAACTCCCAGTAATACCTCTGAGCCATTATCTGGATGGATTCAAAAGGAATCCTGGAAGATTTACTATATATTCTAGTTTTTAATTCCCATACCTAAGATATATTAACATCTTAAGGACTTCTCTTCCCATAGTCCCAAATTGACCATTGCAAGTTAAATACTTAACTACCCAAAATGCTACCCTATCAAAGGGTTTGGGAAAGCTGGCCCTTCTGACCCCCTTTATGATTTTCTTGGTGTTATAGATATATTGGGGCTTAAATTCCCCCTCTTGTATCAAGGTTTCCACCAGATATTTAAGGGTTCCCTTGATAGGATTTGGGACATGCACAATTGGTACTCCAAACACATTACTCATTGTATTGACAATAAAAGGAATTACAATGCTTCTAACTTTAGTTATGGATTCTTCTAAATTTATAATGAATTCCCTTACCAATTTGTCATTGTATCTTGAATTTTTTTTTCAGGAACTGTAGCCACCCTACTCGTCCAAAAATGGCTGCCACTTCTTCATCTACAAGAAGTTGGGTATCATCCTCTAGGCTCGACTTCTTTTTAATCCCCATGGAAAAGAGGATGATTTAAATTATTTTTTCTTCAAATTTAGAATTAGCTATAGAACTACTGGATTTAGCTACAAAACTATTGTGTTTAGCTACATAATTGTTGTGTTTATCTGTGGAATTGATGGGTTTAGCTGCGAGAATTCAAATACAATTCTTCTGCTTCTTCTTTGAAATTCTTCTGCAACTACTTCTCAAATTCATTTATTCTGCCCAAATGATAGCTAATTATAAATACACCACCACTTTCTTATTCCATCAACATCACCCTCATGATTACTTTATTTTAATCATAATGTGCAATAAATGACTCATCATACCGACTTTTTAAATCAAGTCTAATCACACATGTAAAATTTTAATTTAACCTTTAATAAGTTCAAGACATAATTACCATCCTTTGCTGATGTAATCCCTCCGCCTTGATGACTCATCATTCCTAAAAGTGAAAAAGAAAAAAAAATGGTTAGAAAAGATAGCTGGAATTAAAAAAAATATTTTTATTTTGCATTAGCCATTTATTGAGGAGACTAACCATCATTGTTGGTTTTCAATTGATCTTTGAGAGATTTTTTTGGGGAAGAGAATGTCATTTATTGGTTTTCATTCCTTCCCTTTTTTTTTTTTTTTCTTTTTTTGGGGAAGAGAATTCCATTTGCTAGTTTTCATTCTCTTCCCTTTATTTTAGATCCATGCATCTGATTATTTGATAATTTTTGAAGAACTAGGCTCTTCCATATGATCAAATTCTTTGTTTGCTTCAATCTACTTCAAGAATTCATCCCCTGGTAGGGGATTCCTATAAATTTTTAGTCTATGTCCATTGACCAAAAGTGTTCTTCTCTTGCTACCATCGATAGGAAGTAGTGAATAGAGCCATTCTCAAATATCTACTCAATCGATAGGGTCCTAAACATCTGGTTCTCAATTTTCCTTGAATTGGTGATACTTGGAATCAAACAAGAATGCCCAATATCCTACCTTAAATTTCCTTTTATTTATATGTGTGCCATGCCACCTGCTTCCTTTTCTCTTAGATTATCTCTTTCGTAGAAGTGCTTCCATTCTCAACTCATCCAATGCATTAAGTTTAATATTTTTTTCCTTTTGTGCTACATATAACTCAATACCCACTTTAGCTGATGTCCTAAATGTTGGTAGTTCAAATTCAATAGGTAAGATTGGATTTTTCCCATAGACTAACTCATATGGTGAAAACCCTTTTATAGTCTTCCAGCTTTTATTATAAGCCTGAAATGACCTCAAGTAGTCTCTTTACCTAATCTCTTCGCTTGCTTCAATTTGTTTTGGTAAGGATTTTTCTAATTCTCTGTTTGTTAATTCTTCTTGTCCATTTGATTTGTGGTTGATAGGGAGATGACTTCTTATGATTGATTTGATAGTACATTGTGAAGGCCTATATCATATTAGACATGAATTGTATTTTGATCTTAAACTATACTCCTTGGTGCACCAAATTTCATCATAATTTTGTGCCAAAGGAAATCAACAACTGCTTCTTTAGTGGCATTTATTAAAGCCTGCACCTCTTCCCACTTTTTCACATAATCAGTACACACAAGAATGTGCTCCTTTCCTTATGAAGGAGGACTAAAGGGACAAAAAATCCAACCCCACCTTTCAAATGGTTCAATCACTACTTGAGGTTACAAAGGCATTTCACTAGTAAAGTTTGGTTATCCCATCCTTTGACAGGGATCACACTACTTGATATATCTCTTCACATATTTATATAGATATGGCCAATAATAGCCAGTGTCAAATATCTTGTGAGCTATTCTTTTTACTAAAAAGTTTCCTCCACTTAGTTCATCATGACATGCCCTGAGTATGTCACATATTTCATCTTCTCTCACACACTTGCATAAAATCAAATCAGACCACATTTAAACAACATTCCATTTAACCATCTAAATTATGCACTGGTTTTGATCAACTTCTTCATTTGTTTCTTAGTGAAAGAAGGAGGAAACTTCCTTGTTGTAAGATAATTTTCCATATCAAAAAACCATGGTGTGTCAGCTGAAATAGAAAATAATTGTTCATTTGGAAAGTTTTCCTTAACTGGATCTTTCTTCCCTATAGTGGTCAATCTTGACAATAAATCAGATACCGCATTAGATTTTCCTATATTATCTACTATGGTAATATCAAATTCTCGTAAAATTAATAACCATCTGAATATCCTACCTCCAACCATCGGTTTGTTCATTAAGTATCTAATTGTTGAGTGATCTGTATGTACAAATATTTTGTACCCTGTAATATAATGTCTAAATTTATTAATTGCATAGATCACAATGAGAAATTCTTTTTCAATGGTAGTCGTAATTTATTTCGGTGGGAGTAAGATTTTTACTAAGGTAGTAAATAGTATATATTTTCCCTTCTTCATCTTTCTGTCCCAAAATTGCACCAATTGAGTTATTTGAGGCATTTATTTGGATGTGAAAAGGTTTCTCCTAATTAGGTCCTCTCAATATTTGGGTAGTGATTAATTTTTCTTTATTTTCCTCAAAAGCATGTTAACACTTTTCATCCCAACAAAACTCACAGTCCTTAATAAGTAAACTAAACATGGGGGCAGAAATTTTACTAAAATCCTTAATAAAATTCCTATAATATCCAACATGCCCTAAAAATGACTTGATATCATTGGTGGTTTGAGGAATAGGTAAGTCTAAAATAATCTTGATTTTGTCTTGGTTAACCTGAGTTCCTCTTTTTGAAATGTGGTGTCCTTATACAATCCCCTCATCAACCATCATTAAACATTTCTCATGAATAAGAGATAAATGGTGTTACTCGGATATTGTTATTACTTTGTCCAAATTCTTCAAAGCATCATCAAATGTGTCTCTATGTACAGTAAAGTCATCCATGTATACCTCTACACAATCATTTGTTAGGTCTGCAAAAATTACTAATACAGCTCTTTAGAAGGTTGTTGGAGCATTACATAGTCCAAATGACAATACCCTATAGGAAAAGGCACCCCATGGATAAGTAAATGTAGTTTTGTCCTAATCCTCAGTAGTAACTCTGATTTGATTATATCCACTAAAGCCATCTAGGAAGGAAAAGTATTGTTTACCTACAAGGTTGTCCAAAACTTGATCTATGAATGGTAAGGGAAAATAATCTCTCAGTGTGGGTTTATTCAGCTCCCTATAATCAACACAAATCCTATATTTTCTGTTCTTTTTAGGGACAATTATAAGAGGGGACACCCACTGAATATCTTAGATAGGGTATATAAAATCTACTTGTAATAATTTTTCAATTTCTTGCTTGATTATGTCCCTTAACGATGGATTAATCGTTCTTTGAAGTTGCCTAGCTGGTTTAATGTTATCGGTATAGATGTGATGGGTGAAAATAATTGGATGGATTCCTTTCATTTCTTTATAGTCCTAAGAAAAATCTCTAGTATGATCTTTACGAACATCAAACAATTTAGATTCTTCATCATTCTTGACCATCTATTAATGTTCAAAATTTTAACTATTTGGATCTCAACATGTTTGGTTCCTATGTGTGATGAATTGATTTTTGAAAGGATTCCATTAAGGTGTTTAGTGAACATAGATGTGGTAATAACATATGATATGTAGCAATATCTCCAAAATTCCCTTGAGAAAGAATACTGGACAAAGGATAGTAGGAAGAGTTATGATACTTATCTTGTTATTGGTCAAACTCCTCATCACTGCTATTTTCCAAAAATTCCTCACCATTTCCTGATATCTTTGAAATTGAAACTACTAATTCCGTAGCTATTTTTTCTTCTCCCCAAGAAAAATCTTGTTCCTCCAGAGAAATTATTTGCATTTGCATGGGATTGCTGTTGATGTGGTTCCAGAGATAAGTCCAAGGTTCCAGAACTAAATGTGATGGTTTTGGAGATAAATCTGTAGGTTCCAAAACTAAGTACGTAGGTTCCAAGACTAAGTCCATAAGTTCCATAACTAACCCAGATTGTTCTAAGGAAAGTTGGTGTTCATTCAATGGTTGATTAATCATATCTTCCATCTCCCGTACATGATCTTGCAACGTTATCATAGCCAAAGAAGACATATTTTATTTATTAGTGTCAGGATCATCAACCCACAATTGTTCTTGATTATCAATAAAAGGTTGTGCAGAGGGATATAAGGAAATTTTCTTAGAACTCTTACCATTTGAGATAGTCATATCACCTAATCTGCAATCAATTAAGGAAACAATTATAGCTAACCATGGTCTACCCAAAATAATGGGATAACCAAGTGTTTTACCTTTTAGATGCAATATAAGGAAGTCCACTGGATATTCCCATGACTCCACCATAACTGCCACATCTTCAATAAATCCTTTTGGTTTTTCTATAGATTGATTTACCATCTGCAATATGGTGTTAGTAGGTTATATACCTATTAATGGTAATGTTTTTAAAGTGTCCACTGTCATCACATTTATAGCTGCTCCCAAATCAACCAAAACATTATGTATATCTTTATTCCCTATAGAGACATAAATAACAGGGCTACCAAGATCTCCATATTTGGGAAGTAGGAGTTACCCTTCTAATAAATCAGTAAGTTTCCCATCTACCTTAATAGTCTTGGGGTACTACTTCTTCCTTCTAGGTATTCTTAAAAATATAATTTTGATTAAATTTTTCAACTCCGGAATGTCCTTGATTGCTTGTAATAATGGTATTTCAATATTTAATTTCCTCAACTCCTACACCAAATCATATTCCTTGGTCCCTATAACTTCTTTAAATCTCTCTAGAAATGGATTTTGAATAGAGTTACTATCTGACTCCTTATCTATTTCTTTTTCATCTTTATTGGAAACAACACTAGGGGTTTCAATTTCTTCGTCATTTCGTAATTATAATTGATGGACTACTAATTATTTTTCCCAATCTAGTTTTAATATCCTTATAATCCATGTCATTTAGATCAACTGGTGTTTCTTGTTTTGCCCCATAGACATGAGTTGTTTGTTTGTTTCTGGGATTAGTAATTGGTTGTGCTAGTAATTGTGTTTGAACCATATTTTTCATTTGTGAATTTTGTGTTGGAGAACCCATTATGGCTCGTTAATTCTAATTGGGATATGTCTTCCCTTGAGTGTAATTATTAGGGCTCCACCCAAAGTTATCACTAAGCATTTTGGTTACCTTGTCCAGACCATGGTTGTTGGTGTCCTTGGGAATACCAATATTTTCTTGACCAATCCTATGGATTCCATGTTAGTTGAGGGAACCAAGGTGATTTTATCCAACTTTTTGGTACTATTTGAGCTTCCTATGGCATCATCTACAGGTTAGGAACTAGCCTGGGCATGAACTACCCATGGCTAGGTTATCTCTAGATAAAATTTACTTCTTCTGATGTGGATGGAACATTGGTTTGTTTAAGATGATTTTTAATAAATGGAAGAAGAGAACAATCATTACTATCATGGTCCCTAGATTCATAGATAAGACACATTTGTGTTTTATCCAGAGGACAATCTCTTATTGCATGCTTCTTCCTACATATAGGACAATACATAGCTAATGGTTCAGTTTTAACATTTTCTTTAGCTTACGATCCATCCATGGTGGAGGTTAATTGAACTAGATTTTTTTTTTTAAAGTTTTCCAGTTCATCCATCATTTTGTTCATATCTAGATTTAGACTTTTAACTATTTTTCATTTCCTAGGTCCACCTCTTGTTCTTGAATAAATTATACAAATGTATTTAATATCATTCATTCTTAATTGATCAATGTTTCCACCTCCCATAAAATCAAGGGCTTCCTTAGATTCATCATCCAGGACCTTTAAAAAAATGGTTTTCTTAAATCTTATTATAGTACAAATCCACATCTTTTACTTACAAAAAGGAATCTATCTAAATAATCTTCCATATTCTCATCCTCCTCCTTAATTTTAAAAAATTATTCCTTCTTGTTCCTCCCTCTACAATAGTCTTGACACTTTTCTAGGAAGGAAATTTCCATTTGTTCCCAAGTGGTAATAGAACTAGATGTTAATCCCATAAACCACGTCATTTTGTATCCTTCGGGGTAGATGGAAACAACTTGAGCTTCGATTATCTGTTTTGTAATCATAAGTTCGACACATTACTTTAAATTCAAACAGAAATTGGTCGGGGATCTTCATATGATATTTCTTTAAATGTGGGTAAATGTGTAGGTAAAATATTATTCATTTCTCACAATCAATGTGTTATGTGATCTACTTTTGGGAAGGTGAAAAATTCAAAGTAGGAGGTTGACTACTCAATTGTGAATCAAAAATTTCTCTAAATGGGTCTTGGGATATAATCATATTTCTAAAGGTTCCACTTCCCTCTTGTGTCTAATCCAAGAATTCCAAAAGTAACAATTCTACTTCTTCTTTTTCTCACAAGGGACAATGGTCCTTCTAATTCTTGGTCTACTTCCTTATATGATCTAGAAGATGCTGATGATTCTTGTTCAGATATTTTTGGGAAGAATCTACCCTTGGAGTCTCTTGGTCTACTCATAAATTTTATGACGAAATAGGGAAAATTCTCTAATTACTAGATGTATAATTGTTTCTCTTGTTGACACCTAATTAGATAATTCTAACTAGTGGGTCCCCGGAAACAGCACCAAAAATGATGGGTGTTGTTATTCCCTTCATTTAATCAACTCTTTGGTGATGTCATATTCAAACCAAGGGTGTGTCTAAAGCTATATGCAACAAGAAAATCCTAGTGATCTAGTAATTGTTTACAGGCATTTGTTATTTCATTTTCTGGGGGTTTTGTTGTAGTTTCCTTAGGATTCCATGGCCAAAGCTTTATTATCTCTATACTGAAAGAGACTTGCTGAAATAAACACTCATTGCTGGAATAAATTGTTGGAAATAAACACACATACAAAAGTAAATAGATTGCTGGAAATAAATGCACAATGCAAAAGTAAACACACTTTTCTCGAAAATAAACATGAGGTTGAAAATTGTGTAAAAAGATTGCAAGGAAATGAAAATCTAGTCTATAACACCTGCAGGGACAAGTATACAACAAATTTTAACTTAAAGAATCAAAAATATTTATAGAATTAACATATCTACACTATTTTCTTTATAAATATAAATACCAATAAAATGAGGATCCTGGTTCTTGGAGGAGTGGGCCCTTTCTCCACCTTGAATCAAGATTTGACAAAGTAATATTATCTCAAAATGAAGTGGCTATTTTATTACTGAAATATTCTATCTTACAAAAACGTATTGTATCTTTCTATATCTCTATCTCTATGTATTTGTATATATATGTGTTTTTTTCTAAATCTATCTACAGGTATTTATATGTATATTTCATTAAAAGATGCATTTACAGCCATAGTTGTTCTCCTGATTTAGATGGAACCCAATTATGCTCAAAATAGATGTTAAATTTGGAACCTTTCTAGATGTACAACTATCTGATAAGTTATCCTGGATCTTCAAGTATGAAGAATCAGAAATATTCTGATCTACTCCTGATTGAAAGGCTCATTGATTTCTCTATCATTGGATGTCATCAAAATAAATAGATTCCCATTGGTTCCGAAACTTTAGAGAAGTTTTGAAACTAAAGGGGACTATTCTAGATCTAACCGTGAAATTTCGGAGCTAAACGCAGGAGTTCGGAACTAAGTGTTGGAGTTTTGGAACTAAGTCCGAAAGTTCCAAAACTAAGTGATAGAGCTCATAAAATGTGTGATGGAGTTCGGAACTAAGTCTAGAAGTTCGGAACTAAGCCATATTGAAGCCAATTCTCCCAAAAACATGTTGATTTCTTCATACTTCATTCTCTTGACTGATTGTGACCTATTTTATTACAAAAACTGAATTTCCACACACTTTGTTAGGAATTACAGAGTTTTTAGATGTTAGAACTAAATTCAAAAAATATGGAAAATTACATCCTAACATACATTAGATCAAACAAAAGTCACAAAATGCAATCAAGCTTGGTAAAAAGAGAGTAAAATAAGATCATTTATTACGCATCAACGAGACATATTTTGGCATTATCAGGACATAATCCCATTCTATAAAAACACAAATATAATATATATTCAATATAAAAAATAAATGTAATGTATTTTCAATACCAAATGCAAATGTAACATCTATTTAGTTGGAATGCTACATGATTGACACCCAAAATCATCAACAAGACTACTTCATTAATATCAATTTTTAATCTCATATTCACTCATGCTATATTGCTACTTGAATAACCTAGGTATTACATTGTTATTAAATTTTCACTTATATTGCAACTTAAAGGACACCCATAAGACTTAACAACACTACTTCAATATTATAATTTTATAAGAGTATGGCTTTGTGCATAAGAATGTAGTTTCTAATTTATAATTTCCATATAAAGTTATTACTCCCAAGTTTTATCTTCCTTGTGCATAGTGTCCCTCATATCATCCTTCACCATATTTTCCTTCTCTCGAGCTACCGAGGTAAAGCTTAAGCATGTGCTTTTGCTTTCCCAACTCCAGTTGAACTAGCTTTCTTTGAATATCCATAGCCATAATTTTAAGCCCACACAACTCCTCTCTAATGGAATTTTGAGAAGTAAAGGTTTTTTTGAGGCCTCAATATAGTTCTTATAATTATATACCATGTCAGCCCCAAACTCATCAAGGGAATGAATGTCCTTTTCTAGCTGCACCACCCCCGAGGTAAATTTTATCCAATTCCATACTCCAATTAGACTCTACCTTTTATTTTCCTTTGGAAGGTTCCCCTTTTGTATCGGACATAGAAACAACAAATGTAATATCAATACACTTCTTCCTCAAGTTATTAATTCATTGCACTAGAGTACAATTGTCATCTAGGTCCTCCAAATTTGGCTCCAAAACCTCCCTCTCCATATTACCAATAACACCTTTAGTGTTTATCGATGACATGAAATAATGCTTTATGCCATTTGAGCTCGAAGAGAAGGAATCATCATCATCCTCATTATCCATATACATCTCATCCTCAACATGCTTTACATCATCATTCAAAATCCCCTAAACTTATTAGATTTTTGAAATGTATAAAACCAAAAATATAAGGCCATCATCAATCCCTGATGAAGATGGATTTTCAACTTTGCTTTTTGGAAATTCTCTATTTATTTTTGTAGGGATTGAATGGGAAATTATAATGCATACCATGGTGGATATGAATTAACATAGGGAAATGGTGGGAATAAAATAGCTTTTACATACCCTCCAAGGTGATGTGATTTCATTGAAAGAATCAAGTAAATAATCTCTTTCAAAACTAGCACAATGATGTCTTAGTTTATCTTTACCCACCAATTTTTTTTTCATCTCCTCATCAAATTTTTTATTCAGTTTGTAAATATCCCTCCCCTCATTGTTCATCCCAACCACTATAGAAATAAAATCCACATAAGTTTTTATAGAAAAACCCCGATACTAGCCCAACCATCCTTCCAATGACTAGAAAAATCCTTTCTTAGGGATTCTTCATGGCCTTTAAAACTTTGAAAGAGAGATGACATACTTGCATTTTCCAACATCATCCAAACTCTTATACTAATCCCATTAGTCTAATCAGGTTTTAAACGAACCAGATCACCACTCATATTTTTATTTCTCTATTAAAATGTAAATAAAACTAACCCAATTGGAAACCTTCTTATCTATTCTAAAACCAATGATTATACTTTATCAAGCCCTTGTCTAGACAAAATTTCCTTTCTAAACCCAATGCAAGAACTTATATCATCCAACCTCTCACATGTCTCCTTATTACTTCTTACTCTTCCTTTATACCCAATACGAAAGAGAATTCTTTTCAATCATTACAATGACACAGAAAGTTCAACCTCTTTAACCTTTGTTTGCAAGGTAAACATCAACCTTGTTCCCTTCCCTATAGACATGATTATAGGAAATCAATTAAAGGATGTTTCCATGACATTCTCCCATTCTTTTTATTTTAATACAATAAATAGTGAACTTAATCATTTTAATAACTCTTTGAAGGCTATGAGAATGGGAAACTAACCATTCTAAATATAATTCAATTCTATCTTTATTCTTAATTTATGAATCATATATGAGAACTCACATTTGTTTGTTTAATACGTGATTAAACTTATTAATTAATTTAATAACTATGAAGGCTATGATAATGAATAGATACCATTATTTTTTAGATAAGATAAAAAAATTGGTTTTAAATTCGGGAAAAAATCCCCAGAAAAAGAAGCAAGTTTTTAGATACAAAAACTACCACAGAGCCATGAAGGTAAAGTAAAAAAACTTGACAACAGATCCCCACATAACAGGGACAAACTACAGGATTTTGCATATTAAAATAGTATTTTTTTCATGAAACCATAGAAGAAAAAGCAATGAATCATGAAGAAAAGGACTGCCAAAATCCCACCTCTCCTAGGAGCCCCGGTACTTAGACCTCCATCTCTCCTACTAGCCACTTTAATGATTACCCTCTTAGGGCATTTGTCTTCCTTTTTCTCAATATGTGTCTCCAAATCTGCTTCCTCGTGATCCTTGACCGAGTAGACACCACAACAATGCCCGAAATTTCACCAAAGATTCGAAGATTCAATATCGGAAGAACTAAACATAAGCTTCATGTTTTTTCCCTCCTCACCACAACTCGATCTGCGAGAAGGGAAGGGATACCCATTCTAAAATAAATTAAATTTTCTCTATTTTTCCTAATATATGATTCAAATACGAGAATAGGAAATTTCCCATTCAAAAAAAAATTAAATTTAATCTCTATTCTTCTTCAATGATTCCTATAAGAGACTAGGCATCTGCCTATTCAAGATAAAAATGTTTGTTTGTATGAGAATGGACATTCTAATCATTACAATACAAACAATATTGAACTTGATCATTACTAATGGGAAACATAATAGGATATAAGAGTGAAAATCAATGGTCAATCTAATACAAGAATAATTTAACTTAATAAATTTAAAAACTATATGAAGGATGTTAGAATGGGAAACTTCCCATTTTAAAATGAATTAGATTTTATCTATATTCTTCTTTTATGATTCCTATATGGTATTGAGAAGTTTTTCATTTGATACAAGAATAAATATAATAATTTTAATACCTATCAAGGTTGTGATTTTGGGGAACTTCCCATTCAAAAACAAAGTAAATTTGATCTATTTTTCTTATATGATTCCTATATGTAGTCATAAAATCATGCACTTTAGAAATTTATTTAATCCAATATCATACTATTATTTATAAGGTTCTTGAGTAAAGAAAGTATTAACTAACCCCCTTCTTTTGGTCATCTTGTTTATTGTATTTCATAATTTATAACCTATTACACCCATATGCCCAAATATCTATGGACATCTTGCGTAATTTCAACCTCGGATGGGATGCCCATGGGTGCCTTAGTCCCACCGGGGCACCCCCGATCCTTTTAGCGATTTACCTCAACATTTTGGGCCTCTTCTAGCTATGTTTCATGTTTATATTTCTTATGGTCGACATTTTCAGGTTTAATTACGAAGTTGGAGCAAGAGAAGCCTATAAATATAAAGTTATGAGACCCTAATGAGGGACCTAACATCATATATTACTATCACTCCATCTAGAGTTGTATCCATCTATTGCATTGGCATCCACATAGCTCCATCATCAAAAGCACAATCTAGGACATATGCTTCACACTTCATAGGGGGAGGGATTCTATTTTATTCCATGCACACATTCTACTACATTTTCAACATTTAGCTATAGCTTGTTATTTCTTGGGGTCAGCATTTTTGGGGTTAATTATGAAATTGGAGCAAGAGAACCCTATAAATATATAATTATGAGACCATAATGAGGGACCTAACATCATACACTACTATCACTCCATCTAGAGTTGTATCCATCTATTGCATTGGCATCCACATAACTCAATCATCAAAGGCACAAGCTAGGACATCTCGCATCACACTTCATACGGGAGGTATTCTATTTTAATCCATGCAAATATTATACTATATTTTCTACATTTATCTATAGCTCGATACTTCACAAATTACGACTAAAAAAGAGTACCTAGGGCACGAAATGCACACACACACACACACACGAACTACATCCGGGTATAAAATGTCATACAATGCTCAATTAGTAAGGCCATTATTGTCGAAGCTAAGGTCAATATAAACCATTCGTTATGCATATTTATTTTTAGGGTTTTGATACTTCCTTTTGGTCTTGTGCAGGTTATTTCTTCTTCTTGGAATATTTGGAGCATTCAACGTAACATAACGAAAGTGACACGATATGTAGAAAATATTCCAGATCACCTTATAATCCTATGAATATTAGTTAAAGAGATTATTCAAAGACTGGGTACACAAATTTCACACCATGGTGTCAACAGTGCCCTAGACCTCCTCTAGGTGCTTCAGTCTAGCCACATCATCCATATCTATCTTCTTCGTAGGACCCCAAACACAGTCGTTCCATATTTCTAATTTTCTATGCATCAGTGCAACACAATCCAATAGTCCATTAGGGTTTAGTATTTCATTAGTTTATTTACTTATCTCATTTACATACTATTTTAGAAAAATTACTTATTGCATTATACATCCTCCTAGATTAAATTTACTATATTTTACCATAGTAATAATTAGTCAGTTTTAGTTAATCATTTTGGTTAACCCAACCATGGAATCCACCTTTGTTCTATGGATTTTTTATCTTTTCTATCATGGCTCCCCAAGTTTCTCAAGTCTCTTTATCTACTTTACTTAAGATATATCCTCATTGCTAGGCTATTTTGCAAAAATAGCTAGATTGCATGTATCTGGATGACAATACACCGCCACACCAAATCAGTTCTATATTTGATCACTTATCTAATGAATCTGATTCTAGTGATCCTCCATCTACTCAAATCCTATTAGATTCAATTCAATATCTACATTCCTTATTTCAAGACAACATTAAGGATATGGAATCAACCATTACATCCATTAGATCTAAAATTCAATAGCTTAAGGATGTTTCTAAATCACATGTTTGTGTTCCTTCTACATCTTATATGATATCTATGTACGCTAAATGTCATCTAGTAGAAATTAAATACATGTCATTGCATGATCCTCTCATATTTGAATATAATACTATGCCACATGAAATTCTTACCCACCTCCTTAGTCATTAGTTGAACACCCTAATGCCTACTCATTACTATCCTCCTTATCAGCTAGCAAAATACCGAGGTCATCCATATTTCCATTATCACCGAATTAATGGACATCATGATAATGTTTTCTGCACTTTGTCATGAATAATCAAACATCTTGAGCATCAAGGCCTTCTTTCATTTTTTGCACAACATTCTAATACTAATGATAAATCCCATCAGATTCTTATATCTCATGAGCATTAGGCTAGTGTTACTCAAGCACCTCCTAAGCAATGACCTCTTGCAATTAGTTCACCATATCTTTCTATTCAACCATCTATGACATCACCAAGTCAATCATCTACCAATATTAGTTCACCATTTCCTATTAATAAGTCTCAATTGTATCAACACATCAACTTAAGTAAGTTCGATTCAAAGTTAGTGCAACATGCCCCACCTAATCTTAGCATCTACGAATATTCCCTTTTTCATTCTCATACATACATCTCATAACATACGCATACTCATTACATACTTTAATATCAATTGTTTCCCAATGACACACTAGATTGTGCTTCAGTTCACACTTGACTGTTGAGGGATTATTACTACACTAAACCCCACACACTACACCTTAGGCATTACACATTACACTTCATCACACATTATGTGTTATACATTCTACCACATTTTTTCATTTGCATTTCTTCACCTCATACATCATGTTAGTTGCATACATCTACATACCATACATACTACATCGCATACTTTCACACATATTCTACTAGTCTTCCTCTTATAGGAATCTAACATTACATTCCTTTTTTTTCTAGATAAATTACAATTCACTTTCTACATTATACTTTACACACATATTGAATTTTCATTTTACACATTATACACATTACCCCCTTTCACATACCACTCATCATATGGTTGGTTTTTATCCTTACATACAATACATTATCTTATATGTGCTACGCTCACTACATGATGACACACCTTAATTCCTTGGTCTATAATTAATTGCCGAGGGTTTACAAATCAAACAGACCCTACCACTCACCACACATTTATTATTCCAACTTTCATCATGTGAAATTACTAGCTTAATGTCATACACTTTAGTCTAAATAGTCACCTATTCTATCATCTTGTAGTGGTATACACCTTAGGTTACATCACCAATCCCTACTATTCATCTTGTAGTGACATATGCTTTAGGATAAATTGTCACCTATTTTATCATCTTGTAGTGGTATACACCTTTGGTTAAATCACCACACCCTCCTTACGCCTTATAGTGATAAATCATCACGCATCCATTAATCATGTAGTGATATACAATTAGTGCTAAATTATCACTCCACATTTCATCTCATCATGGTATATGCTTAGGCTATAAGCTCCACACACATCTATTATACATGTCACATATCATCACCACTACGTGTATATACATTTCCTTACAACACGATAGACACAATACACACTACTTAACTATTTCCCAATGACACACTATCGTTTATGGGTCATTCTTAATCTTTGAGGGGGAAAAAATGAACCTAACTACATACATTTCCATACACTTGGGGGCACGTGGCTCATATCAATCCATATTGCATTCCATTCCATCCATCCACAACATATTGCATACTATGGTTTCTTTTATTCTTGCTTAATTTTTTTTGTTCATGGTCACTTTATTACACATGCTAGTTTGATTACTTGTATGTCATTTATCTATATCATACACACATGCACATTCACATCTATTTCTAGTTGTGATCTCAAATACTAAAATTTCACACACAACATGGATGCTCGCCTTATACCCTTCCTACACTAGTCGTTGGGGGCATCCACACATTCGTATATTCCAGCTGCTAATGTCTCATTTTGTACTTAGCACTTTACATTATTTACTTCTACATGCTTTTGACATACTAGCTATCATTCTAACATGTTAATGGGTGCTTCATGTACAACATTTTTTATGCAGGGATATTGGTTTCTATACTTTTTTATTACATTGTTTTCCATTATTTGCAGGAATTTCCCTATGTTTGGTATGCATACTTGTTTTTTTTTTACAGCTATGATAGCCTTGTGTGTCTTGCGACATTGTGAGTGATGTCCCATGTTTACAACCCACTTTGTGGGGAATAATTGAATTCTTTCATGTTTACATTACATTTATTGCATAGATTATATACTACTTTCTACATGCATGTGTATTTACACTTGTCTTTGGCTAGCCTTCTTATTTCTGTGTGCCTCAGTTTCTACAAAGAACTTTTTAATATTATATAGCATACATGTGGTTGGCCCTATTTTGGGGTTGTATGTATCCTATCAGTGAAATTGAATGCTCCTCCAAAGAACGGGTGCATTGTTTGGGGTTTTCTACTAACACAACATAGTTACACCAGTTTAGTTCGGTGAATTTTCCACCCTTGGCGTTTTGTCGAGTGGGTTCAGATCAGTCTATAAATCCCATATAGTGGATTTTATAGGAAATGGTGTCCTTAGAATTTGGGGAGAAGTTTGGTTGGAGGATACAATAGAATTCCTCTCAATACTTCTTCTACCACTGCGTCGCGATCACCCAAAAACTAGGACAAGTAAAATGATCTCTTCACACACATTTCAGGAAAATTAATTAGAGCTTGGAGGACATGGAACATTTCATCCCTATACTTATTCATCTAGGGTGGCGTGAGAACACCAAAATAACTTGCAGTATAAGACATCCTTCTATACTCTTTCTCAACATGGATCAAGTGCACATGTTTCATTTACATTTATATTTACATTTGTGTACTTTACATTTACATACACATGCATCTTTTACATAGAATTTTTACACTTACATACATATTTGACTACTTGATCATTTTCTCCTTGCAAGTCCGGCCATATGAGAAACAAGTAGTCAAATAGGGGTAACAACAACTAAAACAACAACAACACTATGTGGTAAAACACTATAGCACACACATCACACTTTTATCTAGGTACACTACACTATGTGGAGGCTACATACACGCATTTCACCATAGGTTCACTCTCATTAATTTTTCTTTTCACATTTTTTCATCTCTGAGTTTTCATGCTCCCCATCTTTTTTATCATTCCACTCTTTTGTCTAGTCCTTCAAAGACACACTTCTACTACACTCGTCATGGGCATCGGTATGCATCTCTATCTACTTTATGTTACTAAGATTTCTACTCACTAACATAAAGTGGGGGAAAATGTTGTCATAAAATCATGCACTTTAGACATTTATGTATCCCGGTCTCATACTACTATTTAGAAGGTTCTTGTGTAAAGAAAGTACTAATTAACCCCTGTATTTTGGCCATATTGTTTATTTTATTTTGTAATTTGTGACCTATTGCACCCATATGCTCAACCATTTCTGAATATCCCGTGTAATTTCAACCCAGCTAGGGCACCTAGATTTAATACTGGGGAACCCTAATCCTTCTAGCACTTTTCTACCAATTTTTGGGCCTCTTCTACCAATTTTTCATGTTTATATTTCTTGGGGTCATAATTTTCAGGGTTAATTAAGAAATTAGAGAAAGATAACCCTAAAAATATAAAGTTGTGAGACCATAATGAGGGACCTATCATCATACACTACTATAACTCCATCTAGATTTGCATCCATTTATTGCATTGGCATCCACATAACTCTATCATCAAAGGCACAAGATAGGAAATTTGCATCACACTTCATAGGGGGGTGACTCTATTTTATTCCATCTAGACATTCTACTACATTTTCTACATTTAGCTATAGCTCACTACTCCACAAAGTGTGACTGACACAAGAAAACCTAGGGCACGACATGCACACACACTCCGAACTACATCGAATTTGAAATGTAGTGCAACACTCGGTTAATAAGCCCACTTTGTTATGACAAGTGAGGTAAGTCTTACCCATTCATTCTGTATGTTTATTTTTGTAGGGTTTTGATACTTCCTTTTGGTCTTTTGTAGGTTATTTCTTCTTCTTGGAATATTTGGAGCATTCGGCACAATATAGCGAAAGTGATGTGATAGGTAGAGAATATTCCAGATCACCTTTTGACCTGCAAATATTAGCTACGAGTTTTTCACAAACTAGGGTGCCTAAATTCTAGACCAAGGTTCCCACAGTGTCCCTGACCTCCTCCGGGCACTCCAATCCACCCACATCATCTAGATCTATCCTCTGCATGACCCCAACACACGGTCATTCATGATTTCTGATTTTATTTACATCACTATGACATAGTTCGACAATTATTCATTATCATTTGAGTTATTTCTTTTCCTTCTTTCACATTAAGGTTTAGTATTTCATTATTTTATTTACTTACCTTCTTTACATAATTTTTAGAGCATTTACTTATTGCATTATATGTCCTCCAAGACTACATTAACTATCTTTTACTACATTAGTTTAGTCAATGTTAGTTAATCACTATATGATAATGGGAAACTTCCCATTCTAAAAATAAATAAATTTTATTTATATCCTTCATATATTATTCATAGATAACAATGGGCATCTTCCCATTTAATACAAAAAATAAACGGTTGTTTGTATGTATAAGGGCATAAGCTCCTTTTAAATATTCTAATATAAACAATATTGAAATTAAACATTTTAATACCTCTATAGGAATGGATACCTGACCATTGAAAGGAACATAAAAATTCTTTTTATATGAGGATGAGAGTATGCCAATTTTAATAATTATAATACAATCAATATTGAACTTATTCTTTTCAATAAATCTATGAAGGTTGTGAGAATGGGCAACTGTCTATTATAAAACAAGCTATATTTTATCTTTGTTCTTATTTTATGATTCCAATTTTGAGAATGGGCATTTTCTCATTAGATACATCATTGAACTTAATAATTTTAATTCCTATATGACAATGATTAAGTTCAATATTTCTTATCTTGGTAGAAGAGCTTGCCCGCTCATTTCGGAATGTCAACCTTTCCCAACCATCACATTTTGTCAACTTTACCACCTAAATCATAAGGTTAGCCCCCAACCCAACTTGAGAAGTTATCTTGCACACCCAAATGGGCAGGTCAGCTCGCTCACTTAGCTCTATAGGTCAGCCTCCCCACCCATCTCAACTGGCTAGCTCAACCGACCAACTCGATAGGCCAACACAACTACCAAATTTATATATCATCTCACCCACCCATCTTGGAATGTTAACTCACCCACCAATCTCAATGGTTCAGCTCACCCACTAATCTTGACAACTTAGATCGCTGCCGAGCTTGGAAATTCATCTCACCCACCGAGCTTGGTGAGTCAGCTCACCCACTGCCAAGCTCGGTGAGGTATTCTCACCCAATAAACTCGGATGGTCAGCTCACCCACCCAACTCAGCCTATGCAGCTAGCCCACCCATCTCGAGCCTAGGTAGTAGGCCACCCAACTCGGAAAATAAGTAACGTTTCCTAGGTGGTAACCCCACATTGTACTTTGGTAATAAAAAAATAGTTAACTCCCCATCTTAGCATGAAGGATTGGAAGTGGTTTGTTTAGAAGCAAAAAAAAAAAATTTGCAAGGGAATGATCTTGCTCGGACTACGAAACATGTAAAAATTGGTCATATTTAGGGGCATCCTTTTATAAATGTTGGTAAGAAAACTTTCCTGGACAAATTGGTGGATTTCTTTCCAACACTCTAGGAATCTAAGTCCTTCTACTTAACAGTACAACTTCCGTTTATGCATGCCTAAGAAAACGTGAATTTTCCTTGTTGCCTTATGACAAGAGATCCAATAGGGGCACTCCACTAATTCTTCAGCAAAAGCTTGTATATATCTACAAGGGATGAATTTTATAGGAGAGTGGGAAAGGGAGTGATAATGCTAGATAAGAGAACTAATGCTTGTAAGTAGAAACTATGTATTTTGCATACATCGGTTAGAAGTTTCATCACATGTATTAAAATTAGGAAGAAACAACCTTGCTAATGGCAACAAGATGAGCTAAGATTGAGAACTCAAATTTTCTAAAATCTCCTCATCAAAAAAGGCATTAAATTCCTTCTTATGTTGATGCTCAAACAAAAGTTGTACATAGTATGGAAATGGAAGAAAATGGCTATCTCCATTGTTATCTCTAAGTATAATGCACTCTTAAGTTTATAAAATCGATCACCAACCCTTCAAAATGGTAATGAATTTACAATTTATAGGAAGAGAAAATAATCTTCATATATCCCTCAAAACTCTTCGTATGTCTCGACATGACTTAAAAATCTTCGCCT
The DNA here is from genome assembly GCA_018340775.1 of Taxus wallichiana var. yunnanensis. Classification (NCBI taxonomy): domain Eukaryota; kingdom Viridiplantae; phylum Streptophyta; class Pinopsida; order Cupressales; family Taxaceae; genus Taxus; species Taxus wallichiana. The sequence goes on along the minus strand of CM031244.1, from coordinate 156,412,997 downwards.
TCTTAGGAAAACATTAGATCCCTTTTATAACATAAAGGTGACTTATTACATTAGGAAAATTAATACATATAAAAATTGTAACCCCCAATGTAAAATTAGAACATTAAGAAGAGAGAGAAAGTTTAGGGGGAGAGAGAGAGAGAGAGAGAGCAGAAAGAAGAAGGAAGAAAATGCTAACAAAGAAAGCGCCCGACAAATTCCTTTGATCCTTCCAGTGACTTGATGGAATGCTTTGATGTGATGAACTTTGAATACATGAACTCTTTCCACCCTGAGAAACTTCTTCACCTCAACTCACAGATGCTTGCTAAGTTAAATGAATTTTTCTACCTATGATCACAATTCCCACCACCGTGCATGATATAATTGTGACTGAACCATGTAGTGATTGTCAAAAGACACTATCGGGTTCTTTGGGATGGATCTCAAATGCCCTGTGAGAAATTCCCATGGAGGATCCCGAATGATGATCCTCTTATGTTCCATTGTGCCAAAATTTCCCTCTGAGTGTAACTTACTATTAATAATAAGTGCCTAGATGGGAGACTTACTATTTTTAGTAAGAGGTAATTTTGCCTCTTCCTGAGCATCCCAATGCAATGAAATCTCTCATTCACTTCTTAGCATAATTCCTTCACCTCAATAACTTCTTGGGGTGAGTTACTATTTTTAGTATGCACCCATATAGGGGACTTACTATTCTTAGTAAGTTTTTTCACTATTTTTTTCTCCGTAAAATTATTCTGCTTCTCGGTGATGTTTAGTGCACAAAGTGCCTTCTCCACACTCACTTTTGATGATGAATTTCCAAACATAGTAAGTCCGTATAACAAAACTTACTATTTTTAGAAAGTGGACTTCAGCGCTCGGTTCGAAATGGAACACATTTTTTTGGACTCGGCACCTTTTCATGGTCATGTCCTACAAATTTTTCTTGATTTCGCCCACTAGAATGCTTGGAAATTAAATTTAAATTTTTTTCTTAACAATGGCTTCGGGGCACAGAGCTGCCATGATGGCCATTAATGGAGCTTGAAGAAATGAGGAAGTCCCATTTTATTTAGGGGACCATCCAACCTCCCATTTGTTACATATTTTTCATATTGAAAAATTAGGAAGTCTGCAAAATACGACATTTCAATCCAACTTGTATTTTGCAAGATATGAAGATTTTTCAATTGGAATACTTTATGGTTATCTGGTAGAAAATATTCATTTTATCTTCATTATTCATTGTTTCAATAAAAAATTCTTTGATATCATTGTGTTTTCATGGTGTGGAGTATTTTATGAATTTGATTTAGAGTTTAGAAATGGTGGATTGAGAGTTTTTGTAACTTTCTTCCGGTAGTGAGTTTCACGGGCAACAATGAAGAAGCAGTAAGAAGTAACACGAAATGAAAAAGAGTTAGAATTTTTTTCCAAAATTTGAAGTTAGTTTTAGGCACAATTTTGTGTCCATGATTTCCATTTATCTTTAAGGGATGAAAAGGACATAAAATTACACATCTCACCTTCATGCGACACTTGGCGAAATCCAATGGTTGTGCACTTGGCTCCAACTAGCTCCGGGGCTAGAAATTTACACTAAAGAGGGTCACATTGATGACTCGAGGGATTCAATGGGATGGGAAAATTTTCATGTCCCTTTTCCAAATGGGACAAAAGGAACATCATTTTTCACATCATGCCTCCATGCGACACTTGTCACGATCTAAGCGAGTGAGGGGATAGGCTCCAACAAACACTTGGGGGTTGAACTAGCAATCCAAAAGGTTCTATGTGTGACCAGAGGGATTTATGGGGTTGGGAACATTTATATTTCCAAATTTTAACTTTTCTTAAGGGACAAACGGACATCAAAATGCACTAGGATCCTAGAGCTAACATGTTTCCTCATCAAAATTTGACTAACTCCTCAACTCTTACCTTGAGGGAAACTTGAAACAGCAATAACTTGAGCTCTCGATGCAATTCTTGAGAAAAAAATTATATAAAATTGATTAAAAATGGAATTTTTAATTTAATGGTGGGGGTGTTAGATATTGATTCCTCTATTTATGCCTTGAAAAAGAGGATTTTTAATCTAGATCCCTAGATGTGTAACACCCTGATTTTGTAAGTTATCTTGGTGATTATTTTTCATACTATTGTAACTGCTGAAATGAAGGCAAACATGTTAATATATATTTTGATCTTAAGGGAATGTGTTGCAAATCTGGACTCTTGCATGCTGTAATTTATTTGCATGGGACAACAGTTATTGTTACTTGTGTGTTTGCTGATGTGACGACAAATTGTCGTATGCTTGCTGAATTCTATATGTTGTGGCCTTCTTGTGATCGCTTTGTCGATTTACTCTTGAACCAAATTGCAGGTTGATATAAATGTGCAACACCTGATTACAGGTATGAATAGTTGGCACGTAGATGCCAACGGAAAAGGTTCGATTCACGAACCATACACTGTCGTAACGTGAGACCCCGTAAGGTGAGAAATGCCGGGATACGGGTGGCTCAGGCATGTTAACAAAGGACGGAATGTCCTGTACAGTGTTGGAATTAGAAGTCAGTCGGGGAGACTTGACAGGATTGAAGGTGATTAGTGTTAGGTGTTAGAGGGAATTAGATCCTAATCTAATCCTAAGCTCTACCTTACATCCTAAACTACTATCCTAAGTGGATTTTTAAATTATATAAAAAAAAGGTGGAAATAAACCTAAGTTCTATTAACCTAAAGACTAGGCTATGACCTAGGTCGAACACTAATATGAATCCTAAACTAATCCTAACCTAGAAGGGGACGTGCAGACCCTTGGGGGAAGAGGATAAGGATGAAAGGGAATTAATGGCAGTTAATGTGAGTCCTTACGTGGACAGTGCCAGTTTGGTGGGAACAGGGAGAAAGATGGAGGTAGCTAGTTGGTTATGAAACTAAACTTGGTTTTGCATGCAAAATTTGAATTAGATGGTTCGCCAACCCAAGTCGGCGGTGGCGTGAGAAAATAGAAAAAGGCAGAGCCTTTAATGCATTTAAATTTTTTTGGTCTTCGCGACCAGCTCGCCTTGGAAAGTGTATGAAGGAAATTTTGATTGTTTATTGTGTTGTTTGGATTTTTGAGAAGTTGCTCTGCATTTGGTTTTTGCTTGGTTCAGTCGAACCAGTTTCATTTGGTTTTTATCATTGTTCTTTGGAAATTTGGAGGCTGTTGCTGAGCCTGAAGAGGAAGGGATTGTTTGGAAGCTCGCTGCTGTCAGCCGTGGAAGGAAACACCTTCTGTAAACACGGTTTTCTTCGAGTTTCGGGAAAGAAATTTGCAGGCATGTTAAGCCCTTCTCTTTAAAAACACTTGCTTTGTTTAAGCGTCTCATTAAAACAACCCTGCTCTTGGGTTTTGGGTTTAATCAATTTTGCTGTCATTGTTTGGAATGAAATAGGTAAAATCATTTCTTGTTGTTGTGATTAATCTGTCCTTGCATTTTCTTTGAATGGAAACACCTCCATGTTGTGCGGGTTTGGTTGACAGTAATGAGGAACTCGTCATGTGTGTTATGAAACTGTACATGTTGTATGAATTGTTTTCATTATTGAATTAATCGTTCCGTTGCTAATACGAACTGGAATGATAGAAACAGTAGATGTTTGAAGTAGTTTCTTATTGAAATTGTTAAGGAAATAGATCCTTTTCCTTCTGCTGTTTTGGTTTTTGATGGAAATGGCTTTTGGGTTTTCAAGAGCATATGAACTCGATTTGAAGGAAGTAATAACAATATTTTTATTGCTGTGCCTTTTCTTGTTTATGGAATGAACGAATACGTATTGGGTATTCGTGAAAGTAGGAAAAAGTTAATGGTTTTTCTTCTGAACTTGCATTTGATTACATTCCTTCCTTGTTGTGAAGGTAGGATGATTTGTTGTGTTATTTGATGTTGTTTGGTCTTCCTGTTCGGACTGTGGACACGATTACAAACTTGGCTTTGCATTTCTGTGTAATGAATGAATATTTATGAACTGTACTTCCTCTTGCCTTGGTGGAAAGTTGATTTGTTATGTCTTAATTGAGGCGGTTTGATCTCCAGTTTGACTGTAGTTGTGAACAAGAACTCGGCTTTTTATTTATGTATAATATGGAAATTTTTTGGAAATGAGTAGGCGGTTTGGATCTATCTTGACTGTACCTTGTTGTGCATCTGATATCCTATGCGGGTTTTTATTAATAAGGGTATTATTGTAAGAAAATCACATTTTGGGTTCTGTACATCATTGTGAATAGAAAAATGGATTTGGGTAGAAACATTTATTGGTAAGGAACTCAAATTAAGTCTTCATTGCTTATGGTGTATTGAGTTGAAGCGATTCAAAGCTATGTGAGTCTGCTATTCATTGTTGAACGATTGTTCAGTTGCCATTTGGAGTTGAACTGTCATGTTGAGATGAACACGATTTGGGTGTTTTTATTCATTCTGAACAAATGATTGTTCTCACTGAAATTATGGGGAAACGAACTCTTCTTCTTTCTGTTGTTTTGATTTGATAAAATCAGTAGTCGGGTGGTTTATTGAACTTTACAAGTTCAGTCGGTAGAGAGGACAGTGGCATTTAAATTGTTTCCTGAGTGCTGTGTTTTTCTGTACAAATGGAATATTTAAATGTTTCTTGCGGTCTCCGATTTTGCACAGTCATTTAAAAGAAATGAAACCGACCTGAACAATTCTTGTTGAGTTTGAAGAAAATGGTTGTTTTCTTATTGAAAGGTGAAAGGAATGAATTCTTCTCTTCTTGCTGTTGAATTCTGGAAATAGCATTAGAGCCTTACTGTGCATTATGATTTAGTCTTGCTGTAGGTAACACAATGTGTAAATTGTATTTTGAACTGTATGCGATCATGGATATAGAAGGTCATGTGAATAATTGATTGCATGATTGTATAACTGTTTATTTGGTTAAAAATACAGTGAAAGAAGTATGGAGTCTTCTAGTACAGTAAGTACATAGTATGCATCCTTATACTATTTGATCTATGATAAATACGATGTTGTACTAACCTGTTTTTGGGTATTCATATGAGCCTGATTTAAATGAAGTATTGATAAGGACGATAAATTCTTCCTTGTTTTCATTTAAAGCTGATTATGAATGAAATTATTCTTGCTGCTGGAAAGTGAATTCCGAATGGATTTTGTAAGTTTCACTCTGAACTGTTATCTTGATTTGTGTCTCGTTTGGATTCAATTTTTAGGACATTCATGAGGAAAGAAATAGGAATGTGGATGGATAACTTGGAAAAATGATCTTTTCTTCCTTCATACAGTTGGAAATCTGTAATCGTTAAGAATGAATTTTGTATCGCTTGGGTATGAGCAACTATATGCATTGCTGTTTGCTTTCTCATCTGTGCATGATTGCTTGGAATCAAATGTGTTGCATGAACTGAAAGGAAAGTAATTGGTTTACGTTTCAGTTAGTTTTACCCTTTGCATTTATTACTAATGAAAGGAATAGAAAGGATAACTATTAAGTTATATCAGTAGTATGCTACTTGTATTCCTAAACTTTACAAATATTGTAATTTGGAACTTGTAATGGTTATGTGGAAAATAGGACAGCAATTCTGGCTGATTGGGATGTTATTGAGATGGTTCAGTTGTTATGCTGTCCATTCTTTTGATGATTGATTCTTGATTGATGTTCATACTGTCATTTCATAAAAGCAGGGTTCTTTTATTGAGACAGTTAATTGAAGCACCTCATTTTAATGACAAGTGCTTAATATGCTTAGTTCATTGAACTGACCCGTGTAAGTAATTTTGCAGATGGAAATTGATTAGAATGGAGACGTGGCTGTTTTCTGATGCTTCTTTTGATTATCAGAAGATGAATTGTATTTGTTAGTTATTATTCCTCTACGAGGAATTGTGAAAAGAAGAAAGTACATTCTTCTATCTATGAGTTGTAATGATATTTTATATAAATAAAGTCCAGTCAGTTGGATTGGCAAATGTATGGATTATGAAATGGATTGATGAATACAAATACAAGTGTGATATTTTAATAACTATATCAGTTTGATATTGTTGATTAATTGGAAATAAAATGTTATTTCTTGATTTGGATTTATTTAATTGTCCTTAGATGGATGTTAAAAAGGAATTGATATCTATTCTTACCTAAATGCAAATTTTAAGTTGAAATGTGCAATTAGTTCATACTTGGGTAAAGATTAATTCTTAATTGACATTAAAAGGGATTAGGAAGAATATGATTCCATAATTGAAAGGTATTCAGGATTAGCATGGAAGCTAAGGAATATCAATTAAATTAGGAGTAACCGAACTTCGTTTTCGAACTCCATTAATAACCTCGTATGTTAAATTCAGAAAGAAAGGATATGGGATAAATATATCCAGAGCTAATGGACCTTAACTATGTAAGGTTAAGGAAAATAAATGAATACATTTATTGGGAATTAGACCTCGTTTAAATGACGTCTAATAAGCTGGAATTCTGAATTTAGTTACAGTTGGGAAAATCTTGGTTAAGTTTAATAGGTTAAACTTATCACGTCCGTCAGTAAGGCGGCTTAATCCAAAGATTAAGAAGAAAACCAAGTAGAGAAAATGCAGCCCTTCGGTACGAAGGAGAAGATGCATAGCAAGCTAGAGGACTGATTTAGTCTCTCTTAGCTACATACAACTGTAACGGGAACGAGGATAAAATATCAGCATGGTTACTGAAAGTTGATCTTAAATATTAAGATCATATCCAAATCACTTGAGCAGGATGTGTACTCTCGATGGGAGGATTCCATAGGACATTGACATACGCCATGCCTAAAGACAGAAGTTGTCTTCATGAAGATGGGGTCTTCATGATGACACAATGTTATAGCTGACATATTGCAATGCCCTCCTGAATTAAAACATCAAGAATACATAGGCTGAATGTGAAGTTCTTGGCTAGGGATAGGAATATGATTATGTATACGGAGTGACTCCGGAGGACTAAGGATAACTAGACACACGGAGTCATGGGGAACAACATCATATGTCTGCGTATCTTTAGTTACCATGAGTACCTTCCTATATTCGTTCATATTACTAGTTGGAAATTGGAAATTTGAACCTAACCTTAAATTGAAAGGACTGGTAGGAACCAGGAAAGACCATTCTAGATAACAGGTGAAGTGAAGTGAAGGACGTATTCCATTGATGTGTATCACATCCAGGAATATGATCATGCAAAGCATGTGAAAATCTTTGGCCAAAGTATCGCAAGTGCTAGTTGCGTTGTCCTAATCACTTAATTTAAGATGCAGGATGTCAGATGAATATCAGTAACAGATATTCAAATAGGCTTCTTAAATGGATCACTTCGATAACCGGTAATGGTTAAGAGAACTTGTATATATAATATACTATGCATGAACGAACATGAAGGATCGGTTGTTGCCGAGTCATGAAATGAGAGATCGTTGAAACTCTGGGCCATGAAAATGGGAGATCGGTAGTTCTTTGAGTCATTTATAGCAGCATATAGAATCTGTTATAAGATTGAATGGCATTGAATGTGTGTTCCATATTATAAATATGCGAACAGGGAACATTAGTTTTAAAAAGAAAATTGTGTGTTCCAAACTGTGTTGTTTGGGCAGAGAACAATTATTAAAACTTGAACATGTGTTTTAACTATATAATTCATAACAAAGAATGTTATGCAAAAAAAAAAATCCCTTGTTCTAGTATCTTAAAATGGGGATGTTACAAGATGACAATGGAAAAAAAAAGATATAAACTTATTTCACCAAAAATTTGTGAAGAATATTATTTAACTATCTTGTAGATATCTCAAGCCCCTTTCAGATGATGTCTTTTTTATCTCCTAACTCCATCTAGAGTCCCTAAAATCACTTCCCGAAGTTCAGTAGCTTTTTTGGCCATGTGCACTTCCTAAGCCTGTGACCCTGTTTTTGATGAAACTACCCCAACTCCTCCAAATATTTCCTGAATCTTCCAAAATCAATTCCATGATTTTTATAGACCTTCAATTCATCTCCATGTTATATATAACTCCTCCATTCCACTCCAAGGGTTGCATCGGTCTTCGAAGTCTAGTGGTAGCCCTTCCCATAACTGTGCAAAAATAGCAATCTTCAAGAACTCCTAAAATCACCTAGGGGATTGAATTGAATTTCCTAATTCACTTAGGGGACTGAGTTAACATCCAATGGGAGGTCATTGGACTGATTTGGTAGACCTTGGTTCCTAAGAAGGGTAAAAATTTAAAGTTTTGACAGTGGTATTATTTTCATGCTAGAAAACTCACAAATTTTTTATGCACATTTGCATGAACAAATATGGCTCTAGCTTGGGGACATTGTATGGACTGAGCACATCAAATACATGACATGAAGAATCCCAGAATCTCAACTTTACAATATAATGACTAGTGCCTTATCCATTGGGCCTTGAGGATTCATGTATAACTTACAAGAGAGAGATAGTGAAGAAAGAAACACACAAAAAAAAACAACTAAAAGAAAAACACAACACACATGGAAAGGAAAAGACACACACAACAGAAAGGGAAACACACCTAACAATCACCTATGGTAAAATTTGGGGTACTACCTACTTTCACTGAAACAATTTTCTTTTCAAGAGTCACCCCCGAGGAGGCAACACCAAATGATGATGTTCAGTAAAATCATTGACTGGTTCTAGAAAGAAGCCTCCTCTCCTTAGCTACTTATGAAATCTAGGTTATTTCACATTTATATGTACACTTTGTAGGAGTGATCCTACATGAGATTTTTGATGCTTGGGTATTCACTCAGAGATTCCATTTCCCTCATTTCCTTTGAAATTGATTTCATAGTGCCGATTGCTTTCTATTTGTATCCACACTCTTACTATTTATTCTATCATATCATTACTACTCCAGGGATGGTTCTTATTTGAATATATTGAGTACCCTAATTTTTCTTGTTTCACCCATTCACGTTCATGTACCTCCTTTTTGCAAGAAGCATCACATTCATATTTTTGACTCCTATCAATGTGAGGTGTTTGTATGTCAAATGAAGGATCAACAATGACCTCATGTCTATCTTGTAGGGCTAAGGATTGAATAAAGAGATCAAGAATTAGCTCATGGATCTTCAGTTCTTTCTATTGCTTCAAGGATCTCCTATATTGAATCCTTATCTGGTGTTTCTAGAAGTTCATCTTCACCCTTACTTGAAATTTCTTCACTTTGAGATTCAAGGAACCCATCAGGAGGCATTTCTTCCATATTTTTGGGATCACTACATTTTATCACTCCTTCATCTAGAGGAATCTCAACTTTGAGGGCTTCAAAACTCCTTGATTCAACTTCTTCATAAGAGAAAGAGTCCTCCTTTTCAAATGGGAAAGAAAATACCTCACTTTCATCATTGCCTTCATAATCCATTAGCTCAGGAGGGACATCAGGTTCTTTTCCTTGCTTTTCTCCATCATGACCAATCTTTGAATCAGTTAAGGGATTAGGATTTAATTCATGTTTTTCTTGCAACTCCATAGCCTGCATCATGAGTTTGAGATTGAGCTTAGGGTCTTTTGTAGCTCTTAAGATATCTTACATAGATTGTTATTTTAAAAATTTCGAGGGCTCATCGTAGGATGGCTTGGTCTCTTCCTAGGTGACATGATCCAAGGAATCCTCATCTTTGAATGGGAATGAGAATATCTCCTCATTATGGATAAGCACATAAGCTGATTTTTCTATTTGAAAATCATCAAGAACAAGTTCCTCTTCTTCATGCCTCACATCATTTGGAAATTGGGGCTATTATCTTTCATCTCAAAGTTTTGTA